>JAWUZG010000058.1:1200000-1800000 GCA_036785705.1 Acanthornis magna
TTGCTAAAAGCAGGCAAGAGATCGAGACACGCAAGTACTGGGTAGCTCTTACAGGCACATTTTGCAAGGTTTACTTCAGGCACCACTGAAATTGCTGTTTCTCAGGTAGGTGCTCAACAGGCTCATCTTCTGTGCCATGTCACAGCTTAAAGCAATTGTTCCAATTACAGGGGGACCTTCATATTTTAAGAAACATATGTCTCTACTTTTTCCAAGATCATCTCAGTAAGGAAAAACGGAAGCATTTGTTCATAATGGAAATAAGACTTATGTAGCAATGTAGCACAACCATAGCCTGTGTTCTCTCTGCTCTGGGAAGAGAATATATATGAGGAAAAGATCATATGCCTGAATTATGTAGGACCTTAGGGAAAGCAGAGCACTGGCTCCTACACTGGGTGAAGGAGGGAAGCAAAGTAGTAATTGAAATCTAAGAAGAGAAGGTTAAAATGAGCAACAAAAGCCTAGGGAAGAAGAAAAGAGAAAAAGGGGGAGGTTTCTACAAATATAATTTAAAGTCATAATTGTTGTTCCTTGGAAGTTCTAGAGGTGGACAGTGGAACCTTCTATTCATTGTAGCAAGTCTTAGACTCCAAGTTTATTCAATTCAATTTTGGTCACATAAGCAGTACCTCACCACTTCAGTAAAATTTAATTCATCTTCCAAACTAAAGCATAATGATCAAAACAAACTTTAAGGTTCTTCCCCAAAAATTCTAGATACATCATCTGCCTTTCAAACACAAAATGCAGTTCCACAGTGAACATAGTGCTAATATTTGGAGGATATTTTCACTTGTGCTCATGGAATTTGCTGTATTTCAGTCAAATAGCAAGTCGCAAGTGAGCTTTTAAAAAAATGGAGCAGATGTGAGAATAAGTATTTAAGTGCTCTAAGGTTTGCTTTAAAACTACATAATTTTTATTCTTCAGAAGCATGATGTTATATTTGTCTTGTAGAATTTCAGTCCATTTCATGCCTCAATTTCTTGGAATCAACCATTTTTTCTTCATTATATTAATGGTATCTTCTAATTTTCTTTTTTTTTTGTGTCAATAGAGCACCGGTAACATTTGTGCCAGGTCACTAATGACTATATTGGATTCACCATTAAAAATGTTTCAGTACTTTACCACTTTTACCCAGTTCTTTTCCTGTACTATAATCCTTATAAAAAATATATACTTTCTCAACTTAATTAATAAATTTCTGAATAGCACCATATAATGTGCTTTATTAATGTTCACTTCAGGGACATTGTGTGACACATTGTGTTTGCCTAGAAAATCAAGCTATTTTTGAGGAAAGCCCAGATAAGTCAAATATCATCTTGCCTACTTTGATTATTCACCAGTTCACTGTTTGCTTGAAATTATTGCAGAAAACTCAGTTCAAATTCAGGGACTTTTCAGACATGAATAATTTCTGTCCTTTCCCTCCTTTTTGCAGTGAGATATGGTATTGCCTGTTCTCAAGTTATATACCACCCTGACTTTGTTGGAAATACTTCCCACGGAATTGATCTTGCAGTCTTATTCTAGTTTGTTTCAGAATTTTTGAATTAATATTTTCAACCTATCTCAGGATTTCTTCTTCAAATACTTATCTCCCAATTCTATATTTTACTCCTTTATATCATACTAGCCATAGGCTGAGGAGTATATTTGGATCAATTTCAGAATAGTAGGGAAAACTCCCTTCCGTTCAAACCCTTTTCCCAAGAACAAGGTGAAACTTTGCTGAAGTAGCCAATGTGATACTTAGCCACAGAAAGTGACATGAAACGAAAGCTCCAAAGCGTGCTCTGCTCCAGCACTGGCGGTGGAACAGTCCCAGGCCGGTGGAAGAGCAGTCGGGAGCCATGCAAGTGCCAGGTGTGCCACAGGATGGTGCCACAGGGTTAGGTTTGTCCAGGACTCAGCTGCTGCTTACGGTGTTCCAAAAAACCAACTGCTAAAGGAAATTGTGATAGAGCTTAATGGACAGGAGTGTCTGCAGTTGCTGTGCTCTGGACAGAGAATTTAAATTCTACAGGTGGGGTATCTTCTTTATCTGTACTCATCTGATCTTCATTCCTAAATCTCATGTATGTGTTAGGGGAGACTGTGCACCAAGTACAAAGTGAGAAGCTGTACAGTAGGACCTTATCACTGGTGAAACATCAGAGCTCTCTTTGCCTTCATAACTTCAATTTTATGGAATGTCTGTAAAACACATGATGCAGAAATAATTTTAGTAGCCCAACTATTGAGCTAATAATTTACAGATCTCTTTTCATTTATCAAAGGTGTATTAAAAGAGCATATTCGTTCTGCTGTCATAGTAGTTAAATCAGTCTAAGTCACTGTTGGTCTACTTTGGGTAATGTTTCATTAGTATGGGAGCAATGGAAAAGCATATTTGTACAAGACACCTGAGAAACAGATATTCCATTCCTTTCCTGTGGTATGATAAGGTGCTTTATATGAAGAGAAAAGAAGTTCCCAAGAATGCCTGCATAACTAAGTAGTTGATGTGAGTATCTGGAGAGTGATCTGTAAAATAGAATCAAAGTGAGTTAACATTGTTATATGCTTTTTGTTGTTTATCACAGAACTTTATCTTTTGAGCTTTAGAATAAAATTATATCATTAACTTCACTCTAGTAGGAGCCCTGTATATGATTAAGACCCCTCTGTCTCTCAGGTGAAAACAGTATTACTAATAACTCTGTTGTTTATCATCCTGATTGTGCTATCACACATTTTTACTTCTTTTGTTTGCATCGTATCACAATTTTCAAGCCTTAGAGGCCTTTTGGTCTTGCTTACACTTTTTAATTTCTGCAGTGGACATATGAATAATGAGCTATCACTGGTTTATTCTTTAATTATAGTCTGTTGACATTTATTCTGACTATCTAGGCAATATTATGATAAGATGCTGTCTTGTCAAACTCCCTGATGTTTCATCAAACTGTCAAAAATTTTTTAGTGAAACAACTGTTTTCAGTTCTATTCCAGAATTAATGTTAATGTTTCACTTCGCTTGGAACAGAATTGGGCAACACAAGTGAAATTTTAAAGCTTATTACAAAATACTTCATAAAATATGGTAGAAATAGAACAAGTGGATAACAATGGCAAACTGTGGTTTGCGTCCATACACTTAAGCATTTTTATTGTTCTAATCTAATTGTCTAGCTCTTCATTTGAAAAGAGGTATAAACTTGTTGTTTTACTGCTGATTTAGGATTTGAATCTTGAGACTCCTCTTGACATTCTGTATGAGAAATCAGAAATTACAAATTACAACCCAGCATGCTGGGTTGACAACCTTTTGTGACAAGAATTATTGTCTGAATAGCCTTGCAAAATTGCAGCTGCATTGTGGAATAACATTGCACTCCTGATCGTGAATTGTTATGGAAATTTCGCTATTTCATCAGCAGTGAAAGCAAACCAGCAACATTCCCTTCTCCATGCAGACCTTTCATTGTAAGGAAGCAATTAAATATTTCACTCGTAACCACAACTTATTACAATAAACAGTTCCTCATCTTTCTCATATCTGTTCTAAGTCTTTAGGGAGGAATTATGTTTGATGACACTTACAGACTCAAACTTTTACAGGCACAGTTACACCCAAGAAACTCATAAATCTTCATATGCAAATGAACCTATGAGACTGCTCATGACCATGGGGCTGGGTGCTTAACCCACTTTCATCAGAAACAAATCATAATGCCTCACTCCATAGGTGCTATATTAACTGACAGGAATTCAGGCAGTGGCCTCCAGGTGAAGACAATTAAGCTATCCTACCAGATCTGGAATGTGTTGGGAGCAATTCAGCGATTGGTTATAAAGGAAGGAAGAAAGGAATGTGTCCTGCTTTTCCTTGTTAGGGCTTGCTACCACCCTAGGGATAAGGGAACTGTTTATTTTCCTCCTGAAGGGGTAAAAAAAAAAGGTTTTATGTTGCATATGAAGCAGGTGATCTGAACAGCTTAATCCACTTAGTGTATCTTATGTATTCAACAAAATTCCTTTTCACAGCTTCTTTCTCTTTTTTTTAATTGTATGGATGCAAAGCAGGAGCAATCTGATCTACCTTTCATTTTCCTATAAGCTTCTCTGTCCATGTTGGAGGCAACAGGAAATCAATGCCTTACCATTGGAATAACGAAAAAGTAATTTAAAAAGAAATGCATTTATGTTATGCATTCCCAGAGCAGAGGTATAGGTCCAGAGTGGTCACAGATTCTCCCATATTTGGTAACACTGCTGCTGCACACTGAAAATTGAAAACAGAACTTCACAAAGAGGGAAAAAAAAATCAGTGGAATTTTAACTACAGCCCTGTGCTCTGGCACCATGGTAAACCACAAAAAGCACACACAAGTGTGCTCTAATGCATTTTGAACACATCCTCCCATGGTCATTTTGATGTTCAAGATCATACGGTGCTATTTCCTTCTCTTTTCCGATTCATTTCAGCTGTTGCACAGTGGCATTGATGGAGGATCCGTTCCTGTTCTGATAGAGCCTGTCTTCACAGAACAGATTTTGTGTCAGGAGCCAGATTCAGAAACCCAGACTGAATCTCAGAACAATAGATTTGACTCTCAGACATCAAAACTAGCAAAGAAAAAAAAAGAAGAGTAATTCTTTGCAGCATCTGTTTGTAGAGCTGGGAACCCGCCCTGCTACAGAATGTGTTTGCTAAAAATTAAGTTTCAGGAGAGGACTACAGAAGTTCATGGGAGAGGAATTCACTGAAAATTACTAGATATACAGACGTCAGGAAGTTTCTCAGCTGCAAATGGCTGGAAGCTCAGGAAAATATTCCTGTCCAGTGTTTCATATCTTTCTTAAGCATCCATTCATGGCTATTATGAGAAGCAAGATACTGGTTCTACTGGACTCTCAGTCTAACCCAGCCTGGTCATTCTTATTTTGAAGCCTTAGCTATTTCTAGTTCCAGAGTTCCTTCTACATAAATTCTATGTTCTCAGGTTTTTATTGCTGAAAAATCCTTGCTTGAGAAATAAGAAACCAGGGATTATAAAAAATCCTTTATAGTATTGAGATTAATCCATATCTTAATATATTTCTTACATTAATGCCTTTACTTTTGAGTATGTTAGGTCTTCATGATCTTTAATGTTGGTGTTTTTCACTGTTACATACTTGCTACACTGCGATAAACTATGTTATTAAAAAAAAAAATCCTACTGTGCCTTTAGGTATGTAAGCAAAAAGAAAAATATGGGTATCTCCATAGTCATTAGTCTCCTTTTGAGGCATTAATGGTATATGTCTATCTGAGCATGGCAATACATGCACTTTGAAGACAAGATAGCAGCTGTTTGTACAGTACATGTACCATGTGACCGTAAAAAGCAGTACATATTTCTCCCTTTTATTTCCTTTCCAGTTTCTACTCATCAGAGAAAATTTTTGTTTCTCCATCTGATTTGACCAGTGTTGCTGAGTTTCTGCATATCTCCTACCTTTGAAGTCCCTTAATATTATCTCTGAGGATTTTCTTTTAGATTTCCAGCTTCCAGCCCTGCAAGACCATTCTCTGACATTCCTTTTGATGTTTTAGTAGGTCACTGACATACAGCTTTTACCTGCCATCAGACTTCAAAGCCTGTAATGTTTGGCAGCCAAGCCTGTCTCAGGGATTTTTCTATTGGTTGGGAGAAATTACTGAAATTAGATGGTAAATGCTCCAGCACCACTGGAGTCACATTCCTACGCTAAGGAAGATTGCCAGTGTGGCTTTGCTGATTATATGCTGCTTCATGGCTGCATCTGGCTTTGGAGGCTCTCTGTCTGAAGAGGACAGGCTCCAAAGCTGCTCCACAGAACAGGGTCAGGGTGACAAGGGAGGAACTAGCCCAGGTCTGTGGCCTGCCCTCAGTAAAGAGCTCAGGCTCCAGAAGAAGAGAATTTTCATCTCTGTAGACTTGTACCTACTCTTCCCAGAGCAGCTCCCAGCAGTCCCTGCCAAAGGACAAGGACTCCATCTGCACTCATCCTGACCTGACACGGAGCCACGTCTCCTAGCAGAGACATCCCACCTTAAATGGAGACCCCCATCTTTGTGAATCATGGGGCGAGCTGGGGTACTCACAGGGCATCCCCATGTCTTCCTACCAGGACAATTTATTCAGAAGAAGGCTAAGGAGGGTCTCCAGTCAGAGTGCATCCTGCCATAGCTCAGGCAGTATCAGCAGACTTTCTGTTCACTAGATTTGCAAACTTACCAACTCTGATTTCTCATACATGCTGTTATCAAACACAGTACCATACTGCTAACATGCCAATGAACCAGTCAGAGCTTAGACACAAACAAGTAGAGCTTGGGTTATTGATATCTAATACTGCAGTCTTCTAGTTATATATAATTTGGATTTACCGTTAGAACTACAGGTTTGTAAATAATATTTGCTAAAAATTAACTCCTTTTGAGCAGCTACCAGTAAGTACAAGCCGTTTATGGCTTTTCTCAGATGAAATCTTAAAACACTGTGATTTTCAATGTAGTGAATTGTATTCTGTATTTTTATTTTTATACATAATCAAAAGTAACAGAGCTTTATACAAATTGTTAACCTATCTCTGTAAGTATCACATTGGATTATTTCACCTAGGCAAGATGACAGAAATAGATCAGTTCTATTACTTCAATCCTTCTGTGATTAGTATAATGTTTCAAAATATAGACTGCTCTTTTAGATGCAATGTTATTTTCTCAGATTTATATATATATATATTTATACATTAAATAATAATTGTCCTGATTTTGTACATGTTATCTAGTTGAGAGTTTCTGAAAGAGCAGAAAGTATGGCTTCCATTGCACAAAAAAATGTTAAATAATATTAAATAACATGTCATATAAAACAAGGCCAGAGTCTGTTCTCACATCTGTTATTCAAATATTATATTGCCATAGCATCTGCTGTCTTGCAGTTAATCAGATTCATCAGTACTATTTAAAGCAAAAACAGGAAACAAAACAAAACAAAACAGACAAACCACTGTTGGATTAGGAATTTTTGGGACAAGTCCAGTGAGAGACTGATGGGCTATAACACTTGGTGTCTCAGCCCATGGCCTGCAGGGAATTCTGCATTAGGCACCTACACTCCCTGTGTTGTGAACAGGAAGATTTAGGAGCCTCATTATAGGAGAGCTGAACAACCTGTGCCCTGGGCAAAGAGCAGTTAAGGTCAGTAGGAAATCCCCTTCAGGAATTCAGGTGCTTCACCAAGGCTAAGAGTCACTCAGGAATTGTCCCTTGGGACCAGGCATCTACAATTTTCCATCAGAAACTGGATAGAGTTCACTATTTTTACTGAAGCTTTTGTACAGTAATTCAGGGATCAGCAAACTCAAAGGTATGTCAGAGGCATTTAGTAGCTTGTCTTTAAAGGGCCCATACCTGTATCTTTTCTACCTGGATTTATTTATATGAGATCTGTTTCCATGGGCAAATCCCACAACTGCATGGCAGATGTTTCTTTCCTCTGTAATTATATCCCTTGAGTGAAGATGCAATATTTTGAAAGAAAGGAAGTACCGATGGGTGGAAAAGCTCAGTTAGAGTAGAAAGTTTTCTCCCAGAAGCTCTGTCTGAAACTCATATTCAGGATCAAGAAGCATTCATAATTGTCATTGACAGAGGTGACTAGATTTTTGTAGATGAGAAATACCACCCACAAATTAAGCAAAACGGTATGCAGGACTAGGATTAGAGCCCTTTCCTGATGCTAGTCTAGAGACATGCCACAGAATTCTCATGACAATATTGCCACAGGAGACCGATCTGCATTCACTGACACAGACACCAGCAATAGCCCTATACTTTCAAAACCTATGAACACATCATAATCATTTTAGCAACTTCATTGAATCATATTATACCCTCTAGCATATATACACACACCAGTGTTCAATAAAGTGTAATGTCATTTTAAAGACCTCCATTAATACAGGTGATTAAAACTACGGTATCATAAAGCAGACTCTAATACTTTTGGTAAGAAGATGTTAGAACTTGACCGAGATATTCAGGTTACAAAGTCCAGGATGAAAACTACTGAATGAGCTCCTTGTACAAAAATACTTCCTCAGGTAACGTGACCAACATGTGAAATTCAGTAAAGCTTGAGATCCAGCCATTATAGCTGGATTATGTTTTCCTAGCCTTGCTAATATTATGGTCAGATGCTGCTTTTGCAGTTAGAAGAGGAATCACATAGCTCTGCTTTAGCATAGAGCTTCATTACAAGCTTTAGTAAAGGGTGAAGTATATCTTGCTCTGTAGTGATGAGAATAACCTCTATTTCCCAGTCCTTCTGGGTTCTGAAGTACCAAATAGTAGCTATTAGTTATGCACAGGAGAATGCAGTTCATTGCCTTTCCCTCACTGTATCCAAGCACTCCCTCTAGCCACAGTTCAGATAAACTTGAACAACACACAGGCACAACAGTTTAATTTCACCATGATTAGCTCAGTTGTCCTTACCACCCAATATTGGTCAGCTTTGTGATCTAACTACACTCATTAAATGATGTTCACTTGTTTACAGCAAACATACATAATTGTATCTCAAACGTATATATTGTCGTAAAAACTGACTCTGAAACAGTTTCTTCCTGAAAAAAACTGCATAACAGCCAAGGTATCACCAGTGCTGATCTTTAGCTGAATCTCTCTTTCATTTGTCTAGGTTCCAACATAAAAATATGATCTCTGGCAACAAAACTGCATGCAGAAGCCAAGTAGAGTCCATAAGACTAGCACAGAAAACCCTGAGCCACAATGAGAAAAACCATTCCAGCTTCCCCTTAAGCAGGTTGTGAGGTTACGGCTCCCTACCCCATCACAAACTAGTACACTCGGGTTTGCCACCTTCGAGACAGGCTGTACTCACTGTCTTGGCAAAATGATCCCAGTGAACTGCAAGACCTTTAACCATAGGGGTTCTTTTAACCTAGATCATTTTGTCAAGACTGGATTTAAACAATCATGACACAACATCAGAGGCAGGAGAAGGAAGGAAGAGACAAAAGCATAGATCTGGAAGTAGAAACCACTTAATCACATGTAGTGCATTTGATTGCTACTTAAGGACCTTATGTGCTCTCCCAACCTGAAATATACTGTTCTCTCTGGCAGAGAACTATTGTTAGAGGAAAAATGGAATGTACGTTAAAAATAGTTCTGAAACTACGGAGGATTAAGGGGTTTATTTGCTACTTTTGAATTGACTTACTGTTGTGTTAATAATTAGTCAAATTTGGGGGAAGGAAAAGTTTCTAGCCACATTTTTGTTTTTTTAACTTGATTTATCAAATGCTGTAACTACTAAAAACTGTCAAGAACATACAAATGAATTTTTGCTTTGAGGCTGAGAGCAGCAATAGCCAGCACTTGCAGGAGGACTTTGTGTGCTCCAGATGAGTGAGACAGAAACCCAGTGACAGCCCCCTCAGCTCCCTGCAGGCCTGCTGTCCTGAGGGCTTCAGAAACTGGGCAACACCTTCTCTGTATCCTATAATCTCCTTCCAGCCCTTAATTCAAATCACAAAGCCAACAGAAGCTGCACCACAAGCCCCTTCTCCTACAAGGCAAATCTGGCCCCGACAGCTTTGCTTACCACCTCTCTCAGCTGGCAGGGAGCAGCCCTGCTGCCCAGGGCACATCAGACCAAGAGCCACCCGGCTGACAGCTCTTGGCAAGGTACCACCTACGAGGAGTTCCCAGCCAAGCCTCCTGTTCCCTGTAGAAACAGGCTGTTTCTCTGCTAGCCCTTAATTGTTGGGCTCACTGTGCCTTGAATCCTGCTGGTACCGGTAGGGCAGGTGGGGCTAACTGAGCCGGGGTGGTAGCTCCAGGCCTGCTGGCTCCCAAAGCAGCAGGTCGCTGTGCCGTAATTACTGTTGGTTAATAGTGTGTTTGGCAAGCTGTGAACGTTCTGGAAGTTGTTTCCTTCATGTCTTTCCTCTCATTCCTCACCACCCACTGTTCTCCTTGGCAATTGCTAGTTAAGGTGGAAGTTTCTTAAGAAACTGCTTGTTAAAAATTTGGAAATGGGTTGCTGCGTATGCCAGTGGCAATCCTTTTCCCTGGAGGATTAGCAAATGGAGTTGTTCTGTGTCCAGTTGCATTTCTCACATCCTGCTTCCAGCCTTGCATAATTTTTGAGGAACAGTTTAGGATGTTATGTAGCTCATCCTGAGCAGGGCAAGATGCCATACTAAAGAGGGAAGACCAGGGAAAAAGTTTTAAATTAGATCAGTTTATATAACTGAGAAGAAAAAGTCAATGGTTTGAGGGCATTGGGTCTGATAATAACTGCTCTGCATTAAGCTAAAAAACAGCTAGATCATCTGAGAGAAAAAGCAGACAATAATTGTGAAATAGAGGAGAGATTAGTGGAGAAGAGGGCTATTAGCAAGCAGAGAGGTGATTGAGTGAATATCTCCCATAGAAAAGAGGCCTCGTTCATGACATTATAAGGCATGGAGGGATTATCTTCGGGGGGAATTACAATGAGCAATTAAATAAAAATGACCTTTTTTAATACATGTTAAAGCTATGAGTTTCATTTCCCTTGCTCATCGTTGTGGTCTGCCTTGAAGGCTAGTACTGAGAAGAGAGAGATGGTTGCTGCCTGTGTGAGTGGCACAGCTGCAGGAGATGGGGTGCTCCTGTTCTCTATCAGTTGGCTCTGCAGGTTCATACCAGTACACAGTGGCTGCTGTAGTTTCACCCACATAGCTCCCCTAAGGGCATCTGCTTCACTGACTGAAATGTAGGGTGTTCTAGGAAGTGTGTATGAATCTTCTATCGTGATGGGTTCTCAGGTAGGTGGGTGGTATTTATTACAATCAAAAAGGTCTTGTGAGAAAAAAAAAAAAAAGATTCTTTTATAAACCATTAGTAGATGCAATGCTGGGGGAACAATTTTCTCAGACTTCATACCAATAATTTTCTGGTTTGAGTTCTAGCTGTTCTTCATTAACTGTTCACTAAAACTTCAAATATAGCAGTGGATGGGTTTTATTTTACTAAAAATTTCACAGTATTTCCTTTAACAGAAGCTGAGTCTTGAATGGTTTTCTGATACAGAGATTATGCTGGCCTTTTGCAGGATCCTGTATATAAATTCTTGAAAATAAATGGTTTATGGAAAAACTTCTTGAGAGCAGAATTCTGCTTCTTGGAATGTAAGCAGAAGGTGGAAACTTCTACCAAGTTACCTCTAAGTAATTAGCTAAAAGTTATTTAAAGTGATGCTCAGCATGGGGCTAGAGTTGGGTTGCTTGCTGTTGCTTCCCTTGCAGACATGGTAGTTAAGAATAGAAGCAAATATTGAGCTCTATCAAATGCTTATTTCTTGCAGTAAACTATCTGCTCATAATTTATGTCTTCCAACTAGTCTAGAATATCTGGCACTTCTGCACAAAGATAGAACAGAAACAGTATTTTGAATCGATTTCTTAACAGAAGTTACTTTCCCAGTTTTAGCTACATTAATGCTAGTGCTACCTAGAAATATTTCTTCTCTAAACAGTGATTGGAAGCTGCGGGGTAGAGCAGCTTTCATCAGGAAGGTATTTCTTTGAATTTCAAAGGGACTTTCGTGTGAGTAAAGTAAGAAGGAAGAAACAGATACTTGGAGTTTGGGGTGTTTGTTGGTTTGTCTTTTTTATTGTAACAGAGATACGCTATAGCTTTTATTTCACTGTGTACACATGCTTTATCAGGAAAAAAAAAACATGTTGGAAGAACCATACAAGTGGCTCTTAATGAGTTAGAGATTTCAGTGGCTGCTCTCAGGAAATTTCAGCATTTTTATTGGAAACCAATTTTGATGTCTCTTCTTTGAGACTACACTGTTGAGACACTGGACTCTTATTGCCCCAGTCTTCACTATTTGCCTAATAATTTACCTAATAGTTCGTTCCAAGTAAACTATGATAGTTAGATAAAGTGAAGAAAAAAAAATTACTTTAAGCAACCTTTTACCTGCCTAACTTCTGTTACTGCCCTGAAGCTTGCCTTAGTGGTGCTGCAGACTATACTTGGCTAAAAAGGGGCATTTGCCCTGTGGACTAGTAAAGGGTGACCAGCATACAGCAACTGTCAGACCCTTAGTGCTCCTTCCAGTTTACCTGCTGCAGCAAAAGTTGCAAGCTGTGATGTGCACCTGGCCTTTTATGCAAGATATATTTTCTGGAAGGTAGATCTGTCAGTTCCATTTCTCTTTCATGTAGTATTTTCCAAGGCAGTTTAGGAGGTAATCAACACTGTACAGTCTGAGACATGGTTGCAGCTGTTTTCTGCTAGATTTGATTCAGGGGGAATGCAGATAATCTGTATTTCATTTGGCAGCCAAAATGAAAATGGGGAGGGAAAGAAGCTCTGAACAATGAAAATGCAAAAAGGCAATTGTTTGTTGTTTTACTTTGAGGAAAACCCAAAACTTCACTTAACTTTCTCATAATGCAGCAGATGTGGGCTCAAATCCTTTTTTCAAAAGATATTTGAAATTAGGCTTCCCACAATGTAGAATATTTTTATGTTTTACATCAAAAGTAACTGAAAAAAGTATTTCAAAAGTATAAAAACATGTAATCCTAGTATTTGTATTTCTTTGTCACTTTCAGTTTGACCTCTAGAGCTGGGTTTTTTTGTTTGGTTGGTTGGTTTTTTGTTTGTTTGTTTTTGGTGGTTTTTTTGCAAAAAAACAATTCACCAATAAATTTGCTGAATTCTTGTATAGGCCCAGGTTAGCTTATGTGAGAGCTGAAATGAGAGAGACAAGACTGGGAGGGGTTGGAGCATAATAAAGTGTATGCCTACTTCAGAAACAGTGAAAGGACTAGAGCTGAGTATGTGCTTGGAACAGCTGAGTTTATTCTTCCTAGCATTTTCTAAAATGTGCCTGGGAATGGTGTAATTATGGCAAGATAAAGGCACTTCTATTTTCAAAAAGTGTGTCTATAAGGAGGAGAGACTCTGCTGTAGCTATAGGCTTTTCTTTTGAACAAAGATTTGGCTCACCATGGCTTTGTATTCTATTGATAAGTATAGGCGGAATTTCTTGTTTATCTTTTTTATTGCTGTTGAACACTTATCTAATGGTTTCAATTACTTTTCCCACAATGAACCTTTAATTCTTTTTCTGATGTGATTGTTGATTGTGCTATTTAACCTGCATTCTCTACCATACTTCCTTGCTTTTGTATTAAATTAGTTTACAATTGTTTACTCTGGCCTGATTTTGATATTTGCAGGATCGATTACCTGAATGATCAAAATCCTTTTGAAGCTCAGAGCATTGTTTTCTTTTTTACTTTTTTTCCCATGCTTAGAACACTTGATGAATTTATAACACTTATTTATAACACTGGATTTCTAAATTTACATCACATGTTATTTAGAATTTTTCAAGGTGAATAAAAGTTCTTGAACAGTGCTTAACATTGACACTAGAGATAAGAAATGTCACAACTTGTTTCAGTTTGGTTGTTTAGTTTCAGGTTTTATGAATTCCAAAAGAAATGGAATAAAATTTTTCAAGTAGAATAAATAATGGCAGATATGAAGGATGAACCAAGGAGAAGTTGGTGCTCTAACACAAAAGTTCCTGCATGGGAATTCCCCAGCTGGAGTGGCTGGGGAAGGAGGCTGGAGCAAGGATAGGAAAATTCAAGATATAAAGCCTGAAACTGCTAGGGTTGAGGAACTGGGTTAGAAATTAGATGCTGAGGGCTTTGATATATTATTGAAAGTAAGTCCCATTCCAGAGCTTGGGCATTTGATCTAAGATTGCTGAATTTAAATGGCCTTTTAAGAGAGAGAAGTAAAGTGTGGGTTTGTAGTCCTGCCTGTAGAAGATGGAAAAACTATGGCTGCCATCACTGTGAGATGATGTAACAGAAGTCTGTACTCAGGTCTAAAGGTCGTCCTGCTGGGAACTGTTTCTGTACGATGGTGCAAATTTCTGCTTTTCCAACTTCTCTTTCCTCTTAACCAGAAAAAGGTGTGTGTATCTGCACATGCAACTAAATTCAGAAGCTAAATTATGCCAAAATTTGGGCTGTCTGGGTAGCTGAATCGACTTCCATCCTGGGGATATAGTCTGACGTTGTATTTTCAGTCTGTTACTGCTTTCATTTTCATTGAGTAGTCAACAGAGCTCATCCGTGGATAAAAGAGGGCTGAGTATAGTAGAAAGTGTGTGTGTGTGTGTGTGTGTGTGTTCACGCACACGTTACTCATAACAACACTGGAAGCTGCACAACGGATGATAAACTGGATCCAGGAGCACAAAGCGTGGGAGGCTGAGCATGAGAAATTTATTCCGCGCTTTGCCACGGTGTTTGTGTTTCTTGTTGGGCAAATCACTTAAAAGTAAATCCTGTTTGCTAAATAGCACGTAGCCTGAATTTGGACTTTTCCTCACTTTTGAAGCCTGTTGTGTGTACAGCACACTCCGGGCGGCTCCTTCCCCGAGCTCTGCACGCCCTGAGCGGCACTGTGTCCCCGCTCCGCGCAGGGCTGCGCGCTCGGCACCCTCCGTGCGCGTGTCGCACCTGCCGCCGCTCCGCTCCCGCCCGGCCCCGCGCACCGGCGCTCCGGCGGCCCGCGGACAGGGGGGCGTGTCCCGGGCCGCCCCCGCCCCCGGAGCCGCCCGGCCAATGGCGGGCGCGGGAGGGCGGGGGCGGGACCGGGAGCGGCGGCGCCCTCGGGGGCGGCGGCGGCGCGCGGGGCTGGCTGAGGCGAGGGCGCTCCATGGGCAGCGGGGCGGCGGCGCGAGGGGCCCGCGGCGGCCCGGCTGCTGCCTGCGCTCGGCCGCCGCTCTCCGGTAAGCGCCGGCCGCGGCGGGGGTGGGGGGGCATCGCCTGTCGCCGCTGGGAGGAGCCGTGGGCGAGCGTGGGGCAAGGCGCCGGTGAGCCGCCGGGGGAACGGGGGTGGCTGGAGGGGCCAGGCGTCCCCCTCCCGGTGCGAGCCTGGCCCCACCGCCGCGCCCGGCGGGTCCCCGGAGCGGTGCCGGGCGCTTCCCCCGCTCGCCCTCCTCCGCCCTGCCCCGCACCTCCCGCGGCCCCTGCCCGGTACCTGGCGCGGTCCCGGGGCCGGCGCTGCGCGGGGGCGCTGCGGGGAGTGCCCGCCGCGGGGCCGTGCGGTGCGGGGCGGCCGCGGGGCGCCGGGAATGCGCGGCGGGGGCAGGGCGGAGCGCCGACCCCCGCGCGGGGCACCGGCGGCGGCCCTGCCCTCGGCCCGCCAGCGACGTGGCCCCTTTTTCCTTTTTTCCTTTCTTTCTTTCTTTTCCCCCCCCCCCCGCTTTCTTCCCCTCCCTGCCGAGGAAATTGTGCTGGGAGAGCAAATTTCTGAAATATCTGGCGCTTTATTTTTTTTATCTTTTTTTCCGACGGGACGGGCAATGGCTCCCTGTGAGCCAAAGGAGTCTGGAGGCGTTTATAGCAAAGCTGGTGGATGCTTTTCTTTTTCAAAGCCAGAGTCTCCTGAAGAAATATGAAACACTTCTCAGTAATGAAAGGCATGTGTTCTGGGAGGGAAACTTTCCCCATCTGCCTTGTAACACAGGAGGAACAGACGTGAGGGCTAATATTTACGAGGAAAAGGTGCCTGTTGTGCTAAGCTGCTCAGTTTTGGTTTTCTCAGGTTTTTCCCACTCAGAAATACTTTGTCATCACTTTTGTAATTTTCAAAGTGGTGGCGTTATTGTACTGCTTGCACAAAAAAGAGCAACATTTCTAAAATAAGACAGCTTTAAAAGCGCGGACTTGCCACTGGAACAGGTCTAACACACCATGCTACTTAAAAAGTTGACTCTGAAGCTGGCCAGACTTTAAAGAGGCATGTCTTTTAAATAATATGAAAATCTCTGTCTCGATATAAATAGATATCACACTTGTTAAGAGGAGAGAAGGTTATGTGGCTTCTTTTGCCTTAATTGCAAGGTAGAATTGCAAAGTAGCTTTGTAGCCATGAGAATTATATGTGGGAACAGAAGAAACTTGTTTAAACACTATGTTTAATGTAAACCTCACTTCAATCTACTTGAGGTGTTTGGAATTGCTTAATTATCTGCATTATTTGTATAGTGTCATGAGTGCTCTTATAGGTACTGACTTTAAGAAGTAAACAGAAATTAGAGCAGTTAATTTGTGTTAAATTCTGAAGTTTTCTTCCCCCTCCCCCAGCACACGCTCCCTGGAAGGCCTGCAGATTAATTACAAAAACAACTGCTTTGACCACGTTTCCTCTGATATTTTTAAATTACAAATAGAAATAAAGCAGAAATAATGGAAAAATAATTGAAGTGCATTAGAGTAATGCCTATTGAAATTCTTAGTGGGAGTGTTCAAAGTGTTAAAGGTGCTACTACTTCAGTTGGTCTAACGAAATACAAACATATGCAGTAGAACCTGTTTCAGCCTGTATTTTTTAGTTCATAACTTTTATTTTTAGGTAAAGTAATTGAATTTGAAGATTTGCTGCAAAAGTGTCTTCAACTCACATTAACTTTTTAGCTGTTGTGTTCCAATTTGGTTTTTGGGGTTTTTTCCCCTTGTGGTGTTTACACTATAGTGAAAACACTGAGAATTTCTCCTGGTGTTGAGAGAACAACAGCAGGCGTTGTGGGAGCTGCTGGAAGTGTACCTGACTCTGCCACCTGCAGTTTGCTGCTTTGAAATGAATTGTTTAACCTGACATGGCAAAATTTGCAGTAGCTTTCTGGTTTGTTTTTTTTTCCCTAAAGGAAAGGAATGTAGGTAGTTGCTTAGTTTATACTCCCCCAGATTTATGCATTTTTATGGTGGAACTTTTAAAGCAGAGCAATATCATTCCAGATAACTTCACTGGGGTTTGCAGATAAATTTTGTTACTAAAATATTTTTTCATTCTCTTCACTTTTATATGCCTTTCCTTTGATTGCCTTTCATATTAGTAGATAGCAAGCTGAAAAGCCCACATAACTTCTTTGAGGATGTTTTCCTTTCTGAGACAAACTGTGATAGGCCATGGTTTCTTGCTTGATGCACTGCACGAAGAAAATTCATCCTATCAGATCAAGGCTGTGTATTATCTTAAGAGACAGGATGCTGAATACAGCTTGGTGGTTCGTTCAAGGGAGGTGTTGCTTATAGTCTGTATCACATAAAGTGTTTTTGCAATCGTATTCAGTTGTGGTAACATTTCATGGTAAAGAATACGTCCTGATAAATGTACAGAATGGGGTTTTTAAGGTTTGCAGAATAAATATTCATGGAAAAAACTTTTCTCATGAAATAAGCATGCATCATAATTAGCTTTTGAAATAATTTCAGCATACAATTGATTTTTTAATGCAACAATCTATCTGCTGTACAAATTTAAATAACATCAAATAGTCAAAAGCCTTTATAGTAGTCAGTTTAGCATTTTTATGTAAAGCAGTATCATCTTGAAAGAAGTTTTGGATCTTGTTGGTACAAAAGTATTGCTTCACATACATTTCTATACTAATCAGCATTTTTCCTGTCCTTCACCGCCTTCCCCCTTCCCAATTTTTCAGGGTTTCACCTTTGGCGTGTCAAATGGGCACCAAGCGACAGTGAGTGTTAACTGCGGGAGCGCTACAAGCACAGCGGCTGCTGGGATGTTGCGACAGAACGGCGGAAGCAACAAGCGTGGTTTGGGATTAGCCCGACTGTCTACCTCCAACTTCTTCGCTATCTCGAATTCGGGAAATTGGGGAATGGGGCGCAGCACCAAGAGCAGCTCTCTGAGCAGCATTAGCTCCAACTCTGACTGCTATGATAATCCTGTTGTGGATCCAGAATATATCATGCAACTGGTCAATGATGTCAGAAAATTTGCAGATGTGCTACTCTATTTGAAGGAAGCCTTTCTTTCAGAAGGTGTGTCAGTGTTCTTAATTCCTAGATTTTCTGAAACTCTAACAACTCTGTTTGTATGTTTTAACTAGTGTTTGCTCTGGTTGTTTCCCCTTGCCCTTTACCTTCACCATTTATCCTCCCTTCCTCTTCCCTCCCCACCCCCAGCATGATGATTACGGGAAGTGATGGTTTTTAGTTTGGGTTCTGTATTTCCTCACCAGAACAGTGCAATCTGTTTCATAATCTTAACAAGGGAAAATAAACTCTTAGCAGGCTGTCTAGGCTGATGCTTAAATTTGCGAGACCATCAACTGATTAGTTTTTTAACCACTTGAATGTTTTTTGTGATTCCAAACATTTATATTACTATTTTGGTTATGTTTCAGTTTTCTAGGCTGGTTTGGTTTTTGAAAGTCTTACACACTGGCAGTTTGAGTTTTAATGGAGAACATAACTACACTGTCTTCCTTTGCAAGAAAAGTATTTTCCGTCTTCTGCCAGCAGGTGGAAACTGCAAATTTTCTTGCTTGCGAGAGGTGTGCATTATTGTTCCTGTTCCTTTCAGGGAAATAGCATTAGTCCAGTTTTGGTCATCAGCAGGAAAGCTTTTATCTAATTTTCACAGAAATTTTGTGAGATTAATAGCTGAAATGACACTCAGAGCAGTTTTGTATAAGATGTCCTGAGTGCTGAGCATTTGCCATCACCTCTGTCTTTAAGTGAGTGTGCACACAGTTGAAATACTGCTGCTAAAAGGTGTGAGAACAGTTCTTGAAAGAGCAATAATTTAACACTTTGTGATCACTTTGTGTCCACATTGTTTTTGCTGAGCACACAGGATGAGCAGAGTTATTTGTGAGGCTGAGTGTCTGGTGTCTACTGAGAATGAAATGGGCATCCTGTAGGAAAGGCTTTCAAGACACTGAAATGTTCCTGTTGCCATGGAACAGTAGTTAATTAATTGGCAGTTTAGAATTTTGAACTCAGAAGATCCAAAAAAGCTAACATGGAAGACAGGAGTTGTCATCTTGTTTCATACTATGGTATAGAATTAATTTGTGAAACAGTATTGTCCATTTAAAGGATTGATAATTTATAAAGAAAAGATGTTTCTTTTCCATGGTCGGTAGTGTTCTTTTGACTTTTGTCCCCATAATACAGTGAGCTCTGTACTGTTGGCTTTGCTTAATGCTAGCTAGAGACAACCTCCTAGAAGCTGCATGGTTTGGTTTGCGTTTTCTGTTGTTTGGAAATGTTCACAATTGTCTGTCCAGAAATTACCAAAAACTTACTAAAGTGGTTGAACAGATTTCTTGCACATAAAGTTCTGGTTTGTAGTGCTTGCAGCTTACCACCATCCTGCAATTAGTTACGTTCATTATTCCAAGGTGGAATCAATTGCAGGGATAGGAAATTAATTTCTTCCTTTTTGGAAGGGTTGCATTACTGAGTGTTTATATTTGCTTGGTAAGCATTCCCAGAGCCTGCTGTAGGTCTTGCAGCTTCTAACCACGGTTCCTCAGCTTCTACATCAACTATTAGTTGTATTGCCTCTCTGGCAGATTTGTCTAAGTTCCTGAGGCACAGTAGCTTCATGCTTGACCATGTGGCTCCCAGTTGGCCAGGGCCAGCCGTTCTGCTGCTGGGGTCTGCACTGGTTGGCAGCTGATTGCCAAGGGTGTGTGTGACTGTGTATTACTGTTTGTGTTGCCTGGGCTATCGTGGAGTACAAGTCCAGCCGTTATTCACCCATAGTTCACTTAACGTTCATCTGAGGTAGTGATCCAATCTTGGATGAAAAAATGTAAGCGATTTGGGGTTATAACGCGTCTGTGTCTAAACTAGATCATAAGTGCCTTGGGATTACAGACTCGAACGGTTACGGTACCAATGCAAGTCGATTTGTAACATGAAGACTAAGTTCAAATCTCTCAAGGGAAGTATTAGGTAAATTAAATGTCCTGTAGATTTCAAGGATACTTCTCTTGCATTCCTTATGCTAACATTATTTAATGTCTTGCAGCAGTCTTGTCATAATGCTGAATAAGTTTTTTATACCTTTCAACAAATACCCAAATCAACAACCAACAAACCAAAGCACCCCAAACCTGCAAACAAAACACTTTCTGAATGTAACCATAATTTACAAGTTTAAAGTTTGACAGCTGTTTGGACATGGGGGAGCTGCAGTTGTCTCTTGTGTTGAATAAAATACCGTATGTTCCATACCCTTCAGTTCTTGCTGTCCATTAGAGACATGTCTTGTACTCATTGGGGTACATTCTGTTACAGTGATCCAGTCTGATGCGTAAGATCAAGATATTTGACCATTGTCTTCATTAAAGGAGAGCTCTGGGCATTTTTTGAACCTAGGTCAGTGAATCCAGTGTGGTTTCACAAATTTTGTATTTGATTCTACTTGATGACAGGCTGAAACTGTAGTGGTGGTTAGTGCCACTGATGCAGTTAGTGCATCAGTCTCTTGGTCCAGTCTTCAGCTAAATTTCCAGATGAGCAAGATTGTCATGTGGCTGGTACTAATAAGGACAGTTGTTGTCATTGTGCTTTTGTGTTTGAACTGAAAGATTGTCTTCATTTGTACAAATGTTATTGTACTTTATGAAGTTAGAGATAATTGAAATTTATTGAGAAGACTCAAAATAAGTAATTTTTTTTCTTTTTTTAATAAGAAGAAAATGAAAACAATTCCCTAGTAATCCCTGCATGGATGGCCAGACTTGAGAGTGTATGTTGAATTAATACCTAGAAGACTCAGATAATTTCCTGTAATTTGTGCTATTCTTAATGCTGTTCATTTGACTGTTCAATTTTATTGATGGCATTCTGTTTCGCTGATGTGCCCCCAGTTTACTTCTTTCTATTTTAATGTACATCCCGAGTACAAACTGTTAAGACATAATGGCTTGAAAGCTGGTGAGTTTTCTCTGTGCTTTGAGTTCCAATGGTAACATTTCAGCTGTTGGTTGAGAGCGTTAGAACCTTATTGTTGCTTTCAACTTACACCCCTCTTCGGAAAGGTAGGACACACAGTGAAGTACAGTCTAAAGGCTGGAGCCAGTCTGTGCTTTTCGGAGTAGTGGTACTCAAAGTAAGTTCCTACGGTAAAAGAAGTTTTAGGAACTGAGAAGTTGTTTGCTTCCCATGGAGACCTGCTGAGGGCTTAGAAACCTGATGACAGTGTTGAAAATATTAAAGATTTTGAAGTGTGTGAGGTATGTTTAAGGTAAATCCTGTAACTTGAAGAGGTTAGTTCTTGTCCCAAAGCATAGGTTTAGTGCATCTGCAAGGAAATGTTATTAATTTTGAGTCTGGATGGCATAATACATTCTTTTGGAGATGTGGGGGAACAGCTTCATATTGTCCAGTCTTTCAGAAAGGTAAGGATGCCTGTACCTCTGCATATTTAGAAAGCACATAAGCCGCTTCTTGGGACAAAACATGCAGGACTTAACTCTTGGAAATTTGTAGTAGAGAATCTACCAGTAAAAAAAAAAATTGCTTATTGCTGTTGAGAATCTATTTAATAGGTATTTATGTATGAGGTCGGTGACTACAGTCCAAGTTTTTACTGCGTATAATAAATTTTACTGTTGCTTTAAGTAAATGATGCCGCTGTGTGGTCTTTGCTCAAACAAGACTCGTTTTTCTCAGGGTTAAAAAGAGCACACAAAAGAATATTTAGAACAGTAAAATATCTTCTAATTTTGAACTAAGTATTTAATCTTTAAACAGTACACAGTAGCTTTTGCTCGTATTGCATTTAGAGAGGGAGGAAGCATTCCTGTTTCCCTGCTCTGAAGGTAGTTAGCTACTAGTTTTGTGACGTCTGCTGCTTTTTTTTAAGGAATGTAGTACATACTATAAGGTCTGCCCTTGAGACTGTGGGAAATACTGTGTTTCATTATGAATAGCTCTAAGGGTAAAATTTGCATGTGGTTTAAAGGTGCAGGGGTAATTACATTTTAATATGTAGTCTTCTTGACTGTACTTTAGAATGTATTTTCAAATTTTTGCTTACTTTATCACAGACTTTGAAGTAATCTTCAAAGTGTGATATTGTGTGCTTCATGTGGGTAATTCTGCATCCTTTTAATGAGCAAAAACTTTTTCTTCAAGTTCATCCTATCTTCAACTAATGTAAATTGTAGTTCATTCTAAAATGTTATTATACTCTTTTTTCCCACGTATCTTAGAAACCAGAGTAGCAAGATAAAGCTATTACCTTTCATCACAGTTTTCTCTGAGGATGAGAATGTATCTGATTTTTTTGGAGTTTGATAGATTTTTTGTTTGGGGTTTGGTTTTTTTGTTTGTTTGTTTTTGTTGGGTTTTTTGTTTTTTTTTGTTTTGGTTTTTGTTTGTTTGTTTTTAAACTGAAGCAGAGGCAAAAGTACTGCTGAAGCTGGATGGCCTGGTCAGGAATGTTTGCATTCTCTATATAGTAGCACCAATACTTTCAAAAGCATCAGGAATGCTACCTAACTTGAAACCTATCAGGTTGTTGTTTCTGGAGGGTAAGATAGTCACCCCAGTGGGACAATTCTAAAGGTGTCTCAAGGTAAATAGTTTCCTCAAAATAAGGAACTTGTAATCTCTAGTGATTTCAAAACCTTCTTTTAGCACCAAGGAGATTGGTGTTAATCGCATGCTACGCTAAAAGCCAGAAGCCATTTACTGAATATAGTGCCTGAGGCTCAAAGGTGAATGATTTCTCTTCAGCCCTTCTTGGCTTGATAAAGTATATTGTCCCTATTTTTAGTATTATTAAGACATTGCAGTATTTTTAGCATTGGATATTTATTTCTTTATTTTCTTATAGTCTAAAATACTAATGTCGTTTTTTCTGAGGCAGTGTACTTGGAAATCAGTTTGTCCTGTTTTGCTAGGGAAATCTGAAGTTCATTAGCTATAGCAGTGAAGATTACAGATTGAATTTATGATAATTTTTAATACTAGATGTAATTTTGTTGTTTGTTCTTTATTCCAGTTTTGATGTTTCTCAATGAAAGGTGCTGTCTTTGATACACCTTAAACTAGATGTATTTACCTGTCTAATGATACCTCGTACTATGAATGCTTGGTGGGTGGGCAAACTGCTCTAAACAAGGATCTGATAAAGTGTTTACTTTTCTTTGCAACAGCTTCTGGAAGGAATGTTTGGGAGAGTTCTTTATATTTGTTTTGTTTTGAGGGCAGTTGGACTGATCTCTGTAGGCTTTTTGTGGAAGGTGGTGCTGGTTTTCTGCTGGATAGTATTTTGTGTGATAAACCTTTAAGAGAGACAGGAAAGTAAAATGCTGCCAGGGCAGGTAACTTTTGGGAACTGTGACAACATAGTGATTATCAAATGTGTAAACAACCTGCTTGTGAATTATTAAATGACCTTTAAGAATCGTTAGAAAAAAGCAGAGGAATCCATGTAAAGTGTAGCACATTGTTTGTCTTACTCTATGTAGCACAAAAAAAAAACCCAAACTGTCTAGTAACTAATAAATATTGTTACAGAATTAAAAATATTTGAGGATGTTGACAAATAATCTCAAGTCGAATTCTAATGTTTATCACTTCCAGAATCTGTTGAAGTGTAATGTGCTTGCAGTATCTGAAGAATAATTCTGTGATTTATTATTAAAATATACTTTTTGTACTATGTAGCTCTATTCAAACTTAGTCCACAGGGAACTAACTGCATGTTTAAAATTCATTTGCCCATAAGAAGATTGTTCATCCTCTTGCTGAACCAAATTAGGTGCTAAAAGGTGAATTCTGACAACTTGCATTTGCTGCTTTGGATGTTACTGTTCCCATGGCAGAGTTAGCAGGAGTGTCCTTGTGAGCCACAGTAGCCAGGACTAAGGCAGGCTGGGGCAGCTGGAAGGAGTAACTTCTGAAGGTGCTCCTGCTGAAATTGCCTTTTTTTTTTCCCCCCTCTCTACCAGCAGCTGAATTCTTGATACAGTTCTGTAACTGTTTAAAATCTCCAAGATGCGTCTAAAACTGCTGTTTTCTTATTATAAAGCTTGTTCTGTTTGGGGCTTTGTTTTAAACATGATGATAGACAATTTCCACAGCAGTTTATGGAAGAAGCTTCTACATGAGTTGCAGTGATCTCACTGCTTCTTCCTGACACTGGTGGTAGTTCTCTGGTGACTGCATAGCAAGCCAAGTTTTGGAGGCAGATCTGCCTGAAAACTAGTCCTAGGAAGAAAGGAACTAGTTTTTAGCCAGATCAGTTCCATCAGCTGGCTGTAAGGTTGTATTGAGTACCAGCAAAGAGGGAGAAGGTGGCTGGCACAGGAATGAGTGGCCAGAGGCTAAAATGGAACAAGACTCTGGGGCTCTAGGCAGAGTTGGTGTGGCCCTCCAGCCTGGCATCATAGCGTACTCTGCTAAAAGCTGTACCAATTCCTTTGTCTGCTTTATTGAATACCAAGTTGAACAGGGGTATATGAAAGGTGGGGTGGTGTTGGGGAGAACAGCAAGCAGAGAATGCCCTTTTTAGATGGCAAATTAATGGGTCACCTTAGCTCTGAGCTTTTGGTACACTTGAATTTGACAGTCATCTTTTAAACTTGCCTTTCTGAAACCTGCTTCTTACATGCAAGGTCATATCTGCTTCCAGTCTTTCTGACCTGGAAGTTCTTTAGTACACCCTTTCACGTATCTCCAAGCAGTAGTCGCTGCTAAGTATTAGTTCTGTTAATCTGAAATTGAAATTGTTCTTTCACAAATCTGAAATAATCCTTCAAGCCAGAAGATGTAAAATGCATAAACAAGGACAAGAACAAAGTAAATACTTCCTTAATTTTTTCAACAAGTAAAATTATTGCTAAGAGCCGTCGTGTTCTTTTAAGAGCTTCTGGTGGGTTTCTTAATGCAAAACTCAGGAAAAAAACCTAGGCTGCTTCTCTTAGTGGAGCTATAGAACCACAGCAAGCCAGCAACCTCCTGGTTGTTTTCCCATGCTTCCCTCACTTTCACACCATCCTTTCCTGGTCCCCCTCTTGAACAGAATGCACTGAGATCCCTGGCCCTGAGTCATGTTCCTCTCCAGTTTCCTCAAACTTGAGAAGTGCTGCAAAGAAAGTAGAAGTTTGATGTATAGCTTGGTTGAAGGCAAACTCACAACAATGCAACAAAAACTTTTTTACAGTCAAAGTTTATGGGAGGCCAGTATAGCTAGGAACCAGGAATTACCCAAGCATAGCTATGAACCATAGATTTTCCCCAGGAATGTTGTACTTAATCTGGAAGAGCGGACTTTCCACCTTTCTTTCCAGTTCAGTTCATCCCACAGTCTGTTCTGCCCAAGCCTTCTGTTTTCTATGAGTCTGTTGTCTGCAGGTTTTGTCAGGGAGTCTTGGACTTTCAGATGCTGTGACCAGAGCCAGAG
This sequence comes from Acanthornis magna, assembly GCA_036785705.1. NCBI lineage: Eukaryota > Metazoa > Chordata > Aves > Passeriformes > Acanthizidae > Acanthornis > Acanthornis magna. The sequence continues at coordinate 1,225,334 of JAWUZG010000058.1, forward strand.
GAGCTGGGCATTTTGTTTTTCAGGTTTGCAGTGGTAGTGCACTGCTTAATTCATCTGCAGTCATGGAACAGTTCTTCTGTTTCCACTATTCTGAACAAGAGGAAAAAACCAACCTCCTCTTGAAGTTGAGTTCAAGCACATTCATGTTCTTCATAGTCAAAGGATAAGCTGCCTGTTAAATGCTGGTTGCAAATGTTGGATAGCAAATGCTGTTTCAGGGAAGATTGAAGTTAAATAATAACTTAGTGGACCAGGAGATAAGTTTGTGGCTGATAGTACTACCCCTCCCCCAGTTGCATACTCCACATTCCTTCAGAACAAATGTTCACTTGTTGCTATAGTGTCTAAGATCAGCAGTCAGGAGGGGGGGTGTCTTGAAGGCCCGTGAGTGTTTAAAATGTAAAATCAACCCTTATGTGCAGTCGGATATTTTTGTTGACTTAAATAATTAGCACATCTTTCTTTAGGAAAACTCTGAGCTATTTATAAGAGAGCACAGGCATTTTTCATTTTTATGTTGCCTTTGAAGTGCAAAAAAATGTAATATAAGGAAAAACTTCGTTCTTCCTCCTTTTCACATTTCTGATGTACAAAAGGAGCTCAAAACACTTAAAGAGCCTTAGCTAGTGTGTTAATTAGAATTAGCTTCCCTTTCCATCACAGCAACTAGACTAATGAAACTGAAATCACAAGATCAGCAAAATGAAAGGTGACTAGAGAGGAAGAAGATGAATAGTCATATTTTCCGTTTTGAAAGTAAAGTTAGGCCTTTCAACAAAAATTCTTCTAATATAGTTTGCAGCTTAAGAAACCAGAACACTTGTACCAAAAAACAACTTGTATCTCTTGAAGAACTCTGTCCTAGTATCTGAAAGATAAGATTTGATCCATATCCAGTCTGCATTCTTGCATTCTAAACAGCAATTCCCATGTACATGTAGGAGCTCTTGTGTTTAAAAGCAAACCAAAAAGCCCTTGCCATAAATGAGTTCCCCTCTCTTGGCGAAGTGTATTATGGCATATCCACAAAAATATTCAATTTTCTCATTTTGCTGATGCATCGGTTTCTCAAAGTTGAAACATAAAAGAACATCAATACAGATTTTTTTTTGTGCCTGATAGCATAAAGTTAACAGTTGTGATTGTCATCTTAATGATCTTGACTTCATTAAGGTTTTATAGACTAAACCATTCCTTTTCCACCAGTTTTGTTGGAAGTGTTTATTCTTCCAATTTATGTAGCTAGGTCACAGAACTGAAGCTGACTTGTTTCTTAACTCTGAGCAAATGTTCAGCTAAATCTGACCGTTGTGGTGATTTGATTGTTTGATCTAATGTGTTGGTAATGGATTAGAGTTAAAACTGCATGTCAGGGTAGGAGATTTGATACAGAGCTTGGACCTTGATTTTTGTAGGTAGCTGTTTCCCCTAGGTTTCAGGAAAGTAGGGATTTTATGGGGACTTATTCCTTTGCCTAAAATGCCTCTCTTTAGGGAAGAGGGAGGTGACTCATGTAAGGCTGTAGAAAATAGTTGAGTTAAACTTTCATCTTAATGACATTCATTACAGAACAGTGTAAGTGCAAAACCTAGGACTTGAGGAATTTTCTTTTGTAGGGGCTGTGATTTAGCTGACCAAAGTATTTTTCCTTTTCACCTTTTCTTTTCCTCCTTTACTGCTTGAATACTTTCTTGGACTAATTTTTAAATGTAGGAATTCTTACTTGCCAATTACAGTTATTTTTAGTTGATAAACCAGTTTTAATCTCAAGTTAACAAAACTTACCTGTTCTGTCTTATTTTCTTTGTCATGACTGAGCTGCTTAAGATATTTAAGCTATTTTAGTAATATAACATACTCCCTTTTTCAAATACGTTGATTCTCTCTGTTGTGTCTAACTTTGGTTCAAGGCCAACAGGTGGGTGTTGCAGCAGTTCATTAGAACTGTAGAAGTTCTGTTAGTACTACTTATTTATGAGACATAGAATGACCATGGGATTATGTATGTTGCTACACATACATGCTAAAGGGAAGGGGAGGTTCTTATTTTGGAAAGAATCAGGTGATCAGGTGTTCTTCTAACTCTTGTAATGTCTCAAACCTTTCCTTTTTTTTCCAGGTTTTAGAAATCTGCAAGATGGGAAAGGCCTGGTGAGGAGATTTCAGCAAAGATGCATTAAAAAATAAATTGAAAATTAAAAAATAATTGAAAAGCTCAATTGCAGGATTCTAGATCAGTAAGTTGCAGGAAGTATATTTATATGGTGGAGTTAAAGCACCTTCATGCCTTTTCAGAATGAGGCTTTGACACCTTTAGGGCTTGGGGCCAAATGTTAATTTTGTACTTAGCATTTCCAAGTAGTTCTCTGGGTATTGTATTTAAATTTTTCCAGTTTATGCAGGTGTGATTATTTTAGGGCTCTGTGTTGTGAAGAAATGTAGCATCTCAGTTAATGTTCTACTTTTGGACTACAACATATTCTTAGCTCTACTTTTAAGATCAGATGTTGCAGAAATAGTTATGGACATGGTATTCCTGAAGCATTAGCTTAAAGACTGCTCAATATTCACAAATTTGTCTTGCTGTTTTAGTGTTCATAGTGGCATGAATGGATTCTTTAGTAGAATGCTTTTTTATAGGGTTTTTTGTTTGTTTCTCCTGTGGACTTTGCTGTCATTCATTGATTGTGTACAGGGTATATAAGGTATTTTGTAGTACCACAACTATGGAACTAAAAGGTCTGTGCAGAAGTTGCCCAGTGCTGACAACAAGTGGGGAAAAAAGTATTTAATGGGATCACTAAAGTGGAGGTGCAGAGCAGCAGAAGACTGGTGGTCAAGAAAATGGGCTGTGGTCTCAGCTCACAAGTAGGTTATCCACTCCAACAGAAGTGCAGTTGAAGGAGGCAGCTTTTCTAAGGGGCAGTTCGATATGCTTTGTGCTGTGTTGAGCAAGGTGCAGATTGTTTATCTGAAAGCTTAGCAACATACATGAATTGTGATAGTTGAGTGAAGACAGTTCATGAAGGGCCTTGAGAAAGTGACTGCGGTAAATACCTTATGCCAGTGGTGAAGAAGGGGTAACTAACAGTGGGATTCAGACTACAGAGTGAGCAGATTAAATGCTTTCTGGTAATATTTAAGCCCTTGTGTTAAGGACAAGCAAACAAATTCAGCAAGCAATGGAGAGCTCCTTCTAGCTGTGGTTGGCTGTAGGTAATGACTAGACATGAGATTTTAGAGGTGGCTGAGAACTTGATTTGGAAAGAAAGCATTAGGTCTGGAGCATATAAATTTTTGATTTAGCATTGACTACCTGGAATGACAACTTCAGTAGTACTAGGGAGAAACAGTGTATAAATCCAGAACCACAAAGCAAATGAATTCTGTGGTGTTTTTCACCTTTCTGTTGCAAGGTATTTATGAAGAAATACTACACTATTAAAAATTCATGGTGGGATGTATAGTGAGTTACTGTTGTCCTTTGGGATGTGCAAATGCCACTGTGACATTAGTTGCTGCCTTTATGATAGTGTTATTATGTTTTTTCTTTATACAAAATCATAAAAAATGTTTTGGTGTGAAATAACTGATACCAAAACATTATATTGCTGTGGGGATTGACTGTTCCTGAGTCTAGTAAATGGGAAGATTTTAAAAGTATTTCCTTTGGACCTTTCAAATGGCTCTCTGTCGCTTGTGTGAGTTACGCAGTCAGGCTTTACTCTCTTGGGTGGTTGTTTCAGCAAGGCTTCAGTGAAGGAACTTCAAATAATCCTTAATCCTTTATGTTCACCAATTTTCTAGACATCTAATGTTACTGGCTGCTGCTTTAGTGGTTTGAATACCACTTAAAATCTGTTGATTTTAAAGTGGGATTTTTCTTTTAATCAAACCAGAAATGGACTACTATCATATCCTATAGCAGTCCATAATTGTGTTTAAAAGAGCCTTTAAAATAAATGCACCAAGTAACACACCCCTTGTTTAATACCATATAATCTTGTAATCCTAGCTTTGTGTGGTCTTTTGAAAACTCGGTGGGCAGGCAACAGTGAAATAGCTTCTTCACTCAGTCAGTGGCTTAGGCTCAAAGTGGAAGGAGCAGGCATGTAGAACAAACAGCATTTTAGACTAAAGTTAACATGAATTGAAGGTTATTGTTTAATAATCTCTTGATGTTGGTTAGCAAAGGTTAAATTTATTTTATTTAGAGTGAATAACCAACTTTCATACTACCCTTTCTGTATGCTAGTTTGATATGGTGTGAGCAATTTGGCTGGTGATTCTTTCATTTTCTGATTTGTTCTTTTTTTCAGAGAATTTGTGTGCTGTGAATGTTGAGTGAATATTACTTCATATACTCTCCGAACTTGAGCCAGTATGCAAGGAACGTAGTTGCTTAGAGCATAAGAGTTCTCATTTTATTTTAACAAGTCTTCCATTGGCAGCTGTTCAGTCTAGTGACTGTTTGACTAAGTTGTAGTGAAATATCCTTGAATAAGAAATAAGTAACTAGTCATTACTAATGGTATGGTTGCCTTTCCCAATGGATATGACTTTTTGTGAACTGCGACTGATCAGATTTATTGCTAATGTATTCATGCTAAAGAATATAGTCTGATGTCCACTTGGCAATTTACAATTCTAACCTAAAATGTCTTCTGAAACTGCTGAAGCATTATCCTCCCCTAGCTTTCTTCCTCATCTCTGGGAAGATTCAGGGAAATGAACAGTGACTAAAATGACCATGTAGCGTTTTCACTCTCATTTGTCAGAAACAGGAAAGTGAGGAAACAGTAGCAATTTCCATTACTGGTTTCTGGTCTCTAAATTTTGGTTTAATAAAAGATTTAAGTATTCTAAAGATTAAACTGCATGGCTGAACATGTCTAGGTTAGTTGACTGGAATCTCAAGACTAGTAGAATAAAGAAGTTAAAGGCATGTGGAGTACAGCACATTGAAAGAGATTAAGAGTTGCATTGTGGTAGGTTTTTTTCTGAAAGGCTTCCGCACTTTAATAAATGGGGAATTGGTCTATTAATTTAGATGTGAAATGAATGTGTAGTAACAGCTTTTCTGCTGATGTCAGTTGGCAAACCGACAAAAGGAAAATATGCAACTGCTTTTAGTATAGGCAGAATTACAAGATTTTGATTATTCTGGTGTATTTTGCATATACACCTATTCATTGACTTTTTGAAAAGATTGTTTTAAGACATCCTGATTTTTTAAACTTTAATTTCTGAAAATTAATTTAGTCTGGATTTGCTCTATATCTGTAGTCAAGAAAGACTTCTTACATAAGTTTTGACTTCACAAATACAGAATTGGTCCATAACTAAAAAAGGGAAGGAATGTTAGACCAGTTGAATAAAAAACAAGAACCACCACAGCTCAAGGTCACATCAGAGGCTAATCAGCATATTTCGTGGTCGAATCTAAATGGATAGATTGCTGTATTTTGGCCAATCTGTGATCGCGAATGAAAAATCTGAAAGGGTTATGTGGGTATTCGGGATACATTAAAAAAATATTATCATGCTAGAAAACTCAACCTGGAAGGCTGAATTAATGGGGGTTAGTTTTGTGTTTTATCCAGGGATATTTTTTCTGAAAAAACTGCAAGCCTGTATATACACAGTGCTTATTTCAAAAAGTAAGGACAGAACTTTTACCCTTCAAATAAAAAAAAATAAAAATCAAAAGGTCAGTACCAGGTGCTTTTTTATTTTAACCTAAATTTGTGCAACCTTATTTTAAGGTCAAATTTAGTAGTTTAACAGTAAATAGGCAATTGACTTGCCAAATGTTACATGCTTTCTTGTATTACAAAACCATTATTTGTGTGGAATAACTGAAATCAAAGAGTGCTACTTTCAATATACTGTATTCAGGGAGCTGTTTGCAGGAAGTTTCAATGCATTCTCACTGAACTGGATCAGTATATTGCTCTTTAAAAAAAGCCCTTACTAAACTCTAATGCTTTTATTTCAAATATAGGGATTTGGATTACTATTTTTATTTCTTTTCCTCATTCCTAATAAAACTTTACATGTCCCTAAATTTTCTTCATTGAAATAATTGCTTAACTGATTATTTTCCATATATTGTCATTTTTGGCTGCAGTATAATGTGGTTAGGACATTGGTTGGAGTGGATTCTGGAGCACATGTTGCCAAAGACTATGCGTTTGGTGTGGTGTGTTTTAATGATGCCATGACAACAGGAGTTGCTATGATACTGATGAACAAAAAGGCTAGGACTGGCTATCTTGCTAATTTGGAAGCTTCAAGTGTGATGTTTCTTGACAGAGGGATGGGTAGGTATCTTCTAATTCTGCATTGTGCACAGGGTAGAAAGGTGATGACTTCACTAGTGCCTTTGGCAGCTTCAAGCCTTGCTAGAGATTTTGCAGGAGTAAATTCTTCCAGAAATTCTGAGCTTGTTTTTCAGCGAGGTTTCCTTTCTTACATCTGCAGCATGTAGTCAAGTAAAGGAAGAAATATGATAGCTGAGACTGCTGCTTTCTCATCACTCCTTAACTATGACCACCAACAAATATCTCTACCACCATTAAAGAAAAAGTTTTGTTTGTTTTATATCCATACAATCAGTGAAAATCACGTCTAACTCATATGTTTACTGCCTTAAAAAAAGCTTCTTTGACAGTAGACTCGACAGCAAGGAGATAGATAACTTTGCTATGGTCAAACCACAATCAATGTAAAGCATGTTTTCACTGTGTATTTGATTAATTCTTGTAGCCTTTTGAATGTGGTAGTGACCTCTGTTAAATCAGACAAATATGCCAGGCTGTTAATTGTGTTAGAATGGGGTTGACAGAGAGGGCAAAAAGAAATGATGGTTTAATCTGGGACCATTTGCCAAACTGCAGATGTAGGAATTAGGTGATTTCCACACAGTTCATTGTTGTGTGATTGTTTTGCCTACTCTGTGATGCTCACTGGGAAGTCTCATAGTCTGGATCAGGTTCAGACCTGAGTGCTGACAGTGTCCTAGTATGCAATATGGACATAGATGAAGATGATAATAATGTGATTTTAGTTTAAATCTGTTTTACTTTGGATCAGCTTCATTCAATTCTGATTTTTTTTCCTGCGCTAGGTGGCATAACTAGTGATACCATGTAATCCTTCTATATAATGTAATAGAAACAGGATATAATTTAGCTTAAAGTCAAAAATGAGATTTTTAGTAAATAAGAGTGAATGGTCTCAGCCAAGATATAGATCTTCCATATTGAAATGTAGGTTACTCAGACCTCTTTCGTCTGAATCCTTTCAAGATTGAAAGTGATGGAGAGCTGAGTGTTCTCATTCTATAAGGTGAAATTTTAATAAAAAGTTCTGGATCCATATATTGGGGCAATTGCTTCCCAGTTCACATGCTTGTTCTCACCATCCTGCAAGACTATTTTGTCTGGCCCACTTGTCCTGAAAGAGGTTAGGATTTATGGAGAATATGTGAAATGGTGCTTAAAACTGTAACTGGGACTCCTATATTTCAGTAGAAGGGGAAGTGTACACACTTGAGCTGATCCCAGGAGAACAGATTTACAAAGGGAGTTCTCAAAAGGAGTAGCAGACCTGGTGAGGGTTATGGTTACAAAGGGCATTTAGGTGTTCTCATCCAGTTGCATTTATTTTACTGGTAGTGGCCATAGAGTGAGTTCACAGTAGATGCTTACATAGTGAAGGCATTGTGTTCTTGAAGGTAGATGGAGAAAATATTTGTGCAAAAATACAAGTTACCTTGTTTATAGTCAGATTTTCACAAGTGAGATGAGTTTATGTAGATTCCCACCCCAGTTTAAAGAGACTGCTCTGTGCATATAAACTTGTGACTGTAAAGAGTATAAATGGTGGGTTGTTACACACTGTGTGTAACATTCTTCAAAACTATTTGAATGCATGACATAACTGATCACATCTTTCTAATTGTTAAATGCTTCTAATGGAAAGCTGGACCTTATTACATGTTGTGAACTAGAATATCTGCTTTGACAGTCTCGTGCATTCTGACTTAAAGAATTTTACACAGATGTGTTACTTTTCAGTAGTTTTATCTAGATCACTACCCTGTCTTTCGTTAGCATGACCAACTTCTGTTCTAAACAAACTTGTACCCACAGCTATACAGTAGTTGTATTAGTGGTTTCCCTTTTGTGACTGGTGGAAATTGGGTAGTAGAGAATCTGCTGCTGTTAAAAGGCCTTAATGTTCTAGGTGGAGAAGCAGTGAATAGAATTGCATGTGCATCTTCTGTATGGGTCTGAACAGCAGTGTAGTGGGGCAAAGACTGTCAGTCTGTATTTAAACTTACCCTGGCAAACATTTGTTGACATAAACAACTTCAGAAATGTTTGGGCCAACAATAAATCAGGTCAGACAAAAGAATGCCAGCCAACTGACACAGCAGTGCCTTTCCCGACTGCGTGTATTGTGACCAGCTCTGACTTGGCAGGGAGGGTGGCTGGTGCTGACAAGCTTGATGAGCAAATTTGATTTTGTTTTGCATGAATAGAATCCATAGCTATAAGGACATTATTGCTTAGTAACTTACTAAACAGAGTTCCCTTTGAGAAATACCTAAAATCAGAAAATAGGTAGATTATTCTTTTACGTTACAGATGGGTGGGCGGTTATAAAATGTGGTGACCAAAACCATTGAGGAGTGGGATGCTAATGGCAATAGTGTGCTATTGAGATGGCTTGGCAAACAGACAGACTTCCCAGCTGCTTTGTACTGTCATTCTTGTATATTAGGCTTGTCAGCTTTGAATACATAATTTTTCACCCTATTCTTCTCTCTCCACTTCTACAGAGTATGCTTTTATTTGGGAAGAGCTTGTTTTCAGCTCTTCTAAATGACAGTTCAACCCCCAATGAAAGATTTGCAGATAGGCTACTAAGATCTCTCCAAGCCTTTTTTCCCCCTGCCCTTCAGTTTTAAGAATTTTTTCCTTTTGAGAGAGGTAGGGGGCTGACTCGTTCCTCCAGGAGATTGCAGGAAACTCACCTGCATGAACAGCTGAACTCAAGTGCCCAGACAGGGCCTCTGTGTTGCAGAATCACTGACAGTCATGGCTTTAGACTTCTCTGGATTTTGCAATTTGTGCTATTAAGCTTGAGAGCGGTTTTAAAACAAAATGGCATCCATTGGTGGAAAATTTCCTGCTGACTTCATGTGCATAAATGAATGTGTACAGCGATACAAGGGACAGAGGAAAAACTGAAAGTAAATATTATTTATGACTACTTCAGTTAGATTGAATTGCTGCAGGAACTCGTTGGAGACACATTTCCTTGTGCATTCCGTTCACTGTATGCAGTATTTGCTCTTGTTTTGATCTCTGCCATTTTCAGACTTCTTAGCATTAAAACTGTTTCTGTTGATCTGGCATATTTAGATTGTTTTGCTACCTGAGGTTTCTAAATCTGTCCTGAACAGGAAATCTCTGGTTTAGTGTCTGTTTGGTCTCAGTCATTGTGAATGCAGTGTCGTTGTGGTTCCTGATGACTTCTGCCCCCACCTCTCCCCAAGCACCACTTGTCACAGGCCTTTTGTCTTCTGGAGGCACAGAAACAATGTTTCAAATATTTTGTAAACAACTGATACAGTGATGGAATACAAAGAAATCTCAGTTGGGTGTAGCCAGACCTTTGCTTTTGAGAGTACAAATAACTAATCCTGTGCTTGAGTGCATTATTTTAGTGATAGTGTTCTCCTGGATGGTATGATAAACATTGAATTCAACTCAGTGGTTTTTTTCAGCTAGCATTTGCCTTTGAAGCTTGTTGCTTCTGTTTCAGACTTGAAGAGGCTTGTGTCCACTTCAAGATTTTTTTTCTTTCTTCCCCCTCCCACTTATTTTGTCTTTTCCCCCAACTCTGTTGTTCTGGTAAGATATATTATCAAATTTTAATTACTAAGAAACTGCATTTTGGGATCATTTTTGCTTTAATAAGTCTTCAGGGGGTGTGGTTTTCTGTCTTCACCTAACACATAAGGAACCTTAAGAGACATTTTTAACCTATAATGACAAGTCTGTAGTTGTGAGTTACATTGAACTCCCAAGAATAATTCATGTGGTTTGATATATACCTGTGATACACTCCTTCCTGAGCACTGTCAAACTGACAAAATCTGTACATTGGTTGGGCTGCTTTATGGCCTTGTTTCCCCTCCCCTATTTGCCAGGGGCCCAAAAGTCCCACTGTGCTGCCAAAAGGATCTGGCTATGGGTATGGGTGTTTGGATCACGTGATTAGGAGCTCTTATCTCCAGACACAAGTGAGCATCTGTGTCAGAAGGCAGGGACACCATCATCATCTTGGCTAGGCAAGAGATGCAATTCTGGCTAAATGGTGCCCTTGTGCAGACCATCTCTAGTCCATTGACTACGATATTCATGCCCTTCATGTGAGGACTGCATATATTCTGGTTAGACAGAGAGAGTTGTCAGGGGTGGTTTGTGGCATATAGTCTTCAAGTGCCTTCATAAAAGCCCATCCATCCCACCCCTGCCAGTAAAAATAATTAGTTCTGATGAAAAACTGTTGAATATTTGTCTACCTCTAGTAAGAAGAGATGAGATATGAGCTCCAAGGATTACCTCCTTAAGAATTTCAAAACTTAAGTCTATACACTAGACATATTTCTTAATTAACTAACTTGAATTACCTCTAACTATTAATATCCTAATTCCTGAAGATTACATGTTACTATAATTTTAAGATATATTTTCTGTGTTGTCTGATCCACTTTTTTTGTCTTTGCTGTGTTTGAGTCAGTTAAAAATCATTATATGTACATGTAAAGGAAGATATAGCCATAACTGTTTGGTTTTTTTTTAAACAAGTTACATAGAACTTTCTTAATTTACTACTGTGTAAGTTTGGTTTTCCTAGATTTTTGTGTATCCTGTTACAGATAGAGCTTCCTTATCCCTTCCAGCAGGAAAAGTGCCAGTGAATGGTAGATAAAGTTTTTACCTTAGTGTACTTCCTGAGTCAGGGTTTTTCCTTTGACAATGTATAAGCCAGTTTTAGTTGGAAAAAAAGTCTCTTGATATGTAACATGTAGGGAAATGAAGCCTGAAGCGCAGTGGTCCTTAAGAGACTTGCTATTGCACCTGATACAATCATATAGAATTCTTGTGTAGTCCCCCCACCTGCATGCCTGACAGCACTGAACTACTGTACTGATGTGTCATGTTGTATTATGTGGTTTCCTCAGAAAAATTTAGCTGCTTGTAGCCTAAATATAATGTCACCAGAAAAAATGGCTCTGAATTGAAAGTATTCTCTGAGCAACACTGGATCAATTTGCACTGTACTGTAATTGTCTGTATTGATCTGTTTGTTATCATGGCCACAGACAACACAGAATTGCCTCTGCTCAGTGGGGAAGTGAGTCAGCTTGTATTAGATCCTCTTTTTCTTTTTCATAAGCTAGACTTTCCTGAATTTGAAAGCTTTTTACCACAACTTGCAACGCAGCACTCTAGCGCATGAGAAACTTTAATTCCATGCACCAGCACCTCTTCTGTAACAGAACAGAAGAGCTTGTGGTTTAACCTGTGCCATGGATGCAACAAGAAGTATTTTTTAAAAGAGAACTAAGATGGGGTTGGGGTTTAGAGGTGCATAGCAAGGGGCATATGCTGTAAAAAGCATCACCTTCTTGGAGCGTGTCTGAGAATTCTTCTGGTTAGGCTTAATTTAGGGGTTCAACTTACTTATCAGGGCTGACCTGCTTAAAGACAGACCTTTGTAGATGTAGGCTTATATACTAAAGGTTCTTAAGATTTTGCTGATGCTTTAGTTAAAAACTAGACAACATTTGCCAGAAATTTTAATTTACAAGTATACAGAAATGGTGTTGAATTTGTATCAGGTGAAGAAATACTTAATGAACAACCAAAATCTTTTGTTGATACATTTTTTGCATATATATAATTATCAAAATGGTGGTTGATTAAATGACATGAGAAAAGAAGGTTTAATTCAGAAACCTTGGGGTATTAGTGTAGAATTCCCACCTCCTTTTTTAAAAAGTATACTTGCCTGACTTCTTGTGAGAAATAAAATTGTGTAAATGATGTACAGTATTGCAAGTTTACTATTGGCAACTGCTAGTATATCTTTTAACAATTTCTTTGTTTTAAGTAGTCTCAGCTTCATTGTGGCCTAGAATTCCATGCAGGTGAATACCATCAAAGTGATTTGTAATGTGATTGGGTGTTAATTCACTGTTTTAATGTTGTTTCTCCTTTACTTTCCTCAGAAAACCAAGATGGCCTGCATCAAGTAGTACATGAACGCCTGGGGGAATTGCTACGCGTTTTAAAAGCAGTGATAAATAAACATCAGACTCTAAATTCAGTTGATATTCTTAGTGCTGCAGGAACAGTTATTGCAAAAGTAAAAGGTAAGGAATTACTACCTTTCATATTTATGGAAAATTGTAATTAGTGACTTGATTGACTCTGGCTTGGAGTTATAGAATTCTACATGTAGCAGAGAAACTGGGGTTTTTTAAAGAGTAACGCTTTAATACTTGTTTAAAAATGCCTTCCCTAAGTGAGGAGAAATATGAGGTAGCTTGTTCTCTCATTGATCTGATAAAATTCTGTGGATATTCACAAATTCTTTTTACCTTTTCTCCCCTGAACCAGATCTAGTTGTTTGCACTTGAAATATACTAGTAACTCTTGTATTGTAGACTTCGCCCTTATATTGAGTTTAAGAAGAGCTGCAGTCATGGATGGATTGCATTATTTTTTATATGGAAAGAAAAACTACTCTTAAGAAAGCACAGTGGATGTTGTATAATTACAGAATTTTGAAAGTAATACCATCCTTTATTGTTGTAAGAAAGATGCTTGAAACAGAAGCAGTGCAGTTATATATTCCAGTTTTCTGTCAAATGTGTTCAAATTAGTCAAGTTGTAAGACTGTATTTTAGGTACACAAGAAAAGCCTGTGCTCAGCCATAACTCGAACTATCTTTAATATGATCTTATATGATAAGACACTTCTTACAGAAAAAAAGGTGTGAAGGAGTTGATGTTATGGTTACAGTCTTTGTTCTTGAGCTGGAACTAAGTTCAAGTTTTGACTTTGTTCCTGCTCTTAGTTGTATTACTCTGTGAATAATTTTCTCATTGTCAATGGTTTGAGATTACTGAAAATCTGGCTGTAAGAGTCCTGGTGCAGGAGATCTAAAGATCTAAAGTGCAGTAATGTAGCCTCAGGGGTTGGTATTGGGATTGAGGCTGTTGGACATCATTGTCGGTGACAAGAACAGTGGGCTCAGGTGTACCCTCAGCCAGTTGAGGGATGACACAGCGCTGTGTGGTGTGGCTGACGTGCTGGAGGGAAGGGATGCCATCCAGAGGAACACTGACAGGCTGGAGATGTAGGCCCGTGTGAGTCTTGTGAAGTTTGACAAGGCCAAGTGTGCCACGTCCTGCACCTGGGTTGGGGCAATCCCAAACAAGCACAAGCTGGGTACAGAATGGATTGAGAGGGGCCCTGAAAAGGACTTGGGGGTGTGGGTTGATGAGAAGTTCAATATGCCCCAGCAATGTGTTCTTGCAGCCCAGAAAGCAATTCCTTCCTGGGCTGCATCCAAAGCAACGTGGCCAGCAGCGTGAGTGTCCCCCTTTACTCCTCTGTTGAGACCACCTGCCTGGAGTACAGTATCCAGCTCTGGAGCCCCAGTATAAGAAGGATGTGGACTGGTTGGAGCAAGTTCAGAGGAGGGCCACAGAGATGAGCAGAGAGCTATCCTATGAAGGTAGGTTGAAAGCTGGGGTCATTCAACCTGGAAAAGAGAAGACTTCGGGGTGACCTTAGAGCCCCTTCCAGTACCTGAAGGGCTTCAAGAGAGCCAGAGAGGGGTTTTTGACAAAGGTGTGTAGTGATAGGACAAGAGGGGAAGACTTTAAACTGAAAGAGAGCAAGTTTAGCTTAGATACACAGAAGAAATTTTTTACTATGCATGTGATGAGACTCTGGAACAGGTTGCCCAGAGAAGCTGTGGATGCCTCATGCCTGGCAGTGTTCAAGGCCAGGCTGGATGGGGCTTTGAACAACCTGATCTAGTAGAAGCTGTCCCTGCCCATGGCAGGGGGGTTGAAATTAGATGAGCTTTAAGATCTTTTCCGACCCAAACCATTCTATGATACTTTGGCTAAAGTGAATACAAACTCACTCTGTGGCAAATAGTCTTTTCCTGTGATCCAGACTGTGTGACCTGGCCACACAATTGCAAGGAGGGGGAACTCCAGACCACATTAAAGATGATGGTCTCAGTCAGTACTGCCTCAATATTTATAGCCATTGATACAAACAAGTACTTTGATATGAAGGTTTATGTAATGCCGGTCAGTGTTTGCTCAGACACAAATTGTATTTGTCACACCTCTGGAGATGGAAATGGGGAGATTCAAGACTTCAGCTCTTTCTGACTGGTACTCCAGTCCTGCTTCTCTGAAAACAGCAAAGCCTTTGCTGTATGAAAACACTACCAGCCCCCAACATAACCTGTGATAAATGTGAATGCAGTTTGCCTTTAGCACCTGCGTGGTTTTCACAGCTGTTTTTTGTCTGAGGCTCATACTGCTCCAAGTTTATATTCAAACTGAAGTGTATGGCTGCTGGTACTGAGAAAGCGGAAATAAAAATACAGCACGTTGTGGTGAATTGTAAGCATATCAGACCTCAAGTTTGCTTACAGTGACCTGTCTGTAACACATGCATATTCACAGGTTTTCAACTGTGGTTTTTTCACTAGAGGTAATGTAGCTTTTGAATAAACAGGAAGCTACAAGAATGTGAGGAGCTGGTAAAACATATCCAGTATCCTTTTTCCTCTGTCTTCCCTGTCTTTGTTAATGTAACATTATGAAAAGTTCATGTGACTCATCTGTTTCTTGTCATTGGAGGACAGAACTATAAAAAGATATGGAAGCGCTCTGTAGTCGGATTTATGACTAGGAAGAAAATTAACCTGGTGTGGAAAAATTCTGATGTTTATTTAGGAGAGGATGAAATAGAAACAAGCTGGGATTTACACGTGATTCCACCCCATTTTTGAGTCTTTGCATAACGTTAGGGTTTCAAATCTAGTTTGTCTTTGGAACTTCATATAGGGTCAAATTGCTGTTTTAACAACCAAATACCTTTTGCTCTTCATTAAATCAGTTACAATAACTTTGGAACCTTAGTGGCTCTGTCTTGTGTAGTATTCTTATAACTATGACAAGTTGCACTGTGCTTTAATAAACATAATGTCTGGTGCAGATAGACCAATGCCTTTAGATTACTGCAAGTGTGAATATTTTGAAGGCTAACAAAAATTAGAGTGCTTGTAACACTCTTTCAAGCCTTAGCCATTTCTCAGGACCTTCAATGGGAATGATACGAATGTACCTGTGGTTCTGCTTTGGATGTGCAATGCTTTTCCTCTTAGGTTGAAGGAAAAACTAGCTGTAACATTTTATCTGACTCTTGCTACAGAGAATCATGCTTGGCAGTACAGACTTGTCAGAGGTACTATTTTGGAGTGAGGCTAAAGAAAAATGGTGGGGAGAAGAGCAAGACATGACACATTTGATTTCTCTGGTTATGTCTTGGGCATGATGTGCACTGGGCCTCTTTGGACTCTACTACTTACACATGCCTACTTGAGTGCTTCATGAAGAATATCTTTCAAATGACACCTCACTTGACCTGGAAGAATTGAGACTTACTGAAGCATCTTGCTTGGAACCTGTTTAGACTCCTCTTTCTGTAAGTCACTTCCCAGTCTGGGGAATGACAGTGTCATATTCTTAGTTTTTATTTTTCCACTTGGTGCCTTTAAATAGTTGATGGCCCCAGAGTACATGGTTCTCCTGATCCTATGCTGAATTCAAGTTTGTACTCTTCTTTTGCTCTTGATTACACCCTTTGACTCAATCACTAGAATGGACACAGATTCCTGGAAAAGCTGTAAATTACACTCATCTTGTAGAAATTTCCTATTTAGGCATAGGGGGTTTTTTTGTAGTAGTTCTGTGTCAAAAGAAATACCTCAAACAAGTAATTGAATGAAGTAAATGAAGTAATTTCAGTTTTGTTGGTGTATCTGTGATGTACATTCAGATCAAAATTTATTATGGAAGGAGTAGGAAAAAGTTCCTTGAAATTGTCTTGTTGGCATCCGGCTCAAACTGAGGAGGCTGCCAAACCTGATAGTAAGTACAGGCTGGTGAAATTATATGGCAACAGTGGGGCCTGAACAGCCTGTTGATCCTCTCTGGGATACAATATTCTTCTGCCTCTTTCCAGTCTCCATACTATTGCTCTTTACTTATGATCCTCTCCCCATTTATTTTACATGCTTTTGAAGAAGAGAGGTAATAACAAGAAGTATTACAAGTCTTTGTTTTGGGAGAGGGAGTGGTCTTTTGGTCTTTGTTGGGTTTTTTGTTTGCTTGGTTTGTTTTGTTTTTGAAATAGTTCTGAAAGGTTTTTGAAAGTATTGTTGTGAGTTTAAAGATAGCATTGGTTGCAAAGGTGTTCAGTTCCAAGTCAGCCAGTTGCTTACTTATTTTAAGTCAACTAGTAAAATATGGATTGACAATGTATTCCTGTCTGAAAAAATAGGTGGTGATGTTACCATATATATCTATTAGATACGAGACAATTTACCTGCAAAGAGCAAATTCTTCAAGCTTGGTGTGTTTTTGACTTGTCCAGGCCCTGCAGAGCCAGGCAAGGTGGCTTTGCTGCTGTCAGTCCTGCACGTGTGTACGGGCAGCAGGGCTGAGGCAGAGTGAGCTTGTGCAGACTCCAGCATGGCTGTGTCCCATGGGCTGTGTGCTTGTGAGTTCAGTGGGAGCTGTCTAAGCATCACCTTTCAAAGGCCTTGGTTGCCTGTGAAAGTCATCAGCTTTTTCTTCACAGTTTTAGAAGAATTGTTCAAATGTCCTCAGGCAGTGCTTTAGCTCCTGGGATTCTGACTTTCAAAACTTCCATGGCTGTTTTGGGTTCCCCAGCCTAGCCTGTGCTGGATTCAAAAAAGTTTTGATGGCATGACCCAAGAGCCGAAACTGCAGAGTACTGCAGCATTTTGATGAGATTGACAAACCCACCTCTGCTTGAAGACAGCTTTGAGAATACAGGTCCACTGTATGCTAGGCTTGCATTTCTGGTACTGGATTTTGATTTTAATGCATCACTGTCATATGATTTTTTGAAGTTCATTATGTGTCATCTGAAGTCTTGCTTAAAAGACTTGTCAAGTTGTATACTTGCTTTGAAATCTGTAGAACTATAGATAGATAGCTGTCATTTCCAGACATGGCAAGATTACTATAGTTCATTGTTGTCAGTAGCTATTGTGTGCAGTCAGGATGTCCTGGGGAAAGAGAGTGCGTGGTTTAAAGTTGACGTTAAGTACATCAGCATTCCAGTGGTGGTAAGCCAGAAAAAAGCTGGTGGTATTCTACTGAATTAGTAAGAGATTAGACTAACCTATTTTGGGAGAAGTGAAAAGAAGTAAATCTGAAAAATTTGAGATTTGTTATTCCTTTTGTGATGGATCCTGAAAAGAAAGGATTTCTCTGGCATATAAAGTGTAAAGCTTAACAAAAACTCTTCCTGGAACAGGAAGGCAGAGTGAAACAGACGGCATTTCTTTAGGGAAAGGCTTTCTATATTAATGCCTTGTTAACTAAGTGAACGAAGTGCTCTCTCTGAAGACACTGCAGCTAATGGATAGACAAATGTTTCAGTGGTAAGTGCTTTGAATGCATAGACAATTTTTGCTAATTCCTTCTAATTTTGAAACAGTTTGCATTTCATGCCGGCTCTTAAATGATTTTTCCAGTCATTAGTGGCTAGTAATCAATAGGTCTCATTGTGACTGTTGTTGCTTAATGATTTGGAATGCAGAGTTTAGATTTATACGCAGCATTATTTCTGGAAAGTTGAAGTTTTCAAGTAACCTGAATTTAAAAAAAAGCAATCCGCTACTATTTTACGAAATTATTTAAAAAAGAAAATCATCTGTGGACCTTTATTGAGTCTCATTTCAAACAAAGGTGCCAGAGGCTTTTTTTTATGTAACTACAAAGTGTAGCAGAACGAAGAGGCAGGAGAAGCTGTAATTTAGTAGTGAACTGTGTCAACAGAGACTGGTAATGTTTTTGTAATATGCGGTAATTGTTTTTCGCTGTAGGCTTATTACAACATTATTTCATTTCTGCAAGTAATTGTAAAAATAGTCCATGAGAAGAATATGTATTTTCTATAATGGCTTTATATAGAAATAGATTTTATAAAAACGTTGATCTAGTCTGTTGACATACTGTGTAAAAAGGAATGGATTTAACTGTGTTACTTTACTGGTTAAAAACTTTTCCTTTCACAAAGGAAGTCTAATGGGGGAGCAGATTACTGTACTTTCTTTGTTTGTTACCCATTAGTATTTAGGCACCTGGCAGGAAGTTTGAATACTTTTTAAGATTAAAGCTGTAATTTGCTGAGAAAACTTGTATAGAATGGGCAACATTTTAACTTTTTTTTTTTTTTTGTTACTTCTACAAGTCATTGTATTTTATTTGTATTTGAAACATAAGGGAGACAAATTAACCTAGTTAGGTTTTGCAAAAAGTGGTAAGTGGGGTGATACCTGTATGTGTGTCATTGCCGTGTCTCTGAAATAGATGGGAGCATGTGTGACTTAGACACCTGGAGAACTAAGAATATTGCATTCCTTTAAAAAAGTAAAATTTTTTTTTTTAAAATACTAATATGAAATTGTCATTTCTCACAATGTAACTGGGAAAAACTTCTACCCAGAGGGTACAGCTTCAACTCCAAGGAGTGTATGCAACTTCTCTACACAAATCTCCCAGTCTGCATTGATTAAGGAGTTAAGTTGGAAACAGACAAAAATGGTTGTGCTTTTTGTCTTCTCCTTTCTCCCTCCCCCTTCTTGCTTCGTAGTTGTTAATAGAAACTCTGGGTGAATCATTCTTCTTGTCTCATTATTCCAGCTTGCCATGGAAGTGTGCTAAAGGCGGTGTTGAGTGGCTAAGTGCTTGATCACCAGTTTAAACCATCTAGTTTGTCCAGCAACACTGTTCTTCCTATTTTGGACCACCAATAGTTATGCTGAGCCTCTTCCCCACTTTTAACAGGAAAAACATAATTTTGCTAGACTATGGAGCTAATAATTAAAGGGTTTTGCTGTGGGCACCACCTTTTGATAGCTTTCTGCTTGCCTGAACCCCAGCCAGAACTGCTGTGTTCTGGATTGCATACAGTTTGGGGGGGGCACTCCCACAAACTACTACTTCTGTTTGGAATTCTGAAATTTCTACTCAGAAAAGAAACAGCTTTTCAAATATCTGACTGCATTTGTGATCTGCTTTGTGGTGGTGCTGCTGCTGTGTGATTTGACTCTAGCTGGTAAATGACTGTTTTTGTCTGCCATGCATTACCAACATGTTTCCACACAAAGCTGCTCCTTGAGTGAGAAGATACAGGAAGTGAAAGAGTAATCTGATTTCATTGTGGGAAGCATCTGGATTGTGTTAGTTTTTTTCCTTTAGTATCTACTTTCTTACTAATCTTCTTTAAAACTGTGTTTTTCCAATTATTCAGAAAAGCATAATGTTACACGTTCTGTAGGAGACTTTGTGAATAAAATTTGTCTCTAGGCCTAGTAAACTTGCTTGATTGACCCCACCTCTCACCCTTTGGTTTTCTTTTTTTTCTTAAAGCGGTGAACTTCAAAGAAGTTAATGAAGAAAACAAGAGAGAACTCTTCAGTGAAATATTTTCTTCCATTGAAACATTGGCATTCACCTTTGGAAACGTGTAAGTTGGAATCCAGAAGGAGTTTTTAAAGAATTCAATGGAACTGAATCAAATTAAGACTCAACAATAACAATAGCTTTAGTTTTCTTTTGATTTTCTTTTGAACAACTATTTTCTGATAAAGTAATTTAAATTAACTACATCTAGAACAATTTTACTGCTCTTGGTTTTTGTCAGTTTGGGTTTTTTCCCTAATAAAGAAATCTAGGATGGTATAGAAATTTGAGGGAATATAAGACAACTGCTAAAAATGTTTTGCAGAACTTATAAAGGGCTTACTAACACTAACTGAATTTTTTAATTCAGTGATATAAAATTGCTTAGTGAGGTAAAGTAATGAAGTAACACAATTCTTTGTTCTTCTGGCAGTGTTTCAGACTTCCTTATGGGAGATGTAGACAATGGCTCGTCATTGGGACTTCCTGTATCTCGGAGAAGTCGGGTAGGCTAAACACGTTCTCTTGGAGGGTAGAATGATATCTGTTAAAGGAGACTCGCAGTTCACTGAAACTCTGCATCATGGGGCTGGAACATTTGGAGTTATCTGAGCTTAAAAACAAGGTTAAACCCAGGAAAAATGTGTATTCAAGGTTTCAGCTACTTGAATGTATTCTCAGTTCTAAATGATAGTGTTTACTTGACAGGGCTACCTGCTGTCATTGTTTTTGAGATTTTTTTAATTGGTTAAGTGAAAATAAATACAGAAAAGAAAGATACTCGAATTATTTGCTTGCTGAAGTAGTTAGACCATACCTGTTAAACCTGGAAACCAAAGGTTTAATGGCATAATTTTGGCTTTTAAAGACTAGTATTCATGACAAAATAACCTTTTCTTCTTTCAGAGCCCAGTTTGCGCTGTAACTGTTTCAGCACCAATTTGCTAAAAGAACTGTCAGCTGATAGTTAGTCACAGAAAAACATTAATGTTTTGAACTTACCTTTAAACGTTCTGAAGGTGCGATTGAAAAATGCTCAGTACCAAATTCTGTTCTAAATTTTTGTGTGTCTAGAAGCAGACTTTCAAGTAAATCAAATAATATTAGGATTTACATGAAAGGAAGTTACAATTGATAGTGTGTATTACAAGCTAAGTTGTAGCAAGGTTAGAAATGTTATATTTTAAGGGCTTTGTTGAAACATACTTAAGACTTAGCATTTCTTCACACAGGCTTGTGTGCAGCAATACCACGCAGCTACAGCTGAGCAGTCTTTTCAAATTTTCACCATGTTTGATAATCCATCTTTCTCCCATGTGTGTTATCACACAAATTCTACTTCTGTAGCTGCTACAAAACTTATTTTCATAAACAATATCAAAGAAAAGTAGGCTGCTCAGAAAACTGGTTTCAGCAAACTTAGAATTAGGTTGCTGATAAAAAGTATGAAATGAAATAACATAGAACCCAACATCTCATGTAAATTAAATGAGATTATTTGTAGAAGTACTTGTTCATCTAATTGGTTCACCAGCAGAAGGAAGGTGCTGAATTTGCCAACATTTGAATCTTGTAATGGTTTAGCATTGCAGAAATACATCCCTGTGGAATGAGATGGTCTTATATATTGTATTGTGAAGTGAGTGATGGATTGTCTAAAAGATAACTCTTCTGAACATGGTGGTGGGGGAAAGGCCAAGGGGAAATTAGAATATAGTGAAATGAAGAAGGAATTCCATTCTAGATGCTTCAGAAGTCACCAGCTTAGTGACTTCAAAACAAAGTGACACTACAAAAACTTGTTTTTGTAGTGTCTCTTGCTTTTCCTAATGTGAAGATGAACAATTATAAATTTTGGAGCAGGTAGGATGACATAGTTCAGTTTCTTAGAAATCTGTCTAAAGTGCCTTTTCATTTAGGCAAATACGCATTTAACAGGTGAATCATTTCACTTTGATTTACAATTCAGAGAGCAATTTGGAGGCCAGCTAGGAGCAGAGTGTTAAGAGGAGTTAAATGCAAAATATTTAATAGCTATATTAACTTTTCCTGTAGAGTGTGTGTTCAGTGGTTGATCATAGCAGCTAGCTGTATTTTAAACAGAGCATAACATTTTGGTAGAATTTAGCATGTAAATACTTCGAGGGCTGATTAAGGAGAAATATTTTAATTGCCTCTTTAGTTAGGGACCTCCCTAATTAAGCTGATGAGGATGGCTCCAAGGAGGGGGTGGGCAGCACTGATCTTGCTTCTCTTGACTGCAGGGGAGTCTACATTCTTTACTTAAGGCATTCCACTTGGAAGCTTAAGTTAAATGATATGTATACCCCCTCTTAGCAAATGTAATTGTTCTCATTTTAGCTCTTGTAGTTGAACCAGATGTACAAGGTGGAAGCAAAGATATTTTTTAATTAAAAACAAAAGCAATTTAAAATATACTGGAGGAGACGAGACAGACATGCCTGACCTTTCATTACTCAACAAGCTATTTGAATGCTATTTAATGCTGTGCAGATCTGAGAGCATAATAAAGGAGAAGGATAAAATTTTCAAAATGTGTGAAGAGATTTGCCAGCGTCAGGGTGAGAGTCTTGGGTAATGAGGGAGAAAAAGACAGAAGAGACTGGTTGACGTTGGAAGTGAAATCTCTCTAGAAGTCAGGCTTTTAAGTTTTTCTAGAACGACTGGGATGAGTCATTGGTTTCTTGAGGGGGAAAGCTGTATGGATCAAGTTCTGATGATAAGTTGTAGGACATAGGTAAAAGTCTTCATTCATGTTTGCTTCTAAATGTGGTATTACATATTTGCAGTGGGGTGAACGTGAAAGAACAAGTGACCTTTAAATAGCTGCCCTAACTAGTGTGCCTGATTTACTGGAAAGGAGTGAACAGTGTTCAGGACTGCAATGATTTAGGTCTTAGAGAATGGGAAGTAATTTTTAGGATCAGAACTTATATGTGACTCAAGTTAATATAAAGTATGGGATTTTTCTTACTATTATTTTTTCTTCCCTAACATCTTTAAAATCCACTTGAAGACAGTAATATCTTATATAAAATCTGAACTAAATCTGGGAATGTTCAAGGTTTCTCTGCAACTGAATACTGATCCATTCCCAAATTCAGATTTCTGGGTTTTTTAGCAGTCTGTCTGGGGACAGCTTTAGATAGATTTCTCACCTGTTCTGGAAAAGCCCTTCTATTTTGTTCTCTTGTGTTTTGAAACTCTCTTGTATTAGACAGCCACTGTAATAGTATTCCACTTTCTTAGGAACCACACACATCTTTAGGCTGATTCTGTTTGATGTCATTGATGATAAATACCTTGTGTGTTTTGGTCTATGGAAAAGCTGCTTTTGCTGTGAAGTAAACGATTCTTGAGGGATTTTTGTGTGATTTATGATCAGTTTTCATTTACATTAAAAACCTCTAACAAACCAGAACTACTTTTTTCATTGATAACTGTGCTCCATTTTAGTGTGTTTGAAAATTAACCAGTGCCAAAGTCTAAATGGGAACAAGCTGTTCTTGCAAAGCTTAAGGGCATTTTGCAGCTATTTCTTAGCCTTTGTTTTCTGTCTGCTTTGTGCTTCAAAGTTTTCAAAAGTAGTTTATCCATTTAAAATTATGTATGGTGTGATGTCTATCTTTGTTTTAGCTTGGCTTTTAAGGGAGTAGTGGTTATTAAGTAAACCTTTTATTCATTTAAATTTGTTGAGCAGTCAGGTCTTCAGCACAGTCCTACAAATAATTCAACTTGCACAATTAAAGGGGTAACAAAATGCAGAGTGAGGACAAAGGTAGGGATGACATGGTGTGCTAAATTCCTTTTATTATTGGATTACATTCTGTCCGGTTGTACTGATTGTCAGGGCTTCATTAGCAAGTGTCACTAGTCAGCTACAGTGCAGCCTACAGTGCACCACCTGCAGTAATTTAGGAAAAATCCTAAATTTATTCCCATGAGGAAGAAATATAGGATTGTAATGGCTTGTAGAATGATGTCTGTTTTATGTATCTGACATTAGGTCTGTGTGAAATGGTTTTTAAAAGATAGGTAGGGATTTAAGAAAAGCTGGAGCTCACTTAATAGTTTAACAAATCTGGTTGATACTTAACTCTTTCATCACAGACTTTCAAGATTGTTGATATAAAGGTATATAATGATTCCTTGCTATTTATTACATCTCATTTGACAGCAATAGGAGTTTAAAAGGTGCTGTGCTTTAGATGAGAGGGAGTTACAGTGCAGTTTGCTTTATCTGCTCTATCTGCAACAAAATAGAGGCAGATAATGTCATTTATGCTAGCCTTTCAGTTCCAGTGAGAGCTTTTCTTTGCTAACTTACTGTTTTGTTTCTTGTACACCAGTCTTTTGAGAATCTTTCTGTGGAGTCTGGGGGTTCACTGCATGAAAGGGATGATATTCAAGGTAGGTCATTAATTTAGCATTGTTAGACACCATTTTGTATCTGTGGGCTTTTTTCTTCTAAAAATGTTCTAAGTAAGTTGCTTGGTCACTTCTTTACACCTGTGCTGCCATTACAGCTTCACTGTACGAAAAAGAAAAGCTATTGCAAAGGTTTTATTCTTTTGTAAATAATCAACCCAAGTGGCTTTTTTTGAGGGGGCAGGGGGGAAAGAACTAAGGCCTGAAGCACCTTCTGTGTGTTGTCATACGATTGGTGTTTTGTTGGGTCACTTTCTTGAAGAAAGTTATGCTGACCATATGACTACTCCAGATAAAATACTATGACCCTTTAATTTGTTCTAAAACCTCTGTCAGTCCTGTTTAGACTCAACTAGCATTAAAGACCAACTCAAGATCAGAGCTGCTTAAGCATTCACAGTTGGCTAATACTGGCTTTGCTCTCAGTGTGTGGTCATGACTAAAAATCACTTCTTTGTATTGGATGCTTTATTTGCAGGACATCTTCGAGCAGAGGAGGTTGATAGCATGCTCCTAAGAAATGACAGTGGAATTGAGTCGGCTCTGTCCTATGCGAAAGCATGGTCAAAATACACCAAGGATGTAGTCGCATGGGTAGAAAAAAAGCTTGGCTTGGGTGAGTGGCTCTTTCTGGCATTTAATCAGCTTTGTCATGATGAAATTAAATCTGTTGTCAGGCCTCTGTGCTGCAGACTGTCAATAATGTGATTTCTAAATTAGTAGCTGTTCCGCTGAAGTGGACAGAGCTATCGTGCATTTCCTATAATTAAAGGCCTGTAACAAAGTGAAGGTGGTCCCCTCTGTAGTCTGTTTGTTAAAGGAAGACTGCTAAAAGCATTTAGCATGTGTTATAACTGTTGTGTTGTAATGTAAACAGTAACTGTGAAATTTTTTTAACAGAAGTGGAATGTGCTAAAAACTTAGCAAAAATGGCTGAAACTGCTAAAGCTGTTGTTGGACACCAGGTGAGTACACCTTAGGGGCTTTATCGTGTTCTTAAATTTGTATTGGATGACTTGCCCAAAAGTAAAACCCTGATGTTGAGGAATGGATTTTTAAGCTGATACAGAGTTGATTTATACCATAAAGCAGTGGTTAAAAGATCTGCATTTTACATCTTTCCATTTGTTAGGGAAATTTGGATATATATAATATAATTTTTGTTGAATATGCAGATTCGTTTTCCCAATATTCTTTTTTCTGTCTAATGTCTTGTATGCTTTGTGATTTGGACTTGTAGACTTTTTTCCTAGTAAAATTAATTTTCTAAGTTCATACCTCACATTCATACCTATTTTAGTAAATACCTGTCTAAATTTAACTGAAAATCTAGTTCAGCTATACAGACACTTAGAATGTTGTTACACCTCTGTCTTACCTAGAACATTAATACGTTTTGTGTCATTTTAGGATTATATGCCATTCCAATCAATATTTATTAATGCTTTTCAAAATGATATTGAGAACAGTCAACTTTGGCAACAAACAGCTGCTGCTCTCCAGTCTAACAAATTTGTGCAGGTAAGCTTAAAGAAAATGACAAAAATATGTATAATTTCATAGAATATTTAAAAGAACAAACTTCCAGTCTATATGCTTTTAATGTACTCCATTAATATTTCCCGTCTAGCCTCTTCTTGGAAGGAAAAATGAGTTGGATAGACAAAGGAAAGATATCAAGGAACTTTGGCAGCGAGAACAGAAAAAAATGGTTGGTAATCCTTTCATATCTACCGGTTCAATGTAGAATTCTTCAAAAGGATGAAACTTTCAAACTAGGCTGTTATGCTCTTGCATTCACACATAGTCCCTAGGGCTTATTGAAAGTAGATGTAACTGTCCATTTCATGACAATCTGGTATTTGTAAGAGGTTATCTTTCAATGACTATGCACTTTGTACTACAGCATACAGACCTGTGCATAAGTCTTTTTAAACATCACATTAAATAACTGAAAATATCATTCATTCTTCTGCTTTTTCTTCTGCAGCAAGAGCTGGAGGCTGCTCTAAGAAAAGCCAAATTGCTGTATACACAGCGTCAAGATGAGTATGAAAAGGCAAAATCCTGTACTGCTCGTGCTGAGGAGGAACATCTTAGCTCAAGCGGAAGTTTTGTGAAAGATTTCAGCAAGCAACTGGAAAAAAAACGAAGGCTAGAAGAGGAAGCTCTTCAAAAGGTAAAGAGGTTTTGTTCCTTTCTTTTAAAGTTAAGCCTATACTGGTTTTATTCATGCTTTCCCAATGGGGCTATTTGAGTAAGAGCTCAGTTCACAATTTTAACTTTAATCATGCTATGCTCTTTTGGGTTTTTATCTTAAAAGGGAATCTCAAATACAAGCATATTGAGTAGAGCTTTTTCTTGCTTTAACTATCAAGGCCTGTAGTCCATCAACTCTTTATACTTGTGTTTTCTTTAGGCTGAAGAAGCCAATGAACACTATAAAGCAAGCATGGCAGAGGTTGAAGAAAAAAGAAATGATTTGGAAAGCTTTAAAAGTGATGTTTTAACACAGCTTCGGGAGCTTATTTACCAGTGTGATCTCACTCTTAAAGCTGTAAGCATGGTTTTAAAATTCATTTTGCACAGATATATAAATATTGTTAAAACTAAGGGAAAGCCCCATAAGCCCCATTTTAAATAGAAAATTTTCAAAGGACATCAAGCCAATAGAAAAAGAAGAAAAACTTAATCTATTTGTGTTCTCTTTCTGATGGGAGTTAAAAGAAAGTGTGGGGAAGTTATACATGTCTTTAATGTTTCTGGATGTTTCAGGAGCTATTGCCTTGCTGACTACACAATCCTTATAAAACATCTTTAAAAATTTTGATGGCAGGAGGGTTCCTCTGTTGCTTAAGAGTACAGCTTTCTTTGCTTTATTACTGCATTAGCAGAGACGTTTGGATCAAGCCCAGAATGGACATTAACACACTTCAGCCTTGATGGCAGTCTCAGTTACTGCAGGATCCATTGTGTCTAGTTGAATGTACTAATTTATTGTGTGCAATAGGGAAATGATGGTCAAAACTGCATATTGCATGCACAATTTTTTTAAAAAGCTTCAAGAATGTAAGAACATATTATGCCAAGAGACGTTTGGTTGTTTTAGATGAGACAATGACAACTTAATGCTCGGGCAGGGAGGGAAAAAAAACCATCAAATACAACCCTGCTCCACAAGCAACCCCAAAACCAACCCATAGCAACAGTAGAAAGCATAGTCAGACTTGTCAGTTTAAGTATATTTAAATTGCAGACTACTTTGCAACCTGAAAACTGACGAAGCAGTTATGCAGTATCTCCCTTTTCTGGTCTCTGGCATGTCATAAAATCATTTATAAGTGTTATGTAATTTAATGAAGAAAGTGTTCAGTTAATCTGTATGTTGGGACAGAGTTCTGTTCATTTCATGTCTCCAGACAATATGGAGCTCACCTGGCTTTGGAATTCCAACTACTTCATTGTTGTAGCGATGACTTATATTCCTCCAGAACATGAAAAAAACCTTTTTGAGAGCAAAAGCCTTTGCTGTTTATCTTGGTCAATCCAAAGTGAGAAGCAATTGCAATTGCCTTTGCTACTGGGAGGATTCAATAACCCAGAGAGGAGAGAAATACTTGTGTCTGTATTACAGATGAAGTTTTTACAGTCGGCTTTCAGGAGACTTGCACAAAGTAACATGTTATTATTTTCTAGAAGTTTTCCAGTCTTACTATTCAAATAATCTTCTGTTAGGGTATTAATTTGGGTTGAGCAAAGTGTAAGTGAAATATTTAGTAAATTATCTACAAATGATGAAAATCTTTTTCTCCCAACAGGCAACAGTTAACCTGTTCCAGCTGCAGCATGCTCAGGTTGTATCTCTTCCAGTTAACTGCCAGTCCCTCTGTGAGAGTGCCAAACTCTATGACCCTGGCCAGCAGTATTCAGAGTTTGTGAAAAGTTTGCCAAAGGATGGTGTTCCTGTTGAATCAGGTTGTTTTGAAACCCAGACTTCCCAGGTTGATGGGTAAGTGCCAAAGTGCAAGTGGCAATTGCTTGGTTTAGAATTGAGCACTGGGCACATGTGTTTGACAATAAAAAGTTTTTGGAGGAACTAAAGGAATCCTGATGTTTTACTGTGCTTTGCAATTCTGTCTTTATCTCATCTTTTAGATGGTAGATTATATATAATGCTGACATTAAAACCTGCCTCTGAATTCTAAAGCAGAATGTCATTTCATGCAATAAGACTTGCTAAAACATTGATAATTGTTGTGCAAGACTTTACTTGCACAATTTTAATGTAGGTACTGTTTAATAGGAAAAACGTAAATTTTGAACTTGGTAGTTTTATGTGGCAAGTAGTACTTGATGATCACTTTAGAAAGTCTGAAGAGGTGGTTTTCCTCTTCTACAAACCTTGCTGCTACATATAGTAGCTTTTTTCATACTGTTTACATTTGGCAACTTTTTGGCAGGAAGTGTTGCTCGATTTCTATCTCATGCTATGTGCCTAAAAAAAGCTCAGAGTCCATTTGTAGGGGACATGTTATAGCTTAATTATTTTTTTCCAACCTGTATGGAATGGAAGTTTTTAGTGTTAAACTAGGAAAGATCCGGCTAATGTGTAAGTAGAGACTTCAAGACAAAGGCAGCTCCTTGTGTCAGCATGCCAAATGCTTTTCCACCTTTAATTTGTTGTAAAATAGTCATCTTGGCACTAAAGCACCAGAATATCCATTTCAATCTGTGTGTTTCACAGTTCTACAGGAAAGCGTCGTCATCGTTTTTCAAAAGGAAACTAAATACAAAAAACCGAATGCTTGAGTCAGACTTCTACCAACAAAAGGCAGGAAATTCAAAGTTAAAGCTGAGATTCTTAATTCTTGTCTGTAAATTTCCTGCCTTTTAAGACTGATTTAGGCTATACTTATAAACTTTGACTTAGGGGGATTTAACTGTGTAGCTCCCTGAGAAACTGATGAGCATGAAATTTCAAATTCTTTGTGTGCTCTCCCAGCTATTTACTGCTTGACATTTAGAGGAGTGTGTTTTTTCTTCTCCTCTCTCCCCACCTTTTGTTTTCTTTGTCACAGCGTTGTGATTGTTCATGTACTTGATCATTTTTGTTGTTTGAGTCTGCATTAATTTAAGGGACAGTAGCTTGAACAAATGCAAATTTTAATGTTTTTCAGTCTCTGTTTCCCTTAAGCTTGATAGGGTAGAACTGATTAAGGAACAGCTTCCTGACTGCTAAACTTGGCCAGCAGGCCATTTTGTCCCCAGGGTGCTTCAGCATTTCGCATTAATTACTGTTAACAGTATTCTGTCCTTATCGTGAGAGTGGGTTTTCGAAACGGATTGACACTCTGGCAGCTTCAACACATTTTCTGTGCATTTAGAAAGCACAGCATGTGAACACCTGTATGTTTATAGGTGGATAATCCTGATGGCTGGGCAGAGAATCTTTTGGAGGGGAAAGCATACCCATGGAATGCAATGGCTTCTGAATTATTCTGATCTTCAAATGAACAGATAGGCTGTTTTTCTCAAAGTCTGCAAGCTAATGTTCATAATACCATGCAGAGATGTGGAAAAACTGATTCTCTTTGGGTGGAGAGAGAATACTAAGGAAATCTCACATATTTTATTGAAAATAAATGGTCACCCTTCTTTTCCTAATTTTATTTTTTAATTTTGGGCTTTGAGAATGACACATCAAAAATGAATGTTCATGAACAGCATTTAAATGTAGCATTTTTAGTGCCTGAGGATTAAAAAAATGCATTACTTTTCACTCAGTTCTGTCTTATTCATTCTTTAAATTACTTTCTTCTTTCTGAAGGGTTTTTAATAAGCAATCAACAAACAGCATCCATACATCCCATGGTAACTTATCTCAGTGTTCAGGAGATTTTCCTGCTCAGACCTTAGATGATGTGGGAAGCCCAATTTATCATCATTCACAAAAGGTTAGAGAGAAGAGATCTTCCAGCAACACAGATATTCAAGGTAGTTCTGTATTTCTTCTGGAGCTCAGTCCCTAAATAAGTAAAAAAATTAAATTTTTTTAAAAAATGCTTGATGTCTCAGAAATGTAAAACTGAAGGGTTAAAAATGTATTATAAAGTTCAATGCCTATGAAACATTATGTACTTGAGCATAATAAGGACAAATGGAAAACTGCCTGTATGCATACCTAGATCCTTTGACAAGAAAGGCGAGATAAAATTCAAACAGCAAGTACTGTCAAGCTCAGTGGACTAAACTATTTCAATTAACTTTAGCAATTGAAAATCCATTGGTTTTGTAAATTCTATGTTGATTGCAGGTCTTCTGCAAAAGCACAATTGACAAGTTTCTGAAATTAATTTTCTTAGCTCCTGAAGCTTTTACAGGAATATATGCCTTGGGGTTTTTTCACTATATTGCATGTTCATGTAACTTGTGCAATATTTTCCTATTTTGAATATATCATAGATAGTCTTCAATAAAAAAGTGAATTTTGTCCTTGACATTTGGAATGAGCAGACTTTCTTTTCAAAAGCAGTGCGAGGGCCACCACCATTCAGATCGTGGTCAGTTGGCAACCAGAGTGGAGGAATGTGCAGTGACTCCGAAAGTGCAGGGGGAAGCAGCGAGTCACGATCCATGGATTCTCCATCTGCCAGCCCAGGTATGGCCACACTCACTGCTGTACTAATTGAAGTCTTTTCTCTGACTGTTTTACATTAGTGAAGACATTATTGTTACATAAACAAGTATTGAGCAGAGCATGTAATGAAAAATGAACAGTTGGCTGGAACTGATACATGCAGCTTCCTGAAAATTTTTCTCATCTGCTAGGGGATTTTAAAAGACGACTTCCCCGAACACCTTCCACTGGGACTATGTCATCTGCAGATGATCTTGATGAAAGAGAGCCACCATCTCCTTCAGACTGCGGTAATGTTGTTTCCATACCTGAAGTCCTCAGAAGATGCTTTTTGTTACAGTGTGTGGCTTTTCTTTTTAATGTGCTTAAGAAAAGTACTTGAACAAGGTGTGATTGCCATCAGCATTGCTTTTCAATATAGTGTGCATCCACTTGAGGTTGAGAGCTGGAGAATAACATTCAGCTCATTTTAATGAAGTGATGCAGAATTGTCTTTATATTTTTAGATTACTGTATGGGCAACCATAGAACATTTCTAGCGTCTTCACCCTCTTGAGGTAAAGCAGATGATCCACTTCCAGACCATTCCTTCCAGACATTTGCATTTAAATTTAGCTGCATGGCATTAAGTTATGTAAGATCACTTCTAAACAAATGAAATGCACCAATACATAGAGTTGATAAGTGGCAAATTGGAAAAAAGTGGATCCAAATGTTAAGGGGTAATAACTGAGATTTTACCCTTTTCAACTAAGATAAGCGAGTTCAGTAATGTCTGTCCCAGATTTGACCAGGCCATTTCTAATTTTCAAATGAATTTTTGCTGTATAATGACTATGTTGCCACAGGCATTGAAACCTGAATAACTGGATTATCAGAAATAGTTCTATGGTATGTCTACAGTACTTAGAAACTAATTTTGAAATATTTGTGGCACTTGCTCAGTAAAGCCCTTAGGAAATTCATTACTTAGTCCTTATTTCCTAAACATATATCTTACCTTCTAGGAATGAACCTGTGGTAAACAGGATTAATTCAGATGTAGACTTAAAGCATGGCAATGTGTTAATGAATGCAAGCTTTCACTTGGAGTGGTATTGTTTTAACAGTGCTTGAGCATTTATGAAGCTTTCTGGGCAATTAACTAAATGTGTTAATTTTAATTTATCTGTAAAAAAAGGGTTTTGGTGCGCAGAGTTTTAGATAGCATTTTAAGGAAATTGCTTGAAAAAATTTGGACACAAAAAGGATCAGTTGCTATTCTTTTTAGTCGTAGAATCTCTGGAAGATATTTTGATGTTGTTAGAGGAGACTGACAGTCGGTGATTTTTTTTAAAATTTATTTTTATTTTATGTGGCTTCTGCCATGAGTGTGTGTTAATTATTCCTTGCTGCAAAATACTCATTTTAAAAAGTATTTCAGAAACACTACAGGCCAAAACAAGTCATCTTTCATCCTCTAGTACAGGATTTCGAAATGTACAAAATTAAACTTTCATGAATTGTTGCCTGAGATGCCTGAGAGTTGGAATTAAATGTCCTAATATTTTCACGTTGCCACAATACAGGAGAAAATGAAATACTTAAAAATGCAAAAATGTTTGTTTGATTCCACTTTTACACGAGACTGATAGTTAATAACATAGTTTTGCTTCCTTGTGATTGAAATGTTTTTGATTACTTTGATAGTTGCCATTACTTACTTGTGTTGTGCAGCACAATTGTAAAAAATCAGAATAACTACCGTTGCAATAGTAGATATTAAAATGACTATAACAGAGAAATTTTCTTCAGGTTTAAATGATCTCACATCTGAGACTGCAAATTCTCCAGGACCTTTTAGAAATGCTAATATGTCCAAAGCAGCACAAACACACAAACTACGGAAGCTGAGAGCTCCATCTAAATGCAGAGAATGTGACAGCTTAGTGGTATTTCACGGAGCTGAATGTGAGGAGGTAAGTTGAAAATTAGTTTAAATTCCTGCTTGGGATTTATGTGAAGTTGGTAGTTTTGGAAACTGGAATTATGTTTCTATATGAAAACTAGAGTTGGTGGCTCATATAATCACGGTGAACTTAAAGCAGAGGCAAAAGGTACTAATAAATCTTGCCCTTTCCTCAGGTATGAGGCGCAAACAGCAGAGATACTTCTTACGGTGACAGATTGTATCAAATCATGTGCTTTTTTGTTTCTTCCCCTGTAGTGCTCACTCGCATGCCATAAAAAATGTTTAGAGACTTTAGCTATTCAATGTGGGCACAAAAAACTTCATGGAAGGCTTCACTTATTTGGAGTGGAATTTGCCCAAGCTGCTAAAAATGTTCCTGATGGCATTCCTTTCATCATCAAAAAGTGTACATCAGAAATTGAAAGCAGAGCACTGAATGTCAAGGTATTCTCAAGTTTATTCATGTTCAAGTTTCAGACACAATCTTAAAAAAAATCTCTTAAGGTTTTAATGCTGTACTGTCAATACAATCTGTGTTTTAAAATTTCCTTTCAAATTGAAATAGAGTCATGCTGGTCTTTTAATTTCAGGGCATCTATCGTGTGAATGGAGCCAAATCAAGAGTTGAAAAGCTTTGTCAAGCTTTTGAAAATGGAAAGGATTTGGTCGAGCTCTCGGAACTCTATGCACATGATATCAGCAATGTTCTCAAGCTGTATCTCCGCCAGGTATAGAATTGAGAGGTCAGATGGAAAACTGAAGTGCTGTAGTGTATTTCTTCAGTACAATACAAAAAAACACTCTCTTTCAGCAGTCCTACAGAAGCAGATTAAATAAGTGCCTTGTAGAGCTGTAGTGGCTTCTTTATTTACACATGGAGCCTGTGACACGGGCAGGGAAAGATGTTGGAACTACAAAATGTATTCCACATGGATATTATGGCTCTTTTTAGCATCATCTGCAGAACAAGCTTTTGTTTGTCTACTCATAGTAGAATTTAATGTCTACAACCTTTCTGATTAGTGAATTTGCCGCCTGTCTTATGTGGAATTTGAAAGATTCCCATGTTCCTGCCTCTTCATGCAGACAGATGATGATATATTGCTGTTAATATCTGCTAACAAAAATTTCATTAATCACTTATCGTGGTCATGATGTGTTCATTATGGATGGATTATCCATCTTTTTCTTCTAAAATAGAGCTTGAAAGCTTCATAATTGAATTTTCTAAAACAGTTTCAATATGTATATGAAAAAATGAAGCTGGGATGTTTCCCAGTGAAATCGAATTACTCTGAAAACTTGTTCACCTTGAAAGGAATAATCCTTAGCTGCATGGTCCTGTCCTCTTCCTCACACTGGCTATCAGAGATGAGCATTCCAATCCTATGATCATCACCACTAAGTGATTTTGAAAAAAAAAATTTTTTCTTGGAATCTTTTCTTTTCCTTGAAGTCTTTTTTTTCCTGCTTGAAATCTTCTTATTTCAATGCAGTACTGATAAATGCACGCAGTCCTGAAGCTATTGTAGGAAAGGGTTAGCAAAAGATTCCTGGAAAGAGGTATAGCAAAGAGTATTTTTGTTAGCTGGGATTGGGCTTGAAAAAATTGGGGATTGAGCCTAATGAACAAGGATTAAACAATGTCATCATCAAAGAAAAGATGCTAGACCAGAAAAAGCTGAAGAAAAACAGGAAGGAAACAAGTTAAAATTCAGATCCAAGTATGTTTCTGAAGTGTTTGTATTTCTTCAGCTTCCAGAGCCCTTGATTTTGTTTCGGCTTTACAATGAGTTCATTGGACTTGCAAAAGAAAGCCAGAGCCCCAGTGAAGAGCTGGATGCTAAACAAGCTAGCCCCAAAGCAAAGACAAGACAGTCACTCTGTATTGAACTGAATAGGATCATCATTAAAATTAAAGATCTTCTGAAACAACTGCCTGTACCAAATTATAACACTCTTCAGTACCTTATTGGACACCTTCACAGGTAAGAAAATACTTTAAATGCAAGCTGATGTTGAAAAGTAAACTGCTACGTGCTGCCTGCTAAGAATCTCTTGTACCTTTTTGATTACTGTAGAAGAAGACATCACATGTACCTTTGAAGACACACTTCTGTTCTAGGGTTTTTTCCATGTAATTGAGTTCTCAAGTGAGAAAAGAATATGAAATGAAAAAAAGCAGGGGAAGCATTGGCCTCCATTATTCTTAATTCTCTGCTAGCATTGGGGTCAGTAGCAATTAGTGTCACATGCAGGTATCTAGATATTATTTAAATTGTGATGTAACAAAGACAGGGAAGTGATTTGGTGGCAATTAACAGAAAATTGAAACTTTTATCATGTCTCTTAATAACCATTCTTCATTTCACTTGCTTGTCCTCCAAATGCTGGTTTGTATGATGATGTACTAAACTGATGATTACCCATAAAAATTGGTAATATTGGTCTATAGCTATATTATTACTTGGAATTACTTAGAGCACTCTTTTTCCCAACCCCAGAAGTGCCAAATAGCCATAAATAACTTCAACAAATAGGACGTAAAAACACTGTCTGTGGGAAGTCCAAGCCGCTGTTAAATATGGTCTACACTGAAGGTGCCTACCAAACCCACTTCCAGTTTTTTATTGTCCCTTATCCTCTTTAGACATAAGATAATATTTTAATATCGAAAGTATTTCTGAAGTAATAAAACCCTCTAACTCTTGGGGGTTTCTTTTGCTTTGGTTTTTTTTCCCCTCTTTATGCAGAGTTACAGAACAGTCTGATGAAAATAAAATGTCAGCCAGCAACCTTGGCATAATATTTGGCCCAACTCTGATCAGACCACGTCAAACTGATGCCACAGTTTCTTTGTCATCACTTGTGGACTACCCTTGTCAGGCCCGGGTAGTGGAGCTGCTCATAACATACTATGAAAAGATATTTGATGTTTCATTGAAACCACTTCTGAGTGCTTCTCATGCTGAAGAAACAGCTGTTACAGTCAGAGCTGCTTTATCAGCAGATGAGAGGGAGCCGCAGCAGCAGAGGAAATCGTTTGTTGCTGTAAAGGAAGTGAGTGACTCTTCTTGTGCTGCCACAATGTTACCTGTGCCATCTTAACTTCTATGTTGAATGCTGCAGCATTCCAGAGCCCATTTCTAATAAGGCTTTGTGCAATTTTTTATAAGGAGTGCCTTTTCTCTTGAGTTCTCATTTACTTCTGCTCTGACTTTTGTTAGCAGGGTATTCAAATAGCTGCAAGTGAAAGCAGAGCTTCAGAAACAGCTACACACTTTTTGGAATCGAAGAATAGCAAGAATACAAAAGAAGAAGCAGATCCATCTGTAACTGGTTAGTATGTTGTTAACTCTGGTCCTGGGTGAATAAGGAGTCCTGGATGCATTGGATTAATAGTGCATGTAGCTCTGCAAAGTAGACAGAAGCAAGTGATGAAACCTGCTCATCAGTGCTTCATATACTGTTTATTTCTGTAAAAAGAACAGAGAATTAAATCTTTCTAAAGGCTTTTAAGAAACCTGTGTTTATGGAATCAGAACTTACAGTATTTGGTAAGAAAATATAATAGTGATTTGGTTTCTTCCTTTTTTTAAAAAAAAACAAGCAAAACAAAGGCATAATTATGTGGACTGAGGATTTCTGAAATCCACTACAGTGCTGTAAACTAATACCCAGCAATTAATGTATTTTGACCACTGTCTTCCCCCAAAATGCGTATCATTGCCCCTCACTGGAACTAAACCAGAAGGCTTTGGAAAGAGTAATTCTCTGACAGAATCATCAGAGTATTTTGGAAATCAATATTTCTGCTCAAAAAACCTCAGGTTTGCTAACATAATTCTAACTTTAAGTTTTTTTTCTGTTTATCTGCCTATGCTACTACAGTGGTTTGTTTTAATGTAGGTATGATTTTATGTACTTCATTTAGGAGTAACTATACATAATCTCTTTTAGTAACACTGATTTTCATCTGATGTTACCAGTTCAGTTATGTCCTATACATCAACAGTGCGACATCCTGAAACATACTAAAACTGAAAACACTCAGGGATGGCAAAACACCAGCCAAAAGAGTGAAGTGTCTCTTTGTTTTCTCTTTGGTTACAGCTGTACAGTATGTGTTCTTACTGCTGTTGAAATACTGACATTTGGTTAGAGTAGGATATTCCTAGTATGTATACAAGCTATCCTTAAAAGCTGTTAACCCATTAAAATACTAACTGCGAAGAGTTCATTACAGTCTTGCTGACTTCTCTTTATATTTGGTGCAAAGATCCAGTCACATCTATTTGTATGTTTCTAGGTGATGCTGTGAGTCCACCTTCAGAGAAAGACAATGATCCATTCATTTCTCTAGGTGAAGACCCCTGTAAAATTAACTTACCTCCTGTAAGACCTAACCGTCAGATTGCCAAAGTTCCATTGCGGGCTCCAAGGACAAAACCAGCTTCTCGCCCTGTGAGCCTGCCTGTAGACCGAATACTTCCTCCATGTGTTTTGAATGAAAGAAATTCAAGAAATGCAGGAGCAGTAAGTTCAGAGAAGCTGGGCAGGAGCCCTACTATTGAAGAAGTCTCAGAGGTGAAGGCACTCCCTGCTGTTGATACCTGCTTCAGACTTCCTTGTTATGACACCCAGATGCTGCGAAAAGCTTGGGACAAGCAGTATAAACAGTATGATATCACAGCAAGGACAGCAATGATCGTGACTAACGTGCCCCAGGAGAACCGAGCACTTGAGAGCGGAACTGCAGGTGCTTTGTCGTCATCATGCAACCTTGGCAGCAATTCAGCTAATGCCATTCTTCCTAATAAGCCATATTCTGTTGTCGGGTCAGGAAGGACAGCAACAGAAGAGAACGGTCCTGATGTTAATCCTCTTGCTGCCTTTAGGGCACCAAGAACATTGCAACCACCCCCAGGGACATTTTATAAACCACCCTCTAACAAATCAAAAGAAAGTGGAGATGGTTCTTCTTCTAAAGCTTGTGCACCAACCAGTGCTAGCTCTGTGCTCCACCAGGATAATACTGTGAAACTGGCTAGGAGCTCTGCAGTTCCATCAGGTGAAGCTGAACAAAACGCAAATGAACAAAAAGCTAGCTCAGAGGATATTCACCCCTTGGATCTGAAGCCTGCTTACCACAGACTGAGACCAAAAAGGATCCAAGAACTGGAACACAGGGAAGCTCATTTCGTATAGGGTGCAAATTCCTCTTGGACTATATGCAATTTGTTGATGTTGCCAGTGGAGGCTTCCCTTTGCCCCTTTATCCTTTGCCTTCCCTTGAGAATCCCACTTTTGTGCCATATTGGAGTTATTTTTATATATGCAGCATTTTAAAAATGGGGGGAGGCCTGGGGAACTGTGAATTAAGTCAAACTTTTTGTAGTTCAGTAGCTTTCAATAAAGATGTAATACATTCCCAATCTAGACAGTTAATGGGCTCATTGAATAAGACACTGAGCTTCATTTCATTGTGTGGAATGGAGTGCTTATTCATAAACAGTTATTTTTCTTAATAGATGTTACAATAAAAATGGAAGGTTTAATGTTCACTGTCTAAGCATAAACCAAAGCTTGTGCTTTGCTCTGTAAAAGCATTTGTTCATTTTTCTAATCTGTGCAATTAAAGCTTTGCTCTTGAACAGGCTTGCGTACTGGCCAGCATGGCCATAATTATGTATCATATGTGTATATTTTAAGCAGACATGGTTATCTGTTGCCAGTTTTCTTTGTTGTCACTTTAATTTTTTTTTTTTTTATTTTTTTTTTGTACAGCAAGGATGCACTTACTGAGCTTTACTATTCAGAAGCAGCAATCAATTCACACCTGGTTTCTTGTATAGCTTAGCGAGTGGGGCAAATGTGCATAGCCTGTTTCATTTGGGTGCCCTTCTGGAGACACTCAGTTGCTGTGGTGCTGTCTTTCCCAGGTGAATGAAAAGGCAGTGATTTACTTGCTATAGATCAGTTTTCACCACTTAACCTGGTGTAACTGAAATGAAGAGCTTTGTTTCCAAGTTTCAGTGAAACAGCTGAAAATAACCAAAAATCAGCATTAGTAGGTGCATCTAATGGTTTTCACTTTGTATTAAATGGTTTTTATGTGTACACTGTGTTATATTTGCTTTAAAATATATTAACGTGTTAACATTTCAGTGACTCTATGGCTTCTGTATCTGGATTTCTTCTAACTTATTAAAATACAGATGTTTGGCCTTTGCAATAGTATAGTACTCTCCTGCATCTGTCTCCCATGGCTAGGGGGTGGCACGCTTTTCTTAATGGGATTACAATTAGCATGACCCTTTCTTGCATACTATAGAGTACAGTTGTTTTGGCATGGTACTTCCTACTGCTGTAAGCACCAAGACGACTCACAAAGGACAGCGAAGACAAAGGATCACTTTTCTGTTTTCGCAACATGAAATACACTGGACTTCCATACTTCATCCCTTTGCCAATCTTCCCAAAACATCCCAGATAAACTCCCACACTCTTTTGGTGGACATGATCTGATTTTAATTTCCAGAACTCACAGCACTGAGCTTCATGATTCCTTGTCCCATTTCTACAGAAGTAGGGCTTGCATTCTTGTTAAAGGACATCCTATCAGTGGATGGTTTTGGCCATGCTAGGGACTGTTTCTTTGGGGAGCTGCCTCTTATTACAGAAAAGTCTCAGATGCTGCTGTCTGCCCAGACTGGTGTGAGCTACACAACAAAATACATGGAAAGGCTTCTCAACATAGATGGGAATTTGTTCTACTTTGACAATGGAGTAGTGAACTATATATATCCCCCACAGCTGGTTAATGAATCATTAAAGACAGTGTAGCATAACTTCATAGCACAGTTGTGAAAGGATCAGTATTGATTAGGACCACAAAATAGCAAAATAATTTGTGAATTATCATTAAATTTATTGTCTCACTATATTTATGTGGTTTAGGATGTGTACCATTGGATGTGGTAACAGCTTAAGAAATTAATTAAACTGCTTGATTTAGTAATTTCTTAATATAATAAAGCTGTTCACCTAGTGTGCTGGAAGGTCCCTAATACTCTCCAGCACAGGCTCCTGAGCTGGAGCATTACAGCAGTGAGAACATTACTAACCTGTGAGAAACAGACACAGGGTTCTTAATCAAGTCATCATACCAGTTACTACTGGCTCTTGCCATACTCCTTTTTATGTAACATCTGCTTCCATGTTTTCTAGTCCCAAAGCTTTCTGCTCTTTTGAAGGTATTTCGGGTCTCTGCTGTGTTTCCCCCAGCCCCGCAGGTGCAAGCAGGCTGCGTTGGGAGCGGGGGCAGCAGGGCCCGGTGCCTGTGTGTGGGGGTGAGCGGGTGTCTTACAAACCCGCGTTATTTCATGGAAAACAGCAGTTTCAAAAGATGATTTACGTGTCCCAGCTTTATAATGCCTTCCACTGTTTTTATGTAATACAAGTGAGGTAGCAAGGGCGCTCTTTGGAAATTGAAACCTTTGAAGCCCATGTAAGCGTTATGACCCTGCTGCCCAGCGCGGTGGCAGCGCAGGAGGGGCTGGGCCGCGGGGCTCTTCCCGAGGCTTCCCGGCAGTCCGGGCCAGGGCGGCCTGCGGGCCAGGCTCGGAGGCAGCGGCTTAGGGGCCATTGTGGGACTTTAGTTTGTGAATTTTCGTAAACATTTGCACGGTGACGTCACGGCCCTGCTGTGGTGGCCCGTACGCTGCGGCCCGCCCGCCCCGTGAGGGAGCTGGCCCTGGCGGCCGCCCCGGCCCGCGCGGAGGGGCGTGAGGGGCCGGCCGCGGCCCCAGAGCCCTCGGACTAGTGGAAAAGACTTTGCTTTCCTTTTGAACTGGAAATGTTTCGAATGGCCCCTGTTGTTTCTTTCGGTTCAGATGCAGATTTCCCACGGTCTTGCTTTGAAATGCCTTCGCTGCGACAGAACTGCAGCAATCCTACCCACCTGGCTCAGGTGACAGGCTGTGGGTCATGCGAAGTGCCGGAACCCTGCAGCTTGAACTCTGGGAAGGAAACATTTTGCTGTCGGATTTGTTTGGTAATTGCATTTTCTGAAGTCGTAATGCACTGCCTCATCCCTCTTAAAGCTTTGGCAGAGTACCGACTTCTGTAAGTCGCTGACCTAATTAGTCATGACAGCTGTTTGTTTAGTAGGGCCCCTGATGCTACCAGAGCTACCCTTCTGAAACCATCTTTTCAAATACGGGGTTTGTTCAGAATTCTGAAGAAATACTTTCAGAAATATCAACATCCTAGTCCAGACTTAACTGTGCTTGTGCTGGTCATATTGGATATTTGGGAGGATTTTTATTCAGGAGTCCTTAAACTCACAGATTGAGCTGTTCTGTATCAAGCAGGGGATTAAAACAATCTCCTTACAACTGAGCAGTGTTATTCTGCAAGTGCTAACTGCATCTTAGGTATGTGTTTCTTGGCTGCCAAGCTGAACATTCCTTCAGAAACCTTTCTCTTTCAGCAGTGCTCACACATGAGGTAAGCTTTTATGGTAAGTTTTCAAGAGTTTTGTTGCTTCTGAGTAAGAAAGGCTGTGTTTTGCTTGCAAGTCCATGAACTCTCTAGCTTCTGTGTAGCAGAGGCCTAATGGAGCTAATCTGAAAGCTGACACGAAAATGCTCTGCGAAGGCAGTGCACGTATGGTAACGTTGGTAACTTAGCTCAGTGCGTGTTTGTACTTTCTGAGTGACTTCACTACATACCACTGTGGCTCATCATACAGAGTAATCTCAGAACACATAAACCTGGTTCTGTTTGGGTGAGACTAAACTGGAACGTGTGCTTCAGCACCATACCTGATGTGCTGCAGCAGCTAATGTACGATCAGTCTGTGCCTGGAGCTCCTCTGGTGTAACCCTTAGGCAAGTAGTGCATGGGTCCTGGGACCTCAGCACCCACTGTTTCACTATAAAGCTGCTCTTATTGGGCCATCCCACTTGTCAATGAAACTTAATGTGTTGGGAAAATGGAACAAACCCAATGTTTCAACTTTCCGTTAGCAAAGGTGGGTGGCAGGGGATGTCTGATACTTACAAATGGTGTTATTTAGAATATTCATGGAAATAAGTCTCACAGGAGAATTCTTTGGAGACAATCCTTTCTGAATAAAATGTTTTATCTGCATGCCTGTTTATATTCATAGAGGGAGGGGAATTATTTTTCTAATTTAGACATCCAAACACTTTCCATCCTGGGAAAGTGTTTCACTCACAGGTAGAAGAAAAAGCTGCCCTAAATCTTCCAAAATGTCAAATGTTTGATGAAGGTGAATGCTAGGAAAACCCTCGCTCCTTAGCCCTTATACAGCTGGATGATGGAACGGTGTCTATATGAAGTAAATTGAATTACGCCAGAAGTAGAAAACATGCCTTGTGTGTTTCTACTTTATTTGTTTTGTGCTTGTTTATCCACAGATTGAGGTGATTAGCCCACCACTGGGTTTGCACAAGAATGGGATCTGTTTAAGGTTCCACGTTTTGCTGTGTTTGATATGGAAGGGTCTGATTGTGATTCTCTTTGATACATAGAAATACACCTTTCAAATAGAAGTTTCATGGAGCCTTTTCTTAGTCTCTCTGACTATTTTATCATTTGACCCCGGTTCGACAGAAGTTCTGATTCTTGTCCTTCAGGTTACACCTTACCTATTTCATGGAGGGAGGCCTCTGAAATACATAGGAAGCGCCTAAAAAGCTTCAGCTTGGGTTTTCCCCAGTAGTTTAAGATAGCTGGATGCAAAATTTAGCTTAACTGAGCCCCAGCCCGTGTTTGTGTAGTTTTCTTTATATATTTCTTTAAATAGATATATCTCTTTATTGATATAAGATACATTTATATGTACCCGCTCCTACAGTTAGTGTAGGCAAAATTGTGTTAGCATTAATTGTGTTAGCTTTCTAGTGAGCCTCTGTCGAGGGACATGCCCTTCTACATGCATAAGAATGTCTCTCTCCCTGGTTAAGAAATTGTTTGAATGCTGGAAAGCATTGTTGAACATTAGAAGTGCTGGCCTATGAGGACACCCAATACACATGAGTGTGCATATTTTTAAAGCTATCTTTTCAGGTAATTTTTGAATTCTCCTTATTTTAGAGAAATATTTGCTTGTGGTACTGGAGAGATTACTAGGGATGTTTTTATAATTTGTTGGACAAATAGCATTTAATCAGCCTTGACTTTTTTAGTCAAAAGTCAGGGATAAGCCTGGAAATCAGAAAACAAAATTCTGATATTTGAAACAGCTGTTAAAACTATGGCCTGTGTGTGTGAGGTGAGGGCATAACACAACACACATGCCGTGTGACCCCATGTAC
Organism: Acanthornis magna; assembly: GCA_036785705.1. Classification (NCBI taxonomy): domain Eukaryota; kingdom Metazoa; phylum Chordata; class Aves; order Passeriformes; family Acanthizidae; genus Acanthornis; species Acanthornis magna. Next base: position 1,268,558 of record JAWUZG010000058.1, read on the forward strand.
TGTGTGTAGGTACTCATGAAGCATGTCATGGGGAACTTTAATTATATTACCAGATATCTACTCTAGGCATAGTGCAAGATCTAGCACCAAATATCTGTTTCTGCTTATTGCTTTCTTTATGTTTTGATACATAAGTGGAATGTCTCATGTTTTGTTGCTGCTGGCAGCAAACTACAGAACTTTAGGAAATAGCTAAGTTATAGTGACAGCTGTGGGTAGAACTACCAGGGAAACAGTGCAGTATGCTCCATAAGCTGAACTGTATTTTCCCCTCCCATTTAAAATTATAGACCCCTCATAAACTTTCTCTGTTTACTTCTGAAGATCCCTTTGTAAAGCTAGAAAGAAAAAATGGGTCAACAGGAGCAGCGGATGTAGTTGACCATAGAAAGCAAAATACACCCTGCCATCATCCAATTGTGATGTAAAAAATCTAATTAGGAGAGATTAGTTTAATCTGTTAGCGCTGTCTCTGTGAACATGTGGACAGCAAAAAGAGATCCATTTTCTTAAAATAACTTGCCTTAGGATTTTAGAGTTAAAATACTTGTTTGCTGAATAAAACTATTAAATTATCTGTTTGCCACTCACGTAGTGGTAGGGCTTAAACAGTCTACAGCTGAGCAGCAGCAGCTGTGTTAGTTTCTTTGCTTTGCACTGCCATTAGTCAGAGTTAGCTTCTATCTGTGGCTTTATGAAGCTTTGTTTCTCTGTCTAGATTGAAGTAGGCTGGGTTTCACCTGTGATGTGAACATATGCTCAACAGAAATTACATCAAAGCCACTTGTAAAAGAGGAGGTTGCCATAGAATCATAGAATAGAATCATTAAGGTTAGAAATTACCTCCAAAATTGAATCCAACCTTTGACCAAAAACACCACATCAGCTAAACCATAGCGCTAACTGCCATGTCCAGTCATTTCTGGAACCCTTCCAGGGATAGTGACTCCACCACCATCCTAAGCAGCCTGTTCCACTTTCAGTGAAAAAATTCCTTCTGATGTCCAACCTGAACCTTCCCTGGCACAGCTTGAGGCCATGTCCTCTTGTCCTGTCACTGTTTGCCTGGGAGAAGAGGCCAACCCCATCTTGCTACACCCTCCTTTCAGGCACTTGGAGAGAATGGTAACTTCTCCCCTGAGCCTCCTCTTCTCCAGATTAAATCCCAGCTCGCTCAGCCGTTCCTCACAGGACTCGCTCTCCAGACCCTTCTTCAACTCTGTTGCCCTTCTCCAGACTCACTCCAGCACCTCAATGTCTTCCTTGAGGCAATGGGCCCAGAACTGCACACAGCACTAGAGCTGTGGCCTCATCAGTGCCCAGTACAGCCCTGTTGGCCACACTATTGCTGATACAGGCTAGGATGCCATTGGCCTTCTTGGCCACCTGGGCACATGCTGGCTCATGTTCAGCAGCTATCAACCAGCACTCCCAGGCTTTTTCCCACTGGACAGCTTTCCAGACACTCTTCCCCCAGCCTGTAGCAGTGCCTGGGATTGTTATGACAATTTGGGAAATGGTTGTCACACTGGCCAACCTCCAGTCATCTGGGACCTCCCTGGTTTACCAGGATGGATGATAAATGATGGAGAGAGGCTTGGCGAGCTCTTTTGCCAGTTTCTTCAGTATTCCTGGGTGGATCCCATCCTGCTTCATAGACTTGTGAGTGTTTAAATAGCACAGCAGGTCACTACCTACCTCATAATGGATTGCACAGGGTTTTTTCTGCTCCCCATCCTTGTCTACCAGCTCAGGGCATTGGTTGCCCTGAGAATAACCAACCTTTATGTAGAAGACCAAGGCGAGGAAGGCATTAAGTATCACAGCCTGTTCCTCATCCTTGGTTACAGTGTTTCCCTCTGCATGCAATACAGGATAGAGATTTTCCTTGGCCCTCATTTTGTTGTTAATGCTTTTATAAAAACACTTTTTATTGTTTTTCACAGTGGTGGCCAGATTGAGTTCTAGCTGAGTTTTCACCATTCTAATTTTCTCTACATGACCTAACAACATCCTTGTACTCTTCCTGAGTTGGCTGCCCCTTCTTCCAAAGGTCATAAACTCTATTTTTCTCTGACTTCCAGTGAAAGTGCCCTATTCAGCCAAGGCTGGTCTTCTTGCCTGCTGGATCACCTTTCAGCACATAGGGATGGCCTGATCCTGCACTTTGTTATCCTTTTTGCTGGCAGCCAGGTTAAAGTGGGTGGTTTAGGTGGCACCTGCGATGCTGCTAGGAAGGAAGCAGCATGGGGAGTGCAGTGCTCTGCTGTCAGAGCTGCAATGGGCTCTGGAGGAAATCTAGAAAGTGTTAAATTCAGTGAAGCGGTTTTGTGGAGGATTTTCAAAGGTGGCCCCAAATCCCTGTGAAGGGGAAAGAAACAAGCAAGCACTGCCACATCCTTTTAAATTATTTTTTTTAAATAATGAAGGCTGGATTGTTGTTCACCTTCTACTTGGAAGAATAATCACAGGGAAGCTGTGATAGTGCTTATACAGAATCATCACTCAGCATGAGCACTGGTGGGAGGTTTTTCTGCATTGCTGTTTCAGCCCTTTACAGATGAAAATCTATAAGGAATTCAGTGTTCACTCAGTTTGTAAGTGTAGGGGTCTTTTTCTGATTTTAGGAGAACATTGTTATCTGTGTAAATAAAATTCTTTTTTTGATTGAATTTCTTTCAGTGCCTGTGCTCTTTTTGATTGCAGCAGTCCCAAGCCACCACTGATTTTTTGAGCAGGGCACTGCCTGTAAAGAGTGAAGATAGATCTCCACCATGACTAATCCCTCCAGAAGTTCATGTACCTCCTCAGTCCAAGTGGAGTTCTCCACACATTATTGCTAGGTACTATTCTTTATCATGGTTCTACTCTGCTTTTTTATTATAGTGTTTTGCTCTACTTAAATTAGTAGAGTCTGAATCTTAAACACACAAATCTGTTAGTTTGTCTGAGTAATGCCCAGATAGGAAAGGATATTTCAGGACTGAAAATTAATTATTCTTTATTTATTCTATGCTGCCACAGAATCTGAGGTTTATCTGTCCCGTGTCTTCTAACTGCATTACTTAAGTTCTTCTTTTTCTGCAGTTTTTTTTTCATGTTCACCTGTATAATTTAGATTTCAAAGCAATATAAGGTTAACTCACATCCCTGAAACTGTGCCATTTAGGAAAGCAAGGTTCTTTCCCTTTAACTCCTAGTGAAGGTTTTATAAACAAACCTGTCTGAGGAGATGTAAGTGTATCCTTGTTCATCCTAAAATTAGAGATAACCCTAAAGTGTGTGTGATGAGAAATGTAGAAACTTTCCAAAAGTTTTGTATGTTGATTGAACTTCATGTATTAATGCCATAAATAAAATAGTTATTTTAAGTAGTTTTAAATTCTGACTCATGTAGCAGAGTCTTAACCTTGGTCATCAATCTAGTAGTCTTTTTCTTGGAGAGAATTTTTTTGTCCCTTTATGCATATTAATTAGGCTATCATCATTGAGTTACTTCTCTTATAAGCAATGTCTCCTTGTGACTGTCAACAAATACAACTAACAACGTTCAGTGTACAAAATTCTAAAAGATTACATAGCAAACACAATCTGGATAACCTGACTTACTGCCCTTTTTTTCCCACCAAGGTTTATTGGGTTTGGCTTCTTTACTACTTATATTTTTAGTCTCAGAAAAAACAGTTAGATTTTTCAAAGCAAATTCTAGCAGCCATATTATCTGGCAGTCATCATCTCATTTATGGCCTTGCACTACAAATTTTCTAGCTACTACTAGTACAGCTCCTACTAGTTACAAAGTGGTGCAGGTATGTCATACACAGCAAGATTCTTAGGAACAGAAGCTAGTACTCTCTGTAGTACTGTGGAATCTCTCGTTGAGACAGAAACTCTTAATGATGCATGGCTCAGTGAAGAACCGTCAGGAGGAAGAGGAGAGGCCAGGCCATTGGCAGGCTACAGTTTTTATGGCCTTGACATGAAGGCTCCAATTTCCTTTCACAGCTGTTGCAGAAAGATTGCAGCGTCCATCTGGGGTTTAGAGGAAGGCAAGAGGAGCTGGAGTGCAAAACTATCTCTTCCTCATTTGTTCAGCTGTAGGATTCATTTGTCAGAGTAGCAACAATTTCAAGAGCCCCAGGCTACACAAGAGTGTCAGTAAGCTCTCTGACTGCCTTTTTGAGTTGGCAACTCAAAGTGGGAGGCTGTCACACCCCAAAAGTGTACTTCTTCAAACCATCAGGTGTTAGCACATTTACTCTTCACTATAGCAGTAGCTTTTTTAAAACCTAATGGGAATTGCTGAAAACATAAAAATAGGAGATCCTGTATTTTTTTTAAGGAAAGGGCAACAGAATGGATTTGCTTTTATAAAATCCACTTCAGGCTCTGTTAGTCAATATATATTTATCATGTCTGATTGGTAAACCTAATTGTTATCGTAATAACTGAAGAGTTTTATATAAACTAATGTCTAGTAGTAAATCCATCTTTTCTTGGAAAAAAATAGTTTGAATACACAGATTTATTGTGGTAAATGATGCAACAGTTAACTGCTTTATTACATGCAAGTCCAAGTTAATAGCTAGATTCAATGTTAATGACATTTTTTATTTGAAAGAGATGTTTTTCCTCTCTACTTCTTTTTGGTGCTGATAAATGTGTCACAGGAAGTAGCTTCCAAACAAAGAAAACTCACGATTTTTCATGTATGATAGTGTATCAAGTGCAAAATTAAATGGTGCAGACAATGAAAGGAACCGATCTCTCTGATAACATAATTTTAAAGTAAGAACAGAAACTGTTACTTTGCTCTAAGGTCTGTTTCTGCTGTCAGCTGAGAAATGGCAATGCCTCCTTTGCCACAGGTTAACCAAAAGTATTGATGCAGAAGAATGAGCTTCTTTAGGCAAGTCAGACTTCTACTCTGGAAGAACTGGATCCTTCGGAAAAGACAAAAGGTAAAGTATTAGTCTTTGGATTTCAGGTTTGAGCCATGCACTCCACTGGACTAAGGGACTGGTATGTTTATCAACACATAAAATTCTCGAGTCCCCCAATGAACCACATGTGATCTTTACAGACCAAATGTAGAATACTTGTGTTGGGATTTTCTTTGACAAATAGTATTGTGTACCAGAAGAGTTGTGGGTAGTAATATTTATATAGTTTCATGTAAAAAGATCTGTTGTTAGAAAATATCATAAGCATTCAGCTCAGGGAGGTTTGTTTCCTAATTTTAGATTTGCTCTTCACACTTAGCTGCTCTCTGATGTGTTTCTAGTTAGGACCTTACAGTTCACACAGATTTTGTCTTTTTTAGTATGGCTGAGTGACATAAGTAAAGCAAAAGCCAGAAGTATTTCAAGTACTTTCAAATCCTCTTAGATCTTATGATATTTTGTCTTACAGCAAATTTGTCTATTACTTTTCACCTTATTTTATCATTGCTCTTTTTATTTTCTCCTTAAGCTAAATTTTCTTAGAGTGAGACAAAAGGTTCAGACTATTGTCTTAGTCATCTGATGTACTGCAACTACTTCTGCCCAGCAAAAGAAGTCACTTTGCCTGGTTTCCATTATTTTTCTGTGAGGTCCTGTAGAGGCAGACTACCTGCTTCAAATGAAAAATCATTTTAAAAAGCATTTTACAGCATCTGTGAGACTGTAACAGTCATGCAAACAATTTTGCCATAATAACAGATCAATAGGGTCAAACTGAACCATGAGATGGGTTGAAATATTTACCCCATGCTGACCTGATTCTAGTCATTAGAAATGGCTCACATGCTGAATTCCAGGATCAAAGGATTGTGTAGTTTTCTTGATAGACAATTTAAAAGTCCTTTCCTTCGTAGCTTCCTAGCAGACTTTTTCCCACGGTGTACTTTGTCTTCAAGAGCTGATGCATATAACATTGCAGCTCATGATTTATTGCAACGTGAAACTTGCCAATTCATACTTGAGTTAAGGACCCATTTTTGCAGCTGGACTTCAGTTACTGGTTGTCAAGGAACTGTGACAGTTTGGTTCTCAAGTTCAAAAAAAGCAGTGCCAAACAGAAAATCTGTCTTTGTGATCTTCAAATGTGTGTAGTGAGAGAAGTGGAAGCCACTGTTTTATAAACAAATGTATGTTTGTAGAATTCTTCAGTATTTTCAGGATATGAAATACTGTGTTATTTGTGCAAATCTGCTCAGATATGAGGCACAAAGTGCCAGCTTGACTTTCAGGAATTGTCTTCTCTTTTTGTTTAATTTTTCCTATAGAATTTTCAAAAATTCTAATTGGTGTTTCCAGGTTTTTCCAGAGGTCGTCCTTTCTGATAATTATTCCTAGCTTGTAAGCACAGTGATTTAATTCACGACCAAGAAATATTTTCTCCACCCTGAAAAGTAAAATATTTTACAGCAGACTCATTAAAAATAATTTTCTTGTTTAAGAATATAAACCTGCCTGCTTATTTGTCCTCACGGAGAAACAAAGTAGCCAAAACAAAAATTCATAATGTCAAAGGTAGCTAAAAAATATGTTTTGGAAAAATCAGACTGTCTTTTTGTTAACCATCATGCAGTACCATAAATGGAGATATATGCAATCTTCTACTCCAGTTCATCATTTAGTCTAATCTACTTCACAAGAGGAAAGACTTCATTTCAGAGTCAACAGTTGATCCACAGCCAGTTTAAGCTTGTCACATTTACATGGTCTTACCACTCTGCTTGCTGCATTGCTCTGTCTGGATATTACATTCCACAGTGCATGTTGCTGGGATTTCTGGTTATTTATCTTGTGGTTCTTCAGACTTATGGGCTGCTTTCTGATGCTTCTAATGAATTCTGAGACACACTTTACCCTCCATATAAAGTCCGCAGGAAAGAATCAGAGGGCTGACTGCACTGGTCCATCCTTGTTGCACAACACATTGTGTATCAGGTTAAAAGAAAGCTTCCCCTGGGCTTTAGACTTCAATTTTTCCAAACTAGTTAACTCAGAGAGAAAGGAATTACCAAATTCAAGTCTGAGGATTTTTTATTTCCTGGGGCTGAAGAAAGAATCGACATCTGAGCATTAACACAGGTTAACTCTGCAGCAAAGGTGGACCACAGAATCTCCCAGTTCTTGCCCCTCTGAGTTTTTGGGTGTTTAGTGCTTGTCCCAAATGGCTTGCCAAATGGACAGCAATGGATGTGGATCAGACCTTGTGGACCTTGCTGGGAAGGGTCTCTAACACTGTATTCTGAGCTGTGCACAGCAGCTGTCAGGTTTTCCTCTCTAGCAATTGTGTAATCTGCCCTTTGCTCTGGTAAGATTTTGTCTGGCATTAAAAAGATCAGGAATGCATAACTTCCTAGGTGGTGGTGGTGGCTGGGCTTTTTCATTATAGTTCTGTTTTTAAAAAGAAACCCTTAAGGGAAAAAATGTGAAATAGCAAATTGTTGCCTGGTGTAAATCTTTCTACCCATTTGCTGTAAGCATATGTTATGCTTAACTAAAGCTATTAGACAAAGTTATAGTGGAAAAAACAGGGCAGCTCCAAAAAAACTGTTCTTAGTTATGCTGTGGAGTGTCTTTTGCCCAAAACAGCATTCACATGTGACCCATCTTGTCTTTGGCTCTGCTGCTATGTGCATTATTATTACATATTTGGTACCTGGGTGGGGAGGAGGGCTTTCCTGTGCATGTGCTACAAGCCCAGTTCTGAAGATATTTTTTCCTGGCTCTTACAGGGAGGAGCAAAAGAGTGCCACATGTCTGGGCACAGCAGTCCCATTGCTGTTCCTCAGAGCCCAAAGCCTGTGTTGCAGGATCAAAGGATTGTAGTTTGGAACCTTTGCCAGAGCACACAGAGGCAGTAAAACAAACTGAAACATAGGAGTGGAGGAAACAGACTGAAAACCAGGCAGGATGTTGCTCTGTGGTAAAGCAGTGCCCTTGATTTTCTGTCGTGACACAGGAACTGGTGACTCTTCTAAGTGTATTGAAAGATCTGGGCAATAAAGTGGCCTTTAATGGGGTCTTCAATGTTATTGGATAAGGTTTGATGTTAATGCATACATTTCTGCAGGTATTAGGAAATTAATAACGTTGAAATGAACGATGACCAAAAAACCCCAAAAGTAAAGGTCAAAGAATGTAAAGCTTGTGCTGAAGTCTTTTACCTTTAGGTAAGCACAGTGTACTGACAGCCTGCTAATGAGCCCAGCAGTTACAGTGTGAATTAAAAAAAAACCTTTTCTCTCTTGCATCTAATCCTTGTGGAGTCATGCACTACCTGCTGCCTCTTTTTACCTCAGTCAGGATGCTTAGATATTTCTTTATAAGAGGTGGGGAAGCCGCCGAGCACAGAGTCAATGGTGGTGCTTCATGACACTGATGAAATCCTTGCTCTTTTGGGTGTCCTTTTCAAATGGTGAAACAGGCAAAGGATAGCCATGGGCATGTGCTGCACTATGCACTTCTGCTGTGAGAAGAGGTCTCATCCCTTTAGTCCCCTAGTGACTCTATGGTGGTCTATTTGTAAAATTTATTTTTAATTTTTTTTTCCAGCTTCGTTTTCTAGTGGAGCTTGTATGGCCTCTGACATTGTTTCTTGCACTTGTCTGGCTGAGGAAAGCTAATCCCCTGTATCGCCAACATGAATGTAAGAATGTTGAAGATGTTATCATGATCTGACTTGCTGTAGGTAATGGCCAGGTGTTCTAAGACAGAGGTACCGGGACCTGTTTGTGTGAGTGATCCTGTCCAGTGGCAAAAGAGCAGACTTTGGTTCAAGTAGCTTTGTTATTTATAGCCATATAGTGTAAGAATTACCAGTGAGGAGATTAAAATTAAGCTCTAGTTTTCCTGCTGACTAACCTGAGGTCTCAAGATTCTATTACGTTTTGTATTTCTGTAATTCTGTTACTGGGAAAGTACTACCTCACTACCTATTTATAAAACCCCTCACATTACTCAGAATTAATTTCTGTTGAAAATAGCCATATTGCTTATATTGGTGACTTCTTTATTCTCTGTAAAAGATAAATCTATATGATTCCTATCACATTCCTTCTGTAGAGAGCTAACTCATCATGCTATTTATATTCAAAAAGGCTGCATTAGAAAAGGCACCTAACAATTTATGTTTTGTGTTTTGATACTCTAGGTCACTTCCCAAACAAGGCAATGCCATCAGCAGGAACACTGCCATGGTTACATGGCATCTTCTGTAACATGAACAATCCCTGTTTCACCAGCCCAACCCATGGAGAGGGGCCAGGTGTGGTGTCCAACTACAAAAATTCCATGTAAGCAGAGCTGTATGTGTGAGACGGGGTTGTAGCAATACAGGCCTGCTAGGCAGCTGCTAATAGCTTGCTCTTGGCACCTGTTCAGCATTCAGGGGCATGAATGATGCAAGGAGAAAAGATGGAGTATCCTCACTTAGAAAGGTCCCTCACCACACCAAGTAGTATTTTAAAGACTTGTTCTGTGGTGTGAATGAAAAGAGAAGATAATAAGACACCAGTGTGCAAATGGTGGAAGACAAAAATTTTCAGTTCTAACACATTGGTTTCATGGTATCAATGGTCAGCAAAGTTGAAACAGAGCTCACAATGGTAGGTTTGGACCTTTTAGAGAGAGACTTCAGTACTAGTCTTTAGGGAACACATGTTCACTTAATAAAATCCATACTTTCTATTGTTGACTTCTATCTGAATGTCTTGGGACAAACGTTTTTGATAAAAGAGCATGAAATCCCTAAGCCTTCTCTTCTCATCACTAGAGCTGTCCCTTCTGAATGAGAGCTCTGATGAAGTAGCAGTATATATGAGCCTGCACTGCCCCTTCTTGTGTAGCACCTGTTTTGACTATACACTTGTGAGATTTTAATCAGCACATAACCTTCAGATACTCAGCCTGTTTGTGAAACAGGAGGATGGGAGATTTCTGGACTATTATTGAAGAAGGGCTGTGGGAGTGTTTTATTGCATTGTTTCTAACAGCTGAGTCATGAAAGACAGTATAGCAGACAAGAGTGAAGAAAAAAACCTGTCAACCTAAATATGAAAAATGCTCCAAAACTCCCTTTGCAAAGTCCACTTTGGAGCATTCAATGATTAAAATTCATGAGCTAATAATGTGAAGATCATTGAAGCTCCAGTCATGTGAAAATCTATAACATGGATTTAACTTGCCATTTGACCTCTGTTCTTGGTGAACAGGACTTAAAATAGTCAGCTGAGCATTTTTAGTGGGGTACAGTCAAACACACAGTGAAGCTAGAGGGTTCTGTTTTCTATGCATTCTGGCTTTTCTAGGTTGCTTGTTGCAAGCAAACTGTCACTTTGTCAGTCCCTGCAAGTTCAATGCATTCCAGCAGAAGTAAATACATTGTGTTTTCTGAAAGAATTTGGTCCTTCCTGTTTGTTGTTTCCTGGAAGCTAAAATTAGTCATGTGGACTAAGATATACTATTGCATGCATGGAAAAACATTACACTGTTAAAGAAATGTAATTGTCTTACCTGATAGTAAGATTTTTTTTTTTTGCTTGTTCATAAACACAGGAACTGATTTCATCCTTGCTTGATCTGCATGTACTAACCCAGAACCAGTAGTTGAACAGCTGCCTGTGACCATTTGTTACTTGTGTTTTCCTACTTCTAGAAAAAATGTTTTGAAGGGACCTAAAAAATTGCAGGGGACTGATGTGGGGGGGGTATATTTTTGTTTGTGAGTCATTCCATGTCACTTGCTAGGCTGAGCAGGGCCGCATGTGCCCAGAGTGCCCCATTTGACTGCTGGAGCTGGGCCTAGCCTAGAACCGGGGCAGATTTGCACCATAACTGAGATGCACGCTGTCTGGGGAATGTCCTGTCTCCCCTGCAAGATCAGCGTGGTTAACGAAGGAAGTGTATGAATGACAACCTTCTGCAACACCAGTAGCCCTCTTAAACTTTCTGTGGACTTTCAGATCTAACTGAATCCCAGACTACCTGAAACTGAGGACAAAACAACTTTTTATTTCCCCTCATCCCTAATACAGAGAGAATCAACTTTATTTTTGCTTTTTTGGGGGGGTTGGGATTTTTTTTTAACTTGGAAGGGTCTCAGGAGTCATCACTCTTAAATGATTGTTTGTTCATTATTTCTCCTTTCAGCCTTGCAAGGGTATATAAAGATGCTCAGGAGCTTTTACTGGAAGCCCCTGAAATCCGTGACCTTGGAAGAATCTGGGAAGAACTGATCATTATGACTCAGTTTATGGAAACAATGAGAACTAATCCTGAAAGAATTGCAGGTAATTGTTATGTCTATATCCTTTAGAGTTTAATTTTTCCTTCTGAGGGCTGGATAGTAGTTACTTTGAAGACTGGCAACATTATAATATATTTCACATGCAGCTTTTACTGTGCTTACTGTTGGGGTAAGTTAAAATCTGTTCAGTGACAAACACCTGTCATTTAAGAGAGAGGAGAGAGGCAGTCAGCTCCATTCTACAACAATTTTCCTTAAATAACAGTAGACAAAACTCAAAACAAAAAAGCATGGATGTCTCACCACACGAAGTAAAACATGGCTGAAGAAATGTCATTATTTATTGTTACAGTAGAAGCTGAAGCAGTGAGAAAGCGTCACTGGAAGATGCAGAGGAATGGAAAGTTAGGAATATGTCTGAATATATACCAGGAGCATAACCCAGAGAAGTGCTTAGAGGTACTTTGTCACAGTGTTAGCTAAAACAAGTTCGGAACAGTGAAGAAGGAAACTCTTGGTAATGTGTTTAGAAAGAAAAAGCACTGAACACTTATGAAAAGGATTGCAAATTGCAAATTCATTGTATTAACTTTTATTTAAAACAACCTGCCAAAACCAAAACATGGTCCTGGGGATGAGAAAGAATCGTATAATAATAAACTTTTTGGGCTTGAAGTATAGAATTTGAAAAGGTACTCCTAAAACTAAAGGTATAAAAATTATCTGGCTTTGTGAATTGATCTGTCCCGTTCTCAAATTCTTTGTCACAATAATAGTATTCTTATTAAAATTAAATAGTCACTCTCCATATATTTTTAATAAGATGTGTATAAAACACCTGGTACACATGCTCCACTATCCTATCAGAGGTTTATACCTAGAAGTAAAAAAGGGACTGTCTCATAAATAACAGTGAGACAACCAAATGCCCCAGAATGTAAACAACAAGAACTTGAGTATGATCTGATCTGTTGTTTGTACCCAGCCACAGAAATCAAACCTGACTATTTAGAGGTGAGGAAAAGCATACCATGCCATGGGCTTGCTATGTATTGCTGAGGGACCACACCCTGTGGTTTAGGAAGTTACCTTTGCATCCCGTATCAACTTTACTCATGAAAAATAGAGTACATTGTCCCCAGTCCTGTGAAATACAATGTTAATGTTGCTTCAGAATCCGTGGGGGTTTTAAATGTGTTTTACTTTAAAAACTAAAAAAAAACCAAAAAAAAACCCAAAAAAACCCCTAAAAAAAAAAGAAAAATTTAATTTCCTACTATATAAAACAAAATAAAACATGTCAGTTCTTGAGCTTAACTAATAAAATGTGAATTGCCACCTTTCTTCATATACAAAAAGTTACTGAAAGACTATTTAAGTTGTCTGTGTTTATAGCTTACTACTATTGCTTGTAAGTAACAATATTGATAGGATAGCTGCAAAGTTGAGCAGGGAAAAATTTGCTAATATCAGAGTTGCAATTGCTCCTTCTGCTGATTCCTGAAATCAGATTTACCTCTTGAGTCCTCCTTCCCTGTCCCAGTCTCCCCTTGCACTGTCACTTTTGATGAGATGTGTTCTTTTGGTGTGCTCTTTCCTCCACACTGCCTGGATGCCAGGAAAACCATCAGTGAGAATATGAGGGACAGACGCCTGCTATTGTTTTTGGTGTTTACTGCTTGAATAAATACGTGGAGGAACAATTGAAGAAGTCCTCAGCCCCTGCAGCCTTAGGCCAGCATATGCTTATTGCAGATGGAATTGTGGAAGTTAGTTGGCAAACTCTGATAAGACTCAGCTTACAGAATGGAGTGCATGTTTATTAGAAATATCTAAAGTTACATTCCCTATGTCAGTAGGATGCACACTGCTCCTGGCAGTTTCAATTGTCCCTTCTGAAGACTAGAAAAATTGGAGCTTTGCAAGCATTCTTTACCAAAGTCTGTTGATGCTGTGTGAGGTACCTTTAATAAAGGTATAATTTAATAAAGTTATAACAGATATTCAAAGGACATGAGCAACATTAAGTTTCCAAGCTTTTTCTTGCACCATATTGAGGCAAAGTTCTCACTGGTAAGATTTGTAACAGAGAAGTTAAAAAAGGTTGGAACTGTTTGACTTTAGGAGCAGCACTATTCTGAGTATTGTTACAGACAGTATTAGGGAAATTTGGTGGTCTCTTACATGTGTTTAATTTAACAGTATGTGGTCTCACTGGTTTGCCTGAAGAGTAGTTGTTAATCTCCTTTTATATGAAGCATAAACTACACTTTATGCTTCTCCAAAGAAATTGAGTTTTTTCCTCATAAAAGATTTTGAAGGGTAACTTTCGCAACGCTAGAGAATAAGGTTAACTAACTAAAATTGGTGGACAGCAAGTGATAAATTAGTGGAAATGTAAAGGGTTGACTAAAGTTATTTACACAAGGCCCAGAAGGACACTAAGAACAGTAGCATACTTGAATCTGAGAATTTGAAATAAAGCATTACATCAGAAAAAGGCAGACACTTTCAGATGCAGTCAGAGCTGCTTTCAGTGTGTCTATTGCTGTAGCCCTAATCTGAAACATCTTTGAGAGATCAGATATGCAGAGTCAGAACACTCAGCATTTTCTGATTATCATTTCCCAACAAAGGATTAAAATGATTTTGAATTGCAAAAATAATTTTAGACCCAGTTAGTCACAACTAGGTATAAAAGCCAAAGCACATTCTTTTTGCAGGTTTAAGCCAGGATATGAGCTGTTCTTTAACTTCCTTTGTTTGGTATCTCACTGATCTGTGCATTCCTTTATTCATCCAGGAAGAGGAATACGAATTCTAGACATTTTGAAAGATGGGGAGACCCTCACTTCCTTCTTGCTGGAAAATGTTGGCCTCACAGATTTTGTTGTTTTCCAGCTTATTAATGCTCAAGTGCGCCCTGAACAGGTGAGTAGAGTTTAACAGTTACCAAGTCATTATCTGTGAGGAAAGAATGTCCTGAGTTGTATGTGCTGAGTAGCCTCAGTGAAGGCCTTGGGCCCAGAATACCTGATGCCTTATGGGTTGTACAATTTCTCCCTTTGTTTTTTGTGAATCTAGAGGAAGAGATGTTTGGTTTGTCTTCAAAAAAACGTTCTGAATATGCATTAAATATTAATAAATTATTAAATAAACAGCAAAGTGCTGCCCGAATAATGAGCACCAAGAAACAGTATCAGCAAGCAGTGAATCCTTTCCCATGACTGAAGACTTGACTCAAAAGCATAATGCAGCTGTGCATCCTTCTGAGATAATAGTCCCGATGACAGAAGAACTATTGGAGGTTCTTAATTTATAATTTAAATACTCTGCCCTAATGTCAGCGTGGTGGCTTTTTGGTATTGTCTCACATGAATAGGTGATAATGGAGAGAAGAAGACCCACTTTCTTAGATTCTGATTGAATAATAGTTCTGCTCAGAAAATTCAGAGTGAAAATCCCTCCTGAAGCAGCTAAGCAGGAAACTATGTTTGACCAAGTCCAGGCTGTCTCTGCTTCTGCATGTCCTCGTGGCTGGGAGCTCTGTGAGGAATGCTGTATTAATGAATGAATGTTGCTGAATTGGAATTCTGGAACAATTTCTATACTGCATTAGTGTGGGGGTGGAAGTAAGTGTATAATTGAGGCTGTAACACACAATTCCTCTACTTCACTGCCACACAAAATGCAAATACTGAAACTGTGTGTGAGCAGAAAGAGGGAGGGCATTCATGACCTTTTATGCAGTTTCTTGTGTGCATCACAGGTTCCAGCTGATGTGACTAGTAGCCAGATTGCTTATCTGCTGTATTCTTGATTGGTATATGGGGAAGCCCTCCCCGTCTTCACTTTATCGTGAAGTAGCACCACAAGATCATACCAAAGCCAGTGTCAATTGATACATCCCACGTATTTTCACACTTCCCTGTCAGGTGAGATGTTGAAAATTTGCTTCCTTGCTGCTTGTGACAAGGAGAATATATATATAAATATCCTGCTGGGATTTTCTTTCCCTATTCATCCCAACCTCTTCTGTACCAGAGATCTGCTGTGTCAGGGGAACTGAGTTCTGCTGTGTTAGACTCTGTTAGCTCCCCAGTGGCATTCATTCGTCTGCTGTTAAAAATTCTGCTTGCCAGTGTATGCAGGACTGAAGTTTTCAACACCATCACCAAAAGAATGATTGAATCCTGCTGGAATGTGGTGTCTTTCTGCTGTATTTTCTGTGCTGATGTAGAAAGAAATGTAGTTTTCTTTATGCTGGAAATTAAAGAAATCTGAGCATTGGTCAGAAGAAGCTGGAGGAGACCTGGTGTTAAATACCACTTTTGCTGCCCTCCATACAGTTTTCTTGTTAGCAGTAATTGCAGGGATGCAAGATCATCTCGCCAGAGCTGATTTACAGCTATGAGGAAAGAAAGTGCTGTGAATACTTCTTTAAAGTGAAATTGATGCAGAAAAACTAATCTCATAATTTTAAAGATACAACAAGAGAATTAATAGGAATTGAACACATTTTCTGTGGGAGATAAATTGCTTAATTCCAATAGACCTTCTTGATAAGCAAGTTGCTTGGGCTGGATTTATGCGTGGTTGAGGTAGATGTTTTTGAGCCATGATTAGACCCTAAATCTATGGTTGTCTTAATCCTCCACCGTGATAGTTCATCTCTGGTTCTTCATGCTGCTCTGCCCTCTGTTTGCCTGCATATTGCTGTACACCCCTTCCCCCTGCCTCTGATGGCACAGAGCTGATCAACCCGAAAGCAATTTGTTTACAAAAGCCTGACTGTTGCCAACAGCTGGCTGGAGATCTAGGTCTGAGCCGCCTGGGAGTCAGGAAATGACACACAGAGCTGAAAGCTAAACCTGATCAAACAGCCAACTAGCTGAAAAAATAATTTGGACTTCATCTTGCCAGCTTTGGCCAAACAGTGACATATTGATTTAAAAAAAAAGAAGTATTGAAGTTTCCCTCTGAGGGCCTGCTTTTTTGAGTCATTTTAAGATAAAGATAAGAAACTGATGTTAAAACACAATGAGAAGTTCAGGAAAGATTGGCAGTAGCCCACCCTACCGGAAAAATTGGAAGGGCGGAGGTTCGATGTTTTTCTAATCCCATCTGTTCAACATTACTGAAATGCAGTTACAGTTTGTAAATAACAACTCCTTTTTTTTTGTGTTTATCCTTCTCAATTACGTTAATGTCACTGTTTCCTCATTTCACAAGTCAAAGCAAGGTTCCCGGGCTGCCTCCCTGTGCAGTCCTGTTTCATTGCACTTCACACTGCCTGAGGAGGAGCATGCCAAATGAGGCGTATATGGTTAAAAAATGCTGTTCGTACCACACACATCCCCAGGACATAAGTGACTGAGCAAATGAGCAAATTATTTCACTGACATAAACTAATTTAATTCCAATTCAAATGTTCCAGTTTGAGGGAGGGCAGGGGTGTTTGGTTTTGCAGTTTTTTTGCAAGACAGACTGTATCTGCCAGTTGCATTCCTTCTTTTGCACTCTACCTCTCTCCACATTGTCTAACTTGTGTTAACAATACCTTTATATGAGTACAGCTGTAGTGATAATAGTGCCTCTCAGATACTTCTAAGAAATTCACATCCCTTTTTTGCATCATAATTCCAAAACACAATCTGTGTGTAATCCAGATGCATTTCTTTTTTGTCAACTTCAACTCCATAAACTGAAGCTTGGGGCAGTCATGGCAGATAAAATATAATGTTATTCTAGACCTCATTACATCTGCCTTTCGTATTCTGGATGCTGACTTTCCAGAGCCACACTTGCACTTTAGTTGATAGTTTCTGAGAGATGAAGCACTTAATCTCCTCAATCTACTTTGAATCTACTCTTCAAAGCTACTAAATTAATTTTTTCTCATTCTTCTGTGTTTTTAAATATTCTCCTTACAGGCACCACCAAACAAGTCTCAGCTGCTAACTACAGGAGATTTGCAGATATAAAATTTTGATAATGATGAATTTGTTAATTTGCTTGTATAAGAAATAACTATGCACCTATGTCTGACCTGGTATAGGTATGGTGTGTTTTTACAATCCATGTATCTTAAGGGCTGGAATGCTCAGCAGTTTATTTTTCTAAAGAAAATTATATTTTTGATAGATTTTGACAATTTCCTTTTTGTGCAGCAGATTAAATTAATTGTGATGATATTGTGTCAGTGTATCATTCTTGAGTGTCTGAAAGTCTGTGTTCATCTCAAACACAGTAGGCATTTACAGTCATCACAGTGTTCTGAGCTTTTTTCCTTAAATTTGTGCTGTGAAAGGAGATGGACAGAGCATGGGAATGTTAGCTTGTGAGCAATTTCCAGTGCTTCTTTTTATTGTATTGCCATGTATTCTGTATATCATAAAGTAAGTAGAACTTAATCATGGACTACCAAGAGCATTGCATAACAACAATGTAAATCCCATGCAAATCTACTGATTTCTATAGAGTTATTCTGCATTTACATTGGTTTCACTATAAACTCATGTGTTCCCATTGGTTGAACACTAAAGATAAAAATTTGGGCTTTTTCTGTTCCGTGTTTGTATTAGAAGTGGTAATCAATAGATGGGTGGATTTAATGTAAAATGGCATTATAAATCCTGACTGTATGCCTGTGCAGACTCACAGTGAATGATGGCTGTGGGGAAGCGTTGTAGTGGAATAGTCATAGCTGAAATAGAACACTGAGGGAAATCAAACTTGAAAATCAGAGGTATTGGCCCTTTTTATTTTCTTAGAGCAACTAACAGCAAAATTATAACTAAGCTGAACACAAGAGGTAGAGTGATGTAGCATCATCAGTTGGTCCTGGTAAAATAATTTCAAGCAAGCAGTAGCTATCCCTCCTTAGCCACAAGGATGGGTGGCATGGCTTCAAGTGTGCTTAGATGACAGTGAGGAAGGGAAGATGACTCACAAGGACTTTTGCAATGAAAGGAGAACTCACTAATGAGAAGATGAAAAATGTGTCTGAAGGCAAGGTGATCTAGCACAACATGAAGTGAGGGTGATTCAAGGGTTGATGCTTCAGCTGATCACATCTCTCTGCCATTCATTAAAATATTAGCAGGGGCTGATATCAAAGTGTCCACTTTTGATAAATTTTTAATTGTTCCTGAGCAGTATGAAAGTTTCATAACAGTGAGTGAAATATTGGTTTTGGTTGCAGTTTGCCTATGGTGTCCCTAGCTTGACTCTGAAGGACATCGCTTGCAGTGAGATGCTCCTGGACCGCTTTATTATCTTCAGCAGCCGAAGAGGTCTCCCTTCTGTACACAAGGCCATGTGTGCCCTGTCCCAGGAAAATCTGCAAAGAGTAGAAGATGCCTTGTATGCAAATGTTGATTTCTTTAAGCTATTTCGGCTGGTAAGTATTAACACAGTTATCTTGCCTTATGTTGTCTTTTTTTTTCTTTTTTTTTTTTTTGGTTTATATTTCATTGCTCTTCAAGAATTTTTTATAATACATCACCAATTTTCCTAGTGGTCTTAGTTTATTTACCCCTGCAAATATAAGGTTATGGATATGTGATTGTTAAGCTACCATCAGCAGGACACTAGACAGTTCTGAGTGTGTTTTGGGATGAAACCAATGAAACTCACAGTACAGCAGAACTAAGAGATTCAAATGCAATTTTTAAATCAAAGTTTGTGTTCAAATATTATCTGGTCTTTCCAGTCTTTGTGGCAAAACCTACAGGGGCCTTGCTGAGGATTCTGAAAACACCCAATACAACCCATTCTGTCTTTGCTGCTTCCAACATCAAAGAATTTTGTGCAGCAGTCAAAGTCATGATGCAACTTGAGTTGGCATAGCCATATGAGCCATTTATGAAAAAAACAAAACAAACAAACTAGGAAGTTGTGCTGGCTTTCATCACTGCTTCTGTAGAAGCTTTTCCTTACCTCTGTTCATTTTCATTGCTCTCCTTTGTGTTCCTGTTTCTACTGTGACCTGGCTATAAATGAACCACATCTGCCGCCTTGGTTTAGTGTGGAGATATTATGCCACTTTATAGATATGTATAAACATAGATTAGTATAATTACTTTAAAATATATAATAAAATACAAAATTTATCAAATTAATATATATACAAAATGGCATATTTTTTAGTTTTTCATTTGTGTTCACTCTGAGGCTGTGCTTTCAGAGAGCTATTCATAAAGACTCTTTCCTCATGATAGCAAACTTAGAGTCCATCACTGTGTATATATCTTTCATGTTTGTTTTCCCTATGATCATGCTTTGCATTTTTAAACTATGAATTTAGTTTGCTGGTTTTCCCCTTGTAATTTAATGTCTTGAAACCATCACATTGTCAGTTGGCTTTATAGGAGCAGGCAGGATATATGAAAAACTCCTAAAGCTGCATAGGAAGTATTGATTGGACCTTTCTGCCACGGCAGTGTAACATAATGATTAATTTAACATGGATTTTATTCAGTTCTGAGTTGCTCAGAACTGGGAACAGAGAATGCCTGAAGCTGTAATTGACACACCAGCAAAACACAGTTTGATTTTTGTAGCATTGATAGTCAGTCGTTGTGCCCATGTGATTTTACCAATCCTGGTAAGAATTTGTGGTCAACTTCTAAAAGCTGGTATTTTCCATTTCTAGAAATATATTGTCTTATATTTTCATAAATCTGATGCTTGCTGGAAGTAGCAGAGAATTAATTCTACAGTATTTCTGAGATAGATTTTCAGCATTTAAGGACTTCATGTGAATATTCACGATGCACTGCCCGGCTTTTTTACAGGTTTACAATTCCCATTCCTCAGAGTTTCAAAAAGGCCAGGTTAAAGCAGGTGCTTCAAGAACTCTGTATAATCTTTGCACAGACTGGTTCCCCTTAGGGGACAGGGAAAAGTGTTTTGAAGCCCTGTGTGTATTCTTCCTGCCTGAACTGGAAGTGACAGATCAGAACACACTAACATGAGCTTTCCATAAAAACTCTTCCCTTTGTGACTCCCTGCCAGGTACCTACACAGTGCAGCTGTCTTCTGCCATCTTAACCACCTACTGACTGAAGGGAGTGGCAGGCAATCAGTAGGGTGTATAGGCATTTTTGGGGAAAACATTTTAGGGGCTTGTCTCATAAATATCACAGTCTAGCTATCTACAAGTCCAGCTTTATACTTTGTTGTAATAACAGAAGAAGTGCCTGACAAAGCCTCAAGAGTGCCAGCTCCAAGTGCATATGTGATTCTTTAGACAGCTGACAAAGAAGGATGCAGTGATGAAAACAAAGTGGTATGTGACAGCACACCACGGTGTCACCTGTTTCTTTTAAGTCATTGATAAATAAAATGTTAACTTCTGCTGAAAAGGCATTCAGTCAGTCTGCAGGAGCCTGGGAAAGTAGTGGTTTCTATCAGGTTTGACGGACAGTAAGGACCAGACTGCCTCCAAAATCAGGAAATCTCTGAAGTATAAAGTACTACAAATGATTTATCTTCATGGCCAATGGGGGCTTCTGTATCAAACTGTTGCTAACTTTGGAAGTTATCAGGAGTCTGTATATCTCACTGGAAGAATAGCCTCTCCGAGAATAGCTTCTCAGATGTCCCAGTTCCTGCATCCCTCCTCCATTTTTTCACCTTTTGACATGGTGGGCTTCGATGAGCAGAACAAATCCCAAGATATATTTTAAGTGACCTGTGTTTGTTTCAGCCTTGTATTAGAAAGAGCATTTACACAGTCTACTGTGTGAATCTGCACATGGGTGCTGGATTTGTGGTGCTATAAGACAGGCTTATAAGGCATTATTCTAAATAACTCAAAGTATTTGAGCTACAGAGATGCCATTTGGATTTTCTTCTCGTTACCACTGTTGTCATGTAGAAACTTGTCTCTGTTTTTTATGTATCCACAGCTTCCCACTGTGTTGGACAGAAACTCACCAGGTGCTGACCTGAAGGCCTGGGGAAGGGTGCTGTCTAATGTCTCCCAAGCAGTGCAAAAGGTAAGTGGTCTAATAATAGATTACATCACTTCTCTGCATAGATTATAATCCTTGTTTTCCTTTGTTGTTTTTATGTTCCAGTTACCTGCTTTATCAGAAAGAAAACAGACTTGTTGAGGAAGAGCTTATTCCTTAAAAAATTATGTTTCTCTCATTACAAAATAAATGTGGACATAAGCATTGGCAATTATGAAGTATATTCTTTTCTTCAGAAAAGACATGAAAGGACAAGAACTGAAAATGGTGCCTGTGACCAGGGCAGAGGAAATAAAAAGATGAGGTTCTGACTGCATTCACGCTTTACCATCTGGGCACACTATGACCTCACCAGATACTTACCTCTTTTGAGTGCTGCAATTAACCAAATATTGTCTTACTGCAGCTAGCCAGGAAGCCAAGCGTTCAGGACCTTGTGATGGTTCTGCAACCATTTTTACAAGATGGAAGGCCAGAATCCTTAGGCCACTTGGTGAGTTCCCTATCGGATCTTTTCTGTGGCTACCCAGAAGGAGGTGGATCCAGAGTGCTTTCCTTCAACTGGTATGAAGATAACAACTACAAAGCTTTCCTGGGGATTGACTCAACAAGGAAGAAATCTGGTTATCTTTATGATAATACAACCAGTAAGTTTTTCCACCAAACTATTAAGAGACTCTAGACAGGTACAGCTTATATTTGAATACTAGCATAGAATGTTGCTTTTATAAAATAACATTTTAATGCAGTTGATTCAGGAAATTAGAGACAGGTGAAATGAGTTTACTTCATACTTACTTCATAGCTAGAAGCAGAGAACCCCAGGAATTGACAACTGATGGAAAAATGCATTTGCTTTTAATATGGAGGCATAAACATATGTATGATCATAATTAAGACAGTCCTTCTGTTTTATATTCTATTATATGCTACTGATATCAGGAAGAACAAGATGCCCCTGAAGAAGGTTCAGGAAAAGACAGTGCAGCATTCTGGAATTATTTTTTTCCAAAATATTTTTATACACTTTATTTTGTCTCCTAACTTGTTTGATGGCTTGGAGAACAGGAATTTAAAAATCTCTCTTTTCAAATAATATTCAATTTGATACATGGTGACTGTTATCTTCCTGCATAAAAGTACATATATTTTGTAGCAGTAATGTCCTACAGCGTGATTACATTTACATAGAAAATATTTCAATTTACCAATTTTTGTTGCTTTTATTTCCTCACTTCTTACTATTGTAATAGGAGAGAATCAAAGAGGGACCACTTTTATGTTTTTTATCTTTCTTATTATGTCCCCTTATGTTTGCTGTTTAGTTTTGCTCTGCACTGAGCAGAGCAGCAGTTTTTTCTGTACTACCCATGTTATAGCTGATAGTATTTCTGTGTCCCTTCTGCTATGATAGATAGGGTTGCATAGTTACAAAGTACAGATGAGCAGTTTGCTTACAGAGACTCCTACCTTTCACTGTTTGTGTTGATACTTGGCTCTGTGTATGTCTGAACCTTCCGAATACCTGTAAAAGGCCCAGTACTCCTTCTCTTCAGCCAGGAAACAAATTAATTAAATGCTATCCAAGTAAACTAATTACTTCATAGTGCAGGGGTAAGATAAAAATATTTATATTCAAATGTGTGGTTTTAAATTATTGTAGAGGACAATATGTTCCGGAGTTCAATATCTAAGCCCACACGATCAGCTTTGTATCAATACCAATACAAAGGAGCTAAGTCATGAGGAGTAAAGCAAATAAAGCTTGAACTGCTCAGTGAGCGCTGAGCTGTCTCATTTCCTTCCATTTGAAATACCATGTAAATAATAGCAGCTTTCAAAAGGTTATTTATGTTTGCTCTTCCCATTTCCATAGTGTGTACTTTACAACTCCAATATCTACTTAATAGTCTTTTTTATCCATTCAGACATTGTACTTCTGCATTGCAGAATGTGCTTTAACTCATTCAGATTCAAACTGTCTGCACTGCTAGTAAAAAGCCCCACAGGATGTTACGTGTGATAGGATTTGAGTAGCGGTACATAAAGACTGTCTTTCTTTTTGTCTTTAGCCCCCTTTTGTAATGCATTGATCCAGAACTTGGAATCAAACCCTTTAACCAAAATAGCCTGGAGTGTGGTGAAGCCCCTGCTGATGGGAAAAATTCTGTTTGCTCCTGATTCACCTTCTGTACGGGAAATCGTGAAAAATGTAAGTTGTTCTGAAATATAAAAATGTATATTTCTTAAAAATTTACATCCCAAGAAACATCTTTTGAAAAACAGTGACCCAATTACCTTAACATAGTCAGATTTTCTTCTCAGAACTCCATCTGTTCTGATGGTCCTCAGAGGAAGGACATTATTAAATGTTATTAACATTTCTGCTATTTGAACAAGTTGATTAAGTTTTGAGGGTAAAAACTACAGCTTTCTAAGTTAGGGGTTCCCCTGTCACCGAAACCTGGATGGATCATAAATTCTGTCTATCTCCTTCGATTTCTAACACTCTTTTCTGCTTCTTTTTTCATCAGGCAAACTCCACTTTTGAGGAGCTTGAACGCCTCCGACTGTTGACCAAATCTTGGGAGGAAGTAGGACCTCAGCTGTGGTACTTCTTTCAAAACAGCCTGCAAATGAATATGATCCGTGTATGTTATAACTTAGAAGATCCTCAGTAAGAGCAGCCTTTCACCATCTCTTATTTCTATTAATGGAGAGGACAATTAATTAGAAAGGTCTGGCTGGAAGCACAGCCTTTGCAGCAAGGAAGCTGTGGCCTTTAAGGCTGTTGGTTTGGCTGCTGGGCTTGGTTTGAAAGCAAGTCATAGATACATTGCAGCATCCCTGTGACAAAACCTCAGATCTGGGCAGTCAAGAATCTGGCTAATGACTTCTTAATAAAGGCAGCAATTGCTGCTTCCCTGCCTCTCCAAAATGCCTTTCAAGAACAGACTTGATTTTCTTGGATTCTGTGTGGGGAAAGAAGGCAGTAGGACTGTACTTTTTCTGAGCCAAATTTGTTTTGGGAAATTGCTTGTTCAAATTTAGATTTAACTTTGATCAGCTGCAATTACTATCTGTAGTTAAAGTTTATAAAGCAGTTCATACTAGAAAAAACATTTGATTTCCTCATTTTTCTGTATTGAATTAGACATTTGTAACATTTATCCTCTTGCTTACAGGGAAACAATAAATAGCCAAGGAAAAATTTATTTTCATCATTCTTCAGATCACACATCCAGTTATGCTGTTACCCATTTGTAAAATTGATTCCTTAGCATACCCTTTTGTCCTTGTTCATGTGCTGAAAGAGTTAGGGAAATGGAAACCTTTCTAGACTAAACAGGGCATGGAAAGACAATCATTATAGAAAAGCTGTCACGATATGTTTCTTCAGGACTCTCTGAAGCACCCTACAGTGAGGGAGTTCCTGAACAGCCAGATGGGTGCTGAAGGCTTCACTGCAGAACATATAATCAACTTTCTCCACAATGGACCTTCAAGGAGCCGGGAGAAAGGAATGGTGGACTTCGACTGGCGCAACATCTTCGGTGCTGTAGACCAAGTTCTGCGTTTGCTCAGTCAGTATTTGGAGGTAAATTCAGCCCTGCCCCTTCTGGGAATAGTTGTAGAGGATATATTAAAACCAGTTAGGTAGCACTGGGGTCTGTGGTAACAGACAAGGAAGTTAAAATCGTAAAATCTTCATTTGTTTCAAATTGAATCTCATTATTTAGAGCATGTGTTTAGAATAATACAATGGCACAAGAAAGTGAACACTTATTATTATGAAAAAAGTTCAATATATGATTCTCAAATGCTTTGTTCAAAATGTTGGATGAATGTCTGGACACATTTCCATGTTAAGAGGCAGAAAGCGAGTGCAAAACCTCAAAGAAATGGTATTTTTTAAGTATTAATAACCAACCGACCACTAATTTCAGCAAGATGAGGAGAAGAGAAACTAACAGTCCATTGGTAAGTCCTGTTTCAGGTTTTTAAGCACCTGATCAAAATTCCGTTGAAACCAATGAGGAAGTTTCCTCAATGTGGTCATTTCTGACAAGATGCTTTTCTCTTTTCTGGAATCTGTACCTCTCTTCTCTAGTTTCCAGTGGTGCCCTCTGAGGATTTTTGAGAGAAAATTGGTACTAGTTATAGGCCACAAGACTAAACCTAACTCCTAATTTCAATCCAGTTCAGTCTAAAAGACCATTTGTCCTCTGCAAGAAGGTAGGAACTGAAAGTTTATCTGCTTTCCTACAGCTAGTACAAGAAGGAACAATAAAGTCTTTGCACAAAGCTCTGCTGATTCATTTAATGATCTTTCTGCATCATGTTAGCAAAATTATTTCTTGGTCAAACTGAGTGAAATATATTGCTTGCAGCAGTTCAGTGCTGGAATGTCAAAAATATCAGAGCAGTTACTGTACCCAGTAATAGATCTTTGTGTCCTAATGTTCTTTGTAATGAGCTTATTCTTTAAAGTTGGCTGTTTACATGGATTTTAAAGCATTTGAGAATGTTTTCTCCTTGTGCCAGACACAATGGCAACAAATAGCTCCTTTTTGGGAACAGCCTACTCCTTACCACCATAGTATGCAATGAGGACAGGTGTATTGCCAGCAACTATCTTTGGAGTCTCCAAGTTTCTGCTGCAAGCAGAAGATGCAGCTGAGAATCCCATAAAATATGCAGTGGCTGCTCCTCCTCACCACCCCCAGACTTTCCTGTTCTTCCCTTTGTTTACCTTAGGCCATGGAACAGCTAAACTTTTCGCAGCAGCTACACAGTCACCTCATTGTGTTTATTATTTTCTGGTTTTATTTTGCAAACCTGTTCTTATTATTTTGGCTTTGGTTTTCCCATTTTGTTTGGACCATTTAAAATTGTTAAAGAATGACTGGGAGAAGATTTGAAATCAATTTTCCCAACTGGTTGATAAATTTATTTTGATATAGTGAGGTGTATGAAGACACAAGCTGAGTTCAAATTCACTGAGGGAAAAGAAAAGCCTAGGTAGTGCATACAGCCTATGTTTTGAATGCAATTCATGTTAAGAGAAATAAATTCTAGCTTTGGGCTCATAGGTTGCAATATAAAATCTCTTTTCACTTTCAAATTGTGTGAATTATTGCAACACTGGTGTCTTAGGCTATGTTCTTATACAAGCTTTGGTTTCACTCTATTCATACAGAAGATCTATAAGCATTTGTGTTTTGAACGCTTGCAGCTTCCTTGACTGGACCCCTGGATAAGAGCCTATGCTGCTCCTCAACCCACTCCAGGCACTGTCAGTTCTGCAGTTGTTTGTCAGTACTTTGCCATTATCATTCTCACAGATTCCCCTGGAGAACTATCTGAGTTTTTCTGCAGCTGAAATATGTATCTTGAAAATAATTACTCCTGATAAAGAAACAGCAAATAATCCTCCAGACCCTGCAAAGACACAGTTCCACAGGAGGGGTCTGTTGTGGAGACACTGCCACTTTTGCAAGAACTAAACTGAATTCCTGAACTCAGTTAGCACCATGCGGGATAAATGTATCCTCAGTTTTCTGCCTTATTTTGCTTTCTGATATGAAATTCTACATAGTTTTGTTTTCTGAAGCAAAATGGAAAATGAATAGCTACAAACACCAGGAAGAGTAAAGCCGCAAAATGATGTTAACAATTTAAGCTCATTTTTGTTGTGGGTTTAAAAATATATTTTCACATAGATCCCATTAAACTGTGATAGCTCAAGTTTTAAAGGAAACAGAGCATGATTTATCATAGGGAAAGATTAAGTAAAGGAGTCTTTAAGATTAAATAACAAGTTGCCTGTATGAGCCTTTTGATGCGGAGTAATTTTTGGTTATTGACTTGCAAGAGGTGATCGAGAAGGTAAGATCAAAAAAGTTATCCTGTTGGAATTTTATGAAGCACAGGAATTCAGTAAGTATCTTTCCAGTCCATCAGAGGTTAAATACTTCTACTCTCTGTTAGTATTTTGTCAGTTCTGAAGGTTAGAAGCTAAATATACAAACATAAATTTGTAATTTTGCAGACAATTAATGCTAGAGTTTATAGTGTTCACAGTCTTTGTCTTGCAGTGACTGTTAAGCAGGAGTTAAAGAGGAACATAAAGAACTTGGGTTTTGTTTAATTTTTATCTTGTATATGGATTGATAAGAATACATTTTGTAGTAATGACAGAGACTAAGAAAGAAGAGATTTTTTTCTTGAGATAGCCAAAAAACATTAACTTAAGCCAGCAGGTTAATCACATGTCAGAATTCAACAGGGACACAACATGACCAGTAAGATAAATCAGCTACATGTCTGGTATTACACAGGAATAAATGTCAAAATACCTGAGACATTAAAATTTAAATGTATGCTCTGACTTTTCCCCTTGCTTCACTTGACAAACTACTTTTCATCTGAAGTCCAAGCCAATACACTTTTCTTACAGATCAGTCATCCTTTAGCTCCCTAGTATTCATTCAGGCACTTCCTAGGCTGAAGAAGGGAGGAGAGAGTCAACTTTCATTAGTTTCATTATAAGCTTTTAAAGCTGATAATAACAACTGCTTCAGCTGAACCTACTTTCCTTTTCTGTTTTCAACTACTGATGTTTGCTTTAATGTATACCTCTTACTTGTTTATTCCCATGCAATTTTTCTCTTTGTAATTATTTGTAGTGCTTGACCTTGGATAAATTTGAAGGTTATCTTGATGAAACTCAACTGACTCGTCAAGCCCTTCATCTGCTGGAGGAAAACAAATTCTGGGCTGCTGTGGTTTTTCCAGACCTAGAACCTACAACCAGCAATCTCCCACCACATGTGACATACAAGATTCGAATGGACATAGACGCAGTGGAGAAAACAAACAAAATCAAAGACAGGTACTTAACCTGATAGTTACTTCTCAGTTCTTGCCTGCCATAACACAAATGTGAGAGACATAAGGATGTTAGAACCTGCATTGTATACATACGTGAAATCCAACTGTATTTGTTAACAGTTACACTGTAGGGCAGTGCAGAATCCATCTCCGGTTACCAGGTGCTAACATGAATGGTATCACTCTTGTGACAAGCCAAGCAGTGAATAGGTGCAGGAATACATGCCAAAGGGATGACTCAGAATCTCAGTGCTCTGAATGTGTTCAGTAACCTCTTTAAGTTTTTAGTTTGCCCCACCATTGGGAAAGACAGACAAGGAAGTCCTACAAGGATTGTGACTCAGCTCAGCTCTTCTCCACTTGGACAGCAGAATTTCTCTGCTGTTCCTCCTCAAGTCCACACCAAATAGATTCACTTAAAGGGATAGCAGAAATAATTTCTCAGGATTGTCTGCAGAGGAATATAATGGTGCCTGGTAATTGCAGTCCAGCTGTTCCCATTTAATTCCCCAAGGATACCATATTCCAAATACTGTTATTTCTATTCTAGAACAGTTACTCTGCTACATGACTAATTTATGTACATTTTTGGCCAAAATTGCTATTCCAAGTCAGTGTAGAGAAAACGCAAGGAAAAAAAAGAGCCTTCCACTTACTTAAGCAATGTGGTCTGGTAGACCAAAGTCTAGAAAAGACATGTCCAGACAATGCCCCTACAATTTCAGTTGCTAAGATTATTTGATGTATTCATTAATTTATTAATTCATTTTGCCCACAACTCTTCCCTAAAGTCACTGTTTACCCAAATGATTTCCATGTGAATTTTCTTTTGAGGTACTGGGATCCAGGTCCAAGAGCTGATCCTATGGATGATTTACGGTATATCTGGGGAGGCTTTGCATATCTCCAAGACATGATTGAGCATGGGATTATAAAGACCCAGACCAGCACTGAAGTGCCATTGGGAATTTATCTGCAGCAAATGCCATATCCATGTTTTGTGGATGACGTGTGAGTAAAAGCAGTTTGTCTTAATTCTGTTGAATACTTGGATTGCTGGATGGTTTAAGATTCTCAAGCACCAGAATTAACCCTAAGTTATGAATGTCCTAAGGTATAAACACAAGAGTAATAACTGACACATAACTGAATAAATTTGGTTTTTTCCTTATCCTGTCATAACCCAGACTCCGATGCCACCTTTGCCAAGATTCTATCCTTAATCCCAATCCTGGCCTTTGTTGCATCCAATGTCCACGCCTAAAATGAACACAAAACACCAGCCCCTTAAAAGCAGCAGTTTTCTTCCAATTTTGCATATTGCACAAAATCCAAATCTAGTACTTTTTGGTCTTACTTTTCCAGGCAATAATAATAATCTAACCTAAACCTTCACACTGATTACAGCCAGGGGCGACAGGGCATCCCAACTATAATGCTATGATGCCTAACAGTGTCAGCCCTAGAATTAACCCTGTGATTACACAGGATCCAGCAAGAATATGATCCTTTAAAAATTTTAATGTAACTAAAACTAAGCCTTAGGCTGTGGCATATGACCAGTGTCTGTAGCAAAACTGAACACAAGCACTGCCCTGTGTTATAACAAGCACTGCCTCCTTCAGTTAACCGCAGAATCCTTTTAAGTGCAGCTAGTTTCTTTTCCCTAATGACGTCTCTAAAACCCAGCTTTCTTTATAAGGCTGTGCATGGCCTAGTGCTGGTTACACTTGTCCACCAGCAGGCAAAACTCAGTGTGCCCCAGGCTGTATCACAAAAGCATGGTTTTATTTCTGCAGACCAGATTGGTCTTCAGGAATTTTTGGTGAAAAAGTGAAGATTTTCCCTTTGTTTCAACACTGACGTAGCTACGATAGCATGTGGCAAAAATGTAGTTCTATAGGCCTTAGATTTAGGCAGCTGAAGAATTTTTGCTCCATGTTTATAGCAACTCTAAGCTCTTGGCCTTTAAGTAATCAACACTGGATTCCACAAACTCCATAATATGTAGCAGTGTTAATTAGTGGTATTAAACAGCTCACATAAGGATGAGCAAGTACCCTGGGAGTCTGAATAATAAAACCATCCACATCAATCCTAGCCAGGGAGAAGGAGATGTATTCCCTCATCTTCTTCACAAGATAACTCCCCCGGCACAACAAGGCCATCAATACCAGGGAGACATTTTTTGTGTTAACATATTCCCAGACTCAGCAAAATAAAGAGATAAACATTGCAGCTGACAAACTGTGTCCTGCACAGAGCCTTGCCACTTAATCGCTACTGTAACTATATCATGCTTATTAAAAAACTGCCTCTGGCTCGCCCCACATTGGGTGCCAAGGACTTGGTGGTGAGTTGACCTTGACTGGACGCCAGGTGTCCACGCAGCCTTTCTATCACTCCCTTCCTCAGCAAGACAGCGGAAGAAATTAAGATGGAATACAACTTGTAGGTGAAAATAAAGCTTTTTACTAAAGCAAAACCAAAAAGTATCCCAAAGATTTATTCTCTGCTTCTCACCAGCAAGCAATGTCCAGCTGCTTCCTGGGAAACAGGGATTCAGAATGCATAGCAGTTGCTTTGGAAGACAAATGTTGTAAATATCAAATACCTCCCACTATCTTCTCCTTTTTCTTAGCTTCTATATCTGAGCAGTCATCATACAGAATATGAAATACCATTTGGTCAGTTTGGGTCAGCTGTACTGGTTGTGTCCCCTCCCAAGGTTTTGCCCACCCCCTGCCTAGTGGTGAAGTAGAAATGCTGGAGAGACAGCACTGATGCTGGGCCAGCACTGCTCAGCAGTAGGCAAAACACAGATATGTTACCAATACCTTTCTACCTACACATGCAAAGCCCAGCACTGTGAGGGCTGCTATGGGGAAAATTAACTCTGTCTCAGATAGATTCAATGTCCTGACTCATGGCTGAGTATGAATTTCAGCAGCCTTGCTGGCAGCATCTGATGCTTTTAATGGTTAATTTATTTAATTCTCTTGTCAGTGAATCTCGGGAGCAGAAAGACAGTGACACTCCCAAATTGTTAACATGTCTTAAAATATTCTTTGTAGATCATAGTAAAAGCATTATGGAAATTCACTGCGAAGAGAGATGTATTTTCATGAGGCACCAAATAATTTGTAGCCTTCAATAACCCTCAAAACATCTTTGTAAAAAGAGATAACATTCATCTATCTCATGGGAATGCAGAAACCATTACTTTATTAATATATAGGATGCTTGTGATGTTCACTAGTGACCTGCTATTGTTGTTTAGACTGAGAATTTACTGTTCCATATTTAATTAATGCATTCTTCTCCACTCCTTTTCCTTTTCTTTTTGCTTTTCATCTCATATTTCTCTGTTTTACCTAAATTTAATTTATTCCTTCTTGCTTTGGTAGCTTCATGATCACCTTAAACCGCGCCTTTCCCATCTTCATGGTGCTAGCTTGGATATATTCAGTCTCCATGATTGTGAAGAGTATAGTGCTGGAGAAGGAAATGCGTCTGAAAGAGGCTATGAAGAACAGGGGTATAACCAATGGTGTGATTTGGTGCACTTGGTTTCTAGACAGTTTTCTCATGATGGCTGTGAGCACATTCCTCCTCACAGCACTGATTATGGTAAGGATTGCTGCCCTCAAACCCACTGTTGTGTTTGCACTGCTGATACCAGTTTGCTGTTGAGAAAGAATAGTAACCACTGATAGGGAGATGTGAACGGTGGAGGCCAGTTCTGATCACAGCATGTAGCAGGCACATTCTTCTAAGCAGACCTCGTAACAGCATCAGCACTTGGCAGAGACAGAACAATAAATTCACTGGTAAAGATTTATTGTGAGGTGCCTCATAGAAAATACATCAGGCTGATTACTCTGTATATTGTATTTTCCATAGGCAGATGCAGATCTCCCAATAAATAAAATTGTTGCTTTAAATCAACGAGATAATAATTTGAAGAATTTTAATCTTGTAATTCACTATCTGTGATTAATTTTTAATATCCAGTGCTTGCCTGCTTAAAAACTGTGCAACTATTTCAACGGAAAAAGAGACTGCAAGAACAGAACTTTCAGGAAAGCATAAAAAACCAGTCCACCTTTTGCTTCAGTGATCAGAATTACTGTAATTTTTATAACTTTTCAGGACAGTTCAGATGTTGTCTCTGCGAACTACCTCTTATCTCCACCTCCTGAGAACCAAGCTCTATATTTAGAGATTGCTGCTATATTTTATCATATAAATGTGTAGCATTTTGATAAAGAAGAGGGCTCTAACATCTTTTCTAATGTGGGGAACTGATATTGGTATAAATACATATTTAAGGTTCAATCTACTCTGTTTTACCAGCATGTCCTGATGAGTTGTTGTAGTTCCTGGTGGTTCCATTACAGCTTGGGTGGATAGAAAAAGCTTACTTTATTTGCTGGTTTAATTAAAATCAGGAGGTAATTAATATCAGAGAGGAATGTGCTTGTACCTGTAATTCACTTTCTTTCCTGGATTTCACTATGCCAGCGTGAGGTACCTTCGTAAATACATTCGTATGAGACATTGCATCACTGTTGATAAAGAAATCAGTCTCTGAGGCCCAGTGGGATGTTGCAACAATGCTGAGACCTATTTATAGCCTTAAAGACCTATTCGCGCATTATATAAATTGACCTAATAAATAGGTCTCAACTTTGGTTTTAAGGACTACAGAGATAATTGGCAGCAGTCCCTGCTGTTCTTGAGAGGGAGCATTTAATCCACAAAAGCTCTAATGAAGAAAGGTCGATAAAAGTTCACCCAGTGGGTCAGTTAATATACAAGGATCTCTGAGAAACTGCACTTGGATTCTTCAGCTGTTATAGCCTTCTGTTTGAATATCATCCAGGTGCTTTATAATTTTCCTGTGGTTTTATTGTGATTTTTAAAAAAAATAGGTGTTTTGTAACACTTCCTTACATTGTCTTTTCTGCACATCAAGCAAGCAGATTGAGGGGATGGTGAGAAGAGATAAATGAAAGTTTATTGTAATATTTCAAATAGTTTTATTTTAAATGTATGTGTTTCCAAGCAGGCAGATCTTGCTTGGAATCATTAAGACAGGGACAGAATTTCTATTTTCAATTAGTTATGATCTTAATTCAGTCCGTTTTACTAGCCTGAAGTTGCAATCCAAGAGCAAGGATAAAGTTAGATGAAGGATTTGTTATTGTAATTACCTCAATTGTTGAAACTAATACCTGGGATAGTTAGAAGTCATATTAGGTGAGAAAGACTGGCTTTTTACTCATTACATGTTACGTGTCGATAGCAATTCTGACCTTTTCTGCTAGCAGAAAGCAGCAATACTAACACGATTTGCTGTTTTCCTTTTGCTTACAGCATGGACAAGTGCTACATTATAGCAATCCACTTCTCTTCTTTCTGTTCCTGCTGACATTCACCACAGCCACCATAATGCAGTGTTTCTTGTTCAGCACCTTCTTCTCCAAAGCAAATCTGGCGGCTGCCTGCAGTGGAGTCATCTACTTCACCTTGTACCTGCCCCACATCGTCTGCTTTGTCTGGCAGGACCGTCTGACTGTTAATCTGAAGATCCTAGCAGTAAGCATTTCACTGCTTCTAGGGCACCTCTACTTCCCTTCTCACAGTGCGTGTGTGAATTACAAAGTATTGCTCACCTCTTCCTTTCTGCTTTTTTGACTCAGAGAGGGAGACCTATAAATCTCTCTTTAAAAATTGAGGATTGTAAGTGTGTAAGCCTTTAGCAGGCCTAGGGCAAGAGATATCTTCATAGCATTTAGAAAATTCAATAAAATTTATTTTATGTTTTGAATGCCTGGAAATTAGCATACTGTTTTAAATGTTTTGAATACTTCCTGATAAGTCAAAGCAAATCTAACTTCTGATATGTTTAATAAATACGAAGGCAGCTCACAAAATGGGGACAGTTATCTTTCTCATGTGCTATAACCTCGTTAACACCCTATATCTAAGGATGAGAAGGCCTCAGGTTCACATTCCTTCTTTGCCTGAACATAGAGTTTGAAATTGAGCCCAAGTACCAAAGCTCAGAGAAATACCTTTCATCTAACTAGTTACAGACATTCTCCATGCAGTGCTTCCTTATTGGTTCTCTTCCAGTTTAGGTGAGATACTTAACAAGTCAGAGGAGCTGGAAACTTTTTGCTGTTTTTTTGAAATGGAACTGTGGTCTTACAAAATTATTCAGACTGATTTTATGTTGTTCCATGAGTCAGGAAGGAGAGCAGGTGTTTGAGTCCAGTCTCCCCGTTTTTATCGAGCATTCCAACAGCATAGGTAAAGGAACTCTCTTCTCCTCTTGCACTAGGAAGTCTAATGAAAAAGGAAAAAGAAAACAAAGCACTTCAAAAGCTGTAATGAAGTGTAAATATGGCTATGAATCAGCTTTTTTAACAGATGTACTACATATATGTAGTATTTACCCTTTTTAGTTCTACCAATTATGCAATAAAGTACAAAACTTCATCCTGTCATTAAGTCAGGAAATTACTAAGGTTGGCCTCTGACAGATTCTGATTTGGGAAGAAATCTTCAGACTAGCACACAGTCTAAGCATAAAAACAACTCTCTCTTCACCTTAAGGTGAAGGAGAAAGAAAAATCCATTTAAGAAAGGATATTTGTTGGCCAGAAGCCATCTATTCCTATACTTTTGTCTTGCCTTTGTTGTTCAGAGGTTAGTTTCTGAGCAAGAGCTAATTACAAGCAACGATAGGAGCAGGCCGTGTTTGTGAATGGGGCATGAATTAAAAATTTAAAATTTTAAGGACAAAGAATGTATTGTTGAAAACCCAAAATTCTTTACTTAGTGAGCTATTATAATGCCTCACTGAGACTTGCTGTTGGGATCCCTCTTGTCCCCTCACTTTCCTGAGGTCTGTCACTACTGAGCTACCTGGCCTGTGAAGCAGCACTATAGCAATTCTTCCTCTGTTTTTGCAATGCAACATTGAAGAGGGTGTTTGGATACTCTACTGGTTCATTAGCTTGTTGTGTGAGAACCAGCTTGCAGACATGACAGGGGAAGCACTTGTGGTTTTCCATATCCTGATCATCTGGTGTACTTTCTGTCATGTTACTCATAGTGGCTCTGCCTCATACATTCAGGAAATGCTTTGTTTCTCCTAGATAGTCAAAGATGTACACTGCAAACTTCTAGATACACCTGTAGTGTTTTCTGAACACACATTAATGAAGAAAACAACCTGTGAAGGTTGCCTAATAGTTAAAGAAAGTATAGCCAATGTTTAATTCAGTCTATTATGGTTAAATACTGCTTAGAATTGGAGAAAATTAAACATTATTGGCCAATATAAAAGTGAAAGAACTTTTCCCATGTCATTTGTTAGGCAAGTTTGAAAGTCCAGTCCCTAAAAGTTGGGGGAGGGGGAAGGGGATTGTTTGTTTGGGGGGAGTTTTTTGCTTTGTTGTTGTGGTGCTGGTTTCTTGTTTGTTTTGAGATTTTTTTACAAAATGTCCCCCTGTCTGAATTGAATGTCATTTCTCCTTTATTCCAGAGTTTGCTTTCTCAAGTAGCTTTTGGGTTCGGTACAGAATACTTGTCACGCTATGAAGAGCAAGGTCTTGGCCTACAGTGGGGTAATATCAGAACCAGTCCCTTGGAAGGAGATGAATATAGTTTTCTTTTTTCCATTAACATGATGCTTTTTGATGCTTTTCTCTATGGAATACTTTCTTGGTATCTTGATAACATTTTTCCAGGTAGGTCAGTTTCTTGTTCATATGAAGTAGTGATAGGTGGTGTAAACTTTGTTAGTCTAATCAGTCTCTGTGTATTTCACTGGCAGAAACGGGGTGTTTGACATTGTAGACTATGGATCTTATCCAGTTTAGCACTATTGGTTTATTAAGGGCTTCCACTTTTCTCTTTTTCTTTTTTCTCTCTCCTGTTTTATTCCTGAAAAGAATGAAAAAGGAAGAAAGAGTAAAAAGAAAGGTGCGATTTCTAGTCCTGTTTTAAAATTTAAATAGAAAATAAATCTACAAAAACATAATTTGTTAAAATCCAGTTTGTGTACATACTTTGCTTTTGAGAAGTTTCAACCATTTCTAATGAGATTTCCTTTAATTTTTTAAAATATAGATTTAACAGTTCTAATTCACATATATACTTTGGCCACATTAGGCAAACTCTTTCTTAAAGGATGGTACTATTTCCTAAGACACATACTGTGTCCTAGGCAGTTGTGCAAGTTCCTGTGTGGATTTATTTTATTTCTAAATGGGAATCATGATTCTAGTATGAGTTCACAAAAGGGTTTTCTTTTTTATCAAAGAATTACAAAATTCTGGAACTTTCTGTGTGAAAAAATGTTTTGTCCTTCTAGCTTAAATGGTTATCTTGCTTCATACTGAATATTGTTACAATATAAAAAATGCAAACTCTTATGCTGTACAAGCAAGTGAGCTTTCTTTTCATTAATTTATTACTCCTGCATGTGAACTGCAGCTCTGGAATGTGTTCTTGGCAGATGGCTTTTTTTTTCTTTTTCTTTTCTGCAACTCTATTTGTTTAAAGAAGAGTGGACAATAGACTATTTACATGAACACAGAAGAAATTAAACAATAGGAGTTTCTTCATTCATAGATACAAATTTGGTTTTTTTCTGTCAGCACTTTACACAAAAGTAACACCTTTCAGTAGCTTCACTTCCTCCCAGTATTTGCTCTGAGTGTGTTGTTGTCTTTCTGCTCCTCTGTGGAGAATTTCTCGTAGTGTTTCTCTGTCACACACATGCAGCCCTGCCGAATCAGTGCTGTAGTCTTTGAGGTTACTACAGGAGTTCCCTGGATAATCCTTTGATAATCCTGTGGTTCTAGTCCTGCTCAAGTTTGCTCTGAAGCCAGCCACCTATTGGCACAATGGTCCTTCAGCTATTTGAGCATTCTGCTCCATAACAATTTTCACTTGGGATTTTGCATTTATCCTGAATGAGAAGATATTGTTTTAACTACCAGTTTCAGAGGGAAATAATTCAGCCCATAACAAGGCAAACTGTCTGTGAATGCAGAGAGAGCATTTCTGTGCATTAGTAGGAATACAAGTGGTTGGCTGAAACACAGGTAGTTTCTGTTAATTCAGAAATAAGCAGAAACTTCCATAAACAGTGGTTTTTAATTAAGAAAACTGACCATCTTTCAGTGAATATCAGGGATTCCCCTTACTTATTTTGAATAAGGAGCACAAGGCTAATAACATCTGGGTTCACAAAGATGCCAGTTTTAAACATAGAAGCTCATATTCCTGCATTCTATGAATCAATATAATCCAGGAAAGTGGTGTTGACTTGCAGTAACTCTGAGATGACCTGACAAGAACTGGTAATGTTATTGTGCTGTCTCTTATCCAAACTGAATTAACCTGTGACTAAAAAAGCCCATTTTTGCTTAAGAAGACGATTATGCTGTTGTCACTTTTCCTGAAAGGTGGTGCGCTGAAATAACAGTCAGTGTGTTTTCTCATTACCAGTTGTGAATTCAGCCCCAGGATAATAAGTGTAAATTTAAAAAGCTTTTCAGTCATGTCAACCCTCAAGTGTTAAGTGGGCATTAAAAGCAAGTCCCTGAGTGAGGCTAGGATCCCATCTTAAGCAGTGAGCTACTGCCTGGTTGGTAAGGATTCAGGCAATAGCTTCACTCTGTAATTAAACCACATTCTACTTATGACAAGGTAAGGCAAGTCACATCACATTTTCTGAATATTTTACTGCTGTCCAAAAGAAAAAAAATCTGTAAATAAAATCTGTTCTGTCAGGTACTTGGTGTGCATGGTTTGACCTGATATGCAGCACTAGGACTGCAAACATTTATAATTATACTCTGACTTTGCTTAGATGAGTTTGTGCCTCCCGCAGAATGGGGTTTTGAAGTGCACTTTTATCTACTTATTTTTGTTTTAGGGGACTATGGATTACCACAGCCTTGGTATTTCCCTGTGCTGGAATCTTACTGGCTTGGTTCTAGAAGTCCAGAAGCTGAGAAAACAGCAAATGCTGATGGTGAGTTCTTTTTAAACTTTGGTTTTTACAAGTAACTTTGTTGATCTGCTTAAAGGTGACTGCATAACATTTCCATTATCTGAGCTGCTGCAAAGGTGAGAGACTGCCATACACTGGGAATCTTGGCAAGTGCCTTTGAACTTGGAGTGGCATGCTATCATTAGAGTCTTTAGAGGTGAGTCACTGTTCCATCTGGGAGCCTTTAAAGCCTGGCGTAAGAAACAGCATCAAACCCCCACTCTGTAACCAACAGCTTTTGAGTTCTTATTGCTCAGCACAGCCTTCATGAAATATTAACCTTACATTGAGGTTCCCTATCTTTCTAAACTTGATTCTTTTTTAAATCTGTTTACTTTCAGTTTCTAAGCAAGATCATAATCTGTGGCACTCTTGTATCAACTTGAATAATCTCAGTAAAGAGCCACCAAGTTGATTAGGAGCTGGAGCATGTAACGTACAAGATGCTGAGAGAGGTGGATCTGCTCATCCTGCAGAGAGAAAGCTAAGAAAGAGCTAGACTTCTCAGATGTATCTTGTGGAATGATGAGAGACAATGGATATAAGTTGGAAAACAGGAATTCTGATTCAATATAAGGAAAAAAAAATTTATTATGAAGGTTGTTAAAACACTGGAACAGGTTGTTCAGAAAGGTTGTGAAATATCAATCTTTGGAGATAGTTGCTGTGATCTGAATTGGCCATATTTTTTGAGGATTGAAATGGAAGTCTTTGGAAGTCACTTCTAATTTAAATTGTTCTATTATTATCTCAACTAGCCTGATTGTGCTGATCATTATTTCATTCTCTCTTCTACAAAACATTGCCTTGGGTTCTCTCAAGCAGGGACAGTTGGAAAGGTCATCTCTGATTAACCCCTTTGTAGGACACTGTGATTCTTACCTATTTGAAGAACTAAGACTCTTCACTGACTCAGCTTACTTGAACAACTGTAGAACTTTTTGCAACTCCTGTCTTTTCTTCAAGAATAATACTGAGCATTTTCTTAATTTATTGTAGCTGGCTAATGTATTGGGAGGAAAACTGGATAAGAAATGTCAGATAATGTAAATTCATGGCTGAAAATGACGCTAAACTGATAAATTATCTTTGTCCTTTTAAAATTTACTTCTATTGGTGCACTCTTGTGTCCCCCCACTTTGCCATTTTAGGTGACACAGTGAACTTGTTCATGTTGCTATTTGCACACCAGGTAATTTTATACAGTTGTGGGCTAAAACTTCTTATACCAGAAAGTTATGGTGAAGCTTCAGAACAAAAATAAGTCTTAGGCCATCTGATAAATTACAACTGTGCTAATTTCACTCTAGAGTACCAGCTTGAATTTGTATTATGTAAAGAGACTGTTCAGGAGCTCCTGTTTCTTCCTGCTTCAAGCCTGACCCAATGTGACTGTTTTCTTTTGTGGTAGCAGTTATCTGAGACCAAATTAGAAAGCCTGAAATTCTTGTTTAGAAGTGAATACCAACTCATTCATTCTGGCCTGGTGCTCTTAATCTAAATAGCAGTTTAGCAATTTGCTTTTCATTTAACCTTTTAATTTTGTTTTAATTCCTCTCACTCTCTGTACATGTGGGAAATGTTTGTATGGCCTTTCTCTTCAGGTGGTGAGAACTTGCTCTAGAGCTGCGTGGACATAATGTAAAACATGTACCTAATATTAGTCAGGATCGTACTCTGAGTCTATAATTGTAAAATTGGCAGTCATTTTCCTTAAATAACTGATCTTGACACCATGAAGCAGATTTTAAGCTAGATGGTTTTGAATGCTGTATTCCTAACCTGAGTAAGACACTGATGGTTAATGCCCTTGGAAAGCTCAAGGCCTGGGACTACCTCTTTTTCCTCAAAATACCTCTAGAGATAAGAGGATATTAAACTTTAGTTAATTAAATCTTGGTTACTTTTTGTTTATATAGAAAAAAGTCCAGAGTCAGAAGGCTGTGTGGATCAGAAGACCATGGAAAGGGAAAAAATTGAAGGCAGAACAAATAAATCTGAAGAACCTGAAAAAACAGAAGAAAAGAATGACAGCCAGGGGAAGAAGGATGGTAAAAACAAACAATGTAAACACAAACGAGAAAAAGAACCCGACGAGCAGGGGAAGCCTAAGACAGATGTCCAGGACAAAGATGAAATTAATAGTAAGGAGAGAGAGCAACCTGAGTACTTCTGAGATACTATAGTCATTGTACTTCATAACAAATGAGACATAGGAATGACTGGAGCCAGTAGGAGCCCAGTAGATGATAGCATGTAACTGCCAGAGCTAAGCACAGGAGAGACATCAACTCTTATTTATTCCTCGACATTCATCATCCCTTAGAATTTTTTAGCCACTACACATAAGACGGCTGCCTTCCAGAGGAACTCCTTAACTTGTTTTTTTTTATTGTGCAAATGCACGTTGTTTCTTTGGCAAGTTAATTTTCATGCTGAGGGAAGCCTCAGAGACACATACACTGACTTTTTAAAATTAAACAGAGCCATGACTTCAATAAAAATACTTCACTGAGAGGAATGTTCTTCCCTCCTAGTCCCACCCTTCTCTTTTTTTTTTTTGTATCTTTTTCTTTTTTGTTTCTTTGCCTGTCTTTAGTGTGTCTTGCGTCTGTAGGGGAAGGCTGGTTTCAAAGGGATTTATCTGAAGTGCTCTGTGTGTCTGTCTGCAGCCTTTTCTGATGCTGACATTAGCCACCACCTAAGAATTCCTGAATGACCTGTCTTGTTTTCAAGCCCCAATGTCTTCTTTTGTGGTCAGCCAGAGGAGTTTTTTCTGTATGTGATGCTCAGAGGAATGCATGTGGATTCCGTAACACAAGTAACTGCTACAGGCGGCTCTGAGCCCATTCTAACTCTCTTGAAAAGCTAGAGATAAAAGTGGGGTCATCAGAGCTCCTCACGTAGGCACTGAAAACATGCATTCAGGGTGAATGGAAACAGGACAGGACTTCAAAA
This sequence comes from Acanthornis magna, assembly GCA_036785705.1. Lineage (NCBI taxonomy): Eukaryota > Metazoa > Chordata > Aves > Passeriformes > Acanthizidae > Acanthornis > Acanthornis magna. Next base: position 1,309,709 of record JAWUZG010000058.1, read on the forward strand.
GAAAAAAGACAGGCAGAGGTTAAAGGTTATTTCAGCCAATCTTCTCCTAGTATTGCCTTATCTGTTTGGTACTTTACTCCTTAGTTCCCAAGTTCCAGCTGCTCCATGGCCACAAAGGAAGGGCCTTCTGCCTGTCACTGCACAAAATAAAGCCTGTCTTCCCTTTCAGCCACCCACACAGGAACTGGAAGGCATGTGGAGAAGCCAAGAGCAGACTTAGTGCAGTTTAATGACACTGAGGATATAGGATAAAAATGGAGAAATATGAATCACAAAAAAAGGGAGCTCAACCCTCCACCAGTGTCCTTCAGGTGATGCAAAGCAGATACTGGGGGAGATCATCAGAGGAGTTGCCTCAGAACTTGTTGATGAGTCTTGCAGGCAAATATGAATTAAATTTATGATACATATGAAACCAAGGAAGGTGCCTCAATTGCCAGGTACATAACTATCGAGCCAGGCTCCATGTGAACTTTCATGAATACAGAGATGTTTATATTTGTCCCAGTAAGGTAAATGGAAACCCAGATACCTTCCACAAAGTAAAAGAAAAGTTATTCATAAATATAATTTTATTTAAAATAAAGCTACCCATTCTATATTGATTGTTTCAGCTGTTCTGTAGTACACACAGCTCTCTCATGTACAACATATTTGGAACTTCTTCCTAAGTATTGTCAGTCAATAATGACAGTCACACGAGCCGCTGATGGAGGTGGGGCTGGTTTTGCCCAGATCGCATTGGCTGCTCTCCACACAGGCCTGCTGGGTACTGAACAATTTAAGTAAACTGCAATTGCAAAATAAGCCTTCCTACAAAGCCTAAAGCATTCTGTGTAAACAAAAGTGGACAGGGTCTTTAGTTTCAGTTTCTCAACTCCCATAATTCACATTGCCCAAGGGCTTAATTTACTTCAAAGGAAGTTTGTTTTGTCTGGAAGCTGGTGCAATAAAACGTCCTGATGGTGCTATTTGCAATAATGCATTTTTAATCCTGAGTGAAAGCCATCTCATGTAGTGCTCATGTTAGGTACTATCTAAATCTTGAGCTGGTCTCAGCAATGGGGTAAATTTCACCTACCAGGATTAAAGGCAAATGGGTTTTTTTGCTGTGTTTTGTTTGTGTTTGGGGGAGGTTTTTTAAGCATCATGGTCAAAGAATGCACAGCTGGGCAGATTATTTGAATGGCAGATTTCAACCCAGCTAGAAAGGCAACCTGCTGCTTGTTTAATGTAATCTCTCAGCCTATCTAAGTATTTTCAGAAAACAATTCCAAATAATCTTCCTGCTACACAATGAGAACAGAAAGCATGTTCAGCTTCACCTGAATGAGTTACCTCTCCACAGACCACCACAATTCTGGGCTCTGCTTCTCCTGTCACAGATATGAGGGTGAATCTAAATAAATTGCACTGCAATTAGAAATCTGGCCTCAGTTTTTTACTTGTGTGACTTGGAGAATCTGGCCCTGGAATATGATGCTGTATTACACTGGGTATGTGCTATTGCTTCTGCACTTATGGATATGTTGTCATCATCAGAACTAGGATTAAAATAGGAGTTTTTATTCTCTTTTCCTTCTTGATTTCTTGCCTTTCAAGTAAATACCTTCTTTGAGCCCGAGCCAACAGGATTGATTCCAGGAGTATGCATTCAGAACCTGGTGAAGATTTTTGCGAACAGGCCCAAACCAGCAGTAGACGGGATGAATATTACTTTTTATGAGGGTCAGATCACAGCCTTCCTTGGTCACAACGGAGCAGGAAAGACAACTACCATGTAAGTCTCTTATTTTAGAAGAAGCAAATCCAGGGCAATTGCTGGAGCAGTCTTCTCTTTTCGCTCTTCCCTTGTCTGTCTACCATCCCTGCAGCTGGCTTGACACACAACATTAGGCTTTTTCCAGACAGGGAAATGCTGCCCCTAGGCATAAAGAAGATATCCTGGATTAGCTAAAGCCCTGGGAGGGAGGTGGTGTATGACACAAACAAGTGAAAGTTTAGAGAGAAGGAAGGAATTCTCTCCCCCAGAATTCATTTCCCATGGCTAAACTACCATAGGTGAAGAAAGAGAAGGATCTTCTGGCTAAAAGAGCTGAGAACTTGCAAGCCACTACATTCTATGTGTTCTTGGTTGCTTTAACTGCTCTAGGTCTGTCACATCTTTTGGTCTGTGTGCAAAGGAGTTTAAAATATAGTCCCTCTTTAAATAAAACGGTTACATGCATGCAAGATCCATGTCCAGATTAAAATGTTCCTCAAGTTCTAGAAACCTAGCATCCCGGGAAAGTGGACTTTAAGCATGTTCAATTTTCTTTATACAGAACCTTCTTTAGCAAAATAGGATTAATCGATGCACAGGGCCTTTTATGAATCTGTGACAAGTTCACCAAATGTTGAAAGAACTGAATGTGTTTCATTATGACTTTTCCCAGCAGAATATTTAAGGGTTTTTAAATTAAAACACTTTTATTTCAAAGGCATTTTAAATTGCCTTTTAATTTCTTTAATTGTTTCACAAGAAGTATGTTCAACCCAAAATTAAAGCATCCTAGTCTGCTGAAATATTTTGTAAATTTGAGGGGGTTTATCCTTCCAATAAAAACAAAAAAATTTATTGCTTTGAACTTTTTAAAACTGAAAAATCCACTAATCACCCAAATGTAGTTACAGATACCACCCATTTGCAACATAATATCTGGTCTTCTAGTTTATAGAAAATAAAGGTGTAGGGCATGAGTCAGCATGGCCAGAGACCTCAAACCATTATTCTTATCTTCATGCTACTGAGTTTCATTTTAGACCCATTTATATGTAGGGGTGATATGCTGAACTGAAACAGTTTCTTAATGGAAGCCAGAACAGGTGTACAGACAAGTGTATCAAAAATTGTGTTAGCAGATCTATGAGATTCTCTGTAGCAGATCAAGAGTACTTACATGCATGATTTTCACTGCAGTTGTTTTCATCAAGGCCCATAGTATGAAGTCATCATGCTCCATCTAGTGGAATCATGCAGTGTAGCTTCCTAATCTAGCGCAGACAGAGGGAGAATGTCCTTGTTTTGTTTTCCCAGGTCGATACTGACAGGTCTCTTCCCACCCACGTCTGGAACTGTGCTGGTTGGCGGCCTGGACATCCAGACTCACATGGATTCCATTCGGCACAGATTAGGCATGTGCCCTCAGCACAACATCTTATTCAATCAGTAAGTATCAGTCCATAATGGCTTTAAGAAGCATCCCAGTCTGCATGCATGAGAATCCCCAAAGCCTGTGTTTTTTCTCTCACTGTGCTGGCAGTAGATGTATTTCAGAGGAACTTCTCCATCTCAACATCACATCCTGCAGTAGAAATCTCCTGCATCATTTTGCTGGGAGCAAAACTTTCTTAGGAAAATGACAGTGCTCCTAGTGTCTTCTGTTGTTGTGTGTGTTAGCAGGAGTTAGCCTGGAGGTGCATGCACTATAATTTAGGACTCCTAAAGCAAAAAATCCGAGTTGACAGTGCAGTAGCAGGTTATTTTTATGCCCATTTCTCACTACCACCCAACCACTTACTGCCTTCTCTGGTGATTTCCAGCTTCACTTCCATTAGTTTGTGTTCATCTCAACAGCAGACTGTTCCATTTTATTCCCATAAATGGATGGTTTGATGCCTGCTATACCTGTTCATTTAGTAGCAGGTTCTGCTTTGAAAAGGCAAAGAAAGAGACTATGAACTCCAAGTGAAGTGTGTTGATCCCAAAGAAAATCTTTTAGGGTAATGCAACCTCTCTTCCTTTAGCAAGATAAAGCTAGAGTGAATTTATTGCTGCTTGGGAGCAAAAAGGCTTATTCATTTAACCTGCCTTCTTGCCTTTCTGTCTGATTTCACAGCCTTACTGTAGCAGAGCACATCTTGTTTTATTCTCAACTGAAAGGAAGATCCAGGGATGAAGCTGAGCAAGAGCTGGAAACAATGCTGGAAGACATGGGCCTCAGCCATAAAAGGAATGAAGAAGCTCAGAATTTGTCAGGTGCCCACAGGAATTTTCTAAGACTATTTTCCTGGTGCCTTTCCATTGTCTTTCATAGAATCATCGAATGGTTTGGGTTGGAAGGGATGTTAAAGGTTATCTAGTTCCAACCCCCTGTCATGGCCAGGAACTCCTTCTACTAGACCAGGCTGCTCACAGCCCCATCCTACCTGGCCTTTGGGCAATTATTGTTTGAGTTACATGTTTGAGGCCATGTCCTGACACAGCAATGTGCACTGGGGGGAGGCTTTATTTTCAAGGAGTAAATTGGACTGTACAAGTAGTAAAACTGGTACAACCTGTCCCTAAAGCTTCTATGTCTTATAAATGTACAACAAATTCAAGCTTAAATTATTAAATAAATATATATGAAGATCAGTTAATATAAGAAAAAAACCAAAATACAATCCTCTATGATTTCAAGGCAAATTGAATACTATACTATCATGCTGCCCCACTGTGTGGATCAGTGCTCTATAATACTGTATTATTTGGTGGGAGTAGTTTCTTCCATTCTAGAGATACAAATTCACATAGTGTATGTGAACAACTCTCACTTTCAAATTCAACAGCTGATTTGAATAAACAGCCAGGTGTTCTTATGCTACTTTGTCCTGATTGCAACTATAAATGTTGCCTAGTTTCACAAAAAAACATGAAAACCTCATATCTATCTTCTTTCCCTTCTGGCAAGAGGCAGAAAACGCAATGTGTAGGTAGAAAATATATATTAATTTTAAAAAGTATTTTAAAAAAAGGTATGAACAACCTGTTTTGAACTTTAGAAGAAAAATTACTATTAATTTATCTTTGCAGTTATATGTGTCTGAGGACAGATTTCATTTTATTTGTAGGAGTTTGTCCCCACACCAAAAAGCAATGTTAAATACATCCCTGCCACTTACATAACTGATCTTACACTCCTGGATGTGTCTGTCCTCTGGTAGGTGGAATGCAAAGGAAACTGTCTGTTGCCATTGCTTTTGTGGGTGAAGCGAAAGTGGTAGTTTTGGATGAGCCCACTTCTGGAGTTGATCCATATTCCAGGCGATCTATCTGGGATCTTCTGCTGAAATACCGCCCAGGTAAGAGATTTGAGAGCAGAAACTGTTTGACTTTTTGGTGGGATTTTTAAAACTTGTCACAGATGCAATATGTGCCTGCTGTGTAAACTGTTACAAGTAGTGGGATATGGACACAAGCAAACAAGATTCTTTGAACAGATGCCTATGGTTGTGGTGAACCTGCAACCTGGCTTTGGTGCAGAGAAGTAATTGCCAAAAAGCTAAGCGCAGTTTTGAGTTCCAGAGAGTGTCTATACCTTGAACATTCTTCCTTGTTCCTTCTAGGCAGAACTATTATCCTATCAACCCATCATATGGATGAGGCAGACATCCTTGGAGACAGAGTAGCCATCATATCCCAAGGGAAACTCTTCTGCTCAGGCTCTCCTGTATTCCTAAAGAACTGTTTTGGCTCAGGCTTTTATCTCACCCTTGTTCGCAAAATGAGAAACACAAAAATGGGAAGGGCTACTGTAAGTATGCATCTCCCTCCCTGCACATGTAGTCTGAAAAATGCTTGCGCTGCACCCAGGTAAAAAGCAAATAAGTGCTGCTTGGGACTGTGTACCAAACTGCAATTAGTGATATGACTATATAATCATGAATATCCTATTAGCATGCTTTGGGTTAGAAGGCACCTTAAAGATCATCTAGTTCCAACCCCCATGCCATGAGCAGGGACACCTTCCACTAGAGTAGGTTGCTCAAATCCCAGTATAGTATGTTCAAGATGCTCTGGATATGACATATTTTTCACTGACTCAAGTTGTTCAAATATTGACAACCCTTACATCCTGATTTCTGTGTATCTGAAGCGCTGTCATCTTTTTATCTCTTGCTTGTCTGTGCTAGTCATTTTGTAGCTGTGGATCTCAGTGCTCCTGCTCCTGCTCCAGCTGTGTGCACAGGGGTGAAGAAGAAGCTCCAGAGATGGAACTGGATGGTAAGAAGCAGGATGGTTCAGCATTCCAGCACATAGCTATGTCTCATGCTGCAATCTTGTCTTACAGGTCAATGCTACCAAGGCCCACTTCTTTGGTCCTTGTGTCTGACATTTGTATTGTAATGTGACATGAATTTAATAAGGATTCTTTGTGGTTTTGTTTACCATTGACCCTTTTTTGTGTATATGTGGTCTCAGGTACAGATGATGAACTGAAAGTTGATGTGCTTTACAAGTATAGTATAGAATTTAGTGTTGTTAATGAAAACTGAAATATATCTAGAGCAAAGGAAATTGGCTTTCTCAGAAAAAAATGTAATTTTAGCTTTTCTGCATAAGAGAAGAATTTAAGTAGATATTCCTGAAGATTTTTATATGCTTTGTTAACAAACCCGAAATAGTTTCCTGCTACATAGTTCCAAAGCGTAATTAGCAACATAGCCCATTCTAGTGCAGAATTAACTGAGATATCCATGAGTTATGTAATACAGCAGTCCCCTTTTACATAGTGCGAACAACAGCTTTTGAAATCTTGCTTAGTATGGTTAAATATTCATTCTGTGAATACTGTTTTGACTTTTCACAGGAGATCTAAATGAGCTAGCAGAAGTAATTCACCATCATATCCCAGAAGCAAAATTAATCGAAAGCATTGGTCAGGAACTCATTTATCTTTTGCCCAATAAAAACTTCAAACAAAGATCTTATGCCAGTCTCTTCAGAGAACTGGAGGAAACATTGGATGACCTGGGACTCAGCAGTTTTGGAGTTTCAGACACACCACTTGAAGAGGTAACAGACATTAAAATACCTGCTGACCTCACCATAACCACCCAAAATGTTTACTGAGACTGTTACTATTCTTAAACATGTAATTCCTAATTCTAATATATCCTTCAAAATCTAGTCCCATAAACTGTGGCACACTCAAAATCTTTGAGAAGAGTCTAGAGAAATGATCCAAGCCTGACTTAATTGTAGCCTTGTGGAGCATGACCCATTAGCCTGAAATATGTCCTTTATTTGTATCTTTGTTCATTCATTTATTTTCTGAAGTATTTCATAAGAGACTTCTGATTGTATAATAAGATGAAGTACTGAAAAGGTACCCAATTTTTTTTCTGTTATGTTGAAGGATGATGTATGGTGTTTTAAAGGTCAGGTTATTGTAACTGAATTGTAACTGTATTCTTCTCCTAACCAGAAGATGTATTTTTATATGGCAGGTTTTTCTAAAGGTCACAGCAGAAGCTGACCCTGGAGTGCAAAAAACAGGTATAGATCCACAAATCCATATTTGATTAACTGTTTTTGGGACTGCTTTTTATTCTGAACTCTCTGAGAAGATGAGCTGCAGGACTTTCACTCTTTTGTGTGTTCTTGACAAAATAAATTTGGTCAGCAAATATCTGTTTTTAGGGCCTGATGTGATATCTGAGAAACAAGATTAAGTCAGCAGAAAAATGTATTTAGATTGGATGAGGTTCTTCACTATGCAAATAAAAGTGGAGTGTCGAGCACCCAGATGTCAATGGTTTTAGTAGTTGTATAAAGAAGTTCTTTGCTGACTATTAGTCCATAAACTACATAGATGATTAAATTGTTCATCCTGCTAAGTAAGAGGAGTCTTAAACTATATGATGTCACTAAATACAACCACAGTGCAAAAGTTGTAATTAAAACAATCTGGTGATGTGATACATTCACTTGGTAAAATCTCGATCTCATTAAAATGTTTGTGCTACCTCATGTATGAAAGATAAAGTGTCTTCTCTGCTGCTTCTCATCTTAACCTAGGAGATACTCAAGAAAATGGTTCTGCTCTTGGCAAAACTTCTGCTGAGAACAAACCAGATGAACAAACCACACTGAAAACTAATGACGCTTCTCGAATGCCAGTAGGCCGAGCAGGAGATCAAAATGAAGGCAAAGGGTCCCGACAGTATAAAGGTTTTCAGCTTGTATGTCAGCAGATCAAAGCACTGCTCATCAAACGGTTCCACCATGCCTCCCGCAGCCACAAGGACTTCCTAGCACAGGTATTGACTGACTTGCTGTTCTTGATTCTTTCCCACAACATTCTCAAGACTGTCTTTCCAGCAATGAAGGCTCTGTGGAAAGCAACAGTGGTGCTGCAAATTAGTAATGGTGCAATTATTATTCCAACTCTTCTGCCTCTTCTTTTATTTCTTTCTGCCTGGAGTCTATCAACTGCACCAAGTTCATGATTCTATCACTACTAGCCCAGTGGTTTTTTTTAAAACATAATACAATTCTATGACAACCAGAATTTTAAGCAAAAGCACTGGAAATTAAATTGTTGATGTTCAGGATCTAAACCAGATTGGATCAGTGTGCTCTTGCTGTCCTTCCTTTGTTTACATACATTATGGGGTGTGTACCATGTCACTCTGCAATGTCACTCTTCGCATAATAACCTAATGTGAAGTTTTTTTGTTCCCTGCAGGTTGTTCTCCCTGCTAGTTTTGTGTTGCTGTCTCTAGTACTTACAGTCATTATTCCTCCATTTGGAGAATATCCTGCCTTAACATTACACCCTTGGATCTATGGACAACAGTTTACTTTCTTCAGGTAAGAGGAATCACTTAAAGTACATCTGTACTTTACAAATGTAATATACTTTTTTCTCCCCAGCATTAGCATCATGGGGCCCTGTCTCACTGGTCTTTTTTCACTCTATGTGATGTAAGAAAAGATCCACTTCACTGGAATCAACAGATTTAAAATAGCTTGAAATTGGTGCACATGGAGAATACAGCTGCTAGTACATCTAACAAATAGTCTTCAAATATCTTTCTAACTTCAGTGTTCTCCTCCTCCTACCTGAATTCAGGACCTCAACACTTATAAAATTACATATCCTGTCTAACAGGAGATCCAGGCTTCAGCAAATGAAAATGCAGAATATGTTTTTCATCTCCTGGTTACTAACTGTAACAGTGCTGAGAGAACAGAAATGAGGATTCAAGCCTTTTTGGAGAATGTTGCTGTTGGACTTTGTCAGAAGTCAGCTTTAGTATTGGGAGATAAGAACCATAGCCTGTCTACCATCTTGGAACATTCTGGGTTTTTACATAAATAAATTAAACAACTGAATATCAGCATTTGGAGGGGTGCAGTTGGTTCTGCCATATGGCTGTCCCTCTCTATCTGCTATGTGTATTACAGTACAATAGTTTGAAAAAATATTTTATAGAGAAAGTCCTATCTTATTCCCTTAGCAATGAACGTCCTGGCAATGAGCAGATGGTCTCCCTTACTCATGCTTTCTTGAATAAACCAGGATTTGGAATTCGCTGCATGAAGAATCAGCCTCTTTCGTAAGTTGCTAGCTAATTTCTCGAATCAGATCCTACCAGGGCACTTCTAGTGGAACTTGAGTAGTGAAACAAGAATGAGGCGGCTTGACTCTTCCCAAGAGCCAATACTTCAGATGTGTTGTTGGCTATAATATTTAATATTGGGTCAAAAGTAACAAACAAATACCCAGATAACACTACCACTGGATTAAAAATGATTCACAGTGCTCAAATGGACTGACTGGAAACCAGCTCATGTAGCCTGGTATTGAGAGTTAAGCAACCTTGAAATTTATGTCAGTAGGTCAGTGGCCTCAGGCCCACGTCTTCTCAGCTTCCCTGGCACTTTCCATGTCTGAGTCCCTTCAGGTTCATTGGTGTGTTTGGAAGCAATAACTTCAGCAAGTGCTCAGACTGTGAAGGAGCAATAGGACAATGTCTATCATTTGAAACTATTCTCACTGTGAAGTGAGGGTAACATTAGTAGAGCTCCAACTTTTGTTGTCCTACCTGCTTATTCTGCCTGTGAGTCTGCTTTGCAGCCATTTGTCACTGGCTTGCTGTGCTTTGACATTTGCTCCGTTTCTCCTGGCTCTTTCCCAGCCATGATATCCAGCAACTTGATCCTTCTGGCTGTCCTGTCTTCTCCTGTTCCTCTCCTCTACCTGGTATAGCAGAAACAAAGAGGAAACTTTAAAAAGAGAAAAGATACTGCATAAGAAAGTGATAATTTCTTTACAAAGATATGTCCACTTCAGATTTCATGAGTACTAATGCATCAAACACAGTCCCCTTGTTCCTTCAGTGTGCTATCTGCAAGCTGAAGGCAGAGATGTGGGGAGAGGCTATTCATGTGTACCAAGTTCTCTAAAATGTTTTTCTTATTCAAAATTCACAGGATGAGGGCTGGGAGGGGGGGAATATCTGCTTAGAGCATTGTGATTTTGTGGATTTGTGAGTTCTCATTGACTGTTACCCCTGCGCAGCTCTGTTGAAGCTCTGTTCCTCTACACAGGAACTACCCATGCAATAATATGCCAACTGCCTGGAACACACCTGCTGTTCATCCTAACCTAAGCAGCCTCCTGCTGAGCCAAGAGTGGAGCCCCGAGAATCCATCACCTTCCTGCAAGTGCAGCACTCACAAGAGACTCACTATGCTGCCAGAATGCCCTGCAGGTGCAGGAGGCCTCCCACCACCACAGGTTGTGTCCTTGTGCCATAAATCTTTGTAGAAAAGTTTCATAGCAAGTGCTGGAAAAGGGATTAGTGTCTAAGTACCTTGCCATGCTAATATATATGGAAGGAGTTGAGTACATTCTTTTTCAAAAAAGCAAGACTTGATGGAATTTGGATTTCAGTTTCAGAGATATTGGAAAAGCTTGCACATTTAAATAAATTTTGATTACTGTTTTTATCCAAATTGCAAACTTTCATGAAGAAGAAAATCACAAAAATTTTAACAATTTGTCACTTCTTTTTTTTTTTAAATGTATTTTCTTTTGCCTCAAAGAAGAATTCTCTTTAGAAGGTTGCCCTTCTTTAAAGAAAGGAAGGGCAGGAGGGAGAAAGAGGAAAGGGAAAAAAGAAAAAAGTCACCATTTTAAAAACATGGAGTGCAGTCCTCTCATTAAAATGAAAAAATTAATATTCAGTGAACCCCAAATTGTTATTTTTTGCATGTCTTTGAGTTCCATTTCTAGCAAGAATGTGTAAGCTAGTAAAATGAATGTTTGTGTGCGTGAAGATGAGTAATTTAATAACCACTGATGCTGTATGGAGTTACATTCCTGCCTCTCCTATGGGCATCTAATCACTACTAATGATCTTAGTAGTGCCCTTTATAAAATGCTCTTGCTCTTTTGAAGAGCAAAGGAAAATTTACTCTTTTGAAGAGCAAAGGAAAATTACAGCCTGTCAGTGTTTGTATTTAATAAATGTTTTTCTAAGAAGTTAAATAGAACTGCAGCCGCTCTTAGAGTATTAGCTCACTAACTTAGTGTCTCACCACATGCACTGTTCATCTTTAATATTTCTGTTTGCCAGGCTGAACACATTAGCAAAATGACTAAAATATTTCTAATTTTTATAGAATGGTAGAATCACTAAGTTTAGAAAACACCTCTAAGATCGAGTCCTGACCTTTGTTGCAAATAACTGTTTCAGAGTGACATTACAACTGTTTTGTATCATACATCACAAACTTATTGATTTCTTCTGAAGTCTTAGTAAAGTAAAGATGTTTGGGCTAGAAATGACCCACTGAGGGATTGACCCACTCTCTTTCAGTGATATTAGGAACCTCAGCATTTTCTCTAAACCAAAGCTGCTTTTGCTCTTTTTCTGACAAGCGCTTAATAGCTTAAGAGACTCTAAAGTTTCCTGTGATTGGTTTGGTTTTTGTTTCTTGCCAGAGAGTGCAACGCAGCACAGAAATTCTTCAAGATCTGACCCACAGAAATATTTCAGATTTTCTGGTGAAAACCTATCCCACTTTGATAAAAGGAAGGTAGGAATGAATCTCTATTTCTTTTTCACATGGAGTATTTTGTACCTGGTGATTACATTCTTGTTTAATAATGACATAACACCTAATTTGTCACAGTATTCTGTAGATTTGAGCACCATGTCCATATTTCTGATAGAAGACTAGAAGAGGATGATTTTTGGGCAGCTAAATATTTTCGGTTATACCTGTTTGTATAAGCAGGTACTCCTTTATATTAAGAGCTAAATTTCAGTGCTAGTGGAATGCCCTGTTAATGGTGAGAAAAATGGTGCCTTTGTACAGCATTTGTGAGCAGCCTTGCAGAGACACTCCTTTGTCTCCCTGAAGAACTGTAGCCACACCAGCATTACCATCTGCCTGAGTTAATTATTGCTTGCTTCCCATTAGTGCTAAGGAGCTGCCAAAGGACGATGTTACAGAGATGCATCCATCCTACTGATAGCTCCTCAGCTTGCTGCGTGTTGTGTGTGGCAATTAGCTGTGCAGCGGCCATGGCCTATTATCTCTGATTCAGGCCTTGCTACTTTTTCAGTTCCCAGCAGAGTTCTTGAAATTCCCTTTACGTTAGCTATGTGCTAATTGTCTTTGACTGATTCCTCTTAGCATGTGTCATAATGGCTTTAGATACATCTTTTAAAATCAATTAATTATGGATTAGAATAGCCCAGTATGTGTCGCTTTAGGAATCTTGCTTATCTTTGTATGAACTGGAAATGAATCATGTCAGAAAATAAAAAGCCAAAAACATACTGCAGGGAATGCCAAAAGTCCTGCCAACACAACTCAAAGTAATAAGCAGCCTACTGGAGGTCTGCAAAGTATAGGAATTCAACTTTAATTTTCATTTAGGCCTGACTATGATCGACTTTGTTTCTGTGCATTGAGAGGGGATTCTCTTTGTCTGTTTCAGCTTGAAGAGTAAATACTGGGTCAATGAGCAGAGGTAAGAAACCAATTCACAGATTAAGGTGGTAAAGAAAAGAACAATGTATTTCTGTTTAACCAGGGAGCCTCACAATGTTTCTGCAGATGGACAAAGGGAATTGTGGCAGATAGTGTAGAACAAAGAGATGGCTTCAATGGGAAATAGGCTGAGGATCAGGAAGGGTGTTAGAAAGACAAGGGGTTATATTTGTTTGAACTCCCCCCACAAGATGAAGGCAAGAGGTGGACAATGGTACTATCAGAGCTTTATTACCTACAGGAGAGAAACTAATGGGAACTGTGTGGTGGAAAGTTACAACACAGTAGTACAGTATGTTGTGACACCACAGCTCTTTCAGTGCTGCAGAAAAAATATAAAGCCTCCAAAAAAAGGACCTGAATAAGATGAAACCTAGATACCAGCCTTTCAAATACAGAAGTAAGAACCACAATTCCTCATGCCTGCTCTGTACATGTGCAGTAGCTGTAGACCAGATTCCACTAGTTCTCTACATTTAGGTAGAGAGACATCAGCTAACCCCAGTGTGTGATGTCTACACTGCAGTTACTAAGCTTAGAAAGATGGCTGGTGAGCCTGAAACACATACTTATTTCATTTATCATCAGCTGTAGGAGTTCACTTCAAAGATACCTTCCTTCAAGGAATTCCAGCTCGTTCATGTGCAAGCATTGCTTTCTATGGGATTAGGCTTCAGTTCATGTTGTGTAATAGTATTTATAATTATGGAGCTATGGCTGGTACTGACGTTGGTGAATACCTGCTTCTCTCAGAGCATGTGAAATTTTTACTGAGGTCTGTGCTGTCCTTAGTCCTTCATGCTGTCTAAACCATTATATGGCAATTATCTTGATTTAAAGATTTTATTCTGTAGAAATCACTGTTTTCTCCAAATCGTCTATCAAAATAATTTTCTCAGGATCCTGGCATAAACCTCTCAGAAACTGATAGAGCTTCCATTATTTGTAAGCCCTATAAACACCTAATACAACTTTCTAGAAACAGAGTAGAAATTATTATGCATGAAATATGTGATGTAGAGAAATTAAATTTGTATTAAGTGCGTTTTTTAGTATTTCCATTAATGTACAGTTATGGGTATGTAGTATGCATTATCGATTATATTCTTCTCTTTACTAGATATGGAGGAATTTCTATTGGAGGAAGACTTCCAGTCCTTCACGTTTCTGGAGATCAAATTGTCAATTTTTTAAGTGATCTTGGCCGTATGATGAATGTGTCAGGAGTAAGCAAGATTTTTAATTTTGTTTTTTGGCCCCTTACTAAAGCATGGCTACTGCAGCATTAGATTTCACCTAAAGCACTGATCTCTAGCTTTTCTTTTTTGTTTTAGGGACAAAATTCACTGGCTGCTGCTAAAGAAATGCCTAATTTCCTTAAATACATGGAAACTGAAGATAATATTAAGGTATTTGCTGGAATTAATCTGCTAACTTACAGTCTTTCTTGATACAGACTTCAAATTGTGAAAATATTGCTGATGGCATTTCCAGATACAAGAAGAGCTGAAATGCTATACTTTAGAAATAACTTGGTATTAATACTGTATCCCATACTATAAGTAATTCTTATTCGTAATATTTTAAATGTGAGATTTTTAAAATCGTGTTCCTAGTACTAGTTGCTGTTCTAAATACTTTGAGTGGTACACTGAATTTTAAAATGTGCTTCTGTAAAATCCCTTGAAGGAGTCATCCAATGCTTTTAAGAGCATAGTATATGAGCTCCTCCTGCAGGACTGTGCCTAGGAGCTATGAATTCCTGGTGCTGGATTCTCCCCTGCTGACAATGCCCACCAAAGTAGATAAAAGGCTGCCAAATTTTCTCCTGTAGCTCAGTGAATGCTTCTTAAATTACTCTGTGCTTTCTGACTCTTTTAGGTGTGGTTTAACAATAAAGGCTGGCATGCTATGGTTAGTTTCCTCAATGTAGCGAATAATGCAATCCTCAGAGCTCATCTGAGGACTGGCCAAGCCCCTGAGGAACATGGGATCACTGCTATAAACCATCCTCTGAACCTCACCAAGGAGCAACTCTCTGAAGTCACTGTGTAAGTCTGCTTGTGCTCTGCTTCTGGCTTTTACCCCTTCCTCTCCTGGCAGCTTGCAACTTCCAGCATACTCACACTCTTATCAGAAAGTGTTCAATTGACAGAATGTGGAGGCCCTTCCCTGAAGTTTTGTTCTAATCAAGAATCTATTCAAGTCTCATTATATTTCCATAGGAGTTCATTCCTGTCCCACATAGGAACTCTGACCATTGGTTATACATGATTGCATGTTTCTGTTGATTCCCAAGCAGAAAGATTCTGAAATCTTTGTTAATGCTCCAAATCCAATACATTTACTTCTGAAATAAAACACGTAATAAAAAATAGAATGAGAAATTGTCCGTAATTGACTACAGGTCAAGTAGTTGACAACCGCTGTCCTGGTGCCAAGGACAGCAGGCAGGTAGATTTTCAATGGCAAGTGCTAGGGTTGATGTATTCCGGAATCTGAAAGTCATAATTTCTTGAAAAAGACATCCCTAAAAAGACAAGATTTTCCACTCTCCTATTCAGTCCAGAATTCAATGAAACTGAAAACTTTGCAGTATAGCACAGAGGCAAAATCTGTGCTTCATCTCACTGTCTTTAATTTGCCTAAAAAGTTTCTCTTTTCCCTGCTTCCAGAGCACTTTGGCTATAGTGCCTGAATGTCTAGTTTGAGATGCCCCACACAGGAAAGGCTGTCAAACTGAGTATATAGTATATATATGTATATAAGAGTTCCACAGAACAAAAACAAGTAAAAAATCAGGGAATGGTGCCATATTTGTTAGCTACAGTCCCCGAAACAACTTGGAAAAACACCCTTGCACATTTTGAAACTTGAGAAGTCTTCTACTTTAAAAGCATCCTTGCTACTTCTAGATCTTAAAACACCCTCCAGAGTCCCGAAATGCTAATATAGTGCTGCACCGCATCCATTCCCTTGCTCACAGTTCCTTCTTGTGCTCTGTTTTAGACTGACCACTTCAGTAGATGCTGTCGTTGCCATCTGTGTCATTTTTGCCATGTCCTTTATACCAGCCAGTTTTGTTTTATACCTGATCCAAGAACGTGTAACAAAAGCCAAGCATCTCCAGTTTGTCAGTGGTGTGAGCCCTGTTATCTATTGGCTAACTAACTTCATGTGGGACATAGTAAGTAACTGCTGGTCTGATTCACAGCCTGCAATTTTCCTGGGTGTGCATGAACTGAGGGCTAATCAGTGAATCGAGTGAAGGTGATTCTAAGCATTGCAAAGCATTCATTTCTCTAAGTTTTTCTCAGAGAGCATGCTAAGGATTTGGCCTCTGAACTAATTACAGATGTAGAAATTAATTCAGGTGCACAACTCATTAGTCAACTAATGAAGCTGTATTTTTCATAGTCTTAGGATTTCCAGTCCTCACAACTGAATATAAAGTGCAACTTACTATAGCAGAGAAAAGCCTCATTGCCTTGTTCTAGTCACTCCTGTCCTCTAGAAGGTGCAAAACATATTTCAAGATATTCAAGAAACCTAAGTGGGGAAGATCCAAGGGCTGCTGGAACAGTATCTATAGGGCTGACAAAATACTCTAGGGTGTCAGGTCACTGTATCATGGTCACTGTGTTACTCCGAAAAGATTTATACCACAGGTCCAGACTTGCTTAGACAGGGCTCAGCTTCCCTCCCGTCACTCCTCCAGCCACTTTGTCATAAAGGAGAAAATTCTTTGGCTGGTTGAGGCACAACAAGGGCTGGTTCTCTGGCCATGCCTTCACAACCAGGAAAGCAGCCCAGGGATTATGCAATAAGAAAAACGTGAATGTGGAATTGAAAAAAATTAAAAAGACAATAAAATCAATATTTGAAAAGCCCAGAACTCTTCAGGATTTGGAAGGTGTTCTCTCAGGAGAAGATAAAGCAAAGCATTATTTTAGTAAATGAGGGAAAGGAAGCAGGTCTCAGAGTTCTTGTTCCTCCTGTTCCCAGCAACTTCCTTGACAGGGATTCTGCTTGGCCGTTGCCCTTGACAGCATGATGCAAAGGCATTAAGTGGTGTTAGCAGTTCTGTGAAATGCTACCTTACCTTCTGCATAGGGAATTCTGTGCATTGCAGTAGAGTAGTGCTAATACTGAACAGGGAAATGGAGCAGTGGCCAAACATACTCACTTTAACCTCCTCCCAGGAATGTGGCTCAAGTGACTAGCTTTTCCATCCTGCACAGCCTTTGTTCGCGTCACCAGAAACTGCACTTCCCTTGCATACCCATGGCCCCTTTTTGTGGGAAGCCTGGCAGCAGGACTATGAAATAATTGACTCATAAACCATAATCTAAGAAACAACAATATCCATTGTAATTTGATGAACAGTCTGACCAAAGACGTCTTAGAAGAACAGTGAGAAGAACATTGAGAAGAACATTTGGGACCTATTGATCCCAAAGATTCAGTGTGACTAGTCTAAGTCAAATTCTGGTGTTCCTCAATATAAAATCCTTTTGGAATAATGTGTAGGATCTGGATATGTTTGCAGACCTTCTCAGGTCTTACACATCGATCTTCACCCTGTGCTGTGGCAGGTGAATTATTCACTGAGTGCTGGAATGGTTGTGGCTATATTCGCTGGATTCAACAAGAAAGCATACGCTTCTCCGACTAATCTCCCTGTGGTTGTTGCCTTGCTGCTCCTGTATGGGTGAGTGTTCAAGGTTATTCCTGCGGGTGGGCCCTGTATTTCACACAAAAATGATTTCATGTTACTGAGCTCAGTACTTAATGGAATCCAGCTTTGAAGAATAGAGCTGAGTAGATCCAAAACAGGTTAAAACTAGACTCTACTATGGTGATTTACATACTGTTGAGGTTTGATCCTGACTAAATGCCAGGATCCACGATGTCTGCTCTCTCTACTCTCTCCTGCCACAGCTGTGCAGAGGAGAAGGAAAAAAGCTAACACAAACACACTGGACTCATGAGTTGAGATAAGCCAGTGGTGGGAGGACGCACAGACACAGGGCAGAAACAGATGAAAAAGTTAAAGTTGCAAAGTGATTTATTAACCTAACAGAGTCGGAGGATAAATCAGAGGTAAAAATAAGCTCTTAAGACACCATTTCTTCACTCACCCCCCCCCTTCCCTCTTAAGGCACCGTTTCTCTGCTCACTCCCCTCCCTCCTTCCAACCAACAGCTCTGGGGCAGGGTATGGGTTTTTTTTCTCTTAGTCAGTCCATCACCACAATTCTTCTACTACAAACACTGTTTCTCTACTCATCCCTCTCTCGATTAAGACACCATTTCTCAGCTCACCCCCTCCCTCCTTCCTTCCAACAAACAGCTCCGGGGTGGGGGCAGGGTATGAGGGTTTTCTTTGGTCAGGGTCAGTCCACCAGGAAGAAGTGTCCTCTACTTAGCCATGGGGTCCCTCCCATGAGAAACAGTCCTCTGCGAACTTCTTTGGCGTGGGTCCAATCTCATGAGCAGCAGCCCGCCCGAATTTGCTGCAGCACGTGTTTTTTGTCCATAGGGTGCAGGCTTCCAAGCCGAGGCCAGGCTGTTTCCATTCTGGGAGCAAGGCCTTTCTCTCCTGCAAGGCCTTTGCAGATTTCAGTCTCTACTGGATCACAGCTTCCTGCAGGCATCCACCTGCTCCTCTGGCGTGGGCACCTCCCCACGGGCTGTGGGTGGATCTTTGCGTCCCCCTGGACTCCATGGGCTGCAGGGGGACCACCTGCTCCCCCATGGTCTTCACCATGGCTGGCAGAGGGTTTTCAGCTCCGGCGCCTGGAGCACCTCCTCCCCCACCTTCTCCACTGACCTTGGTGCCTCCATGTTGTTTTCCCTCACATATTTTTGCCTCCTCCTCCTCCTCTGGGTAAAAAGAAGTGTGTGCTCACATTGTTTTGATTTCTTCTCAAATATGTTTTCAGAGAGGCATAACTAACATCTCTAATTGGCCCAGGTTTGGCCAGCAGCATGTCCATCATCTTCAGAGCCATCAGAGATTAGCTCTGCTGGACATGGTGAAAAACTTCCAGAATCTTCACACAGGACACACAGGAGCCATCTTTGTACCCCACCCTACTCACTAGTAAAAACTGGGCCAAGCAAAACCACTGCACATACTCTGTCCGACCACATGCTGCAAAAGAGATTCTTTTGTCACTGCCTGCCTTACATTTTAAGCATTAAATGTGACACTTACAGGAAAATATATTTGTTCTGTTTGCTGCTTTCTTCCTTTTACATTGCATAGGAATTTAGTGGTTGCTCATTTGCCATGTTCACAGTCAGCACTAAAGTATCTTTCAGCATTTAACCCAAGGGCAAAGAGTACTGAATCTTCAATACTTTTTTAGCTGCAAATGAGCATTTGTATTGGCAAAACAGCATTTTATAAGGCTGACTGAAATTCGCATTCTCTCATTTAATTAATGATCATATATTTTTATCTATAAAATCATACTCTTGGTAGCCCTTCAGCTGATGTAGTTTAGGTAAAACAACTGACCAGATCTGTTTCTGGAATTAAAGAGAGAAATTAATCTTTTCATATCCTCCTGTGTGTATCACAAATTGACCCTAAGAAGGAACAGTTATTTTCTGTGTGAACTACCTTTAATTTTCTGAAGTTACGGTGTTCTTTGAATGAAAATCCTGAGACATTGCAAAGCATCTTCAGCATTTAATCTCTGTAAAACTGCTATCAGAATATTAATTTGTTTCAATTTTTCATTATAGCTTTTATAAAATTCAGTAATGATATCTTTAAAAAGTTGTCTGTGGCACTGTGGGTTTGGTTTTTTTAAATACAGTAATTCATGGCTGCGTGGATGGACATCTTAAATGTCTGCATATTTTAAAGCATGCGCCAAGATGAAATTTTCAGAAAAAGTATAATCACTTTTGGCAGTCACTTCAATAATTTCATCATTTGCTACTCAAAAAACAGAAAGAAAAGTAAATTCATAAAATCATACATTAGCCCTTGTGTGCAGTTGCGGTCACAATAGGAAACGTAGAATGATTCTTTCTGGCCAAATGTGACTTGTCCCATTAACAGTTCCTGTTGATGTTATAGAGTTTTTCCTGGTCAGACTGATTGTTGCTAAGCATTTTAATATCCAAAGGAATACCTCTCTCCTGCTGCTGCATGTGCATTTGCTGTGTCCCAGAAATCATAGTACAGGAATAAAAAAAAACAATGGTAGAGGGCTTAGAAAATAATATCAACATTTACAGAGTTTGTAATTTCTTTGGAGAGTTCCAAGGGGTGAGGAATATCTAGCAAAGCAGAACACTGCATTTGCTTTATCTAACATTTCTTTGTTTCTTCCTCTTGGTGTACTATTCAGTGAGATGTGCAAGGATACGTGGGGTGATAGCAACCTTGCTAGCATTAAGTTTTCTCAATTCTAGCTGGTGTCTATTGCCCTGCATTTTAATAGCAAAACAAGACTAAGCAGAAAAAATCCTATGTAGTAACCAGAAAGAAAATACTGTAGTGGGTTGCTGGTTGGCTACACCATTTTGTTACGCTTGGGATTGGAAGAAAGCTCAATTTTGTGTTTTCTTTAGGCCAACTGGCATGAGAATATTGAGAAGTTATCATCATTTTTTCTATCTCTTGCATGCAGATGGGCAATAATTCCCATGATGTACCCTGCTTCATCTTTCTTCAGTGTCCCCAGTACTGCTTATGTTGCATTGTCTTGTATTAATCTTTTTGTGGGAATCAACAGCAGTGCCATTACATTCATCCTGGAATTATTTGAAAATAATCCGGTAAGTAATGTTTCATGGGGGGTTGATGCTGGCTGGATGCCAGGCACCCACCAAAGCCTCTCTCGCTCCTCTCCACAGCTGGACAGTGGAGAGAAATATAATGAAGGCTTCATGAGCCTTCATGTGATCTCTCCCATAAGGACTGGGAGAGATCACCCACCAAATACCATAATGGGCAAATATTAGAGATATTAGTTGAATTTATTATTAAAAAATCAGAGCAGGATAATGAGAAACAAAATAAGATGTGAATAAAGCACCTTCTCCCCAGCCTTCCCTCCTTCCCAAGTCTACATCCTCCCCTAGTGGCACTGGGAGACAGAGAATGGGGGTTATGGTCAGTTTATGACACATTATTTCTCCCACTGCTCAGGGAGAGGAGTCCTTCCCCTCCTCCACCATGGGATCCCCTCCACAGGAGGTAGTTCTTCATGAACTTCTCCAACATAAGTCCATCTCATGAGTAACAGTTCTCTGCAAACTGCTGCAATGTGAGTCCATCCCACAGGCAATAATCTTCCCAAAACTGCTGCAGCATGGGTCACTCTTCCACAGGGTGCAGTCCCTCAAGGACAGGCTGCTCCAGCATGGACTCCTCCCTACATGGGCATCCCATGGGGTCACAGCCTCCTCTCAGGCATCCACCTGCTCTGGCATGGCTCTCTTCCACGGGCTGCAGGTGGATCTCTGCAACCCTGTGGACCTCCATGGGCTGCAGGGGCTCAGCTGCCTCACCATGGGCTGCACCATGAGCTCCAGGGAATACCAGCTCTAGTGCCAGGAGCACCTCCTCCCCCTCCTTCTCCACTGACCTTGGTGTCTGCAGTTGTTCCTCTCACATATTCTCCATCCTGCCCTTCCCTGCCCACAATTATAACTGCATGATCACTTTTTGGTTTGATTTCTTCTTAAATATGTTATCACAGAGGTGTTACCACCATTCCTAATTGGCCCAGCCTTGGCCAGTGGCACATCCAAGTGGGAACTGCCAGGGATTCACTCTGCTGGACATGGACGAAGCTTCCAGCAGCTTCTCAGAGAAGCTACCCCTGTAGCTCCCTCGCTACCAAAACTTGGCGATGCAAACTCAATACATGTTTTTATTAATCCCTGGCTTTAAAGAGCTGTGCAAAGAACATCCAAGCATAACTATCCCTAACAGTAACTGTCTCTACCTTGCCATTTTGCCTGGCAGTAAACGAGTGAGGAACTTGTTGAGTAACTGCAGGTACAGGTGAGCAGTTGCCTGTACCCTCCATTGCCAGTTTTTCACAAGCACCTTGTCTGGTGCAGTGTATGCCAGGATTCTGCTGTTTGCATTTTGTGCTGCTTTGAGTGTAACTTGGTGATTTCTGTTTTAAGAATATGGAACATCCTGTATCTCTGACATGACAAAGAACTTTTCGCTTATGTTGCTATGTTTTCTTAAACAGGCCTGGTTTAAACAGCTTGTGTTGTTTCTGTTTCTTATAGTCTTTGCTGAAGTTTAATAAAACATTGAAAAATGTACTGCTTGTCCTCCCACACTTTTGCCTGGGCCGTGGACTCATCGACTTGGCCATGAACCAAGCTGTGACTGAAGTATATGCAAGGTTTGGTAAGTAAAGCCAATAAGAAACAAGTTATGGCAGTGTCACATGTCCTGACCTTGGATGAAATATTTGGAAGGATTAACTCAGAAAAGTAGTAGATGTTTCTGAAATTTTCACCTCTTCCATCATCAGATGGATGAGGAGTATGAAAGTTCAAGCTTTCAGAAGGAATCACAACTTCTGATAGGGCTGCCAGAACTCTGGCACAGCCAGTAGTCTGCATTGGAAATGAGCCCATTCATTCAGTGTCAGACTCTGGTGTCTTTTTATCCTTTGCTTGGAAGACCTTAGATCATTACAGGAGGATTTATTTTGTCATTTCATTTGAATACCTCAGTTAATGTTTAAAGTTACTGTTGTTCTTCAAGTGCATTCTCTTGGGATATGGTTGTCTTTGATATCAGAAAACTTATTAAAAGAATAGTCATACAGCAGAGCTCACCTGTTTTTATTCAGAAAATGTGTGTCTTTTCACATAATCTATGCAAGTTTCATGTAATGATGTCCAAATTAGTGCATATTCACAGAGATTATATTTATTTTTACTCTCATGCAGCAGCTGAGCTTGGAGTGCATTTTATTAAGAATCTTTATAAGACTGGAAAAATTAAAACCATTGCCTGATCATGAGCAAATAAAGTACAGTAAATCATTATGATTATGCTTTTTGTTCTGATGAGTAGTGGGCTTTTTCAGCAGTATTTCACCTTCCCTTCTGGTGCTTTATCTCCAAAGGTGAGGAGCATGTTTCTGATCCCTTTCAGTGGGACTTTGTTGGAAAGAACCTGGTTGCCATGGCTCTTCAAGGAGTTGTGTTCTTCATTCTGAATCTCCTTATGCAGCACCGTTTGTTCTCCACAAGATGGTATGACTAAAAGTTCTATTAATGTTCTTTTATTAAAAGGATTACTATCTTTGTTATTCTCTGTGTCACTCTTTTTATCATTTTTTTCTTAATTTTTCTCTAAATTTGTAGCCTTTTTGTTTTCTGTTTACTTACCTGATCTTACCTTAATTTATTGATATCCTGATTCAAGAAAGCATTTACAAATGTGCATTATCTTAACAGGATTTAAGAATATTTTATTAAAGAAATTAGTTTTCTTGAATTAAGATTTTAATGTAAATTTTTTTTAGTTTAAGTCGCCATAATAGTGAGATTATAAAATTACCTGGGAAGTTTGTCGTGTCCTCAATACCAGTCAGGCTAGGTACTAGCTGGTACTATGAGGTACTAGCCTGACATCCCAAGACAGCAATTCTAGTCTATGGCACAGGACAGTTGTATCCTGGACACTATGGGAATTTCCCCTCTCTGCTTTACAAATATACCACTCCCTTGATGAAAACAGCTACCTACCACTTGTGAGTGGTCATTCACTCCTGTTCAAGATTGCCAACAAGAGTACTAATTGGTACAATTATAAAAATATGGTCATGCAGAGAGATCTACTCAAAACTTCTGTAGAAGGACCATCACTAGCTACTAAGAGTAGCCAAACAGTGAAAGCTCTGGCTAAGGGGCAGGCTATTGTCATATCAGTGACTGACAAGGCATGTTCTTTTGAAAAAGCCATTTCCTCCCTTTTCAGTATTTAGAGATTAACTTTAGTGGTCAGGGCTTCTCCCAACAGCAGAAATACTCCAGCCAATGTCACACTGTGAAGTTTCAACCCCACTGCTTCCACCAGTCAGATTTTGGCAATAGATTAGCCGTTGTTTCACACTGTTATTCTAACAGAACCCAGGCCAACTCAGTATCTTGGGTTTTTCCAGGTTTGCTGAAGCTGCCCTGTCGCCTGTTATTAGTGAAGATGAGGATGTTGCAGAAGAAAGAAAAAGAATTATGAATGGAGGAAACAAAACAGATATCTTACAATTACAAGAACTGACCAAGGTAATATTTTGAAAAGAATGAAACAAATATTTGTTTCTATCTTAGTTCTAAAGTTGCCTCATCCCAATAGCATTAAATTAAAAAATTCAGATGATTTTAGTTTCTGTAGATGTCTTGAAATAGGAACTTTCCTTTTTTTCCCCTGCCGTCAATACAGATTTATGCAGGTCGACGCAAGCCTGCAGTGGACAGACTCTGTGTTGGCATCCGTCCCGGAGAGGTAGGTTGTTCAATAACACTGGATTACATTCCATGGATCAGTTCAGATTTTATGCCCCTACTGATTTGCAAGCTGGAAATATTAAAGAATGTGATAAATTTTGCAATTTAGTGCTTTGGCCTTTTGGGAGTGAATGGCGCTGGCAAAACAACAACATTCAAAATGCTGACTGGAGATACTGACGTGACATCTGGAGATGCTGTAGTGGCTGGCAATAGGTAAGTACCTTAAAAAAACCCCTGTGACAATCCATTTACCAGGGTAGAACTGTCCAGATCACACTCTCAATGATCCAGCAGCTCTACAGCATCAAGATCACAGCTAACACGCAATTGCATTTTATACTTATAACACTCTGTTGCAAAATCTGTAGGTAAGTTGTAGTAATGCTAACAGTGGGACAAGGCAATCATATCTAGTGGCAAGAGCTCACAAACATAAGAGAACCCATCCAACAGGGTACTCTGATCTGAGCTTTGGGACTTTTCTCTGGCTCTTTCTAGCACCTTTGTTTACACAGCACTGGCATAATGTCCTAAGTTATTACAGTGTGATCTGGTATGCACTTACGTTAGTTTACTTCCAGGTTGCATGCCTTGGCTTGTTAGGTGTAGTTAGGATTCGATTCTTTGTCCATTGATGTGATTTGAACAATAACTCTTTTGTTGCCAGGACATGGTCCTGGGCACCCTGTTCTAGGTGACTCTGCCTGAGCAGGGTCAGTGGACAAGATAACCTCCAGACACCCCATCCAACCACAGCCATTCTGTGATTTTGTACTTTTTCTACTACCATCAATGTGTTAGCCTTGTGACCTGCCTCTCTGTTGCTAGTGACCACACTCTGAGTTGAAATAACTGTTTTCTTCTAGAAATAAATACTGATTTCAAAAAATAAGACCTGAGTGGCTGTTTAAAGAACTTCTCATTAAGTTAGCCTGTACTTTAACCAGAAAATGGTGAGGAGAAATGGGCTTACACTCTTAACCAGGACTAAGCTGACTTAAGACAACAATATACTCCTTGCTCTTATATACAGACAGGTATTTCATTAGCTAGAATTATTTCTCCTCTTACAAGGGTTGTTGCCTCAGAAAATAAAGATTTTATTCAAACTGTTCTTCTGTCTTAGAGCTAGTATTACAGAACTACGACTCTCTTCTTTTTTTCTCCAGTATATTGACCCACATTTCTAATGTCCATCAAAACATGGGATACTGCCCTCAGTTTGATGCCATTGATGACCTGCTCACAGGACGAGAACACCTCTACTTATATGCACGCTTGCGGGGGGTTCCAGCAGAAGAAATCAAGAGGGTAAAGTAATCTTACTTTTGATAGTTACAGTGATTATTTGTGATGATTAACTGTGCTTTTAATGTGCCAAGGGCCAGAATTTCCCAAGTGGACTTGTTCTCCTGTGTATTGAAGTCCTGGGAGTGGTTCCAGTCATTTAGACAGCTAAGTAACAAGACCACACTATCAAATACCCAGGCATTAATGGTACTTGCAAGTCTGTGGCACTAACAGTGGAAGGCTAAAGATCCAATTCTTGTGACTCAGAATGGCACTGGTTGCTCTTCTGCTCTTGTATTTAAAGTTGTTTATTTATAAGAAAGAAAACATAAAGAAGATTTCAGAAGAAAATAATTTAAATTCTTGCACAGATAGAAGTCTACAGCTGAGACTGCTTTATGGCTTTCCCTCGAGCAGTTAGAACTCTCCTCATTGTCATAAATATTTTGTACTTCCGTGGTCCACTTCTAAAATGAATGTGCTAAACCCCAGGGAACTATCATGTTTCTGCCAGAAGAGAGATGTGTCAGCAATCCTGTCTGTTATGCATTTGCTGCTGTGTGAAACAAATGGTCTTTCTCACAGGTTGCTGAATGGGGCATCCAGAAGTTGGGACTTCCTATGTATGCAGACCACCTGGCAGGGACCTACAGTGGTGGCAACAAGCGCAAACTCTCCACTGCCATTGCCCTGATAGGCTGCCCACCACTTGTCTTGCTAGTAAGTGTCATGGAAACATGGCCCTGCAATAGTTCAGTAGAACATCTCAAAACACTACATGCTAAAGAGCTACAAAGTCCTTGCAAGCTTCTTTCTGCCCTCAAATTACAGCTATTTCAGTGCAATTTTGCATTGATTTCAGGCATATACTGGGATGCATAACTATGTATCCAATGGACCCTAAGTGATTACAAAAGAAAGATCTTCAACAAAGAATGTTTTGAGATAAAATCTCTAATCCAGAAAAATCTGAATTTAAACTGTGGTTTAGTTTCAGTCTGCCTTTTCTTGTCAGAGTGTAGCTACTGATGTAAAACATGATCTTCTGACATATACACCTGGCTGCTTTATCCAGCAGAACAGAGGAAGATAGCAACCCTTTTGCAGCCTTTAATATATTTTAAAGAAATTATACAAATTTATACTAAACTATACAAATGCTGAAATGTAGTTCTTGCCAAATAAGTGATCAGATAATTGCATATCTAGAGGGAAATTCTACATGAAATTACTACGAAAATTCTTTATTTAGATTATATTCTAGCACCTTAATTTGTAATCTATGAAGAAGTATTTTAATACATTTTAGTAACATGGTTCCTTGTACCATTTAATATGCCTTTACATGTGTTCTGCCTGTATGTAGTAAACAGTCAGATAAAATGTTCTCTCATAATCTCTTAAAAGGAGATGTACAATGAAAAATTTTCTATCAAAGTTTTTTTTTGTTACTTACTGGGTTAGCTGATTTATGCAGTATCAGATCCTTAGCTGATGTAAATCAGGGTGAATTCACTAGTTTCTTGGATTGAGCAATGTCCTATATGTTTATGTAAGTAAGATAACACATGGTGAGAACTCTTTGTTGCCCAGAAAAGGCATTCCCTTCCCTGTAGCTCTGCCCTACACAGACATTTTATTCTTACCTTCTTGTACTTGTTTCCTTACTGCTTTGTGCCAAGAAGTCCATTGGTACCCACTCCCTCATATGCTTCTCAAGGTGTGTGTGCTTTCTCAAGACACAGATTACACTGGAGAAGCAATTATATGCCATGGTCCAAAAAACTGCTTGATTCTAAAGAGCTTTACCCTTTTTTATTTGATTCTGATTGTCTTAACATTTCCATTACAGGATGAACCGACTACTGGAATGGACCCTCAGTCCCGGCGCCTCTTGTGGGACTCTATTGTTGGCGTGCTCAGAGATGGGCGAGCAGTGGTTCTAACCTCACACAGGTAAAACCAGTTAGAATTCAGCATCCAAATGTCATTGAAGGTCATCTGTTGGCTTTTATCTCAAATATCTGTTCTCTGTTTTGAAAGTATGGAAGAATGTGAAGCCCTCTGTACTCGTTTAGCCATCATGGTACAAGGTACCTTCAAATGCCTAGGCACAATTCAGGAGCTAAAATACAAGTAAGTAGAATATTTTTATGGTGGTTTTTAATGGGGAAACTTAGTGTATGTGACATGTACCGTTCTTTAAACAAGCAATTCAGTGTTTAACCACTCCTATTTCTGGATGCAACTCTGTGGTATATTAGACAATCTGACCAGATCTCATTTCAGCTCTCTTATGCTATATACCACTTCTGCTGGGCAAATACAGGGCTTCCTAAAAAGCTGGATCTTATGCAATATCTTTCAGATACTGTTATTGTTTTCATAGCTGCAGAAAACTAATTTCCTTCCTGAATGATGAAACCACCTCTTTATCCAATTCCTAAATCCACATGTCGTTCCCAGGTTTGGAGATGGCTACATTGTCACTCTGAAAATCAAAGCCCCAAAGCCTGGGCTGCCTCCAGATCCTACTCCTGCTGAGCAATTCATACGCATCAACTTCCCAGGGAGTTTACAGAGAGAGAAACACTACAACATGCTGCAGTATCAGATTTGCTCTTCCTCTCTGGCTAAGATTTTTCGATTAATAATCTCCAATAAGGAAAACTTGCATATTGAAGAATATTCTGTATCTCAAACAACGTTAGATCAGGTGAGTAAAAAGTAAAACATCCATGAGAAAACCCTAATGGCAAGAATTAGGCAACATAATGGGGATGTATTGAAGGACCAAACTGGTCAAAGTAGAGAATTATCTCACACCTTTTTCTCAGGCAAAATTCCCAGGCCTCTCATCAAGGAGAGTGGATCAATATGAATCAGTAACTTACTCCCTGTATAAATAGGTGCCATTTGAAAGCTGGTAAGACAGCATTTCCCAGATGACAGAATTCACACAACCCATTCCTTCAGGAGCAGCAGTCTGAGCAAGTCAAGGTCAGCAATTTGGAATGAGACTGAGCTGAGAATAGCATTTTATTTTAAACAAGAGGTTTGGACTGTATTGTGTCAGAGGCACTGTGAGAAGCCATTAGACACACAAAACCTGGAAAGTCCACTGGGAGTTTTGAAAACACCCACTTGCTAGAGGGTATTGGCCCCATCTGCCTGCTTTCCTAAGTAACTAAGGGTCCACATATGCAAAGCTGTTTTCAGTGGGACTGCTAGAGAGACATTCCTGGCTGCCTTTCAGCTTCCTACTAAAATATTCTGTCTCCTCTTTTGTATCACAACCAAACTCATGCTGTGCAAACCATGCAAACCTTGCTGAAGCCATCTCCTCCTTAAGAAAAGTAGGATTTTAGTTGCAAGCAAGTACATCCAAAGGAAGGAAGTCTCAAGGAAGGAAGTTGCAAGGAAGTTTATCAAAATAAAGACGGAACTCATGATCCCAGCTGATAACGCAGTGTCTCAGTTCAGCTGATGTCCGTAGATTCCCCTTTCTGTCTGTTTCCTGCAGAGCACTCATTCCACTAACTCATCTCAGTTGAAGGGACAGTGACTTTTTCTGCTTTCCTCACACAGGTTTTTGTGAACTTTGCTAAACAGCAGATGGAGGATGAGGAAATTCCTTTGCATCCACGTGCAGCTGGAGCCAGCCGAGAAGCAAAGGTGTCCCCTGCTTTGCACCAGCAGGCAGTTGCATAGACTGTTCCTACAGTCTCCAGGCTTAGTGTGTGCACAGTGCAAACATGTGCCATACCAGAGCAGAGCAAGGGTAAAACAAAGGTTCCCACTCTCAGTATTACACTGATTTCTTTGCACCTTTCTGAGCACTGTGCTCTCAACAACAACAGCCCTAGCAACAGCCAACTTCTACTGCTCTACCAGAACACTACATGCTGACAGTGTCAAAGGAAAGGCAGGTCTTTGGTGCGGAATAAAATATTCCTTTAACATAAAGTCCATTATAAGATGCGAGAAGTCTCATTCCTCCTTGTTGGCATATAAATAACACCAAAGATGGATTCTCTATCTGGTACTTTCAGGCTGGCAGGTTTTTCTTGTTTAACCCTTATGTCAACTGCTGCGACTCAGCAGACAGGTCCCAAGGCAGAGAGAGCACTGCCCAGCTTAGAAGCAGTTTCCTGCCATGCTGAGTGCACAAGACCATCAAGGTCAGAACAGTGCTGGCTGATGGGGCTAGTGCTGGGAGATTGCTTCACTGTCTCACCAGGCTGCCAGTGAAAACAGACGGTTGTCTCAGCAAGAATGAAAAGAATTAATTCAGATCTCAGATCCAGACACGAAACTTGCTTTAAAAAAAAATTAATTAAAATGATCTCATTCTCATCTTCAAGTTGCCTCAAATAGAGGCCCAATGTCAAAATGGAGATTAAAAAGAGAGTGTATCCAAATCTGCCAAAAGTTTTGTTTTCTTGCAGAGACCTGGAAAGATATCTTTGTTACTAAACAAGACCAATTTTTTCTTCTTTCCTGTGACTGGACATTAAGTGGGTGTAAAGTGTGAATAGGGTATGTGCTTTCTACCTCCTCAGTAGGAAAATTTCAACTTGCTTGTACTCCACACTGCACTCAGTGGGAAATCATTTGACATTTAGCTCTTTTCTTTGGTTCACAGTTTAACTAGTGGAAAAACAATACTGAAAACTTATTCATAATGATGTATTGCTTCAGTTATCTACCAGATCTAACAATTTCTAAGAAATCTTCTCTAAGATATGTTATACAGAATTAAAATCTGGGTCATGTATTTTTGCTTTGAAAGATTTTTTTCTTCAATTGATGTATATATTTTTTAATAAGGACACTCTTGCTTTGTACTGTACAAAATATGAATCTTCAGCAACCAGCTGTAGCCTTCTCTTTTTGCCATAATTATTTCAACTGGTTTTAAAATATAGTCTAGAATTTATTGCATATTTCACCCTTACAAATAGTTGCAAAAATCTTTCTATACATCTATTATAGATAAATAAATTAATTATGAAACAAAACAGTATCTATGCATTCTCTTCATATTCTAAAATAGCTTCTTTCAAATGTCATTCAAATAGATATCAATAGCCTTTTTTACTAGATTTACACAAAACCCAACTAAGTCCCACAGAACATCCTGTGACAAAGAAAACACAGGAAGTCCAAAATTAAGCTGATTTTTCTCCCTGGCTCCGAAAATAGGAAGAGTATTCTGAGGACTAGCAGTCACTTCATGTATTTACAAAGTGTATTAAAAACTATTCAGAGAAGCCTGATGTAAAATGCTAGATAAAAGGTCCATTAGTATCCTAAGGAGTTGCTACAGGAAAACAGGCCACGTATCAAAGATATGGCATAGGTTAGATTGCTTCTGAATCTTATTTACTCATATGCAATTTACTAATGAAGAAGACCAAAAACAAACAAAAGAATCCAGCACAGGATATTACATTCACAAATACTACAAATACTTCTTGCTTCAGATTCTTTTAGCGAATTAAGGGTTAGACCCAAATCAGGTTTTTGAGATATTGCCTATTTCTTTATTCCGGGAGCCATTCATATTCTTTGGTAATGTTATCTGTTACGAAGCACCTGCCTCCAGGCAGCACACTCTCTTCTTCGAGTCAAAGGCGGCAGATCATGCAACTGTCTTGAGGCCAGCTGGCCGTGCTGGCTGAGCCGAGCTCTGGT
This sequence comes from Acanthornis magna, assembly GCA_036785705.1. Classification (NCBI taxonomy): domain Eukaryota; kingdom Metazoa; phylum Chordata; class Aves; order Passeriformes; family Acanthizidae; genus Acanthornis; species Acanthornis magna. The sequence goes on from JAWUZG010000058.1 coordinate 1,341,026, forward strand.
AGTTAGCTGGTGTGTCCTCGTTCCAATGTAGTTCTGTCTTGCAGAATGCCACTGCTAAATTTGGAGCTGCTTTTCAGCACAGACTTCTCAGTATCTCTGATCCATCAATCTAAATAGACTCGTACAGAAAAAGCTAAGTCAGGTTACAGTGAACTGCAGGGGCTTTTTTTTGCAGCTGTGCAATGAAGCCTTATTTTTTAAGGTGCTTCTGAGTTGAGAACTCTTGAATGTAAGGAAGTGTAGGCTTCAAGTGCATACAGTTTCCCTTAGCACTGGAGATTGAACATGCACCAAAATCCTTTTAATTAATTCATTTATTAGGTGGGATATTTATGAGGTTTTTCTTCTTGAATTTCTGTGCAATATTCAAATTAAGCCTTCTTTTCTTACAGCAAAAAGGGAATAATTGGCATTCTATGACTTGGATAATCCTTGAATTCTCGTAAGTAGGTGCAGTGTTTATCCTTTGCCCAGATTGTCATCTGAATGAAGCAAAGCAAGGTGAACAGCCCCACTGGAAGGAAGGGAAAAAAAGATACATTTCATTATCACATTACAAACATGCTCTTGATGTTGACATCATTTCAGGTTGAAGTACCAAAACATTACTCACCTGGAACACACTGAGTCATGATAGTGAAACTGATCCAGGTCCCCACCTGTTTTGGCCAAGGAAATTTAAAATATTTCTGGTGACAGCATTTGCATTTATCTCTCTATTGATCAAAATAACCTTGTCCTAGTATAGGTAAATAAAAAAACCAAGTCAGCCATATCAGTTTCTACTATTAATAACCTTTAGCCAAAAAGGTGAATTGTGCCTTATTATCACAAACAAAGCTTTCATATTTGCTTCCATAGCTATTACAATGAGAATTTGTTAAGCTTTAAAACAGTGTCCTTTCTGTTCCTCTGCCTAATTTGTATTCATCAGACCTCCATCAGTGTTAGGAACGGTCACTTTCTATAGGGCAAGGCCCAATGCTGTTGTCATTAACATCTGTGATCTCCACTGAATTTAAAAACTGACACTGTTCCCCTGTGCAAGAATAACTTAAACTGAGTTGCACTGACTTTATCTGCTTTTGAACTCAGTCGGGAGTTTAGCTCTTGATTAAGGAATATGAAATGATAAACTGATTCAAGATTCTAAAGCAGTCACCACCAACACAAGTGACTGTGTAAGTTATGAAAATGGGGAAGAAGACTGGCTTATTTTCTCTATCACAATATCTTCTGTTTCTCTGACCACTATCATCCTGCCTGCTGTGGTATTTCTGGGCTCCTATAAATCCACCAGGTACATCCACCCCTTATTGCAACACAGTGGCAACCTCCCTGTTCCTGGCTGCAGAATTTGCTCTGCTGTGCAGTGTCTCTGTCTTGTCTAGCAGCCACAGGGAAGCACTGGCCCAGGATCAGGGCTGTCTGTGTAAGGTCAGTCCCATCAAACTGCCTCAGGGGAGGGGAAGAAGAGCAGACAAATTCCTGTCCACAATCTGATTTCATGGGCCTTAGGGAAGGAGGGAAAATGTATTGAGCTGAATTGTTTCAGAGGTTTCTCCCATGTCTAACATTCCAAAAGAAACAAAAATATATTCAGCAAAACTAAAATATGAACATCTGGTTCGAAAATACATACCTCATATGTATAGTTAGGGCAAGATACAAAGAAAAACAGCCATGTGAAAGGATTCTTTGTTGGATATGGGATCTTACGAGTTTTGGATCCTATAGATTAGAAAACAAATCACAAAATATTCACACTCCTAAATACATTGTTTCCTGTAAAGACAACCCAACTCTGTCTACTCCTCTGTCTCATGACTGTGAGAGGGACAAACAGGATGTGGGAAGACAGGATGTCCTCTGGACTCACTAGAAGGAATTGGATAACTGTGAAGAAACTTTCCCTTGCTCACCAAAACACAGCTTGTACCTTCACTGTGTCCTTTTGCACTGGCAGCATAACCAATGTAACTGCTCCCCCAGCACAACCCAGCCCAAGACAATAAAGATTACAGTAAGACAAGAAGTGCTGTTCAACAGTCTGATGTTGGATTCCTTGCACTGTCTGATTTCCCTTAGAATCCAATCTTTACAACCTGTGCTCCAACAGCAGTCAGCTGATGGGTATCAACACCCCCCAGGATGAGCTCTTTCCTGAAGCGGAGTAACTGAAGAAGTAATGAGTGGCTGCACAAAAGGGAAAAATGATGATGCAGTTTTTACCATTTCTCCGGAGGTCACTGAGTGCAACATGAATGGAGAAATTTCCAGCTTCACACAGCTGCAACAAAAAGTATGACAGAGTTAAAAATGTTCTTTCCTTCTATTTGTTTTTCTTCCTCTTGTTATTTCCTGGGGTCCTTTAAAAATTTAAGAAAAGGAAAATAATCTATTATAAACATAATAAATATCCTTAACTAAGACTGTGGACAGAAGGATGACACATCTTCATTCAAACATGAGTCCATATTATACTCTGTTATATATTTATGATATTTTTCAGAATATCTGGACTCCATGTCTAAAAGATCAGATTTACTACTTACATAATCCCCTTGAAAGCTAAATAAACCACAGGGGACAGAAGTAAACTCGAGAGATACTTGCTTTATCTTTTGATCATTCTTATGTCCTTAAAAACATCCAAAAATTATTTGCATAGTCTTGGTTTCTCAAAAGTTATTAAAATCCCAAGGAAGATACAGTTTGGTCTCTAAGTAAGTTTTCTTCTCTAGAGTATGATTGATATGAATCATGAAATATAATTGACCCAGCTTCCTTCACTGGTTTTAAAGAATGCTTTCCCAGTCAATTATGAAGAAAGTATATAGAAATGACCCATTTATATGATTACGGACAGTCTCCAGTGTCTGCAATGCATTATTATTAAAGCAAATAACTAGTGGTCAGAGCTCCTGAGTCTTATTCCGAGCTCTGTGCTTTCAGTTATGGAGCCTCTCTATAAAATGTGAATAGATTATGACCTCACGGAATTTTCATACTGAGAAGCTGCGTTGAGATCCTGCAGTCACTGATGATTAGTTTGTCAAAGCAAGTGAACAGCGGATGTTCTAAACAAGTTACAGCTACGTTGGAAAAATCTTTGTACAGAGGTACATCTTTATTTGCTACAGTAACATTGCTTCTGCATGCATGAAATGTTCCTAGGAATTGTGAGAATGAACAGTGCCTAAAGAATTTCAATTCATAAGGAGAGCTGTAAAAAGGTTCTGAAGCTCACCAAAATGAAACTCTTATCACTGGAAATTATCAGCAACATACTTTCTTAGCTGGCTGGTTCTAGTTCTCTGATATTTATGGTCTGTTGTGATTCTTATCACTCAATAAACAGTTCACAAAACAAACTCACTGGCTTTTTAACACAGTGGCACAAACTGGTAGTTCCAGCTTTCTTTTAAAGATTATGAGACATCATCCAAGCAGATAAATATCCTAGTCTTGGAATGGATACTGAATCAAAATATTCCTTTGTGTATAAAATCATGTTAAAAACTGACAGATTTATCTGTTCTGCATGCAAGTGGTCAGTTTTAGTAGTATGTCCCAAATGTTCAAGTCCTAAGTATCTGCTTATCCTACTCACTCCTCCACTTATATGACAGAAGAAATAAAGATATTTTCGCATTTTATAGAAAGAGCAAGAAACCTACCAGAAACATGATCACAGCAAAATTTATCTGTTTTTTCCCATAAGCTATTAAAAAAAACAAAAAAAAACCAACAAAAAACCATGTGATTAGTACTAATACACAAAGTACATACATAAATACTGAAATCACTGAGGGTTGTTGTGCTACTTACAAGGAGGAGTGTAAAGAGGATGATTGATGTAATATGCAAGCCAAGCTGCAAATCCCCAGTAATATAAGCAGTTCTGAAAAACAGGCAATTTTTCTTTGTTTTAGTACAATCTTTTAGGCCAATATTCACTGCAAGGACTGTTGATAACAATGAATTGGGGTAATTGTTCAACTTGCTGATAATACAACAAGAAATGGCAGTAACTGTGTGGTAGGTAGGAGCAGGTAACAGGAAATAACAGGAAGGAAGTAGTGCTCATAGAGTTAAGATTTCCTCTAAAACAACTTCTTGGAGCTGTTAAGTTTATAAACAGTTTTACAAAATATGATCATATGATTGGAAACAAATTTATCTTGTCTTGCAAGCCATTGGGCCAAGTTGAAGTGCATACAGACTGTATGTTACAGGGAAACTTGTTTTGCTGACCCCTGAGACTCTGAGACCAGATTTAGGCACTGTCCTCTCTTCTCTGCTTATTATTTTGCACTGCCCAATCTCCTGTCCTCTTCTCCTTCATCCCATCAGTTTTCTTCCTTTTCCGCACTTTAACTTTTCCTGCCTGATGCTTTCCTCTGCAATTTCACTGCAATTTCTTTAATTTGTCCCTTTTTGCTGCTGTCCTTGTGTTTCTGCGATGTAGTTTCCACTCTCTGATAACATAGCTGTCACTAATGGCTGTACTAACTCATTCCTGCCCAATCTCGATGCTTGTTCACAGGCTTCATCCGTGGAAAAATCTACTTACAAGGACAATCTTTACCTCTTATTTGGTTTCCTTGGCCCTGCCTCCTGTGGGGTTTTCTCTGACACTCATTGCTGCTTTGATATCTTGGTGACAGGTTATTGTCTCCCTCCTTAAATATATGTGGGTGGGAGAGAGGCCCTTTCTCAGCCCCTTCCTCTTCTTGCTCTGTGCTCTAACCTCTAGGTGTCATTCTCTTGCAGACAGACTTTTACCCCTCATCAACAATTCATAAATTCACCTCTCATCAGTTGAGTCTTCTTTTACCAAACCTAGTGCCTCAGTTTCTAATGTTTTAGGGTATGTTTGTTTGACCACAAATGAGCTCTTTGTCTTCTCTTCACCACTTCTTTTCTTTTCTTTGCTTTTTCTTTCCTTACATCCTATTCTCAATTTTGAGTAAAACCCTGATCCTATTACTCTTCCGGTAAAGATCCTCTTACTCTTTCTGGTACTCTTTCTTGGCCTTCCAAATAGGTTCCTATACCTTAAAACATTTCTAGGTGTTTCTGCTTTCTCCTTCACAGCTTCCTTTCCTGCTCATGCAGGCAAAAATCCCATCCAAGGTTGCATTTTTTACTGTCCTGACTGGTTTAACTTTTTTTTTTTTTTTTTGCTTTGAATTTTGCAGTCTTTTCCCCCTGTATATACCAGAACTGCATTTTTAGCAATAATACCCTGGAAAAGTGATTACCTCAGCATCTCCAACTTGCACTAGCTGACTGCAGTGTCTGATGGTGCATTTTTCTGAAAATGCTGGTGCCCACTCATCTACCACAAACAGTTGTATCCAACATTCAGTTGCATTCCCACTTTCTTTTCAGAGTTAATTGAACCACTGACGTTCCCAGAGACCTCAGACAAAATGGAGAACCTTTTGGGTATGCTGTAATACAAGCACATAGTATGTCCCTGCTCTGAGATTATATAAGAGATAACTGATGAGAAAGAGCAAATTATTAACCAGTAATTACAAATCAGGTGGGACGGACGGGCAGAAAAGTTAAATAACTTCCCTGCGATGACTTTGTTTTCCCCCAAGAAATGCAGCAGAACCCAAAGAGTGATTCCAGTGAGAAATATAGGCAGTGTCCTGTCCATAAACTACTGCTTCCTCCCTAACACTAGCTTCTTCAACCAGCACTTACAATTTACTAACTGCTGTACAAACTTGGGTGGAAACAGTTCCTTGTAATCTTGGAATGGCATCTTCAGAAAAACCTTTTCCTATCTTCAGGGCTTGGCACAGGCTGGAACATATGGCAGTGGATTTCAGTAAAGTAAAATTAAATAAATTAATTATCATGGCTCAGTCCCCAACAGCACATGTTGTAATTAAACCTAACAAGTGCTATTCAGCCAAAGAACATGATTTACTGCAAGAGTATTCCTCAGTTATAAGAAAAGGAGCTTTAAGATGAGTGGTGTCTACCACTGCTAAGGACCTTAGCAGTAACACTAAATTTTCAGCTGCCGCTTGGATCCTTATTGCTCATACAAAATGTGAGGTTCAGTGAGGTTCAGATAGGAACATGCAAATTTCCTAAACTCCCTTAAAAGAAAGAAAGAAAGGAATTGTTTCTGGGAATCTTGAATAATAATGCTTTACAACAATCTCTTATAATGTTGTGGGTTAAGTTCAGACGTTTCAGGGATCCCATAAATAAATTATTCCTAAGTTCCCAAACTTAAGGTTAGGATTTTTGTCTTCTCTACTGCAATTGACAATCCCTATTTCTTCATGTCTTGCCTATGTTTATTCATGACCAGCACCTACCCTTCTGTTTATCTTGTTATGTTGCCTTCTGGTTTAAATAGTATTTATTTACTTCTAATGTTTTCTTTCCTCCAGATATTCCTTCTTTTTACTCACAAAAATGTTCATGGGTAAAGAAAGACCATGTAAAACCAATCATGAGACTAATCTTTGAGGAATTCTACTGGTACCTCCCTATTGTTAAAGGTCTGATAGATCCTTTTCTGGCACAACCATAATTATCTTCCTTTCAACTAGTTCCTTTATCACCATGCAATTTTTGTATTAAGCCCCATTATTCACCCTAAGGGAGTTGTTTACTATGTTCAGATAAATCAGGTATTCTACCTTTCCAATGCCTAGAAAAATCACATATCTTAGAAAAAATTCTACTATGTTAGTACGCACTGCTTTTGGTGAAGCATGACCTGCTTTTGGTGAAGACACTGCATTGTAGGGCATAATTTATTCCTATTTCCATTTGGGAAAAAAGGATGAAAATCACATCTTTCATCAATTCCCATCTCAGACTTCTACTTACTGACACTGAAGTGTCTTCTGTACAGGTAGCATTCCACTGCACTTGTGAAATAAGCTATCTATGTCTGCTGTGTATGTGATCAAATACTGAAAGTAAGAAGCTTTGTCTACCACTGTATGTGATGGAAAAAAGGGAAAAGGATGTGATTTTTTCACAGTGACACAATTCTGGAGTAACACCACCAAGGTAAATGAAGTTACAAAAGCAAATCAAACCCAAGCATTGCTAAGCAGGTAGAATAAGAACTGTGAGCAACTTTACAGATTAAATCAAGTGGCACCAGCCTGAGAGGATGGAAAAGAGGAAGTGATCAGAATGACTGGTACAAATGCCAATTTTAGCAACAACAGTTTCTTTGGTCTGAAAGGAACAAGTAGTTGTCAGAGATGGCAGTGAGAAAAAGAATTATCACACTGTTTTTTTTCAAGGTAAGTTTGCTCATATATCTGCTCTTTAGCATGCATTAGCCACTGTTGTGTCAAGAACGAGATCTGTGAACCTTTTAACAATTCATGCTGCAGGAAGCCCAATAAATTTCTAGGGAGGATTCTTTTGGAGGGCCACTGCTCCACTCCAGACCCTCCTTCCATTTTGAAAGCATGAAACCAGCAGGAGCAGAGCCACTGGACAGCTGTAAAGAGTTAGCCACAAGGCAGAGCTTCAGCTGCTAGAAGTATCACTGCCATAGTGCAAATTACAAGGGATTGTCTAGATCCCAAATGCTAAAATTGCCAAATGATTCTCCAGCTGATAATCTCTTGTCTTCCTTAATATAAGGTGTACTTTTGACTACTAGTGTGCACTCTGTTGCAAACATTTGTAAAATAACGACAGCCTATGCATAACCATGCCGTCACTTGTACTACTTCTCAGGAAGTAGTACTTCCTCCATCTAGGAAATGGAGTTTGAATCTCAACAGCTGCCCTGTGCCACAGCAGCACTGGGGACATTAGGGAATGCTCCTGTGGAGAAGAAAATGCTGAACAATGAAGCTGCTTTGCGCAGGATCAAGGTAAATTAACAGTTCCTTAATAACACAGAGAATTTTAGGGGCAAAGTAGATATAAAATGACTGTTAGCAAAAAAGGATTTTCTTTTTTTTTTTAAAGCAGCTCTCCCACCATTATGGCTGCCTGTGCTACCTTTAAAGTTAACTTGTTACTAAAACCTTCACATCCAAGGAGCTAGCTGAGTGAAAAGAAAGGGTATGCTGAAGGTTTAAAATTCTAAAAAGTAATAAGACTACTACAATATTAGTAACAGTATGACAGCATGTGGGTTATACAATAGTGACATTAAGAAATCTTCTGAAAGAATTGCAGCTTTATGGGTGAGATTTGCTGTGCATTGCTACAAAAGCCACACAAAAAAGTCTGTGGTGCAGAGGCAGAGCATAGGCTGGCTAGGCTGGGTTTGTAAGGGCAGCTATGGATAGATTCTGACACAATTTACCTTCACAATATTCCTGAGTGGCATAGTCCCACGGGAGAACCGATGAACAAATACTGTTTCAATCAACCTTTTGATGTAGTGGAAAGAGTGGCAGATACATGCCAAGCTAGAAACAGCAAGACAAAAGCATTTAAGAGTGCTTAAAAAACCAGGTGTGGCAACACATTTGGAGTAAGACTACAAGAAATAACTGCTCAAGCCTGCAAACGGACTTACTTAACTACTGGGTGCGGACTTGATGTAAATCTCTCATCCAGTCCATAGACAAAAGTCATGCGGAAATAAAACAGAAAATAGATGAACAATGGACCTGTATATTCTATCAAAAATACCTGCAAAAAGAGAGAAGATAATTAGACAGCTGAATTAGGTGATGGTTTTGCTTTGGTTTCTTTGTGATAACTAATGCAGTGGGATAAACACCTCCACAGATCCAGGGCGGCGCTAAGAGAGGCAGGGAGGGAGTAGGTTTGGGCTTGGGCTGTGAAACTCTAGACATGCACACAAATATTTTGCAATGATTTGTCTCAGTTGCATTCAAAAAGCCATTGCCAGTGCAGCAGACACAGTATGGGTATGAAAAGATAATAATGGCAGCCCAGAGATCATGACAAATATGCATGCATGTAACATTTATGCAGCTCTCACCCTTCTCTTGCACTCAAAAACTGTTGCTTTATTTTGCTTTAAAATGAAATTTGGTGAAGAATTTGTCTTGAGAAATAGGAGTTCTGCTTCTACTGAATGAATTTTGTTTAAACTGGAAACACAGCTTGTAAGTGTTCACAGTGACCCCCATCTGTGTAAACAGTTAGCACAGCAGTTGTCCTGGGAAACAACAAATTCATTCTATGTTCAAACAAGCTTTAATCTGAATATTAGGAGGAAAATAAAAAGAAAGAAAAAAAAAAGAGAGGAAACCAAAGAAGCTATTCTCTAACTTGATTTTATTTCAGATAGGTGTGTATTTCTTGGGACCATCACTTTAAATTGAACTCTGGACCAAATATTAACAGCTGAATTTTCCACACTTCTGTAAGTGAGGAAGGTAGGCTAATACCTCACTTATTAAAGAGAAAGAAGGGAAATTGATTGTACTTCTGTCACAAAAAACAAACAAACATAAAAAAAAACCCCAGCAACAAAACAAAGCAAACAAAAAAAGAAACCCAAACAATCCCTGTTCTGTAATGCATTTAGAGTTATTTTGTCACTCAGAAAAGTTGGGTTATTTATTTCTGTTACAATCAGCATTTTCTCTGGCGAAGATCAGGTTTGCTTGTAGATGAGAAGTTCATCTTTTTGATTTGATAATACTGAAGTATTTCTTGGCTTATATTTGAGTGAAGTAGCTTGAAGGGCAGGGAGAGCAGAATGTAAACGATAGATTATGAAATGACAGAAGCCTGGTGTTACTCTGCACTGTGATATTTTGGTATATATTAATGCACGTGTGTCTTGAAGTCTACACTGCCGTTAGAAGTTTTCGCCTGTCTTCCTGTTTTTTTTGATTGTGTAATAGCTGCTTGATTTATCAGCATTGCATCCAAAGTAATGGTGTGAAGACTCAGTCTTGCAGAACAGTTGACTTTTTTTTATTTTACCTCCTATTAATGTTGTCTTTGCTATTTATAATCAACACAAGATTTTATTAATGTTTCATAGCTAATAAATGGCAAATATGCCTTTAAATTACAAGGTACTTTTCCCTTGATGTTGCGCTGTTTATTGGAACTAGTGTAATATTGTGCAGCACGGACCTTCTAGAGAGCTGGAAGGGTCATTGGTCACCTCACCGCAGAAACAGCAGTGCTGTGTTGCTTGCCAAGTGAGTTGTGATAAAATTTGCATTTGAGCTAAGACAGTAAATATGCAAGGTCTTTGTGGATGGCAGCTAATATTGCAGGAATTATCAGCTGTCATTAGCCTGTCACCACATCTTGGGACACAGTCACATGCAGACAGCAGCTAATCTTACTTTTATGCATTTTCTTGCTGAAGTCATTCCAAGTACTGACATGTGAAGTTGCTCCCATGCCTCTTTGCAGGACAAACTCATAGGAGTATAATCCTAATTTTGTCAGGATTTACACAGGTCCTGTGAAGCAGATTGCCAAACGCATTTACACACCTAATTCCTAATGATTTTGCAGTAGACATCCATTTGACAAGCTGCATCTTAGTTCCGTGGACCCAACCTACCCTGCAGCAGATTTTCCACTGCTGCTCTCCCAGGGAACAAAACAGGCGTTCAAACTGTTACTGCTTTCCCTGATTAAATGAACTGAAGCAATGAGGATTCATTGCCTGCATCCACTTTCAAAGCAGACATCATGCAGAAATATTGGAGAGAGACAAAAAGTGATGTAAGGATTAACTATGGAAAACTAGCCATTAAAATGGCTCAGACTTCAAGCAGAGCTCACCGTAGTCCATCCTATCTGTGGCCCTAAATCTTTAAAGTATAAGGTAGCAGTTGTGCCAACAGGGAGGTGCTGCAGGATTTCTTCATCCCTCAGGGATTTTCCTTCTGAGAAGGAAAGAAGTAATTACATCTTAGTGAAATTCAAGTCAACTTTGGTGGCATACTAGCTTTATATGGTGCTTTTACCAATCTATGAGACTCCTTAATGCGATGTGTGTTTATTGGAATCTCAATAAACAGACTAAGAATATTTATGCTCAATTTTTATTTATCCCGGTTATCACATATAAGCCTGGATCCTCTATTCACACCAAAACAGTTAAGCAAATTCTCAATCCTATGTGCCTGCCTAGTCTAGTAAACTTGCTTCATCACTGCTAACAGCAGAATTTCTCGATGGGTCACTGCCCTTTATTATAGTTCACTGACCTCCTAGTCAGCTGCACCTCTATCTCTCTCCTCTCTCTTCCACTGTTGTTGCTCATCTTCACACAGACAGAAGATAGGATAAACTGTGATTGGAAAACTCTCCTTTAGAAATTTTCATTGCCTTTCTTTTCCCAAACAACCAGCTAGGATTGGATTCCACAGAACTTGAGCTTTTAATGCCTAGATTTGGGGAAATCTCCAGAAGGTCAGCATTTTCTCATGGCAAGTCTCACTATGTAAGTTCATGGAGGAATCTGACAAGGGAGACCCTCATAGAAGGAAGTAAGATGCATCTGTTTTCTGTGGATAGATTTTACACAATAAACAAATCTTCAGCATCATACTTTTAAGGGACTTTTTACATAAAATTATACTTAATGAAAGCAAAGGAAGAAAGTGCTATATTTTAGGTAGGATGAATTAACAGAGTTTGGCAATTAGACTTTCTTCTGTGCGCTCAGGCCATGAACTAAGAGGCTTCTAGTAGCAATACCTACAACTGTATTCATGAAGTCAGCCAGCTGTCATCAGCTTTGTCAGCAATTGCTACATCCACAGCAATGTGTTCTGCATTAGCTTCCCTCAAAAGAACGGGTAATGCCTGCCTGAGAGCAGAGGATTATGCGAATTGATAGCTCAAACTCACAGCCCTTTTTGGTACTCCCAGCTGAGCATCATCGTGGAGATCATTTCACTGCAGCTAAGGGAAGTTAATATCTAGATCCTGTGCTGCGTGTCCTGAAAGCAACAGTGCTCAATAGTTAGAAAGTGCATTGGAACAATGTGCAAACTCCGGAGTTAATTACCAAGCACCAGGGTGGAAATGTATTTACTTTCAGAGAATTATATTTGTTCTGGATTCTCTTCAGCCTCCATAGTGCTAATTAACATAGCTGGAAACTGATTCTGAAGTGCTAATACCCTTAAGCACACCTTTCATGCCAGGGCCCTGCTCAGAGTTTAGTTACTCCAGATCTCACAAGTACTTACTTGGATCAAGTTTTATTGACTGCCTTGCTGGATACCACCGAGGATCTGTAACACCATACAGAATTGTGTGATATACAATGTTTGGTTTAGGTCTTCCACTACTATAATGAATGCAATACAACAAAATGAGCTTTAGTTAAAGGTTTTTATGAATATTTATTCAACACTAATATAGGTGATAATTTATGCAGCAGAAAAAAATACAAATATTATCAGGATAGGATACAATAATTTTACTGAAATCTCACTGTGATCACATTCATATCCAGGTGATCAGCACTATGTGTGTGTATATCACATGTTTCAAATTATGTAATTTTTTCCTATTTATGTACTGGATATTCTGATGTGATGCGAGCTGCTGCGGAAGTTATACTCACATAATTTATGGAACATCAGTCTGATTTCTCTAATTGTAGCATTTGGTTCCACCTAGGCAACAAAAATATTGTATTTATAAGATGCATAGTTTGAGTGACAGCTACTAGGTGTAAGACTATGAAGTAAAATAGAAATGTGACTTAGACAATGTAACAATTTTTTACACGTCTAGTCTTGGCATGAAGGATTCAAATCACTGACAGGAAAAAGGCAGAACAATTTTTGACACCTGTTTCAGAGGCAGCTTCTCTAGCAGTGATGAAGACTTACTACTACAGCAGTGACAATTTGATGGCTTCTGAGTACCACACAACTGGCACCCTCTTAGTAAAGCAACCAAAGTTGTCCTTTTTGCCCAAAAGCTCCTTCTGGAAAAGTGTTGAAGTACACTGTAGTCAGTATGAAGTTTGCATAACCATTGCAAGTGGCCAAGGAAAGGCTACCAGGAGATGAAATAAGCTTCATAAACACTAAATTTAGTTAAGAAAAGTGAGTAATTCCTAAAAAAAGTCACCTAGCCTTTTAAGCAGATTTTTGTTTTACCTTATCTAGGAAGCATAGCTGTTTCTTTGTCTCCCAATCAAGGATTTCCACCTGAGAGGACATAAAATAGTAATTAATAATTATTGGCTAAATAATGTCTAAACTCTTAGTTGATCCCCAAATTAATAATCATTGCTCAGAGTGAGACACCATTTTTCTCTGATCTCTGCATTGTGTCAAAAACCTTCCTGATGTTCTCAAGAGACAGCTTTAACCACAGCCAGGTTCCAAAAGCACTCAACTTGGAAAAAAGAATTGCCAAATGAATTGTCTTCCTGGATATATTCAGTAGCAGAAGTAGCTAAGTTTTTAATTGAAAAAGTGATCTGGGGTATTTTATTATGCTAAAGGAAGAGGAACAAGTAAGGGGTAGAGAAGTTTCCCAGGAATCACTAAAGAACAGTACTTCGATGATTCATAAAATTAAAAAGTTTGAGGAAAAAAAGGTAAATGTGTATATATATAAAAATATATATACATGTAACCAAATATTCTGAGTACATACAGCTTAAAGATTAATGTATATTTTCCCCAGAATATCTTAAGTGTAAGGAGAGTAGAAAATACTGGTGGACATAATGAACAAATGCAGCTAAATATGTGGGCTTCACAAACCCTCAAGCATTTGTTATAGGAATACTTGGTGTTACTCTTGCTTCTTAGATCACCTGTTTTATTAACTACATATTAGTATTTTATATTCCAAGCAGTGGTTTAGTTACAGCTTTGAAAAGGAAAGAGCAGTTTATTTCCGTGATCTAACAGCCCTTTGGCAAAATGTTATGATTTTGATCAATAGCCAAGCAGAAAAGTCCCCAGACATTTCAAAGCCCAGTTGTAGCAGCCTCCCTAAATCTCACTGCAGTTGTTGGGGGTTTTTATATAAACATCTTGCATTAATTATGTTTGGTATTAACTGGCCAAGAGAATAGATTAACATTAGACTTTAAATATGATTCCTCACTAAAAATAGGAGTCACAGTCCAGTATCTTTCTCAGAGGGTTGCTTTGAAGAGATCACTTGGTTAGAGTATCTTATTTCCTTGTTTCACTTGTCCCAAAGGCTTCTTTTTCTATTGGCACAGCAATGGGGCACTTCAGCTCCAGCCACACCTATCAGATCTGACCTCCACAAGGAATACTAATGCCATGATATTTTCTACCTGTGCATTGTAAGCTCTAACTGGGACATCGAGGGAGGTAAGCACTGTTCCTCCTTTGTGATACATAACATGTGATGGATTATTAGGATATGTTTTCCCTTGATTTTTTGTATTTAATATAACACAAATCTCAAGTTTTCATGTCTGTGTGAAATCTCCATAGGAAAGCAAATGAAGTGGGCTCCTTTCACAGAAGATTATTCTTGAAATACACCATTCTGACACTTGCAGTCCACAGAACAAGTACAGGGCAGGGAGGGGGCTGTACACCATTTTTTGTCTCTTCTGACACGAAGTTGCTACAAGGACTATTGAAACCTTTGGTGTACCTCAAAGCTCTTTTCTCAATGAACCCCATTGGGCTGCCCTACAGACTGCAGCAGTGCCTACACTTTTAGCAGTGTCCTTCCCATTCCATACCCAATCCAAAGATATACTTTTTTTAATCAGAATCCCCAAGGGGCAGTTTTAATCTATGGCCTTCAGTGGCTGTATTAGAGAGATCTTCTCCAGGTCAATTATAGAGTAGTTTAAATATCTTTCTGCCACTATAGTATTTTAGTTGGGTTATTCTTATTTTGCACAAGGCCAGACTGAAAATTACAGAGTTTTTCTTTTGCTCTGTGGTTTTCATGGGGGTGGCCATACAGAAATTTCTGTGAACCTTTGGAATCAGTGTAGAAAACAAGCAAATAAATCATCCAAGATGTTATTTACCATTATTTGGCTCTGTTCCAGCAGGATTCTTTCAAATGACAAACTGTCATACTTGCCTATACTGGTCCATTTCTCCAAATACCTAAAGGAAGCCTATAGAGACGATGGATCCAGACTTTTCTTGGAGGTGCACAGAGATATTGGTGAGAGGGAATGTGTCCAGATGCAATATGAGAAAATCCAGATACAAGGAATTTTTCACAGTGAGCTAGGCCAAATATTAGAAATTGCATAGAGAGGATGTGGAATCTCCGCCCTTGGAGACATTTAAAACAGGATAGGACAAGAACCATTTCTCTTTGATCTGGCTGTATCTGTTTTGAGAAGCAGTTGGACTGCATGACTTCCAGAAGGCTCCTACAATCTAAATTGCTCAATGTTTCTTTTTTTTTTCCCACTTCCAACATTTCATTTGCTTTCAATTACTCTCAAGATCTAAGCAAATATCAAACATTCTTTCCCTTTTCAGAAAGATGATGCTGGAACACAGCTTTAGATGCCACTCCAGTCCATAGCAAATTGTGCAACAACAGAGGGAAAGCAAGGTGACTGTTTCCTCTAATTATCACACCTCTTAGATTTATTAGAACATCCTCCAGTGTAGATGTTCCCTGCACAAGGAACAGAAAAGCCTAATTCAAAGCAAGGAATGGTGTCTTTCCTGAACATCCCGGCCAATCCATGAAGCACCATAGCACTGAACACAGTGTTTCCAGCCTTGAGGCGCAGCACCAAGTCAGTTAATGCATTGGTTGGCAAGTTTTCAGATACCCGGCAATCTGTTCTTGGAACGCTTACTGGTGGGCATCATCTCTCTTAAACATAAATTGTTTGGCTCAGAGAACTTTAATTTCATTGTGTTTTCAAAGCATTTAGCACAATAGGACACCAACTGTTGGCCTGCATTAGTACAGTAAGACTTACGGTCCACTTATTTGGTGAATTTTTAAAGACATTATAAACTATGGCTTCTCTGAGATTTCTTTGTGCAGACTTAATCAATAGGCAGATTTGCGCAAGATGTTAAAAACTTTTATAGGTGACTACAAATATGTATCTTTGATGCTTAGAAGACAAATTTGTTCTATTGCATAAGGATTAAAGAGTGATAGTGTCATTAATGAAAGAAAAAAATCTTGATTATTAATGTTTAGAACAGGTTGAGGGCAAAGAATAAGCAATATACAATATAAGCAGAGAAAAGTATATTCAGCTGTTAAATTTTTATTCAGAAAATAAAAAGGTAAAATAAAAGAGGGGAAAGTATTCATAAGGGAAAAACAGCTGAGGAAAGTGTTTAAAAAGAGTTTTTAAGATGCAGTGTCTCTGTAATAGGATTACAAAAATATGGTCAATTGAATTCCTGCAGTCTAAAGCCATATTGAGTGCTAAAGGATCAAGAGATCTTAAAAATGATGTGATAACTATTACGGAAATACTGACACATTTATCATGTCTGTGCATCTTAGAACTTTAATTTGAAACCATTTGTAATCAGCAGATTGAGTAAATTTGAGTGAGACTTTATAAGCCCTGACATAAGCATATATTGTATTGATTTCTTTTGAAATTACTCAGTTAAAAAAAAAAAGTTTATTTCACAGTATAGGAACCAACCAGTCTGAGGAAGAGTAATGTAGAATGAATTCTCCCTGAACTGTTAGAATGCTTACATAAATCAGTTTCTTTAAATTTAACCCTAAATAAAACAATCCAGTGAATGCCACAGTCCTAATTGAATATTTCAAAACATTTTTCCTATGGAATTATTCATTTTCTCTATCTCCTTTGTTTTTTCTGGTGGACTATGTTGTTCCTGAAGGAAGTAAGCATGCCTTACTGTGATCTCACACTAGGATATATCAAGAATAGCTTTTTTGAAGTCAAGGGTAAAGCCAAAGGGAAATTGCTCTAAGTGTACTTACACTGAAAATTATGTTTGTGCTGCTCCTGCTGCTGTTACAATTCACTGTCTGAAGCTTCTCTTGCACAGAAAGGTACAAACTGCTGCAGAGGATGAGTCTAAGGATCCATCTAGAATTGAATCTTTCTGAAACAGCCAGCAGCAGGTGACTCAGAAAAAGTAATAAAAGAGGGGAAGCATGTAGTGACTGAGGGAAAGGGAAGAGACAGACACAGCGATTTTGATTCTCCTGCACCAGTAGTGCTGCCTATGTGTTTAATAACTTTTCATGGATTTTTTTTCCTCAACTACTTTATCCATTTGCCTTTTAAACCTGTGTGAACAGTCCTGAGGCAGGGAGTCTCACATCTTAGCTGCACGCTATGTGAGGAATTACCAAAACAGAACCAAGGCAAATGTTCAACCACAAAGGAAAATTTCATCATCTTACCTGTGGAGTGCTGAACCTTTTTCTGTAAGTAGTCCAGCTAAGCATATTTTATGAGACTAGAATCTTATTGCATTATTTCACTGTGTTTAAAGAGAAGAGATACACTGATGCTCACACTCAAAAGGTTTTCTAAAATTAATTTTCACTTTTGTAGAATTTAGATATCTAACATTTACAGATTCACAAGATATACACTAGGTATTTACTTCTCAGCTTCCTAAGTTCTGCTCTTATGCAAGTCCATGAGTGCCAGTGTTTGACCTGTGCTGAAACTCATACTTCATTTTTATTTCTTTCACCTGTTTCAGATTTGTTAGTTAGACATGCTCTCATCTAAATCCCTGAGGATATTGATCCAGTAAGCATCTTTATCCCAAGGTCAGCACAATGCACAGCATTTAGATTATTTCTGAATGAAACTAATCTGTCAGCAAAGGAGATGCTCTAGTTCTTCATGCTTTACATGTAATAGTTAGACACACTGCTAGGAGGTGGGAATACTGCTTTAGAATGTCTTTTGCCATTCCCCAAATCTCCCACAGACAGACCGAAAAGTACAGGCAGGAGAGGACAGGAGTGGATTTCAGTGAAAAGGGCAGTCTCCTACCAAAGAAAAATCCTGAATTTCAGTCTCTCTGAGCTCCTTTAATCACTGCTCCCTTCCACTGTAATTCTGTTCAGTATTTCTCTACAGCAGATGCCTTTTGGGATACCACACAGTAAAGAGATAAGAGTTGAAGTAAACTTGGATATCCTGACCAAATTGTCATATCTGATCTTGGAGCTGGGTGCCTAACCCAAAGGCATGGCAAAACCCAAGTTGCTTTGTGGGCCTAGACCTAAGGATGATAACAGGTGAGAGTTACAAATGCTCTTCCTTCAGAAAGACAAATCCATTTATATAATTGACGTGGATAAAATGAGTCAGCATAAGAACAGTCAGGAAATTCTGGCTCTTGAAAGTCTATGAAAACCTTACCGCTTTTACTAGTATGACATCTTTCAGGAAGATACACAAGACGAAAAAGAACCCGCACCAGTTCATACTGGCTCTGTGTATTGACTTACACTGGCTAACACTGAGCTGCATGTTGCAAATTTCCCAGGCATACTGAAAAGTCACATCATTCACTGAGTATCGCTGTCACTATGAAGCACATTGGAGTGCCTCCATCGGAGAACCTGAGCCAGCTTTGACTCAACACTAAGCAGACATCCAGGTTTTTCAACACCACTGCATAGCCTTTTCCTTGTGCAAGAGAATATTCACTGCCTTGGGGCTTTAGTTTATGGTGATTATTTTCTACAACAACAATATTCAGGTAGAAGAGTTACACTAATGCTTTGTGAAATCGCAATCATATCTTTGTATCAGCACTGTGATTTGTATTATCAAACTTCAGTATTTCTAGTTTCATTGCTACTCTGTGTGCATAATTTGGTGTAGGGATGTCAAAACGTATATCCAGTGTATGCTTTTGATATGGAATTGAAGAAACTGAAGAAAGATTTTTTTGCTTTGTTTTTTTAGCAGCATCAAGGATGGGTCTGCTATGTTTTGATAGAGCAGGAAGACTGGAAACCCTGGAAATTTTAGAGACCTTATACAGACAGGTAAACTCACAAAACTTGTATTTTTTTTTAAAATATACTTCAAAGAATCCCTTTTTTTTTTCTAGTATAAGACTCCTAATTTCAAAAGTAGCCTTCAAATTCTGAGTAGCTCCAGGTACTTCCTGCCAATTAATGTTTTACTATCATCTTCTCCTATACAAAATTAAGCTTCTCTCTCAAGCTTCATAGAAAAAAAGGCAATATGGCTGTTTTTTAAGTGAAGCAGCACAACTGAATGTTGAAGTGTAGGTAAGTGTGTGGAAAAGTGATGAGAGAAGAGAAAGTGATAATGTTTTGCCCTGTGGTCTCATTTCTTTCTGTGATAATAATCTTTAGTGTTACTTGCGAAAACAGAGAAAATGTCTTCCAACAGCAGGGCAATTTTCAGTTGTCCCTTTAAATGACTGCTCAAATATCTCACGTGGCCTTGTTTTTCTGGCAATTCTTGGAGGATTCAGAATCTTTAAATGTTCTGCAGTCCTGCTTTTGGCATTGCACTTACTTGAGGAGGCTTTAGACAGCATAGCTCTGAGAGGGAGAAGCCTTTGTAACAGGAGCTGTGACATCTCAGCCATGCCAGCCACACAGCAGTCACCACCCCCCTCACATTCACAGGGTTTTTATCATATACAGAAGAGGGAGGGAACTTTAAATGCCAACAAGGGGGGCCAGTACCTTATTGCTTTTAGACTGTACTGCATGTGTCAGTTCAATCTATCATCAGGGAGTGAAGATTCCAAAACATTTTTGGGTATCACTGCTCAAAAAAGGCACTTACCATTCAAATCAGTTAAGGAAGCAAAAATACAACTGTGGCTTTTGTGACACTAATTTGCTACAGTATGAATATATTTGTTCTAGGATCTTTCCTCCAGGAAGTCAGAACACCATACTACTTTCTTTGTATGAAATGCTTTTGAAGACCTAAACCTGTCAAGTACAAAGAAAGGGTACAATTCATTAGCTTAACTTCAGAGCTGTAGTAGAGACATTTATATCTGAGCATGTCACGCAGGCATCCCTTGTATAGAAAGGAGGAAAACAGGCACTGTTAGGATAAATGGTATCATAAGCTCTGAAACGTGTCAAATATGTCAGAAGAGTTGTTCTCTATGCAACTTAGAGAAATGAGGACTCCTAAAGAACATTAATCTAGATACAAGTCTCTATCTTTGATACATCTCTGTCTTTGGAGCTGAATCTCCTCAAATTATCAGGTGCAGTATTTTCAAGTATACTCATATTTATTTATAGTTGTCCTTGAGAAGCTTCTTCTAAGCTATTAGAGATTTTTTAAAAATGAGGTGAAAGTAGAAACATACCAATACCTGAAGTAAACAAGATGGTTTGATGATTGTGAAGTGCTTTGTGATTCTTATCAGGAAGCACCACAGAAGAACAGTAAAGGGTAAATTGTTTATAAACATACAGGGGAAAGTACTGATATATACAGTTCCTCAAACAGGGGATGATAAAGTTTCTAACAACGGTAGAGATTCTTCCCGCCCTCCCCAGGAACTCTTGAGAGAAGTGGGATACTCACCTTCTCTCTTTTGATACCTCAGCTTTGAATGTGTGGTGGGGAAATGCAGTTCAGAATTCAAAGTCAATGAATTTACAACAGAAGACAAACTGGGGAGAGCAGTGCAGCGAGAGATAGGCAACAGCACTGCTCAGTGCTACTTAGGCAGTCTTTGTCCACATGCTACCCCTGAGACAGCTCTCACACACTGGATGAGCTGGGCAAATCTGTTTCCACCCATTATCTGCTATAAAAAGAGAAGGACTAAGACATTGAAGGCTGACATGTAAATTCATGAATCATACTGCGTTTGGATTAGTGCTGCATAAACACAGGATCTTGATTTAGGCCTCAAAAGACCTGGATCTCCTGCTATTGTTCTGCCTAGCGAGATTGAGCAGGTCATTCAGCTTTCATGTGTTTCCCCATCTGCAAAATCAGGTAACAATACTGATGTCCATGCTTTTGAGGTCTTCTAGTAACTAGTGCTATTCAGGAGTTCAAATAAGGCTGAGACAGAAGAGCAAATCTGAAGTGACCAAAGGCGTTCAGGAGGGCTATACACACATGCTTGCTCCTGCATTAGGATCTCACAACAGTTTGAGTTCTACCTCGCTGTTAGAAATCCATGAGGCAGTGAAAAGCTTGGTTGTTTTTCCTAAAAAAATCTGATAAGTCAACACTGCTGAGGAAAAGGCATGGCGCAGATGCCTACCTCACACCCACAAAAACTATGGGCAGTTTATTTCACTGAATTGTGATGCCCAGATCATTTTTATAGCTTTGAAAGTAAAATCTGAACTTCATGGTAAGTTACTAAAGGAGCAGACACTTTTCAGATGGCTTTGGATTCTGTTTGGGTTGTAACAACTACTTTGTAATTTGCACGGGGGGAGAAATCATGTTCCTTCCCCTGTGCATTTTTTTTAAAGTAAGTCATGATTGAGAAACTGAAGAATAAGCCTGCAGAAACACATTCAGGATTGCTGTTATTTAGCTTGTACAGACCTGTTTTTGTAATACAAGCTGCTCTTAAGGTTTTTCTGTATTAGCCAGCCTAACTAATTCTAGCAAAGAGTCGGTGTGGCTGTTTATGTAAGTGGATGAGATGTTACCCTTGACGCTCCCCAGGTGCACGTTACTGTGCGCTCTGTGTAAGCACAAGGAGCCCGGCTGTTTCTCGTTCCCCACGCGAGATCGAGCGCTCCGTGCCAGCAGAGGCCCCCTCCCCTACCCGCCGGACGGTGGGCGCCGCGCCGGGAGCCGTCCTCTCGGCCAGGGCACCAACTCCCCCGCCGGGTCCCTGTCGCCGAGCCGAGCCGAGCCGGCCCCGGGCGCTGCCCCCCGCGGCCACGCCTGCACCGGGCCGGAAGGCTGCGCGGGACGGCGCCCGGCGAGGTGCACGGCGGCTAGTGAAGGGGTCTTCCGAGAAGTTGGGGACAGAAGGTGCCGAGAACATTCCTCCCTCTCGCTCTCTCCGTACGGCTGGGACGCGCTGCCAGACCCGGCGCAGGCTGCCCGCCGTGCTGCCCTAGGCAGGATCCGCCAGAAGCCCAGAGCCATTGATCCGGCGCCTCCGCGGACCGCCGAGAGCCCGCTGGGAAGCCCGGGGATTCCCCCCGCCCCGCTCTCCGGGAAGACGTCCGAGGAACACCGGGGACGCGCGGATGAGGAACGGCGAAGGGAACGTGCCCGGGGAAGGAGAGGACGGAGCGGGCGGCAGTCTCTTTTTCCCCCTCGCCCCAAGGAAACCCCCGGAGAGCAGCGTGCACCCCCGGGCCCCTCTGTCCGGCTCCGGCGGCGGTCACTTCCCTTGGCAGACCCGGGAGCGGATGGCTCCGGCTCCCCGGTGCTTCAATGCAGATGGAGGGGGAAGAGAGAGGAGCCCGCCGGAATCCCGGGCAGCCCCGTCCGCCGGCGGCAGGATGCTGCGGGACCCGGCCCGGGCTCGCCTCTCCTTGTCCGCCCCCCCGTCCCCGGCGCCGCCCGCACCCACCTCGAAGAATCCAGCTCTGCCGCCCATTCTGCGGGCACCCGCCGCGCCGCCCCCGCCGCCGCCCGCGGCACCTTCCGCGGCGCCCCGCGCTGCGGCCAATCAGGCGGCGCCCGGACCCCCGCCCCGCCCGGGGCCGGGGCCGCTGCCCGCCCGTGCCGGTGGGCGGCTGCTGGCAGCGCTGCCTGCCGAGCCGGCAGCGGTACCCCGGGCAGCCGCAGCGGTGCGGGACCGCCGGCACCTCGCGCACGCCAAGTTCTGCAGCTCCCGGTGTTCAAAAACTGCGAGAGAAGAGCAATATGCCTCGGCCGCCGGGAGTGACGATTCAGTGGCATTTCATTCCGAAGGGCGATTTATTTTTCTTCGAGCACTACAGAATTACTGCAGGAATTTATTTTTAAGAGCTGAAGTAGCTTAATGAGATAACTTGCAAAAATACAACTGATCATGTGTTAGAAAACATCCTCCTTCCTTTCTTTGATAGTTTACCTGGTGTTCCAGGGTGATTGGACTGACAAAACTCTGCTGAGATCCCTTCTTCTCCTGTGATGCGTTCCTGCCACTGCTGAGAATTACATGCATGGCATAAAGCAGTACGGAGCTGACACTGTTTTTCCTCCACCCAGTCTTCATTATGTGATATCTCTTTTTTTAAGAGCTAAGGTAATTAAATACCAGCAAAATCTACAAGGCTACAAAAGAACACTGCTTTCTCACTGCCATAAATTTCCATGAGATAGATTTATGCCATGTACAGTTTGAAAACCTTCTGCTATCTCAAGTTTAACCTTCTTGCACAGAGCTATAACCATCAAAGCTACTTAAATGAAATATCAAATAATAATTTTTTTCCAAAAGGAAAGGCCCCTACTGGAAAGTCTTTCTGATCAGAAGGCTGATCAGAAAGGCCCAACAGGAACTAGTGTAAATATGGCAAATAAGGAGTGTACACTCTTTCCCAAGCTAACCCCAAGACTGGAGGATTAACTTTTTGGCCAGGTTAGATGTTCTGGATTTTTATGCTAAAGGAAACAAAATTACTGCTCTTCCAAATAAGCTGGCATTTCTTTCAGTATATTTCATTTCCACATGCTCTGTAACCATATACAATGATGAAAACGTTTCCCAACATGAAAAATTAATCAGATCACAAATATAAAGAACATTTAAACTAACCTTCTGTACCAGAAAGTGATCAGGCAGTGCTTCAGACTGACAGAAGTTATGCAAATTGGTTCCCTCTATTAGCACAACATGCAGCCTGAGGAAGGAAAATCTGTTAAAAACACAATTTAAATTCCCAAGCTGACAGCAAAATTGCAATTTGTGGCTCAGTGTTCCCTTTAACTGGAGTTACAGGGGAAAAAAAAAAAAGCCATCCCCCTCAACTCTCCAGTACAGAAGGATTTCGGTCAGAGTGTGGTGTTCCAGAAGCCCTCTCATCTTAAAATAGAAAATACCGGAGAACCACAATCCTTCAAGATTTATCCTGTGTGTCTTCTCTAGAACCAGCTGGTATAAAACTGGAGTGCCTCCCTGACATTGTTTCACCCAAATGCAAAGAGAGCCAGACAGGATAAGCATCTGGTTGCCTTTTCTGGGCCTTTTAGCTTGGTGTCTGTCAACGACTACCTGT
This sequence comes from Acanthornis magna, assembly GCA_036785705.1. Lineage (NCBI taxonomy): Eukaryota > Metazoa > Chordata > Aves > Passeriformes > Acanthizidae > Acanthornis > Acanthornis magna. Next base: position 1,365,116 of record JAWUZG010000058.1, read on the forward strand.
TACCGGAACGCGTCTTGAGCACAATTCGGATGGTTTCACTCATTTACTGAGCCTGCACAGCAGCCACGGCCCGGCGCGGCCGCGACTCGGGGGCTGTTACCGAGCCCGGGCCGCTACCCCCGGCCAGCGCCACATGTGCCTCGGGTACTCTTTTGGGCGCGACGCCGGGTCCGGGTGCCGCCGCCCCGGGACGGACACACGGACACACAAACACGGCCCCGCAGCGGCGGGACTGCAGCGGAGCCCAGCGGAGCCGGAGAGCGGCCCCGCCCCAGGAGCCCGGCCCCGCCCCCCGAGCCCGGCACCGCCCCCCGAGCCCGGCCCCGCCCCCCGAGCCCGGCCCCGCCCCCCGAGCCCGGCCCCGCCCCCCGAGCCCGCCCCCGAGCCCGGCCCCGCCCCTCGAGCCCGGCCCCGCCCCCCGAGTCCGGCCCCGCCCCTCGCGCCCGGCCCCGGGGGCCCCGCCCGGCGTGCTGCGGCGCGGCCGCCGCCAGGGGGCGCTTGGCCGCTGCGGCCCCGTGCCGTGAGGCAGCGCGAGGCGGGGCGCGCTCCGCTCCGCGCCGCTCCCCCCCCGCCGCCCATTGTCCCCGCGCCGCCCCGCGCCCCGGTGCCGCTGCTGAGTCACGGCCGGCTCGGCGCTGCCCGGGGCCGCAGGTGTCGCGAAGAGCCCGCCGGCCACCGCCGCAGCAGCGCCATGGGGACGGAGGGCGCCCGCGCCCTGCTGGAGCGCGCCGGCAGGCTCACGCTGCAGACCGGCAACCTGCTCAACTGGGGCTGCCTGCGCAAGAAGTGCCCGGCCACCCCCGGCGAGGAGGTGAGGGGCGGGCCGGGGCTTCCCTTCGGGGCGCCTCGGCGGAGGCTCGCCCTGGGGCGAGGGGGCCCGGGCCGGGCCGCGGGCGGAGCGGCGGCTGAGGGGGCGCCGGGTGCCGCTCCTCGGGCGGTCCGAGCGGGACTCCTTGTTCGGCACGGCGCGGCCTGGGCCAGTGCACGTCCCAGCGGGGAAGGGCTGTGGCATCCGTGTCATCCGCTTGCCGGTGCCCTCGGGAAACGCGAGATGGGAATGGCAAAACAGGGTTTTGCTTGTTTGTTTTCGTCTGTTCGTTGTGTTTTGCCCTGTTGGGAGGTCGGGTCCCCCGTGCCTCCGGAAGCACTTTGCCCTAGGAAGGAGCCAGCCCGGACTTCTGATGTCGGGAATGAAGCATTAAAAACTTACAAATTTAAGTGCTATCTGTAATGGCAAAGGAGATCTCTCATACTTCTCTAGTAAGACAAAAATATGAATAAATATGAGCTTGCATTACAGACGATGAAAATTCTTCTAACCTGAAGTTAATGTAATTTCTTGGTAGTAATATGTCTTGGGAAAAGTAGTCGTTGTCTTCTTTGACGTGTAGAGCTGTCATTCTTTAAGAAGTTAAGTTTAAAAGAGCTTTTTAATCACCACTTTAAAAGCATTACCATTAGTGCTATGTGTCACCACTTAGAACAGTTGTCATAAAATGTCTGGAGATCCTGTGGCCATGAACTTCAGAACTACCGTATTTGCTGTTTTGTCATGACACAGTAATCTCAGAATGGTCACTTAATAATTAGAAAAAGTATGAGTTTGGCTGATTATTGCTATGGAGTGGCACTGGTGATAACCTAGAAGTTGGTTAGTTGCATATTAATCATGCACATATGGAAGAAAGGTGTCCGGGAGGATGATGTAACAAGAAGGAAATATTCATCATACTCTTGTTTAGCTGCCATGTGGTTGTAACTTTTTTATTTGGCCTGGTTGCTTACTAAACATTCTGTGATCTGTGTGAAATAGGGCTGGATTCTGTAACAAAGACATGGCTGTATTGTGATCGGCACCGTTGTGTGAGTAGTTTCTGGAAGGCTCTTAAATAAAGGGAGGCCAATGTGCATAACTAATAGTTAAGGTATTGAAATTCACTTGTTTGCAGAGAAATCTGCTGGCTTTCCAGAGCTGCTGGAGTTCCAAAAGCAAATAATTGGCATTAATTATCAGAAATAAATTAGCTTTTAACTCTTCTATTTGGTGTAGTCAGTGGCAGAATGTAAGCTAAAATATTGCAAACTGTGAACCCCAATGTTAGGGGCTGCAGCTGTGTTTGGAAAAGCTGATCAAAGCAGTGGAATACACTGCAGTTTCCACATGGCCTGAAGGCCAGGGCGTGGTGTGCTTTGGAGTCAGAGGCCTGTACACAGCAACTGCAGTAGAAATATGACCTGTGACGGTTGCAAAGCAGCAAGGTATAAAAATTTGGTACTGTTTCGCTTACCCTCAGAAAGGAAAAGATGACTATATAAAATGTATCAAAATAGGATAAAGAGTTACTTTATTAAAGGGTTTTTGTGCTTAGGTATTTACTGGAGGAGTCAATTCTTGCCTTTTGGGTCAGGGCGGTTTTATGCTATTTTAAGTGTCTGTAAGAATTTATAATATTTGTGTTCAGAAAGTATTATTTCTGTATCGTGTCTGTGATAGTGGGCAGGGATGTTGACTTCTAATTCGTGCATGGTATTAGAGCTCTCTGAGTTAGGTGTCATAGGAAATGGCTGTTTAACAGTACACAAAGTAGGTATGCACACAGTTATAAAATGCACTGTTGAAATTGAAGTAAAACAGCAGCTTGCGGAAGTGCTCCTACCTGTGGCAGATGGCAGTCAAACAGTACCTGTACTTAACTCCTGGAATGGATCAGAGGGAAGCTACAGCATGGTACAGCTGCAGCACTGGTACTGTATAAAATTATTCAGCTGATTTTATAGTTACGTCTTAATGTGTTCAAGAAAATCCATGATCAGAATCTTAGTCAAGTTCATTCTGCATCTGTGGATGAAGGAAAAACGCAAGTGTGGGTAGGATCTGTAGGCTTCCCCTTGCAGTAATGAAAGACTTAAAAGCATTAGTGGTTTGGCATAGTGGAGTATGTAGGCAGTAAATGGGAAGCATTGGAAGCATCTTGAAAAGGGAAGTAATTAATACAATGAGTATTTAGTGATTGATTGTAAAGTCTCATTTCTACAATGTCACAGCACTTACCTTCTTACCTGACTACTTTGTAACTTAAGAGTCTCTGCACAAAAAACCCCCCCAAACATAAAAAACCCAAACCACCTCATGTCCCTAGTTCTTGCTTGCTTAGCATTGTTCTTTCCTTTAAAGATGGCATTGGTCTGAGAAATAAGTGAAGTACAGTACTTGTATTTCTGCTAAAACTCTGTGAAAGAGGAGAGAGAAATATATAAGTGAACTAGTTTGAGCAAGTTTCAGATAGAAGCCATGATGGAAGAATCTTCTGTGGAGTGGTGTCATTCGTTTACCTGTGCAGTCTGTCCTACACACCTCTGTAGTGTTGTATTTGTGTGCAGCTAGAACATACCCACGCTTCAATGTGAAAAAATGTTTTGTAGGTGCGGGACTGCATCCAGAAAACACTGACTGAGTGGAGCTCAAAGATTGGCCAAGACCGAAATCAGGTGGGAGACGTGTCATGCATGTTATCCATATTACATGTGAAACCAGAGAGATCGGTAGTTGGTTACACTTCTAAAACTTAGAGTAATCTATTCAATTGTTGTAAAATTATTTGCAGCTACAGATACCTTGAAGGAATATTTCGTAACTCCCCTTCTTTTCCCTAATATTTAGTAAATTCAGAGCGGTTAAGAAATATTAACGTAAAGAGAGTCCTGTTGATGGCAGATAAGATAGTTCTTAGCAAAATAAAAGCTGTAGTCTGTAAGATTTTAAATTAATTATAGGGGCAAGTAAAAAAAAATAGATCTATATACCTTAGAAGTTTGCTTGTTAAAACTCAGTGGAGAATTCTCTGAACTATGGAGATCACAGACAGCTGAAGACCATGCCATTTGGAGGAGAGCTCTGAAATACCTGTTATCTCAGATATATTTCTGAAGATGCAGAAGTGGCAATTTTTCCCTTAAGAGCTAAAGACTTCCATATAAGTTTTAAAGCTACAGATGTGAACATCTGACATGAAGATCTTGGTGTATTTGCCTTCTGCTCTTTCACCTTTACTTCTGACATTCAACAAAACAGTAATAGGTCCCCACTAAATTTATTAGTTGCTCTGTGAAATATTAGCATGTTTCAGGAAAAATAAAAGGTACCCAAAAACAAAACAACAACAAGAAGAAACCTAAAAAAACTTTCCTGATTGTTTCTTTGGGTTTTGTTACCAGTTCTTGTGTAATGGGGGCACGTTGCTACATTCCAAACTGAAGTGTGTGAGGCAGTTACTGCTGAATGATTTGTGGAAGAACTAATGATTACTCAAGAAGATAACAAAAACAAACGTTTGTCACTGTCCAATACAGAGATCCATTTAAAGTAAATTATTTAGTGTAAGCTGGGTTTTACTGTAAGAACACGTTACCTGTGTAATTCCAAATTCTCTCATGAATTATAATGATATCCAGTATTTTTTTTTTAAAACTAAGTTTTGTTTAAAATGCTGACTGTATGGAGTAACTCAAAGGCTCACTTGAGAGTCTTTTGGTAGGGCAGCAAAAATTAGCAAAACATTTTTGCTTGGAGCACAGTGCTGTGTGTGCCTGTAATACAAAGTCTGATGCAGGTAAAGACTTCATGAAGTCACCTTGTGCCAGCTGATGTGAGATGTCAGCCTAATCCTAAATGAGGTCAGGGGGTGAAATAATTACTGTCTCAAATCAGTATTTTACAGCATTTTCATTGTAGGTTTTTCATAAGCTTCACTGAAATTACAAAATACTTTTATGCAAAGATGTTCCCATCCAACACTGAAACCTCCTAATTCTGATGGGGTTCTTTTCAGCTGGTCACAAGGCTTTTTTAAAACAAGGTCCTTTGAATTGGCACAGCAGCCTTCTTGCATCGTAAAATTAGAACTACTAAATCTTGTTCCAATAATTCTTATCAATAATTTGTATTTTCTGTTATTAGGGTCATATAGAGCCTTTCGAATATCTTCATTTTTCTGACCTCCCCTCAGTGATCAAGAAGCCTTGGGTTACTTTCTGTCTTTGCATTTTTCTACTATTTTTGTTTCTAACTGCTGTAAGGCACTCTTTTTTTCTTTCTTTCTTTTTTTTTTTTTAATTACTTAAAACATTCTTCAGGAGCTTACTGTCTCCTCTTGACGAGTTGCTTCTAAGTCTCATGTACTTACTACAGGAAACACTGGAGGTTCTGGAATGTACTGTAGCTCAAGCTATAGAAAAAATAAATCCTGAAGAAAGGGATGAGTTGAAAGTATCAGGTAAGAACATCGTCAAAAATCCAGTGGCATGGAAAGGTTTCATATGCAGTCATTAATAGGATAGTCATATATGGGTTTTTTTTGCTCTGTTTTGTAATTGCAGAATCAAATTACACCAGTGCCCACTGTTGTTCTTAGATGTTAGCTTAGAAAGTCTTGAATTAATATTTCAGATTTTAAAGCAGCTGAGCATTTTTCTAGTTTAACTTACATCACCTCAAGATACTTTAAATGTATTTTGTGAGTCTTTGACATTTTTGAAGCAAAGTATTACAAATAATACTCGAATTAAGAAATAGCATTGGAAGCACATTTATTTGCATAATTTTTCCAGGTTGAATATGATGAACTTGAAGGAGGCAGTCCAAACTAGCACTAGTTCATTTTGAGTCTCAGTAAGTTGTGAAGAAGTCTGTTTGTACTATTATATTTGGGGTTTTTATACAGGTTGTTATGATTATTGCTTCATGTCTTGATGCTTTACAGCTTATTACATCCCCTAACTGGATGATTTCTTGTTCTGGGACTGCACAACAACATTGAAATTTAAGAGAACAGTGTCTTTACTGGGCAGTCACCTTTCAAAAAGTTGGGGTTTTTTCCAATTTTTTAAGTAATTGGTGTATATTCTAAAAATGTTTTACCCATATCTCATTAATAGCATATATAGCAAAAGCAAATAGCTATATATTAGTAATACCTGGCTTGTTTAGTTATTGATTCCAGTTTCTTTGAAAATAGCAAAGCTTTTCATCGTTGGATCAAACTCTTCATCGATCAGAGATGCAGTTAACCTGGGTAAGTGTGTAACTCAAACTTAAGTTTGAGAATCTAGAATTTAGATGGGAAAAGTTCTAATTTTATTTCTAAGAGGTGTATTTAGTCACTGTCACAAGTATATCCTGTTTTCCTATTAAGAGAGACTTAGGTAACCAAGTCTGTTTGTACATTAGTTCAGTCAGTAAACTAATTAAATGGATCACTGTGACTTTTGATCCTCAAACTCAAATCTGATTCCTTGCTCCAAGCAGGAGCAAGTTTTTATTCTTTCGCACAAAACTTGTTAAAAAGTAAATAGCACACGGTGTTTTAATAGCAGTGATACAGCACTTCTTGCCAGACTGTGCAGTCTTTCAGAGATTATTTAGGAAACAAAAAAATGCTGCCAGTAGCTGATGAAATAGTTAAGTTTTACTGAAAATACCATACAGTGTCTCTATGTAAAGTTGTGTTGGCCTAATGTAGCAGTAATTGTGAGCAGCACTGAGCTTTACTGCTTTGCAAGATTGTTGGACTTAAGGGGTGACCAAAGAAGAAAAGGTCAGATATCTTTATTTTCTATTGTTAAATAACCTATTTATTGTAAGTTTTAGTATAATTTGTCAAACATACATTAATGGAGTCCTCCTTTAGAATAAAATAATTAATTTAGCTAGTTAGTTCTACTCCATTTGCTGTGCTGAAGAGGCCTCATGACTTGCATTTTTCTTGCAGGTCAGTGATACTCCAAGACTTCCACTTTTCTCTGGCAAATTAAATATCTGTATTTGGTATGCCGTTAGTCTAACTCCCCACACATATCAAGTAGTTTTCCTAACTCATGTCCAGTACTTGAGTTATAGTTTGGGGTGAAAGTTACAAATTTTAAAAGAAATTGAGAGCAAAGGAATAGAGAACTGTTCATCATTACTGTCTTCAGAGAAAATTACAGTTTTAACATTAAAAAGGAGGAAAAAGCTTCATGCTTTTGTTCATTTTCTGTTGGTTTTGGTTTTTGCTGTTTTCTTTCTTTCCCAAGACCTACATCCTGGTCTTTAGCTGTATGCTTGATTCTTTGCTAAAAAGGTTTTGTTATTCTTGACTGCAGATACACTCAAGAGTTTCAAATGGTGAATGGGAAGCTATCAGAGTGAAGCAGGAGGTGTAGTTTTTGCTAAATTTGAAGAGTCATGCTGTTTATGTTCATATCTGACAAAAGATTTTGCAGTATCTGTTCTTTTTCCCGCAGCATGTTCTGCCCTCGGAGTTGCTCAGTTAGATTCAGTCATTATTGCCCCACCTCCTGTTGAAGATGGAACTAACCTCTCTTTGGAATATTTGCAACCTTATTGGAAAGAACTTGAAAATCTAGTTCAGAACAAAAAGATTGTTGCCATAGGTACCTCTGACCTAGATAAAACACTCTTAGAGCAGCTGTATCTGTGGGCACAGGTGAGAACAAACTTCCTACTGACAGCATTTCTTAGTACAGAGTAACTGCTTGCTTTCTTGGCTGACACATTGTTATAAGCTTCTTACAAATGGTTTTATATAAAAAATACTAATTTGCCCTGTTATTTTCAACATTTTATGGATGGTCATAATGTTGTTTAAGGTGGGGGAGGCTCAAATATGATACCTGTTACTTGTTTGGTGTTCTAATGTACTGACCAGCAACAGCTGGAAACCAAAGGTCTGTGGTAGCAGGTTCTTTGAAGTACTGAAGGTTTGAGTTTTGAATTTTTTTATACTTAGGAAGGAGTATAAACAGTACTCTTAAAACTTCAGATTTATTCCAGTGACTCTGAAAATGTAGCTGTTTTCACTTTAAGCTATGTTACGAAGAGAGGGATTTCCCCTTGGAAAAATAATGTTTGAATGGTATAAATGTAAAGAGGAAGACAGGCTCTGAATGAAGTGACATAATACTTTGTTGTGCAGTGTGACTAGTTCATAGCACCATAAAATGGGTTAAAAGATCACTTAGGTCCAAGTCCCCTGTCGTGGGCAGGAACACCTTCCACTAGACCACATTGCTCAAAGTCCCATCCAAGCTGGCCTTGAAGACTTCCAGAAATGGGGCTGCCATCCAGCACTTTTCTGAGCAACTTGTTCCAGTGCCTCAGCACCCTCACAGTGAAGAATTTCTTCCTAATACCTAATCTAAACCTGCCTTGTCAGCGTAAAGAGATTTCCCCTTGTCCTATCACCACATGCCCATGCAAAAAATCCCTCTCCAGCTCTTTCGTAGCCCCTTTAAGGTACTGGAAGGGACTCTAAAGTCTCTCTGGAGCCTTCTTTTCTCCAGGCTGAACAACCCCAACTCTCTCAGCCTGTTCTCATAGGAGAGGTGCTCCAGTCATTTGATCATCTTTGTGACCCTCCTCTGGACTTGCTACACCAGTCCATGTCCTTCTCATGTTCAGGGATCTTCAGAGCTGAGTGCAGTATTCCAAGTGCCTCCTGACATTTTTGACTGTGTGGTAGAGGACCGTACTAGAGCATGCCCATGCTCACGTAAGCTTTGAATACTCCTTTAGGACATTTCTTTTGTGGTATGTGAACATACTGTATTTGCATAAGAGGTCCTGCTGAGAGTCCTGATTTGCGTTCCTCAGTGTTCTATGTACACTGAGAGAGAGCACTTGCAGGGTTTAATGACCACCTGCATGATGATCATGAATGCAGTTTGTGATAAGAAAGAAAGTCTGTGGAAAGACATCCCTTTAACTTGATCTGATTCAAGCACTTGCCTGAAGGCATGGAAGATTGCAAATTAATATATCCTTAACAAAAAATTATTTGGATTTTTTTATTTGAAGTCTTTTTCAAACTAACATCCCTATAATGCTTTTACTAGAGAGGGGGGAAGAAATGCTGCTGCTGTTTAGGGAGCACAGCAGACTGGAAGCCAGAGTGCAGTAGATTAGCACTCATCTTGCTATAGCAGCAACTGAATTTAGATCCTACTCTTGGGCTATGTGCTGCAGGGAATTGCAGATGTTAGAGCTACCTACATTAATTAATCATGCAGAATTAATTAGCCTTGCTCAGACTTCAAAACAATGGTCAAAGGCAAATTGTTCAAAGCAAAACTTCTGTTGTAATAGAAGGCATAGGGGAAACAACTAATGTAAGTACATCAGTATTTTTTTCTTATAAAAGTATTTTGTTACTTTCAGGTGAAACCAAGTAGTAATCAGGTGAACCTAGCTTCCTGTTGTGTGATGCCACCTGATCTCACAGCATTTGCAAAAGAATGTGACATACAGCTGTTAACTCACAATGACCCAAAAGGTAAGACCTTGCCAATTAACAGAAGACTTCTAAATGCATTTATTCAATACAAAATGAGGAATAATCTTTCCCTGAACTTCAAAGTTTGTTACATTTGAAGCCTGAACCAAGGATTCTAGAAGTCTGTCCTTTATAAAATATTTCTGCTAAGTTATTGCTGTTGCTTCCTCCCCTGCCCCCCTTCTTGAAATAATCTTGCAGCCTTGGATAATTTCTTGAAATACTTCTAATCAGAGACAATAAAGTAAACAACCTACTGAGAAATTTGTACTATGTATATTTCCACAAAATATGGGATGAAATGTATTGCTGAAGGCCAGTGAATGACAAAGGAAAGTGTACTTGCCCAGAACTTGTGAAATAGATTACATATAAATGTTGACGGTGAGTTGATTTTTGAGTAGTTTGGTAATACTAGATCTGTAAAATTACTATGCTTCAAGTAGGATTCTTTCAAAGTCTTGACTTCTTAAAATAACATTATTACAAAAAGAGTTGTAGATTCTTCACTTTTTATGCAGTGATTCATTTGCTAAATGATTGAAGAAATTGGAGACTTTTCTTTTGAGCTGTAGAACTGAGTTACCAGCTCCCTAGGATATGCAGGGATATAACACTAGATTCTCTCAAACATCATGTAATCTTCTTCACTCTTAAGAACACCTTAAATATCTTGTTGGAATAATACAAAGTCTTAAACAATATTTACATTCTTGGTTACGACTAATTATTCATGATGATACTTTTCCTTTCTTCTTTCTTTCCACTTGACTCCACTTGACTTGTGAAAAACACATGAAGCATTACTTACGGAGTATATACTTCATAGTACCACTGTTAGAACAAATGAATTTCATCAGTGCCTGAGCAGGATTTATCACTGCTCTGGCAGCATGCAAGATGAATTTCCATTCAATCTGACAATTTCCATGTCCTGTGAAGTCCAAGTTTAATAAATAGTCTCCATTGACAGTCATGAAATGCAGGAGAAGAGGATTTGATAGAAAACAGCAGAAGTCATGATTCTTTTATGTGTTGTTTGCTCAGCCTAACTTTTCTGTAATGGTTACTCAGCTGAAGAGTATCGAGACTACTCTTTGTGAGCACTCCTCACCTTTAAAGACATTGTTCTCTTGACTAATATTCCAGAGGAACCTAGGAGGATTTGTACTTCCTTCTTTTCCTGCTTTGTGGCATTTAAGCACATTTTTCTTAACGCTTTCTGTGCTTGTGGTTATTATGAGCCCAGTTATGGGAGATACTATAAATGTTGAGCTTCCAGTGACTGCAGAGGTAACTCTGAATGCTCAGTACTTTGCTGATTTCAGCCCTATGCTTTACTCAACTCTGGTTTGTCTAGCTAGCTTCTCAAATTTCATTTTCATTTTCTCCCGCTAATGGCTCTCCTGATCAACTCTATTTAATATTCCAGAGTCTCATTTAATTAGTTTTTTGGGAAATAACTCAATGTTGCAAAAAAAGTGTCCTGGAGATTTATTTTGTAATATTCAGCTGCTTTTACCATACATGCATTCTGGAAGAGTGGATCTGAGGGGTATGTGGTACCACTTAAAATCTGTGGCTGTAGGGAAAGGCTTCTCTTAGAAAGTGTTGTTTTTTGCAGCTGTTTACATGACATTATTTTAAGCACAAATATCCCTTTTTAACTTCAGAATTACTTTGTGAAGCAAGTTTCCAAGAAGTTCTCCACGAAAGCATCCAGAACGTGAAAGCAAACGAGTGGATTCCTTTATGGCTTCTGCGGTATTCAGTCATTGTTAAAAGCAGAGGAATTATCAAGTCCAAAGGCTATATCATACAAGCTAAAAGAAATGCATCTTAAAACACTTTTTTTTTCTTTTTCTTTTTTTTTTTTTTTTTGTAATGGCTGTTTAAATTTCTTTGGGATGGGGGAACATTGCATTTTTCATAGAAAGACTTTTACAGCATTTATAACAAACTACCAAAAGTTGTAATTATTCAGTGTGATGTCAGCAGGAGTGTCTGTAGTGCTCTAACACTGTTTTTCTTTCTTAACCTATTGATGAGTTCATTTAAAGTATGAAATGTTTTGGGGCTTTTTTATTGAAGTTATCTATACAGTAACAGTTTAAAATATTTTTTTCTTTTTATGACCAGTTCACTGTAAAAATTATCATTATATTTTAGCTGCCACTAGATTGTATAGAGAAACATATATTTTTGGTTTTTAAAAAAAACATAATTTCTCTTAAATAATATCTTACCTGGTAGGTACACATTTCAAGCATTCAAGGACTAGCTTTTATAGAAAATTGTCATCTTTTATGATAAAATACCCCAAAAAATTAAGCTGGTATCTCATTACTTGATATGTATATATAGGCAAGTCAGCTGTTTAATTTGTGGGGATGAGAAAATGGGTTTATTTTTAATAGAGTGGAAAAGACCCCTATGATTGAGAAGAAAATGCATCTTCCAAATTACTTTCTGACTGTTACTTGAATTCCTTCTGGCTTCTTTGTGCCTCAATACGCTTCGTTTAGTAATCGCACAAGTGTGATGGCATTTTTACTGTTTGAAATAGAAAATGTATTAACAGTGAATGTTTAAAATAGGATTTGAAAACAAGTGATGAAGAAATCTGTTAATCAAAAACTGAATTGTGCCTGTCTCCTTCTCAACTGTGGCTTGTTTTTTTGATACTTGTGAACTGCGCAATCAATTGGCCTAGTAGAATAGACAGTAAATGGTGATGCTGTTCACTAAAATTAATTACTTATTTTGTGGTTGCCTGGAAACCTGTTGCTTGAGTGCCATTCAGGAATGATGAAGCAAGGCTTAGCTTGAAGTTAGGTATCTTTCTCATTGGCAGTAGCTTAGCACACTAGCTTTTTAATCCCAGAGAGATCGCTGCAGCTAAGGCAAGGCTTTTGGTTTAATGTAGTCTTTCTATCAAAAAGGCCTTTTCCTTTCCCTGGCCTTTAAATCAGAGTAGATAGCTAAAGTTCAAATTGTAGTTTAGCAGGAACTTTGATACCAAGTGTCTAAAATAATAAATTTCATTTCCATTTCAGACAGGGGCATGGCCTCATGCTGGTAGTAGTCATTAACTTTGTTGTACATATTTTGAGATTTGAACTGTAAGGGAATGCATTTTCACCACCATCTTTCAATTCCTTCATATAGGCAGCAAGTGGAATTTGAATGCCTGTAGGTAGCATTTAGAGTGTCATCTTCCTATAATCCATTCCACTCAGTTTAATAATGAAGGTTTTTCAAGGTACCTTAGTCCTCAGATATCTTATTTGTAGTGGCAAATAGCAGGAAATTTTCTTGGCTTCTTCAGTGCTTTTGATAAATGAGAGAAATGGGGAATTGGAACTAGTAATGGATCAATAAAAGTTTGAATTTTTTTCTCTTAATTAAAATGTAGTCGTTTCTTTCTAATGCTGGGCCAGTGTGTATCAGAGTTCAAAATTACGTGAGTTTAATTTTAAACTTCCCTACCAGCTCTGTGTTGTGTGCTGATGATTAACAACTACCTGTAAGCTCTGTCTGTATTTGGCTGAATCTGTATCATATTAGACTTGTGTGCTCAGTTTTTTATATTGAAATGCTTCAAAACAGGAATTGTGCTAAACCAATGTAAAGGCTGCTCTAATGGGATAATGGTTTATTTCGTTCCTGTAAACTCTTAATAGTTTGCTTGATGTAGAAAAGTACCTTTTAAGACATGGTATTTCTAGAGTCACCAATAGCATGACACTTTACCAAGGGCTCACATTGTCTCACTCGGTTGGTTTGCATCAAAGTGGGAGAGATGAGATTTCCTTCCATGAGAAACCTGAAAGTTTAACTAAAATTTGAAATTCTCGTAGGCTTTCCAGTACAGCATTTTTCACTGTCACACATTTTACACTTTTCCAAGTGCCTCGCTATTCCATCGCGTCTCGGCACGCGTGGCGCGGCCGCACTTGCCGCAGCACCGGGCCCGGTAGGGCAGAGCGGGCGGGGCCGCCCCCGAGCCGCCTTCCCGCCGCGGGGCCCGGAAGGGCGGGCGGCAGGAAGGAAGGCAGGCAGGGCGGAAGGGGCGGGTGCGGCGCGGCGGCAACATGGTGAACACCAGGCGGGCGGCGGCGGCGCGGCGCCGGGAGCAGGGAGCGCCGGCAGGCGCCGGCAGCCCCGGCCATGCCGATCCCGATCCCGCCCGTGCGGCGGAGGTGAGCGGAGCCGGGAGCGGGGTGGGCAGCGGGCGCGGTGCCGCCGCGGTCCCACGGCACGCGGCCTCGGGCCGGCAGCGGACGGGCGGTGCAGCCTGCGCATGGACCGCGGAGTCGGTGCGCGGCCGCGGAGCCCGGAGGGGCGGCGGTGGCGGTGGCGGTGGCGGTGGCGGTGTCGGTGTCGGTGTCGGTGTCGGTGTCTGTGCGCCCGCCCGCCCTCCCCGTGCCGCAGCCGGCCCCGCGGGAGGGGGAGCAGTCGCTGGCTGTCGTTAGGCCATTTAGTGTTGCAAGTTAAAGGTAGGCCTTTTTCCCTCTGTATTACAGATGTTTTAGCATTTCTTTGTCACTTAAAATAATATTTAGCAGATGATACCTAGTTTTGCGATTGCTGAGAGGCCAGTTTGTTCATAAACCTAAAATTGCTTTTGGACACTATTTGGAGGCACATTTTGACAGTTGATAATATTTAGTGTTTTATAGTTGAGCAAGTCTTTCAATATTTCTGAACATTTCTTCTGGATTTTTTTCCCCTGACAACTTGACAGAACTTATTAGAATTAGGATATATTTGTTTATATTTCTTAAGGATGTTTGTGTTTCTTCTCCTGCCTTGACCAAAAGACAGTAGAAAGGTAAGCAAGGGATGGTTTGTTAAGACTTCTCCCACAGAGAAGGGCTACACAGAAACACGTAATATGTTGTCAGTTTAAGCAGATTTGTGTGAAAAGATTCTTGGTGATTTTTATGTTGATATTTTATCTGTCAATACCATGCTTTTTTTTACTCCTCTTCTAGGTGGGATCTGCTGAAGTTAGTACTCCTGTGACTAGGAGGATGACTAGAAGAAGTAAATCAGTTTGTAAGCCAGAGGTGATTCAGGAATGTCAGTTTGAAGAGCTGGAACATGCAGAAATGAAGTCAGATGTGAGTGATAGCTCAGAGATGCAGATTACTAGGAATGGGAACACAGCTGTTCACTCAGCACAATCAGTTGCTGAACCACAAGTTGATGGGGATGTGTCAGAAGCAGAATCAAACTGCTCTTCTGTGTCCAGTCTCCAGACACCTTTGTTGGTAAGAATAACACGAAGACGACAAATTGTAATTCCTTATCAACCAGATTCTGCTGACAAAAAAAGACATGACAATACACCATTTGTAAATAAGTTAAGTAGGATTCTGGATGAAGATGATGTTTCTGAAGCTGAGTCTTGTTCCTCTGCTGTTTCTGGTGTCCAGATGCCTAATGTTACTACAAGTACGAGGAGAAGGCAAAGCAAAAAGAAATTGCAGCCAGATACAGTTCGTGAAACCCAGAGTGAAGATACTTCTGATGCAGAATCATATTGCCTAAGTTCTCATGTGGAGCCATCTGTAACTACCAAACGAATTACTAGGAGTATGCAACTGAAATCACAAGCAGAAAATACTAAGCAGACAGAGAAAAAAAGTAAATTTGTTTCAGAAGATGAGAATTTAATTGAGGACCCCATTAAGTCTGAGCCCATAACAATTTCTGATTCTAGACCTGATGCAGAACTTGCCTCTGACACAGAAGATGCTTCCACCCTCATTAAGGCTAATAAAGAGCCCAGTTCACCTAAAAGCAAATGTGCTTCCAAATCTGCTATTGCAAGCCAGAGTGAAGACACGAAAGAAGAGATTTTAAATGATGTGACGCCCAGCCTTGCAAAAATGAAAGGAAGTGACACTAAGTCACCTGTGAAAAAACCAGTAAAAAATACACAGTCTGTTGAGACAGACCATTCAGAAGCAATATGTAGCCGAATACAAAATTACAGTAAAATACTTTCAAGGGAGGGGAAATTAGACCATGTGGCTGTTTCTTTGACTGACTGCATGAGTCCTAAACAATTTCTAGAATCCCAAGGACAAGTAACACCAAATGAAAGTAAAAAAATTCCAGAATGCAAAAGAGCAGATGCTGAGGCAGATGCAGAGCAGTCTTTCACACGTGCTGATAAATTAAGGAACAGTAAGCAAGCTAATGCAGTGAGCGGCCCATCAAAGGACGTGGCTGTTGCACAGACAACTGAAAGCATTGGTAAAAGCAGGAGGCTCGAAATTGGTGCAGACAGTGAAGACCAAACAAAAGAATATGAGGTAACCCATAGCAGTGAAAGATCAAGCAATGCTAATGATTCTGTTGTATTGTTTCTGAGCAACAGCGAAAGTGATGAATCTGAAAATAGTGATGTGGCAGACATAGATACAGTTGATGAGAATCTGTGTTATAAAAAGTCAGATGAAAGAACTCCTTCCCTCAAAAAATCTTTTAAAAATGGTTCACTGCATGTCGAAGGTCTTTTTGTAATTGATACTGAGCCTGGCATGAGTTCCAGCCAAAAATACTATCTGGATGATGTAGACCAAGACAGTGATGCTGGAAGTAAGCATGAAGGAGGTGAAAAAGATAAAGAATCAGATTTGGAAGAGGCTGAAGAGGAATTGATAGATGAAGATGAAAAAGATGAAGATGATGATCTGTTGAAAAATAAGGTTGATGTGTAAGTACCTTTCTGGGAATAGCAAAAGAATCTGCATTTCATTTAAGCCTACACACTTTAGAATATGCACATTAAGTGCAGAATAAATAAGGGAGTAGTCTCATCACATATATCATGTTGCTGCAGAAAATAGCATTGCACAAATTATGAATATGGTCCATAAATTGAGGGTTTGGGGTTTTTTTCATTTTTATATATAGTAGGAACAGAACTGTGAAATGTTTTTGGCATGTGGAAGCCTTGTGTGTGTTCAGCTTAGAAAACAATGTTAAACTGGTCAGGCTGACTGAATTGGTTATTCAGGTCACAGTTTTGTTTTTGTTTTGTTTTTTTTCCAGTTGGAATGTAGATTACAAAAGGTCCAGTAAATTCCTTACACATTGCCTGATTAGATCATGCTCTTTAAACAGTTGCATGTAATTTTATATGTCAGTTCTTGCTGTGCTGTGGATGGTGACACTTAAGGTGAAACGTAGCATGGAATCAGAATAATTTAGGGGGAGTGATAGTTCTTGAATTCTTGTGGACCAGCTGCTGCTAAAATCCCTTCATATGCTTCATATATTTAAAGCATAATACTCGTTTAGGTTGGGTCAAGTCTTAATCTAGTAAAAAACTTCAGGTAGGCCAGAAGTCTTAGCTAAGAAACCTTAGCCAAGCATTCAATGTGAAGGCATTATACAAGATCAGTCACAGTTTGATAGAAAATTGTTTAAGGGCTTGTATTAGTAAGCATTCAAGCTACAGTAAATACCTGTTGTACTTCTTTAGGTATTACTGTCTTTCTCCATTGTAGTTTATAGCTTTTAAACATTCTTGTCATCAAAACCAGACGTTGTACATTGTTTGTGGATATATTCCTTTGGCTGCCTGAATGAAGGAATGGAACAAATGTGAACATACTAACTTTGAACTATTTCATAGAAGCATCTGAACTCTGAACCATTGATCATGACCCTCTGGATGCAGCCATCCAACCACTTTCTTATCCAACTTTAATAACTTTGTTCCTAGTACGGTTACACAGACATTATAGGACTTAAACATTCCAGCAATGAATTCTAGTTTCTTCATACTTCTCATTAAGAGTTACAGTATTTTTATTACCAATACGTTTTGGTTTTTTCTCTTTAGCTAGCAAGCTTATAAATGTATAGGAGGATGCTGGTCATGAGTTCTTCTGGCAAAATTAAGCAAATTCAAGAATTCAGTTGTAGAGAAGATAATAATATCTAAGATAAGAGTGCAGCATTAGAGTTAATATGAAAGATTTGTGGAAGTGATTCCACAGGTATTTTTTAATAATAAAGTCTTAGTTCCTATAATGGCATGAATCCTCCCCCATCTGTCATTTCAAAATTGCGTTCTCTAGATAACAAGACTTAAAATCATTGCAGAACTGAACCTAATTGGGAAGAATAATAAAAATACTTCTTCTGCTCATCATCCTCAGGAAGGAGAAAGTTAACTGCATGCATGTTACAATGTTCTAATAATTAAATATTTCTCCTTTAGTTTACATCTTTCCAGTAGCATAGACCCTGGTTTGAATATCAAGAAGCTTGGAGGTTTATATATCAGTTTTGATGCAAAAAATCAGAAACCGAGACCAAGTGTAATTGAACAGTTGAAGGAGAAGAAGAAGAAGGACCAGGTAATGCATTTACAATTATTCAGGTATCTGTAACTCCAGTAACACAAAGATGTTAATCTAAGAAGTTTGGTATATTTGATTTTAAAGAAGTAAAAGAAGTATCCTTTTTATGGTTCAATGAGAACTTCCATTCTTTTTGGCCCAAGTGCATATTTACATTTGGTTTTAATGGTAAAAGTTTAAATATACCTGACTTTTCAGAAACTGAAAAACAGTGCAAATTCCAGTATTACCTTGTAAAATAAACCAAAGTTCATTATACCTGGACTTCTGCCTAATGATACACAAGCTTAAGGTCTGCTGACAAGATATTTAGTCCATAGCCAGAACGAATTTCAGTAAATAAAAGTCTGTAATCTCCCTAGTATGGAATTAGCAGTTTTGTTTCAAAAGCACCCTTTGAGGTAAAGGGAATGTGTTGTTTTTGTTGGGACTGTTTTATTCAGCTCATCCATGATAGCCCTCTTTACTCCAGAGAATTTTCTGTCTCATTTCCTCCAGAGCAAGTCAGCTACTTTCTGTTGTTGTCCAGTGTTCTTTTTTGAAGATCACCTACTGCTTGTGTATTGCATTATAAGGCTTGTTTAGATTCTGCATGATTCCTTCAGTAGGTTTTGTAAATACAGTTAAGCAGTAAAATTTGTATCAGTGAGGTGACTGTAATGTTCAAACAAATTCTTACAGCTGTTGCAGAAGAGTGTAATAACTCCAGACTTTGAAAAAAAGGAATGTGTCCCACCCTACAGGGAATCACTTCACCAGCTAAAGAAACAGCGCAGGGTAAGTGAAGAGCTGGTAATGCCTCAAGTAACAAAACAAGCTGTGGTAGAAAGCTGCATGCTGGGACTGTGTGCATATCCAGGCCTCACTGGAGATGGAGTGATGAGCTGCAATTTAGTGTCTTCTTTGAGCTGTTCTGTGAAAAGCCATCCTTTCAGTCACCAGCACAGTGAATGATAATGTGCTTAGATGGTACAAATTTCTTATTGATGCATCACTGATAACCTCTATAATAGCAGTCATAAAATACGTGTTTTAAAGGTACATATTTACATTCTGAATGCTTTATCCAGCTTTTGTAGGGAAGTTCCCTGTTCTATTCCGTCGTAGTTGCTGAATGCAAATTCATTGTTCTTGGTATTGCATCCTAGGCAGAGCGAGAGAAAACAACAGGTGATGGCTGGTTTGGTATGAAAGCCCCAGAAATCACAAGTGAACTGAAAAATGATCTTAAAGTTTTGAAGATGAGAGCTTCATTGGACCCTAAGCATTTCTATAAGAAGAACGATAGAGAAGGTCTGCCCAAGTACTTCCAGGTAAGGAGGCAGCAGAAGGTGGCATTGTACTGCTGAAGTTTTGAGCAGCTCTTTAAGAATACCTAATAATGCCTATTTTGTAGGTAGCTTCTATGTTGATTTAATTTTGTAGCTTAATTTTTAAAGTATTCTGATTGCTTGGCTGGAGTTTGCAACTATGTGACTCTGTATTACATATGTATATATGTTTTCATTTTTGTTTTCTAGGTTGGAACTGTAGTTGATTCTCCCATAGACTTTTACCATAGTCGAATCCCTAAGAAACAGAGGAAGAGAACAATTGTGGAAGAGCTGCTTGCAGATTCAGAGTTCAGAAGGTATTTAAAAATAGTTTTGTAATTCTAATATCCCATGTAAAAGAGGAATACTTTTAACTCTATAGCCTTTTTTGGTTTTATTCAGCTGGTATGGTGGTTTTTTATACTTCAAGGAAAAGTTTTCAATCTTTTAGCACTTTTACAGCACTGCCATTTAGAAGGTCTAAGGAACAGAGGATAATTAGGCTGAGATAATGTAGATTTCATCTTCATAAAAGGGTTTTATCCAACTCAGGTCATCCCTATTGGCAGCCACCCTTAAAGACTGATTATTTTTTGTTGGCATAATTGATAGAAAAGAGCAGCCTGTAATTCTGTGAATGTTGATATTATTTCATTTTATAAATATGTCAGTCTGCCACCTGTCATGGGAATCAAAATTGTGCTAGAAGACTTACTTGAAGATTATGATTGGATTAATGTCTGCATAACATACAGTTTTTGGAGTAGATCCTTTAGCTGATCCATTTTGATACTGGTTATCACATGATGTTAATCTGCACTTCTCTTTTCACATAATGGCATGTTTTCTTTGAAGTAGTGCATTATTTGGGATTATATAGTTAATTTTGTCAGAGTTGTAAATTAACTATGTAATATTGTAAAGTTAATTTTGTCAAACTGGTAAATTTAACTATACAATGTTGGGAAGGCAAGTTAGTATAGCTATTTCTTAAGCAGTTTTATGGTTTGACCTGATTTATAAGGTATTTATTAGAAAGTAGTTTTTTAAAGTAATGTATTTGAAATTTAATCAGTTAATTTATGTTTTGGCTAATTAAGGGGCTTAATCGTACATTCAGCATTAGTGCAGATATTTGTCAGATTTTAGGGTTGCATTTAAAAGCCTCAGCACTGCTCCGTGTGCAGTGTCTGTTGTGCTCATCGGTGCAGGTACATAAGAGTCTGTGTTAGAGGAGCTAGCAACTCACATTCAGTAAGTATATCCTGCTCATTGTTTAGTACTCATCTCAGTTTTCAGTCTGGACTAGAGTGAGGTTTATTATCTTGTGTGGTGAAAAGGCAGTATGAAAGGGGATGTAATTTCTTCATAGTATTGTCAAAATTGCTGAGTATTCTTCCCCTTGTGAGCAGTAGCAGTGTTTCAGCAAGCTGTCCACAATGTGATTGCATATGCAATGAAGATCCCTCCCCACCAAAATTAATGACAAAATTCAGTGGAATTTACTTTCAAAACAAATTTACCTGCATTTATCATTGATCCAACTGTTCATTTCCCTTTCCTTACGCATAAATGTATAAAATCAAAGAATTACTTTGGCAGATTATGTGCATACTGTCCATGTTATTTTTCCTTGATCTTTGGTTTGCCATGCTTAAAAGTAAATTATCTATTTTGTTCAGATATAATAAAAAGAAGTATCAGGAAATCATGAGTGAAAAAGCAGCTTTTGCAGCAGGGAAGAGGAATCGGAAGAAGAAGAAATTTCACAATTAAGAATTGAAGAAAAAGACCAAGCTGGAACAACTTACTTGTTATAAAACTTCCTTACAGAATGCTTTGGTTGTGGTGTTTTGTTTGGGTTTTTTAAAGATTGCAGGTCGTGTGCAAATTGAGGTTTAGGGAAATTCTTGCCATGACAATTTGGTAGGAAGCTTTAGCAAATTATCAGGTATCTAAATTTAAATTAATTTAGATTTAAAATTACTTTTTATTTTGACTAATATTTATGTTAAAAAGTAATGATATGAAAGCATTTTATTAAATCCAAGTACAAAATTCAGCTTCATAGATTCAGCTTCAACTTCTCAGGCTTCAGACTTTGCATCAGTTAATTAGTAAATTAATTTTATAAAGTTATATGTGTATTCACCTTGGCACACATTGTGTGCCAGAACATGTTTTTCCATATCTTATCAGAAGTTCTGCTGGCCAACACTGTAAATAGTAGGTATTGAAAAATAGTTTGGTTGTGAAGGGTTTATTTCAACACTGACCATAGTAGTATAGAGAATGTTCTGGAATTCAGTGCCTACACATATACTTTTATATTTATGTGTGTGTATTTTACAACATAGAATATATATTATTTAGAAGATATAAATTACATATTATTTAATAAATAATATAAATAAGTAATACTTATATGTAAAATTTTAACAGTCATATGTTGCTTTTATTAGTTTTTACCATTTGATCATTGTCTAGTGATATTTTTGAAAATAACTTGGCATTGGCATCCATTATATAGGGTGTGGTGTGCAGATTGTGGGTAGCTGACCTGGAATCGTTCTGAAGGTGAACAAATAGAGTGAGTCTGGAAGGCTTCTGCTACCATTATAGAGCCAGAGATGTCATCGGCTCAGTTCTCCTTTAGTGACAGTTCATGACCTTTTGTGATTGTCAGAACTGCTGTGGTGTTTGGCTTTTAATGACCTGATCATTTTATTGCTGTTACAATTAGTGTAACTTAGTGACTGCCCTGAGGTAGCAGAAAAGATGGATAATAGATGAAATAAAGCTGGCACTGCATTGTCTTAGGTGGACTGGATGATTAGGATGTAGAAGTCACTATCAGAGGACCAGTGGTGTTGATTGTTTCCTTACCACAAGAACACTGAATTTTAAAGGCTGCAGATCTTAAGCAAAAGGTGCTTAACTGTGTTCTTGACTAATGTTTAACCATCAAGTTTTCTACTGAGAAGTAGTAGTTGTTTTTTTAAGGATTAGTTATTTGTGCTGAAATGAGCATCATGGTAAATGTTGACCACCAACTGAAGCTTGAAAAAAATTTTCCTTTGATCCTTTGGAGTGTTTTTTAATCATTCCGAAGTTGACCATAATGTTTTACTACCAGAAACAGACAGGAACGTGGAGTCCTTAAGTCTTCACTGCCCAGAGATGAATGGTGTCAAAGTAAAGTGAATTCATTGGGAAGTATCAAGTACAAGTAGAACCACCTGTCCCGAGGTCTCAGTTAATATGCACATGCTATTCCAATGCAACTATATGTATGCTAATATCTTAATTCCCTGTAAATTATAAAAAAAGCCAATAAAAACAACTGTGGTGTCTTGTTCTCCAGCTGAGACATGGAAGCACAAAAAAATTAATACTGAACACTGAGAAGAAAATAAGGCGCCACAGTAGTTCTCATTCTGTTGCATCCTGGGGTGTTCAAGTGCAACTTTGGAAAAGCAGTGTGTGACTCTGAAAGACCTTAAAAGAACAATGCAAGCTGTGGTGTTAGACAGCAAGCAACAGCTCCATGCCTGTTCTTCAGGCTGTTCAGTAGCTACAGAAGTTACTTCATGTGCAGCATAACTAGTAAGGGATTTGGTTTTTGTTCTGTATCCTTTCCCTTCCTTTGATTCTTCTAATCCCTTCTGTTTTGTCCCACTCTGTGCCCAGCGGGTGCCCGTGTTCTGTGCAGGCAGGGTGAGATGTGCTGGACAGTGTTCACAGGGCTGCAGGGTGCTACTTGTAGGTTGTGTTGGCTGGCGTTGCCTGTCACCTTTGCCTGAGCTCATGTTTCAGCCTCTATTAGATGAGGCACTGGATAGAGCACCTTTCCTTAACCACCAGTTTTCATAAAAGCACAGACAGCCTTTGAAATTGCCGTAAAGTTTAAGGTGCTGAAGAGAGTAAACCCCAAATGCACCATGTGACTGCGTAGGCTTACCAGATTTCTCTGAAAACACGTGAAAACTTTGGTGAAGCTTTGCACATCAATTTCAAATAGTATTTTCTTTTAATGGCCATCAGAAATATTTGTGTTAATTTGTAATTTTGCCTTTACTGACTTAAACCATTATTAACCAGAAATTTCCCTGAGATTAAAGGGCAGTAAGCAGTGTGTTGGTTTTTGTACAGATGTACCTATTTTTTTGGGATGTCATTGGAATATTTTATACAGACAGCATTAATTAATTTCTCCAGTTTCTTTATGCTGTCCTTGGTTTTTCCAGTATTTATTTTTCTTTTTTTGCCTCGCAGCAGAGACTGTGCAATGGTTGTATAGCCCAGGGAGTTCACAGTCCATCTCTTCCGTGTTAAAAACAAAAGACTGACGATAGGGACCAGGCTGAGGGTGACTGGGGTGTTGCTGGTGTGGTGCCATTAACAGGCATGGTTTATGAACAGAGCTTATGAACATGCTTTTTTTCTGTCACACTACACACTTGCTCTTATTTCTTCTTCGGCAGTCTGTAATCTCTGTGCAATCAATTTAGTCTCCTTAAAACTGAAGGTATCTTCTTACCATTGCTGTTTTCCATATGACAAAACTTTGATCTAATTTTTCAGAAGTCCTGTCTTTATCACAGGAGCCTCTCTGGCCTAGTGTTGCTGAGACTTGGAATCCTGCCATAGCACAAGTTGGAAGGGACTTTGAGAGCTTGTCCTGCCTGGTCTCCTGCTCAAAGCAGTCAGACCAGGTTGCTCAGGGCTTTCCACAGTCAGGTCTTGAAAACTTTCAAGGATGGAGACTGCCCATCTTCCAGAGCTCCAGTGCTTGACTTCCTTTATGCAAAAAAATTCTTCATATCCAGTCAGATGGAAGGATTATTATTGATTGGTGGATTGCCTCTTGGCTTTCGCATCACTTTTTTTTTTAATTATTCCATAAATTTGTAACAAGCAGCATCTGTCCAATTTATAGTGCTTGCTGTAATCCTTGTCTTTTTTTCTCCTGACTCTCTTAAAGCATTCTGAAATACTCTGTTGTCTTGGCAATGTTTCCCTCAAAACCCCTTTTACACAAATATTTTGTATAATTGTGTTCCTGTGCTTTTCCACTTGAATTCATATTAGAATCTGTTAAACTACCAGTATCTCAGGAGAGCTATCCCTGTGCTTACCTTTAGGAGAAATGCCCAGCTCCTTGAACCAGCAAGTTTCTTTTTTTTCTTTTGTACTTAAGTTAATTAACTTTTGCATTTTTAGAGTATTGATTATGTAAATATTACTTGCAACATGAAAATATGTATAAGCCTCTGCCTTCAATTTATTAGGAACTAAGTACTATGATGCTTAAATACAAAAAGTAGGAAGGGAACCAGTATTTGGACTGAAATACAGTGGAAGTGACTGAACAAGGAGACTGTCATCTGATTTAGTTGCTTTTTATGGGGTTAATGTAGAGAGGATTTGTTTTTGCTGTTTGCAAATTCTGAGGAAGTTTGATGTTTCTCTGGAGGGCTGTGTATTTTATAGGTAGATGGCCTTTTTGAGTGAGTTACTGTGCTGCAAAACAGTGATAGTTAATGTGTGGAATACTGTGTTTCATATTCAAATTTTCCTTTATTGCTTTAAATAAGCATTATTATAGTTGGAAAGTTACACCTGCAGGATTAAAAATTTAACCAAAAACCCCCACAAATTTAGTAATTCAGGAATAATGAATCAGATTAATTTATTCCGTTCTGAGCAAAATCAAGGTGGTTTGTTTATTGCTGCTGCTATTTTACCACCTGATTTGATTGCTGTAATTAAAATGGCTCTTCATCTTCTATCTGTAAGTATGTGTAAGTCAGAAAGGATGGTGTTAATTCAGGTGTTTCAGCTGCATTTTGTGCGCTTGTTTCCTTGCTTGAAACTAACCAGAAATTTATCACGGTGACCCTTTGTAACTGAAGTACCTCCAGGAAAGAGACAGTCTTGCTTTTAAAACTAAAATTGCTTCCCGCAGACTGTCCTGGAAGCGTAGCGGCCCCACAGGGCTGGTTGTTGCTTCCGACCGCTTGGGCCGGAGCAGGAGCAGAGCCCTTCTGCCCTGAGGGCGATGGGGCCGGGGGAGCAGGAGCAGAGCCCTTCTGCCCTGAGGGCGCCGGGGCCGGGGGAGCAGGAGCAGAGCCCTTGTCCCGCTGCCTGAGGGCGGTGGGGCCGGGAGGAGAAGGAGCAGAACCCTTCTCCCCCTGCCTGAGGGCGGTGGGGCCGGGAGGAGAAGGAGCAGAACCCTTCTCCCCCTGCCTGAGGGCGGCGGGGCCGAGAGAAGACGGAGAGCAGGAACCCTTCTCCCCCGCCTGAGGGCGGCGGCGGGGCCAGGAGGAAAAGGAGAGCAGAGCTCTTCTCCCGCTCCGCCTTCTCGCTGGCAGTGAGGACGCTTCGTGTCGCCGGGCCCAGCGCAGACGGCAGGTTCGGTCGATGGCGGCTGGTGTCGCTGTCGTCACCCGCTTCCAGGCGTCTCCCGTCCGCCAGGCACGGCGGGAGGCGGGCCCGGAGAGCCTCGCTGACGGGAGAAGCGCCAGAGCGGCCGACCGGATACCTGCGGCGGTGAGGTAAGGGACGGGAGGGCGCGGGGGAAAGATTTCCGCCCAAAAGGCGTAGGGGGCGGGGGAAATGAAAAAGAAAAAAAAGAAAACAAAAACAGAAGACACGACTCCGCCGGGACTCGAACCCGGAACCTTTGAATCCCTTCAACCCTCTAGAAGTCCAATGCGCTATCCATTGCGCCACGGAGCCACCTGTTGGAGTCTCCGCACACCGCCTATAGAGCCTGCGCGCGCCCCCGAATGCGTCGGCTTTTTTTCCTCTCTTTTTTCAATGTTATTTTCTTCAACCGATATGAATACCCTTAGTTTTACACGCTGCTGCATAAACGAGTCTCGCTGCAGCCCCTACGTGCCGCCTGAGAGCTGCCCAGGGCCCGGGTGGGGCCCACGGCATCTCTGTGCGGTGCTTGCCCCAGCGCTGCGTCCTTGCTCCTCACGGAAGACCGACTGGAAGTTCATCAGTGATCAATATACAATGTTTGTTATCATCCCACTCCGGCGTTTTCGGTATTAATCCTTATGTTTGAGGGAATGTAATTACAATCCACAATTGCCTTGTATTGTATAACTCTTCCTCAAAACGTCCATAAATTTTCAGTACCACTGCCCTCACCCATGCATTCAGGAAGAGAAAATTTTTCCATAAAAGCTGTAATTATAGTCTGAAACAAGTCCGTGATACTTTTTTTTTAATCATGAGGAGGCATATTAGAAACTCCCAGAGACCAGAGTATGAGGTTATTCTTTCTTTACCCCTCCCCACCAGTATATTGCAAGCGGAGCCTGGGGCCTTCTGCTCGGGGAGGGGGCGTGGGGCTGCCGGCACCGGCTGCGAGGAGGGCTCTGGGCAGTAAAATGCCTTGTGAGAATCTCGTGCTGGCTTTATCGTACTTTAAAAGTACAGGTATCCATAAGAGTGGAGAAAAGCATGTAAATAAGCGCACCCTACAATCTGAGGAACCAGGAAGCTAATCAAACCGATGTAAAATAAACCGACTTGGCTACGCAATCCCCGAGGCATTGCATCCAGGGCTGAGATACCGAGTGTAATGAATAACCGAGGTGAGTCAGGCACTCCAGCAGTGTGTCCTGTGATTCCCAGGGAGCCAGCTGGTGCCCCTGTGGCCAGCAGTGAGCCCGAGCTCTTGAGCTGGCTGATGACTGAATAGCTCCTGCAGTGCTGCCCAGAAGAGGGGGTTGCTGCAAGGGTTCAGTAGCTGCAGCACGTACCATATGGGAGCTACAACCCCCAAGCTAACAGACTGTTGTTATATCAGAACAGTTGTAAACAAACCAAGAATCACTAAGTTGCACAAGATTCAGAACAAGTCTGGTCGAATTTGCAAGCTCTGGGTCCTGCCACAACTGATCTGTTATGGACAGAACTCTCACAGTGCTCCTGGTAAAGGAATGCGAAGTCTGGAACATTTGACTCCTCAGAGCCTTGTACTGCATAAAAGAACCAAATCTTGGTTTTGAGAACTGAGTTGATCTTCAGAATAATAAGCTTAAATTTAAGTTTGTGCAATTCAAATAAACCACTTGTAAGTAACTAAGAATCACTGTAAACATCTTGTAGTTTGCGGACACTTGGGCACGTTTCTTGTGGAGTGCAGTGAGTGTTGGTGCCTCACCAGTGTGATCTGGTAGCGTGGCAGCTTTGGACAGCACAGCACTAAGTGGCTGCAGATGGTGAAGAATCAGAGTGTGCTGTCACAACCCTGGTTCTGAAACTATAAGAGTGAAGAATTGTGACACTCACATGATTGTTACTTCCTTTCACGTTTTCATTTTCGTTAGTTGGTTTATAAAGGTAGATTAAGGATGGTTCCATTCATGCAGGATGACTGACTAAGGAAACATTTGGAATTTTTCCTGAAATGTTTCAAATTATTCAAGTCATTTCGCTTTTTTATTCAGTAAATATAGTCCCAATTCAAAGTCCACCTTTGCGTTTGGACAGTAGATGGAGCTACTGCATGAGGAACAGGGCAGCTCATGGGTCATGAACTTGCAAAATGTAGTCATAGGCAAAAACGATGGATCTGAGTAACCTTCGCTGGCGCCTGGACCCGGATCAGTCCTTTGGACTTTCCCTCTTCTGGGACTGTCTGAAGTCCACTTCTGTTGCAAGCTGGCTTTCATTTTAGCTCCTCTTCAATTTTATGTTCTTTGTCAAGGAACTTTTCATGGTGATGATATTTTTGGCCTGCCATTGATACAATTCCTGTCTTGTGTCAAGGTATTCCTACCTCAAGTTTCTCCTCCTATTAAAAATTAGCAAAACGGCACCTTGATGAGCTCAGCAAAATTTAATTAATAATTATCAAAGACAAAGTTGACAGTGCAAAATTTTGTTCTTGTCTTACATTTTGAAATCTAGGTGTAACCATTGGGGCTTTTATTTTTTTAAATTAACACTAAGCCACTGCATATTTATAGTTCTTCTTTTGCAGCTTTGCAGGTGACACTGTAACTCAGCTCCTCTTGTGCAGTTCAGGAGAAAAAGTGTATTTGTGACCTAGTGATTTAATCCTGAACATCTGGATTTTTATTTCAATTGTGAAACTACCATGCTGGGTGACTGTGGGCAGTTTGATGCTTTTTCCTTTCTGTAAAAGATGGACAGCAGATGCTTTCTTATTCCATGTGGTGTTGTGCAAGCCAGTCACCTGCAAAGTAACTTAAAAAAATTTGAGATTAAACTCCCTCTGGAAATTCCTTATTATTTTGTATTTTGCTTGTCACTTCATGTCTCTCAAAAGTGAGTGGCAAAAGGTAAGTGAACCTACACAGGTGACTCAGCTGCTTTTCACCACCTTTCCTTTCTCCTGTGAACAGGGTTACCAAAAGCTCTTGGGTGACAGAGTTCTCCTGTTCCCTGCTGATTCAGTTGCTTCCTCGGCTCCGTTCCTTGGCTCTTTGTTTTGTAAGAACAAAGCAGTCGTATTGCTCAAGTTATCTTGAGACATTGATTTATGCTGTCTCTGCAGCATAGCATCTTTCTAACTAGAAACCCAACAGCAAGTATACAGATTTGGGCTCAGGATTTCCAAAATAAATGAGAGGAGTAGGAATGTTTCTCTAGCATATGTGCTAAGGTACAGGATTTTGAGATTATTAATATACTAATTTCACTCATCATCAAGTGTGCAGATTTTTTAAAAGAATTTGAATGTACAATTAAAAAGTAATGAACCTGAAACAATTAAAACCCCCTTGCCTTCTCCTGCATTGTTTAAATGCAGTATTTGTTTTCTGTCTTTGCCCATGTGCTCTGGGAATGATGTGTGGTGTTTAAGCAGTGGTGCAGAGCAGTCATCTGGTTCAGTGCAGGAATGTTTTGTAAGTGAAAACACTGGGTTAACTTCTGCTTTCATTTGAGGCATTCTGAATCTGAACTAACAAAACCAAGTAGGGGAGTTATTTCAAGGATATATCAATGTTAGTAAGAATATGGTAAGTAATATAGTAAGAATGGCCTGGAGTGCTTTGTTTTTTGTAATGGACAGAGTTGGTATGATGCTCATGTTTACAGAGAAAAGTGGTAATTTTTGCCAGCCTTTCTTTTGAAGATGTCCTTGGTTAATAAATCCAGGCTTTAAGTGTTGTCATTACCTTTCTTTCAGAGGAAAAAAAGCTTTTACTCTATATTGAATGATACCTTTTCTGTTTAGGGGTAGAAGGAGAAATGTCTGCAGAGTCTTGTCTCTCTGATGAGGGATGTTAGTATCATAGGTTTTACTGCTCTTTTTAAATTTCCCAGAATGTGACATTAGTACTGTGTGGACTATTTTTCTTGACAGCTAAAAGTTACTGAGGGGTCACAGTGTCCTATCACTGCTTGGATCATCACTGGGTTCTAGGTGTGTCCCTAAGGTAGGTTGTATGTAGTCACTGCCATTTCTGTAAGAATCTTGCCAAGCATGTTCTAAAGGGGTGAAAAGCTTTCATTCTTGATTAAATTTTGCTTTTCATTCAGTTATGAATACAAGTGGCTGCTCAGTATTCCATCTAATACTCACTGATGTCGTCACAGAAACAATTCTATTTAAAAATCGTGTCCTTTTGTCACTCCTTTAATTGCAAATATTGCATGGCTGAAAATCTACTCACAAATTGTAAATACACTCTTCTCCTTCCCCCAAAAAGTTTTTACTAAATCTGTTTCAAATGTATGTTGATTTTACCATACTGGAAATTTTCAGTAGAATTATCCCTCTGTGGATTTTTAAACCAGTAAATGTAGATTGTACTTCAAAAGTTTAATTGTAGATTTGCATTATCTACTTGAATATTCACTTAATGGAACTGGATCAGAATTTATGGATTTGATTTTTGTAGCTAAGGTCATTGTGCAACATGAGGTAATGGACTGGATGGCAGAATTCCCAAAATCTAACCCTGGATTTGTCTTGGCCCTGCAGCATGGTGAGGCAAGCCATTCACATTTTCTTATAGGTAAAGAGAGGGTGATATCCAGCTCAGTGTTCTGCAGGATTTTAGTTCCATAATATTTCTATGGAATTGACAACTCTTCAATCAGTATCCATAGCTTTTTAACTGTTTAAGCACATTCTTCACCTTTTTCACTCTTTTCTTCCTGTTCTTTTACTCCAAGTTTGAAGGAAGTGTGTCTGAGCACAAGACCCTGCACAGGCACAGTTGTGCAGAGAAGATGCTCAGCAGCTGATGGTTCACACACCCACAGTGGACAGGAATCAACAAGCACCTGTACTATAAAGGAGCTGCCTGTGGACTCTTCATTTCCTTTGAATAAAAAGATGTCACTAACAGGATATCACTACTGTCTTAGGCCTCTTGTATCCCTGTATACTGTCTGCCAAACAAATCTTTTCCAATTTTACAAGCTACAGAAATCTCAGAGTTACTTCTTGTGAAAACAGCTACTCTCTTATATACAGGTAGAAATCTGAAATTATAGTAAGAGAAGACCTCAGGTTTTTTTTTCTGATGTAATTGCTACTAGAGTGTAGATCAAGATGAAGAGGAGCTAAGGAGCTAACTGAGGAAAAGGAGCTGTGACAGGAGGTCAGCAGGCTTTGTACCATCAAGGAAAAAAGAAGAGATCAACAGGAAATCAGATGGAGAGGACTGTTACTTCTGGCAAAAGAAGAGAAGGCTCCTCTGCCTGCAGAAGTGCAATCACAGAACTTGTGTGATGCCCTGGGAAGAGATGAGGATGAACAAGGACCATTGGGGGAGGCATCAGAGCCGGCTGAACCTCAGCCAAACATCAACAAGAACAGTAGAAAACAGCTGATAGGTGTTGGAGAGTCTCATCTGTAGGGAATGGAAACATTCATCTGCTACCCTGATGTGATGTTCTGGGATGTTTGTTGAGTGCCAGGATCCAGGATACTGCAGAGAAACTGTCAAGGCTTGTCTGGTCCTTAGACTTTTGCTCCTTTCTGAGAATTTGCATGGGCGCCAAAGACATATGAGGGGGCACAGTGAAGCTGTGGAGCTGAAGGGTGAAGGTTACAAGGGCCCAGGTCCTTTCAGGGAACAGAAGAGGCTTGGATAGGAACGAAGACATCCTGAGGAAGGGTTATTGTAGTCTACAGAGAAGTGATGATGCAGGGTCAGTGAAGAGATGTCCTTAAGGGGATCTCAGTCTTCCTCTGTGAAAGCAGCAAAGCTGGGGGCCTATCCTAAGTGCCTGTCCATAAATGATTGCAGTATGGAAAAAAACAGAAGGAATTTGAAGTTTGTGCACAGTTGGAAAACTAAGATGTCATGAGAAATAGCATAGCAATTATCTGAAATGTATACTTTAGTTATTGCTTTCTTAATAATTTCTATCATTTTAAAATTCAATTTGATGATATCACATGGTTTTCTAAAACAAGATAGATTGCAGAATTCCATTTGTAGGCAGACTGACTCATGGTTAAGTGACTTGGTCAAATATGTCTGCCAGTCCCTAGTAATGCCAGGTCAGCTCTGACTTAACTATCTGGAGTTCTACTCCAATCTTCTTTTTCAAATTTTCCATCCATAAAATTGTATAATGAATGTGATTATGTAATGCAGTTAGACTACTATTTTTAGAACTGTAGATCTGCCAAATTTATTGCTAGTTGCAATAGATTATGCTCATTATTTGACCCAGATGTACGATTTTATGCTAGCCAAGTTAAAATATGACTAATTTGTATTAGCGCCTAAAGACTTCATTTACCATGTGTTGAAGATAATAGAAGTATGTAAGAAAAGTGAAAAAAGCTAAGTTCATACTCCCAGTACATTAAAATTTGTTCTTGAGAATCTTTGTTGAAGTGACTACATGAAAAGGCAGCTGCATCTTACACTGGTATACTATATTATAGAATTATTTGTTTGATCAGTGCTTCAAGACTGACAAAGGTAAAAGAAAATATGCTTTGTGTCTGTAAACACAGTAAATTTGTTTTGGAAGTAATTTAGATATTGTGTAAGTGAATGTCAAATTGCAACCTCGCACTTAGCTCAAAAGCAGAACCCCAAACTCGGATTCTGTACTTTTGTAATCTATCAGTACAACTTTTTCTCTGTTGTAACAGCCGTAGAGGAAGTGCATTGAACTATCAAGTGATTTTTATTGCTAATCATCGCATAGTCTTTGCTCCATATTCTTCCTTCCAATTTTTGTCTCATAAAACCAGTCATTGAAGTTAATGCAACTTATCACCCAGCAGAAGTTACAGTATGAAGAAACAAAAAGCTGCACATCAAAGGGTCTTCTGTGCAGACAGAGCAGACACAAAGGCTTCTTTGTGATGAATGTGCAGAGTTAGCTCTGCCACTCTAAATCAGCAGAGAATTTTCTTCAATTCCAGCATTGAAGTAAAAGAATGTCCTTTGTTCTTGTAGGGGGTATACTTTTATTTCCAAACTGCTGGCAGGCAGTAAACATTGACTTAACAACCCAAAAAATTAATTTCCTGTGTTCAGAATTGTGATATACTTTTATAGAAGTGTATCTTGGTTTATTCAAATTAGTAATAGGTACCAGTCGTATCTGCAGCAAAGTGGAACAAGCAGCTTCCACAGTCAGTGATATCTGGAAATCATAGGAATCACTGATAACAAGACCCCTTGTTTTGCACACCCTCCATGGAAACAATGTTGTTGTTGTAATTGCAATGTATGACTGTAGTTAATTTTGTAAATACCTGAGTTTGCAACCACTAGGGTGTGGAATCTAGGAAAATAGTATGAAAGAGCCGAAAGAAATGCCATCACAGTTCCCATCCAAAATTGCAGAGATTAGGGTAGACATTTACACCCCAAGAGAGGGTCAGGGACATTTCAGTCAGTTTTCAACAAAAGTGGCCTTTATTTCATAACTTGCTACAAAATTATTGCTTGCTTTTGTTAGTGCTGTGATGACAAGATATTCTCTTTTCTGTCTAAAAGTGGGAATATGGCTTCTTACTTTACCTTCAAACACAATACCCACAGGTAGTTTGGAAGGGAAATAGGCACTTTTTGTATTTGGTATTAATTACTATGTAATTGGCATTAGTTACAGAGGCCTTGTGCTTTTTGACCAAAAGTTTTGCATCTTGTTTGACAGCAATGCAGCTATCTAC
Source organism: Acanthornis magna (assembly GCA_036785705.1). Classification (NCBI taxonomy): domain Eukaryota; kingdom Metazoa; phylum Chordata; class Aves; order Passeriformes; family Acanthizidae; genus Acanthornis; species Acanthornis magna. The sequence continues at coordinate 1,398,294 of JAWUZG010000058.1, forward strand.
TAGAGATAGTTGTATATTTTACGTTACTAAAAAGAGTGAGAAGGAGTGAAACAGCATTCGGTGAAAGTGTGGGAAATTGTATCTCTAGGCAGGCTGGACAAGTAACTTTCACACTGAATTAAAATGGAATAATGGAAACTGGTAGAAAAGTTATGTAAAAATGCTTGGAAAATCTGAGAGTGTAAGTGAAAAAAAGAAGGGACAAAGGGGAATTCTGGACTATGGAGAATGAGAATAATGCTGATGGTGCTAATGAAACTTTGGTATGGAGTTGGCTCTTGGTAAAGATTGCTTCTTCAGGATCATCTCTCCTGCAGTGCAGAATGAGTTGAGTGAGTGTGCAGCTAATCCATGACAGAACATGATGAAATCAGCCCCCAAACTCTATTAATTTCCTTCTTTGTAAAATCAGAAATTCAGATTGTTTTTCTGTCTCAGTGCTGGCAAAGTTTGTGTGACATTCATCCAACATGGGAATTTACACCTGCGAGCCATATATAGTTTAACTTTAATATACTTACATAAATGACAGCATCATTAGTTTTCAGCTCATGGATTTTAACACTCCTGATGTGATACCTCTCTTCCTTTGGGTTATATCTAAGCAATTTAGTGATCTGTTGATTTGCACCAGGAGATACTGGCTTGTTATGGTACCAGTAAGGAACACACTTAGACTATAAAGTATTGTTTAAAATGCTGTTTGTTCCAGCTGGCACTGTAAAAGAAGAGGATAGTGTAGGTGGTTTTATTTCCTTCAGGATGCTGAGTTGTGTAGTATTGAGCAGGTCTCAAATAGGAGCTCAGCACACTGGGCAGATCCTGTCCAGGGAAAGGGCAGCGGACATTTTGGTCTTTTGAGCTCTTGCAGGATTTTCTTAAAACAATTCTATTTCTCATAAACAGAGAAAGAAACAAACAGAAAACCAGTTCACTTAAGAACCATTTGTTGCACGTTTAGATAAAGACAAGGACACACAGTCAATGTAATGAGCGGTATGGAGTGAGAGCTACCTGTGTGCTCTCCCACTCCAGCTGACTGGGTATCCTGCAGCCACGGGCAATGTGCTGCGCAGCACGGGCCTGCCAGCCAAGCCCTGCAGGCAGCACAGCACTGGCCTGTGCCTCCTATGGCCATCACTGATTCCTCAGTGAAGGCATCTTCTGCCTAGGATCAGTACACCTGAGAGGAAAAATCCCTTGGATAAAGAACTGTAAAGTGATGCAGTTATACATCTAGGTTTTGAGATCATTAATGTTTTCAGGACAGATACACAAGCCTGGGTGAGTGGGGAGTGATCCTAACTGGAACTTTTAAGTAACTTCCATAACATCATTATCATAATGCAGAAGAAGAAGAAGAAGAAGAAGAGTAAAAATAAGAATAATACATTATAAAATGTAATATGGTGCCTGGAATAGATAAGTTTACCTCCCCCTGTTAGTCTGTTGAACTCTGGACTGATGGAGGGTGTTTTGAGCTTGTGCATAGTTTTACATTGGCATAAATGAATTCATTTTGTTGTTGTTGGTTCAGGGAGGGGGTGTTTGGATTTTCTTCTTTCTTCCATTTTATAAGTAAACTTTTTAAAAATTATTTTTCTAAGAAGTTTTTTTTAATAAGTAGCCTCCAAAACTCTCAGCTGAAAGTAGGAACTTCTGTATTTCATAATGGCTCATTGGCAAATAGGTGGCCCATTTTCCACCTAGTAGAAAAGTAAAAATAATAATTAAAATTAAGGTGTGAAAAAGTTTACTCAACACAGTATTCAACTTCTCCTTAATTTAGGGGGAAAAAAATCCAACCTCACAGCTCAGTTATCGTCGCTGTGATTCATCAGCTGCTGTCTCCTGGGCAGGTCTGACTGCTGATTGGGCACGGGACTTCTCAAGGTGTGTCTTTTGCCAAGAAGCTTTTGCATTTTAAGAGCACACAGTAGACCATGATAGCCTCCTGCTATGGTAAGAACTATTGTATGTCTATTTATTAATCTGTATGGTCTTACTGTTAGAAACAGTGCTTGGTGGTTAGTAACAAATAATTAGGTGTGTTAGCAGATGTTTACAAACCAACTTTTTGTGGGTTTAAAATCTGGAAAGATCTTAATCTTGGATCTTAATTGTGGCAGCTATTGCTCAATGTGCTAGTAATGAATTTTAAAATTCTGAATTAAAAAAACTGAAAATATACAATAGTAAGGCGTATTGTCAAATCCAATAAGAATTAGATTAAAATATTTTTGTAATATTGTAATATTTGAGAGAAAAATGTTTATAAGATTTTACATGGTCTTTATTTTTTATAAAAATTGTATGTGTCAATTATTTGCAAGTTAAGTAATACAAGGAAATTTTCTTCTCATGTCTTATGTTCAGGGCAATTTTATTTTTTTCAGAAGTATGAATTGGCTTTATATTTCAGAAGTGTTAATTGAATTTATCAACCTAAATTATTTTGAAGATAAAATTGATCTGATTTTAATATATCTTTTCAGTTGACTTCAAAAAAATATGGGAGAATCCTGGGGGGAAATACAGGAATATATTCGATACATTTTTGTTTTGTAATCGATAGGTTTATGTCAGCTTTACTATCAAATAAAAAGATGCAATCATTGCTGAGGGAGAGCAATGAAACAGGAAATTGAAACAGGGATTGAAAAGATTTGAAACATGCTAGATAGACAAGTTTGTATGTAAATGTCTGTGATCTAATACTGTTGGAGTATGGCAGAAAAGGCTTAGGAAAACAGCAGCTGTAATACCCAGTTGGTGTAATGTCTGCTTTCCTACTTTACAGCAGCGCTGCTCAGAGCTCATTTCACATGACTGTACTTGTTTCGACTCTTGGAAAAATGTTACAGTCATGGCACAAGCACCAACTTCTTTGTGAGGGATGATACAGTGAGCCATAGTAAAAGGAGGTTTTCATTTTAATATTACAGTAGTAAAGATTAATTTTAGGATAATACATAACTGAAAACAAAGAACCTTTTAAGGATAAATTATTTAAAGAGATATTTAAGAAGTAACTCTTTCACCAAACTATCAAAACCACAAGGGTTTTATAGATATTCAGACAGAAGTTTCTTGCTATTGAATTACATGGATTGGGTTCTTGTGCTTCTGCATATTCCTTGGTTTTAAAAGACCAATTTTGTGCTTTAGAATAATAAGATTCTTTGTTTATGTACATCAGGAGTGTCTTCACAGTTCGTAACGTTACAGAGTGGATTTTTCTCAGAATTTTAACTCTGAGCACCAGTCAACACAAGAGGGTGCCGAAATGCAATACAATATTCACAATTTCCTAGTGAAATAGTGTTACATACATAATATACTTTTTCTAAACATTGTTGTTTTGATCTCTCCCAGCCTTTTCTTGTTTGCATATACACCTCTGTGATACTGTAATATCAGAATACCTCTCTTTCTAGGTGTTCTTATAAAAACACCAACACACTCTTCTCATCAGCAGCTGGCACCATCAAAGATTTTTCAGTATGCAAATAAACTTAGCTACAGCAGCAATTTATGTAATTTATGTCATGTTCTTGTCTTGCTTGTGCTGGCTTTAGTTCTATGTGCAGGGGTCAGAGACTGGTTTCTATTTCTATATGCCATGCTATCAGCAAAGGAAGAAGATAGTAAGAACTTTGAAATGCATTAATCATTCATGGGCAAGACCCTCATGGTGCAATTAATTTAACCATTCCTTTGTTTATGTGATGTTTTTGTCTGGGCTGAAGCTTTTAGGATCCATGTGTGTCCTACTCTTCAAGCTCATTTTCTCAAAGTCCTGCAGCCAGTGTGCTGCAACACAAGAGGAACCAAAGTGTAAGTACTACTGACAGAGGCAGTTGCGCTTCATGAGCTTAGAAATTTGACTTCAAGAAATGACATGTTGTGCCTTTGTTGCTTGGATGGCAAAATTAAAAGATACTCTGAATTACATATTTTTAGGTGGGTTTTGCTTTCAAAAGGTAAAGCATACCATACCTTACAGTCCCTACTGCTGAATCACCACAGTGTATTTCTAGAGTTGGGTTTAGTTCGTCAGCCAGCTAGAGACAGATCCATGTATCTGGCTAAAGAATACTCTCAGACAGTATTTTTCAGATTGGAGTCCAGGAAAACCATTCAGCAGTGTACAGTCATTATAATGGTGGACCAGATTAGTGAATGTCTGCTGTGTGCATTCAGTCAAGTGTTCCTAAAACAGCAAAAGCTTCTTTGTGTCTTCCTCTCTGGTAACACTCAGTAATAAACTGAGTTCAAACAGCAAGCTGCTAAGTCTGAACTTCTTGAAAGCAACAATTAAGTTCATGTCCATAACTTTTTCTATGTGTCCCAGCAGCTGATTGCAATCACCAGTGCCAGTGTTTGGCCACTCATGTATCTGATTTGTTGCGTTGAAGTTACACATCTCAGTTCATTTTTGGTTCCTGCAGTAAATGACACTTCCAAATTGTGCAAGGATTGTGTAATCCTTTGCAGTGGATTATATGATTTGAATTATAAATAGATGCCAGGCTAAGTACTCTTTTTGTCATATAAAAGGGTTTCTGAAGAAAAAGGAAAATAATCTAGTCACTGTTGGAGTCTTTTCTGTATATTTTTAATGAAATGCCTGTCACTTTATTAGATGGAGTAGTGTCTACAGATTAGTGCTGCTTTCTTAACTGTGTCTAATCTCGTTTGATTCAAGCATCATGGAATAATAAAAAAATCAATGTAGCATAGGTTTGTTTTGAAGTCAATGAGGGGGTTAGCAAATCAGTAAACATCAGTTCATCATATTTAATTAGCTAACAGGAATTTTCTGAAACTATTAAACGGATCTTAACAAGCAAATTGGATGTAGGCTTATTAATTTATAGTGAAGTTCTGGTGTGGCAACTGAAAACTTTAAAACAGACTGTTCTCCAAAACAGTTTGTCTGTACAGTTTTAATAGCTTCTTCAATAATGTGAAGCATTTCTTTTAGTCCCCTTCCACCAAGCTATGAAATTGAAAAAATTAATATTTGTCTCCGTCTTTGCATCATTTGCAAGAAGTAAAAGAGCATAAACAACTCAGAAATTCCTTTACACATCAATATATCCAATGCAAATTCGTGAACTGTGCAGTGTTAGAGCAGTGACCTTCAACCAGACTCTAAGTCAAGAATTTCTGTTTCCAAGGCTTCTCATTCTTGCTGGGTATTTTCCTGGCATAATGTATGGATCTTTTGTGGTGTGTTGTTTGCTGGAGAATGAATGGAGGCCCTCTGGCTCATTTATCCTACTGTCTCACTTGGGATTTGAGCTATGTTGCTAGAAAAGAATGTCTAGTGCTCTCACTTTCAATTCTAATCCCCCATCATTAAGCTTGCTATAGCAGTTCCCTGTTGCATAACTATTTTTTCATCTATAAAGCCTAGAGATGGTTTTGAAGAGTAGCTAAGATATACAGGATATTTTATGCTTCTGCTTTTGAAACTCTCCATCGTAAACATTTTATATCTTAGAATGATGAAAAATACCTCTATTTTGAGTAATTTTATTTCACTTCCTTCATACACTTTCTTTTTTTTCAGTTTGGTTTGTCTCTTTTTGTATTGTCCTTGTTTCAAACTGCTGAAATCAGGTCTAGCTGGTACCTTGCCATAACACTGACATAAAAGCTATAGTAGACTGAAAAGCATCAAGGATTGTTTTGGTTGGGTTTATGGCGGGGGGAGGGGTAGGGACTTTGTTGGTTAGTTTTGTTTTTACCAAAAAAAAAGACCAACTTGGTATGCAGGCAGATACCACTTAAGAAGAAAAATACTAATATTAAATATATCTGTCTTGATTTCCAAGTCAAGGAAATTATTACTTACTATAAAGTAATTTGGTTTTTTTTTTCATTACAATTCCCCAAGATTCGTGGTTTTTTCTTACCCTACATCACAACTACACAGAATATTAACTTTTTTTTTTTAATTTAACACCTCTGCTGTTAACTTTTTCTTAAGACTTGACAAAATAAAGCTATTAAAAAAATACCTTGAGGACAGCATCACTTCACAGGAATTCAGTCAGAAGACAACATACCAACTGATGCAATTCAAGCATGGAATATTTTTTACTAATGGGGAGTAAATTTATGTATTTAAAAAACAGAAACCTATTATCTAGGCAAGTTTTGATCTACTTCTAGAACTATTAACATGTTTACAGACTCTTCCACTAGCGAAACTGCACTATTCCTCAAGTAACAGTGGGGGAAAAAAAACAAACAAGGAAAATTCTATGCATTCTCCCATGTCAGCTTTTTCTCTAAACATGTTTTAGTGCAGGTTTCCAGCTATTTGTTTTGGTCTGTGTTAGATTCCTGTTTTCTATTCTCTTTACTCTCCCTACTAACTTCAGTTTAAAATTTTCTTGATGTCTTTTCATCTGGCTGGTTTTAGCTACTGCTTTTCTTCCTCTTTACTGCATCTCACATTTATCTGTCTATGCCTTTCTTATTAAAAAGGAGTTTATTTCCTACTTTTTGAAAATACTATTAGAAGGATTCTCAAGAAGTGGAGTTTATGAAACTGTAAGAGGGAAAGTGAAAAGTTAAAGGACAAGATAGCTTGAGGAGGAGGAGGATAAAATAGAGTTGTTTAGTTATACCGAGAGACAGTTTAGGAAACAAACCATATTACTTCGTTAATGAAGTATGGAGACCATCAATAACTGCACTGCTCTTGGCAGGTGTTGCACTGTCTTTCTGTGTCCAAGCTCTGTACACCCATGCCCAGCCATATCATCAGAACTGAGAGCAGAAAATTTCCTTATAATCTTAAGTATCTCATGGAAATATTCCTTTATATTGTAGTTTAAAGTACTTGGGAGACTTTAATATAAATCTCTCAACTCTACACTTCAGTATAGTGATTGCTATGTTCCAGATTGGTGCACCTACGTCAAATTTCTAGATATATCAGTTATTGTTAGTGTGACTTCTAAAATTAACAAGGGTACTTGTGCTAATAAACTTCAGGTTTTACAGCTGCAATGCATTGAGATTTTAACCCAAACTAAGATACACTTGTGTCACTGAGCAGGTGTTCAGATATTGCTGCAAATTAAGGGCTTGGCTGAAGCAATTAGCTTTGATCTGAGCTTCAGCTGAGGTTCTCTAAGTTACACTTGAGAACCGAAGTTCTACTTGAAGGTGTCCTACACTGCAGCAGTGTGGATCATTCTGCCTCTGCAGTTGTGCTGCTCTCGGAGCAAATGTGGGGAGGTGAGGCTGGAGAACTTCTGAAGAAGGGGGTCTTGTCATGAGGAGTGCTGCAGGACAGAAATCAGCAGGTAAGGAAAGCTCAGTGGTGATGACTGAATAGAATCCAGCCTCCGTTTAAGGATGGTTCATGCCTTGAATGCAGTAACACTGCATCACAGAGTAGGAGGGAAGCAGGAAGGGACTGGAATAAAATCCTTTGGGCTATCTGCAGAAATACCAATAGAACTGGTATGTAGACAGCCTTGGTAAGGAATGAAGCTTGCTGCCACAAAATTAATCAAAAATACTCTGAACAAATTTGAATTGGCATTGCAAGTTCAGACTGGCTCAGCATTTTGTGTTATCTACCTGTGGTGCTTTTTATCTTGCTCTAGTCCATCTGGCACTGTCTATGCCATATCTTCAAAGGGAAAGGAAATAGCTCTTTGTTTGTGAGACTTGCCCTGCATTTATAAAAATATGACTGGTAGCATTTTTGCATGTAAACTCTGTTGATTCAAAGAAATTCCTGACTTGCTACTAGTGTTTTCTCCAACTGAAACCCAAGTATTTTAACATTTTAGCTCGTTAGCTGTTTGGGTCCAAAGGTGTACTAAAAACCAAGTTATTGCTTTTTGCATATTCAACCAGATGTAAGTAAAGGATCTGTCTGACTCTTACAGACAGATTGACTTACTAAGAAAGTGGATGAGGTTAGGACCCGTCTTGTCCTTTATGGCTGAGCTCTCCGTGAAGCAGCTTCTTATGTGTTACAACTTTTAGTCCAAATTTCAGTGATACTCAGACAATATTTTTATTGCTAGTTGTCTCAGTGCAAGTTATGAAGTATTGTGAGTTCTAGCCCCAACTGCCATGTATACAAGGACATTCAATTTAGAAAACAGAGAAAACATCAATCTGAATTTAAAGCAGAATTTATATTAATACTTCATTTGTTCCAGCTTTTTGCCCAGTGCCTTATAGAATCATTCTCACTGAATGCAGTAGTTTATAAACTTGTTTATTTGGTCTTGACTATCTTAAAGGTCTTTTCCAACCAAATGATTCTATGATTATTGATCATCTTCAGGAAATGCACTATTTTTCTTTTCCTTTTTAATTTTCAGTTGATTAAAAAGAAACAAATCAGCAAGTGATTTTATTTTCTGAGGGTGTTGAATTTACAAGGAAATTATTTTTAATTTCAAAGTTTAATTTTTTTGTTGCTTATTGTGCAGCTTTTTGAACTATATCTGGAGGTAGCAACTAGCATGTTATGTTCTGCTCTCAACACTTCAACAGGTTTTACCACTTAATTGTAAAACGTAAGTTAAAAAAAATGAGTGCATAAATAAACAGGAAAATGTACCAGGCATGACTTTGTGGCATGGAATACCAGACTTAGGAGGAGGAGTGAGAGGCAAAGAGTAAGAACAAGAAGACAAATCCTGTTGTTAACTACACAGTTCAGAAGTTTAGAGTAGCCAAGCAGTAAGAATATGTATACACAAGAGCAAAGGCAAGTTGCAGAGTAAAAAGGCTCAGGACTACTAAACTCTTGCAGAAAAGAAGAAACCAAGCTCAGATAAACTAACACTTTTGTTCTAATTCATTTCAATGCAAAATCAGCTTGGTTTGCTCAAACCACATTTATCAGTGTCTTAAGCTAAAAAGATTCATTTAGCACTGGGGTATGTGAGAAGTGCCGCCATAGTTCTTTCATTTGTTACACTGCAGAAACTGCCATGTAGGTGCAGAATGAAGCAGAACTTGAGGGTCTGTTGTCTGTTGGTCATAATTTCGCATACGCAACTGTGATGTATTTTGTTGTTGGTTCTGCTGCCAGTCTGATTCTTATCAGAAGTCAATTTTGGCAGATAGCACTCAAATCCTAGAGTTAATGAGTTATGTGAATATCTCACCCTTTTTAAAAAAAGCTACATTATTTGCACCTTGAAAGAAAGATCTAAGTTAACCAAAAGGTTCAAGCACCAGAAGGCAAATTAAAAAAAAAAACTTTAAAAAAAACCTAAAAAAAAAAAGGTGAAGCTTGATTCAGAAGTTCTGTGTCTCTGAGCAGCCTTATTAAAAAAATGTGGCAGTCCTGCTATTGCCTTCCCATTCTGAAGGGCAGAGGAGCTGAAGAAGAATGTATTAAATGATAAAACATTTCAGAAACCCATTGCAGTAACTAGTTGCTAAAGAACTTGAGACAGGCCATGGCCCGGGATCTGCACATTTTTTAAAAACACACTCTCTGCAGGGGCACAGTTTTGTATTGTTTTTTCAGTAAAATACGACCATTTCATGTATCCAGTTCAGCAGTTGACTGCACAAATGATAAGACTTGGTGCAATGGAGGTGAGGAACTTCTGGGTTGATTTGGCCGAGGAATTGAAGGGATCAGGACTACAATGTTAAAGTTGGATTGGCCCACTGTAAGATTTTAGCATGGAATCACAGATGTAAACTCATTTTTTTCTTGATCCACTCTCCCCACAGAGAGCTTAGCATGCTAGCTTTAATCAGATTTCTGATGATATGGCATATGTATTTACAGTCTGTTACTGTTGGGTGCATTACAGGCCCTGGCTGTTCAAGCTGAGAAGCAGCTGTGGAGTCTTTTCAACAGTGAATACTGGCTCAGTTTCAGCATTGAACTAACATGCTGCTTGTGCAGGTAGGATGAATTCCCATCTAGCTACAAAAGACCACACAGACATACAGGAAGGGGAAAGATTTACTAGACTGTAGTGATCAACACTTTCTGTTTAAGTGTTTGATGATCTTAGTTCTATTTAATTATTTGAGTCTGATCACATAAATACTGTCACAATTAGCCCTAGCCTTCCAAATACCTTCTAAGTTGCTTGTACTGAATGTATCTGGAGATTTGAACTAAGTCTTTTCTGGTGACATGCTAGCTTTGTTAATACTTGATCATCTGATTGCTGTCATATCACCTGCATTAAGCACAAACATTTGTCATGTCTGTGAATCAAGAAACACACACAATACACTATTCATTTTAAATTTATACCAGTGGCAGGAGAATGTACAATAACTGTTCTGGTCATAGAGTTAGGGAATTGTGTATACACTGGGTCGAGTATTGTTAAGTCTGCAAGAGCAAAGTGACACCTTCAAAATTCTTTGAACTAATTTGTACTAGTGGAGCAGCTTTGTGCCACATCTGCAGTCTGTGTGAAATGCAAGAATATTTGCATGAATTGGACCAAAGGTCTCTTAGACAAACTTATGCTTATACAAGTGTTGTAAGAACATAGGTATACAGGGATATGTGTACTCCAGCATGTCACCACAGCTGTAGGTATTTCCTCCTATAAGAACTTACAGAGATTTTGGTTGTGTCTGTTTAAAATAGTTTTTTATTTTGTTGTTTTGTTTTATCTGCATATACTGTCTTTTAAACTCATTTATCCTTTTGCTAGCCGGGACATCAGTGACATTATGTTCCCCATTGAATAAGATTGTGTGAAAAACTAACTGCTGTTTCTATTTTAGAACTTTGAATTAATAATTAAAAATATGTTGATGTTATGAAATAGAGAAAGTTGCACTCCTGTATGTAAGGAAAATAAATGAAGAGTGGTTAGTCTATGCCTTCCGTAAGCAGTACGTAAAGAGTGATGAACTACTGTCTTCATTGTTTCTTGTAAGCTGCTGGTGATAAGTATTAACATCCCCCCAACTGAAAATACCTGATTTGAAGTCTAACATAAAGATAAAGCAGCTTGACATCTGTGGCATTTTTTGTGAAATGTCTGGTATGAAAATCTGCTGTGTGGTTGTTGCATTGCTGAGTCAGTATGTATTTAACTCCTGATCCGTACTTTGTAGACTATTTATCTTTACACAAACAATGGCCAGAACAGCATATACAAGGTGAGCAATGTTTTTTATTTGTTTCTCTGTAGTCTGCAACAGATTTGCTAAATGTTGGATTGACATAAAAATCCATGTTAGAAGTATCCCTTCAGTGCCTAGAGTGCCAACAGTATTTATGCTAATAGCTTCTTTTCAAAGAATTCAGTATCCTTACATCCTTCACAACAATTTGTCAAAATTTTACCACAAATATTTTGGGCTTAAAACAATTTGAACAAGGAAACATGAAGCGAATCAGTGACTAAAATAAATGAATTCGTATATTGATAGCCTGTTCAGCATAATACGTGATACTGCATATTCCTAATAGCTCTGTCTGCTCTGAGCTATTCTGGTAAAACCACTCCTCTAGGTTCAGGCTGAACAGCATGCGTAATGTCTGTGACAGTTTGAGCCTTGGAGATGGAATTGGTTGAACAGAGTAGTCTATTCAGATAAATGTAGGGGATTCATTCACATGGAAATCATTCCTGGCACAGTTGAAACAAAGTATGAGTGAAAGAGGAAACAAAAAGGAGCCACCGAGAGCTGCACTCCCAGCACCAGTAAATCAGCAGAGCTTCCTTGTTCACGATAAATGTAAGTTACTTTACATCACATCAGTCTCACCCACAGTTTTAAGAGGTAGTGGTGACACATGGTCCTACAGTAGAAGATTGCTTTAGATTAATTTGAAATGTGATTCTCAGCTCTATGTGGAAACCATGTTATGCCAGTATAACAGTGAGCTTTAAAGTGAAATGATTTTCACTTTCCTTAAAAGCCCATAAATGTTTCTCTATAGTATTGAAAAGTTGGATGAGACTAGTTTAAATCAGAAAAGGGTAGAAAAAGTGCAGAGCTTAGTACCAGGAAAAACCTAGCATGATACCTAGGAAATCCATATTTTTCTGAATTTTGGTGTGAGATGTGCTTCCACTAGGAGGAGTTGTCATCATTACCCCATAAGATTATCAGACTTGTGTTTTAATTTAACTCATTTGATGAAAATGTGATAGTTCACAATGTGACTATAAACAATTAATAAAGTTAATAAACCTATGTTTACCTACCTTGTAGTACACAGCTGCTAATTGGTAGCAAAATAAATATGAAAAGAAGCTTGCAGCTTATCCTACTAACAAACTTTTGTTTGTCATTTGCATTATGGCAAAAATTGAGTGCATTTCTTAGAGATTACAATTAATTTTCAATTTCAAGTTTTCCTTAGAACTTTGAGAATTTCAGAGTTTAAAATATGTTTTAATAGTCACAGTTAGGGGGAAAGCTTAACATTAAATACCTAGAAAGTCCAAGAAAGAAAAGTAAAAGTTAAATCTCATATGTGTACAGTCTTAGCATTTTTTTTTAAGATTTTTTTTGCTTGACACTTATGTTGCAAATACTGTGACTTTAAAATATGGTGGTTTAGAAGTTCCAGATTCTTTAATTTCTATTCTTTCATTTGTTTTATAAATTCAATGTAATAGAGTCACTGCTTGAATTTAAGTGCTTGTTTTGATCTGTTTGCCAATCAAGTGTTGTGAGATAGTGGTGTATTTGGTGGTACACAGTTTTGCTTTGTTTTTCCTACTGTTTCCCTGCACTCATCTCTTTTCATCAAATAATGCAATATGATTCTAGTAAAATGTTTGGTTTGGTCACTTTTCAGCAATATAGCTTCTGCATAGACTCCCATGGGATAAAGAGATAGAGACCTTAATCAAGCCTGTCATTCCATTATGAGAGAAAGGGACTGTTTAAGAATATGTCAACTTAGTACACTTAAAAAACTTTCAGATTGTTCCAGAGCAAAAAAACCCAGATTTTAACCTCTTGAGTATCACAAAGCAGAACTGAAATTTTCTGTGCAGCTTTATCATTTCTCCTGTTCAAGGGCCTTTTTTGCACTGAATCAAAAAGCTACAGTGACTTAGAGGGCTGCCACTCCCCAGAGAATTACTAATCCCTTTACTGTAGTTGTTCCTAGAACACAGTTGGCAAAAGTAAGGAAGTCTATGCCTCACTTGCTTTATTTTGCAGTCCAGGATACATTAAATGGTTTATGTTAACATGCAGACTCCGTTCCAAATGGCAGAGGAGTCCATAACTTGTAGCAGGATTTGACTAGATGCTTAATGTCTCAAATTTTCAGTTTTACTATTTAAGCACCTCCTTGTCATTGCTTGCTTTGTGGCAGCACAAGCTTTTTTGTGAATGTACAGTGAAGGAAAGAAGCCACCTGAGTTGACTTGAAATAACAGCCCCTTCTTCTGGGTCATGTTCTCTGCCAGGTCAGGTCTCTGATGCCCTACACTGCACAGTCAAGTAAATGCCAGTGCTGGCACAGCGAAGAAATCAGTGCGAGAAACCAACGCTATCAGCTGGAGGCTGGTAATAGATAGTAGCTACATAAACTGGCTTCAGCAGCGTCAGCACCAGACACATAAATACAGCTGAAAGCAACTGGAAACTAAGGGTTGTGATGTACTGTGTACTGCCAGCAGCATGGTCTGCACTGTGCAAATGCAGACCATGGTGCGAATCACAGAATAAGCTGAGTTGGAAGGGAGGCACAAGGATCATCGAGTCCAACTCCTGGCCCTGCACAGAACATCCCCAAGAATCACACCATGTGCCTGAGAGCATTGTCCAAATGCTTCTTGAACTCTGTCAGGCTGTGCTGTGACTTCCCTGGGGAGGGAGCCTGTTCTAGTGCCCAACCACCCTCTAGGTGAAGAACCTTTTTTTAATACCTGACCTAAGCCTCCCCTTTCACAATTCCAGGCTGTTCCCACAGGTCTTGTCACTGGTCACCACAGAGAAGAGGTCAGTGTCTGCCCCTCTGCCGCTCACAAGGAAGTTGTAACTGCAATGTCTCCCCTCAGTCTCCTCTTTTGCAGGCTGAACAGACCAAGTGACCTCAGCCACTCCTCACACAGCTTCCCCTCAAAGCCCTTTACAATCCTCCTGGCCCTCCTTTGGACTCTCTCTAACAGCTCAATGTTTTTTTTATATTGTGGCACCCAAAACTGCCCCCAGCGCTCGAGGTGAGGCTGCCCCAGTGCAGAGCAGAGTGGGACAATCTCCCTTGCCCAGCTGGTGATGCTGTGCCTGATGCCCCCGGGACACAGTTGACTTCTGTGGAGATGAAACAAGCTTTGGGGTCATTGACTGATATCTTCTGACTTTCCCAGCCTGCATTTAGTATTCCTTTTACAAAATAATTATCTTTTGAGATTTTTCCAAAATACACAGATTTACTGTCTTAAGCTGTGAATCTGTATCTTTTGGAAAATTAACTGGACTACTTACAACATGTCTCACAGCTGGCAAATTTTTTAAAGAAGATAGAGGAGAAATAAAATTATTACCTGGGCTGCAAAAGAAGAGGTAGTTCTTTTGTATTAAGATGGTAAAATCTCTGAGATGTGGTATCACAAGCTTCATGGCCACTTCCAGCTTTTTTAGTTTTTCATTCTACAGCATTTGGAATCTGTCACTCCAATGGCAGAAACTCTGCCACTCAAACATGCATTACAATACAGCATTCCTGTATGAATTGTTTAGTTAAGCATAAACAGTTGTGATCAGTAAAGGGGGCAGACCTTTGGTCAGTGTTATTACTCAGTGCCACAACACAGAACCTGAGGTGTACAGGGTGTTGTATGGGAAGGTCAGATTTATTGAGGCTGTAATCTAGAGGGTTTTTTGATTTCAAGAATGACAGAAAAAGATAAAGGTACACAACTGAAATGGAAGTACATCAGAGTCTATCTGAAAACAAAACTGATGGACCTTTCATTCAAGTTAGGAAAGCATGCCAAATTCAAGTGATTAAAAGCCTTAAGAAAACTTACTTGGGCAGATGTCCAATAAATCAATTTATCCTAATAAATTATTTTGTCACAGCAAGACACTAGTTTTAATTTGGAAGTACAATCCAAGTCAATTTTGCTGAAACAGAAAAGGCACAATAAGGGAAATGACTTTCCAGATGAGATGAAATTGCTGGCTCTGCTGACTCACATGAGTAATTTTGTTGGGGACAGGATTACACCATGATATGTGGCTTGATCCTTATCATATTAATGCCTGAATCCCAAAGGGAGACTGAAAAGGGGCATGAATTACTGTGCCTGGAATACTTACTATAATCACACAGTCATTTGGAGTTACTCAATCTTGGTACCTTTGTCATACGCGCATACACACTTTTAAAAAATTACAGTGATGCTAATTTGACAAAACCTTAGCTGAAGTAAGAATCTGATATTATCTATCACTTACCTTGTGTTTGTAGTATAACAACCAAGGTCAGCAGCAGCATCTTTTAGTGGTTCTGGGATACTGTGATAAAGTAATGAATTATCAGTATAGTAAAGCACTGTAGTATGAACAATTGGATTTAAAAGCTACATATAAAACACCTTTCCCTGTGTGTTTGCATCACCTGTGCCTTAATATGTGTGACTGCAGCTGTGAGAGAATGCAGGAAAGCACTCTGAAAGTAAAAGCTAAGTTCAGTTCAGTAGATCAGAGCCAAGCTAGAAATTTCCCACTATTACTCATTTCATAACATTTTAGCAGTAACTTGATTTCATAAAAGCCTCTGAACAGGTGGTGTTCAGAAATAGAATGAGACAAACCTAGACTGCATTTAAATTGTTCATTTTTATGTGAAAACCCCTGAAACTGTATAAATGGTGTGGATAGTACTGCAAGAGCTTCCACATAAGGAGTCCAGAATAACTTCACTCCTGAGCTTAAGTAATAACAGACAAAGTCTAATTGAATAAACAGAAGCAAGTCATGGAGCATTACTGGTTCTATCCCACAAAAATCTGGTGACCTGACTAAACCTATGACGATCACTTTTTGCAGGTCCTTAGATGTACAGGAACTGACAGTGTTTAGAATGGATAAATAGAACAGAGATACTGTATTTCTTTCTAATACATGTTGTCATTTGTATTTTTCTTCCCTTCATCTCTCTGAAAAGGAAGGATATTAATTTCTTAGTAGGGAAAAAATACATGTCCAAAATCTGCCACATGCTTTGGCAGTGTATTTATAATCTTATTTTGCATCTTAAAAAATGCTGGTATTACCTGCCTTAAGGAAAAGTTAATCATGTTTTCAGAGATAAAAATAAATGGTGTAAAAGTAGAAGAGTAATAGGAAACTCCCTCTACCTACAACCACTTATCATAATGATATATTTTGTGGTTTTTACAATTTATTTTACAATTCCATTTTACTTTTAACCTTGATCAGGTTCTGAATATATCTTGAGTCCTGACCACTAGGCTGTACCCTGCATCCAATGAACAGTGTAATATTGGTTAAATAAGAGCTGTTTGAGTTAACGTTTCTATTGCATTTCTTCACCGAAACTACCATTAGTAGAAAGCTCAGAAAGCCAATTAGTTATCTGGTGAGATAAAGGGCATTTGTTTTTCTCCTTCAGCTGTAGGAACAAATTTTTCATTTAAAAAAAAGGGGTAAATCTACTGGGGTGTCAGCAAAGACTTAATAGCATATAGAAGCATGCCATAAAATAGTCCCATTCAAAGGTGTAATTGTAGTACATTTGAAAGCAATGCATCTTGTATTTCTTACTATCTTGTCATATAAAGGTAACATCATTTTCTGCTTGAAATTTGTTTTGTGTGGGGGCTTAGAAGACAGAGGTATTCTTATTTTGGTTTGCATTTATTTGTTGGTTTGGGGTTTTTCTGGTATAAAATAATAACAGAGCAAATGCAGGTGGCCAATTAAGATTAGATAGCCACTGTTTATCACTGTATTGTTAAAGAGAATGTTGGCTCTGTGGAAATTCTGGGATTCCTTTCATGCTTAGTGCAGAATTTCTCTTTGTTCTGGGATGATAAGGGTGATGACTTTCTAGCAATTATTGTAGGTATTTTTAAAACAGTCATGTACTAACATGGAATCTTAAGTATTCACAATTAAATATAAAATTTGTAGTCTTAAAAAATATATTCTTAGTGAAGATGTTAAACAGTTTTGGAAACAAGCCCCTTTTTGACAACAAATTTGAAGTTTCTTAGTTTAAAATGTACAAACCAGAAAAGAACTATTTGTCCATGATTTTATTTATGTTTTAACCAACTAGCTGTGTTTTTCCTTTTATCTTTCTGGGAATCATATGCCTCTCATGCTGACCATCTTGCAATCTGAAAGTACCTGTTTAAAGCAAGCCAATAAATGAAAGATGTCAGTGGCCGGGCTTGTTCTCGCCTCACATAAGAATGTTCTCTGTGGCTTTAACATTCCTTAAGGAAATTCTTTTGTGGTGTGTCAATTACACGTGGAGATTTTCTGGTCAATGTTACTCCACAAGATGCTCTTAGCTACTATAATGCTGCTGTTCTTTAGATGTATACTGATCATCCATAGCCTGCAGTATTTTCACAATAATGAAAACTCTGCAATAAAGCAAATAATGTAACAGATTATTCCAGTGGACAATAGTGGGATTTCACAATGTGACTTGCAAATTAGCTGGATTGTTCTTTAATAGACTACGAAGTAACAAATTCCAGAACTAGAGCTTCCATAGTCTAATGGTGTGTGTGTCTCTGAAGTTTAACCATTTTGATTTTTTTTCCAAGGTTGAGCACTGAGGCAAAATTCATAGAGGCTTCCAAAACAATGTCTGGTCCAAAACGTTGTGTGAAATACTAATAGCTGCTGTTCTAACTGAAATGTTTTTAAAATATTTCTAGGAATGTATTGCAGTTTAACACTGGTAGTACTGTTACTGTGGCCTACCTTTCTGCAGAACAGTATTTTTAGGTTTGCAATTTTATTAAAAAACAAACAAACAAAACAAACAAAAAACCAAACCAAACAAACAAACTTCACCACAAACTTCAAAGGTTTTCTAGTGTTCCAGGAATTATGAAAATGCTAAATGGCTTTCCCTGTCTCACAGAAAGCAACACAGACTCTTTGCTGACCATGACATGTCAGCTTTTGTGCAGCTTCTTGTGTGTTCACAGTAGGCAGCTGTGTTAGAACATGTGGTTTATAGCTGAAAAGTCATAATTCCAGTTGGTTTATACACAGCTAATGAACAAGTACGTTTCCTGAAGTATAGATGAAAGATCTTCAACTAAAAATTAAATAACAAAAGTAGAAAATACACTAGATGTCTGAACATGAGCATTTTCTGCTTCTGGCATCAGTGTTCTGACAAGAAAAACTCCTCATTCCTTCAATGACATACCTTATCATGACAAGGAGGCTTCATATAACATATAAATATACTTACATTGGCTGTTTTATACCTTATGGTCCCAGAAACAGAAGACATATCTGAAAGAAACTTGAATTCTCCTGTATTAATAGTATAATATTTTCCTTACTCTGGCATTTGCTACAGGACTTATTCCATCTTACAGAAGTTGATCTTAGAAAAGTGGGAATTGAAAATCAAGGCCACCGAACACAACTCATTTCCAATATCCTGCTGCTTCAGAGGTAAAAGAGAAGAGAGGTAAGGTTTCCATGTTATCTCCTAATAAAGACTAGGGAATGAGCTAAGGCAACCTGAGTTTCTCTGTCACATAGGATGATAAACAAATACCCTGAATCAGCCTGGGATACTGCTCTGAATGCCCATCACTGGGGTACTTTACACAGACAATAACAGGAATAGTTAAACATTGGTTTAACAAAAATTAAACATTCATATTTTGGCATGGGTTTACAAAATAACATACCCTGATTTTTTTATAAAAGATGTCATTTAGAAAAGGCTCCACTTTCATTTCAGTTTCTAGTGCTCTTACTGTCTTCAGCTTAACAAGACACAGTAATGTTAACATACCATAATTGACGGAAGTCTGTGTCACAAATGCCTTCCTCCTTTGAAAAGATCATATCAGAAGGTCTAAACCAAGCTAATTTGTGTACATCCCACCTCATCCCTACTGAGGAGAGGAAGAGTGCTGACACAGTCCTGACCCTTCTTTTCCATTAGGGACTTCTCTATGAATTAAGACTAGATCACTACATCATTTGAGGTTTTTATCAGTTCAGTATCAAAATTCAACTCAAGTTCATGAGAACTGGAACAAGCCCTGTAAGACATTCTGGTCTGAGTGGAAGGATAGTGAGATGTGATTCAACTGTCACTTGTTGTACTGGATATTTTGAGAACTGTTCACAAGATAATGAGATACAAGTATTACGCATTCTGCCCAATAGTTCTTCAGATCACTGCCTAAGGCTTTTACAAATTTAATGTGAAGCAGTTAGTTACTTGGCTAACAGTCCTGCTCTTACATTTTCTTGGTCAAGATAAGATTTTTGGAGCATTTGTAGTAATTGGATATTCATAAAATGTGTTTAGCTACTTAAGTTTTCAGAAGAAACTAAAACTGATTGTGCACAAGTAGGTCAGTGTATTTCCTCAGTGTTTTCTGATGAGTTCAATACACAAATTCTACAGCTCATAGGTTTGATTGTCTTAAAATATGTATGGAATTATGATATTCTTGTAACTGCTACTGTGAACAGATTAGGAAATTATTTCAGTTGATGATTGCAGTGAAACTGGATGTGTTTCAATTGGTATCTGTTTCCATGTGCATTGGGGCTGCATTTCATAACATTTTCAGGTACTGGAGTGTGAAATGTATTGTCGTTGTCAGTGCAGCACTGTTTATCAGAGGAAAGGACTGTTCAAATTGTCATTCACATGGTAAATTGATTTGTAGATAGTTATGCCACATTTCAATCAACTCACCAGAATGTTCCAACTCATGACTGTTCTGCTTCAGATATGTTGAGCTACATCAAATCTTGATGTATTGCTGATGATTTCAGTGAATATGAATTTGAGTAAAAAAAATTCTTTCTAAACTGGTGTGTATATATTTTTTTTATTATTTGTCCTCCAGACACAGATTTTGCAGAGTGACAGCATGATGCCATTTGGATTTTGTTTTTCTTTTTGGCACTTAATTGCTAGAACTTTTTAAGCTAAATTCTAGTAAAATTGGTGCTGGTTCATATTTTTATGGGTATTTATCTTGAGCAATGTTTCCATTCACTGTTGGCTTTTGGCTAATGATAATTAAATGTATAATATAATATGCTTGAGAAAAATACAGACACATTGATCTCCAAATTCTGTTTATACCGGGATATTTGCATCCTCAATAGCTTTGCCTGTTGTATTAAGGATTTCTGGGAAGGTTGAAAACACATCAGTTCAGTCAGTCATACATGAGAGTGCAGACTGGTTTGTTTTCACAGTAGGGACTAAGGGTTGTTATCTGGTCTGCAGCCTATTATGACACGGTTTTGTTTTGTGTCTGTCTTTGACAGAATGCTATGTCTAGGAGCAAACTGCCTAATCAGTTACATTGAAATGCTTGTTTTCCAGCACTGAACTTTACTATAGTCCAACATCAGAGAAAACTTTTTAAATTCTCTATTCTATTAAATAAATGCTAATGCCCTACTAATGTACTTACTGGAACAGAGCAAAGGCTATCTTACTCTGTTCCCTGTTAATTTTGAGCTTTAGACAACAGCATTGTATTTGGTGCTGGTTCAATAGTTAGCAGAGAGTGCTTCAAGTGGTAAAGTCTCATAACATCTACGCATTCTCACAGGGTTGACAGTGAAATTAAGTTTTGGGAATTTTTGTGAAAACATTTTCTGTTTTCTAAAATGTTATCTTCATTCTGAAGCTACTTTGAACAGGATATGTCTCATTACACTAAGATTTGGATTCATCCTGTCTAACTCTAGCTACCTGGGCTGTGTTTCCACAGTAATTGATATCAATATCCGTGCATCGACATAATCTGTGCATTGACATAATGCCCAGCAACACATTAGAGCTGGATGAAACATGTGCACATGATCACATATCTGTTGAATTAGGCAGAGTACATAATACGAAGTTCACTAGCTTGATGCTTTTATGCCATCTTTATGGCAGCCAGTGATAAACAGTGACTAGGATAACTGATTTGTGAGCAGCATTAGCTAGTCAGTAGGAAAATAAACATTCAAAATTCTTAAACCACTTCAGCCCAGCGGAATAAACTTAATAGTGGATCAGTAATTTGAATAATGGGGCTCTGGTATTTTTGATCAATATCAGAAAACTTAAAGGCTGCTGTGCTGTTGACTCTTGACCTTAATTGAAGCTGAGTTTCCAAAATGCCAGCCTAAACAGTCTGTGCCTTTTTCATCTTTCCTTAGCTGCTTTTCCCCATCTCTCTATCATTCCTTTTGTTGTCCCTAAAACTATCCTGCAGCTGCACACTGAACCCATTGGGGAATACGTCTAGCTGAAAAACAGCCTTGTTTTCCTCTGCTCTCCATCCACATCAAGTCCCCAAGCCAATTCACTGTTCAGCTGCATCAGTGCTCGTATGAGCGCGAATGGCCGTGGAAGACACAGCAGAGCTGAGCCCTGGTGGCTGAAACACCCTTGCTGCCCAAACTGAAGCCACAGCTGAAGGTGTTAAGTGGGAAGCAAGTCACTCTCTGCTCCCTCTGCTATTGGAAAGAGACAGATGAATTCAGCAGATAATTCTGTTCACTACCTTTTGTAGGTGTTTATATTTTTATTGACTGTAGAGGTATACCAGGACAGCTGACTGCCTCACAGATCTCTTAGCAAACACTGACAGCTGGTGAAATTAATTTGGGCCTAAAAGCTAAAACTGTGGCCGTTCTGGAATATTTAATCTCTTGTTTTGAGTGCAGCCTTGCAAATTTCGAGTAAGCATTTGTTTCTTTTTCTCTAAGTATTGATGATCTCCAATATTTGCTTAGGATTTACCACTACATTTCATTTCCTTGCAAATCAAAGTATTCAAGTGGAAAGGTGTTTCCAGTTTCTGAAGATTTTCTTCCTGAGTGCAAAATTGTTACCCATTCTAAAAGTACTTCCTACCACTGTTTCATGAACAGAAGACCATGTGACTGTGTACAGAGCCAAATTAATAGTTTCTCCAGCATTAGCTAGTGACAAAGTAGATGTCAAGTGAAAACATGAAAGAGCACAGCAATCTGTAGTGGCACTTTCCTAGAATACTTTCTCAGCCTCTAAGCATTTAATCTAACAAAAAGGTATGAATGGGAAGAGGCATTAATATTCATTCCACAGTCTTTCTGCCTATATCTTGACTTTCCTTTTGATGTGCACTGTGGCATATTCTGGATCTTGATGTCCTGCCATCTACACCAGTATCCATTCATGTACTCATCACATGCTATGATTCCTTTGAGATGTACTTTTTGTTTTCTGTTCCAGGGAAATTGTAGAGTCAAGGAGTGAGGCCTGTAACATGCCTGGGCTTGTCACAGTGTGGAATCAAGATGCATCCAAAATTTGGGTGCTAGCACTTCTAAGAAAAGAAAAAAACATGGGCTATGCTTATAGGAATGTTCTCAGTGACTATCTAGCACCTTTTTGAAATATTTCTTTGGCATCTTAGAATCAGGAAATTCCATATCCTCTTCTAGAAGAGGCGGCTTCTGGTATGACAAAAATTGGTGACAAATTAGATGTAATCTGACCCCTGTATTACTCAGAAAAGTCTTCCTTCCCTGAGCATGAGGCATTGCACTCTGCCCTGTAACAATCAGCAGTTCAAGATACATCCTGAAAGCCACAGCCCAGTACTTGTAGAGCAGTGCTTCTGGAAGGAACTGTTATTTTCTCAGTATCCCCCAATACTGAAGCAGGGTTTGATACTATGTGGGACTGGACCAGAGTGTTATTTAATCATATTGTTTTATATTTGTTGTATATAATCTCATTTACCATATTGTACTACAGCCTTTAGGAGTGTGATTCTATTTTGATTTCTTATGACCTATAGTAAAAGAATAAATCATGCTTCAGATGTGTTGAGGAATCTCATCATGATGTGACCAGCTCCTTCAGTGCAGTAGAAATGTTACCTATAGAGAGGGAAATGTAAACGTATAAATGAAAATGTCTGTTTTGATACGATTTTAAAAAAGGCCTTGGATATTGCTGGACATGGAAGATATTTCTTTTTTCCTTTTAGGAACATGAATTTAAATACAGTATTATATTTGAAAACCTTGTATCATTTGACTGTTAAAATATTTGTATACATTTGCATGTATTCATGATGTATGTTTCTATCCATCGCTGGTTGAGTTATGAGTGGAAAGGAATATAGAAAGCTAAGTGATAAGTTTTCTAAGGAGGTGCTCTAAGAGCTAGAACTTTATTTTTCCAGTAACTTCTTTTACTAACATGAATTCCAAATAATAGCATTTTATGTCATAATGTGATTTCATTAACGTCTTGGAATGTTTTTCTCTGAGAGGGAAAAGGTATAAAGAGTATTTGTTTTTTGTCTTGAACAGGTTTTCTTAAACAGAGAGTTTAATAGGATGTATGTTTAGATCTGTTGTGATTCTTTTTATCATACAAAGAAGGCCAGCCGTACTGGACTTTAAAAATAAATGCATTGACATAATTTATTGTGGGTAAACATAAAATAATATGAAAACCTGAATTAGATTGAATGCAATTAACATTCCACAACTTTCTGCTTTTAGATTTTGCATTTAAATTCTTGGATAACTGTTTCTGCTTTATTGTATTTCTTGCCGTGCTGCAGTAGTATGAAGTTAAATATGAAGTGATTTCTTGTTGTCATATGGAAGACCTAAGTTGTGTGGTATAAAGAAGGAAACTGAGCAAGCACTATGGAGCCTGACTTGTGCTTGGGACAATATAAATAGAGAAGTCCATCTTCAAAGAAGGTGTAAAATAACTGAGGGACTCTCTCATGTGTTTTTATTAGATGACTGTGACTATAAAGCCGTGACTAGTTTTGCATTGTCAACCCCGAATATCTTGCCTTTGTCACTCTGAGATAAAGTCCTTTTACACATTCTGGTGCTTTTGCTCTTTGAAACATTACAAATGCAACCAGAGTGCTTTGGGGCAGTGGTATGTAGTGTCAAGCTGTCAGATTCCAACCTTGTGCTAAAGTATGCTGGCAGCTTTGCCAACAGAGGGAGAGAAAGCTGCTTTGAACACTTGGATCTGCATAATAGTTAGAGGTGGCATTGCTACCTGTGTGGTCTGTTTTGCTCTCACTGAGAGATGGAAGGATTTGGATTTTTTTGCTGTTTCTATTTGAGAAGGTCAGAAATGTAAATGCTGTTACAGAGTTGTTAACAAACACCTCTGACAGTGCCATTTCATCTACTGAAAGTTCCATATTTGCTTACTGGTGCTTTCTGGCATTCTGTTTGTCCTCGCCTCTACATCAGTTATGTTCTAAATGAAAAACATCTATCACAGGCAAAGAGAGGCTGTTAACTCTCCTGTATTTGAGACTTTTACAGAAACATGAAGAAACAAAAATTTTCAAGTCTTAGCTCCACAGTAACAGTTCTACCACTGCTAGAAGCACAGAGAGGAAAACAGACCATCTGGTAAAAAGGGACCCATAAGACCTTGTCCAGCTTCTTTCCAGTTTAAGGTATCATTTACCAAAACTACTCAATAAAAGAAAACTGGATTTAGTGCCATTTTACCCATGTATTTCAAACTTTTGAAACAGGTCTGTCTAATCAGTGCCAGCATAAATTCTTCACATGATTTTCAATACCAAATTGAAAGAGGGGGGAGAGGGACACAACATATTATTGTCATAGAATCCATGCAATTTATTTTTAATAATTTTTTAAATTACTAATTATTTTTTGTTCAAGATTATCATTTTCTTGTGTTATATCTGACAATGATTGACTGTACCTGGGGTTTTGGCTCCAGCAATGGCTGACACTTGCTAACTCAAAACACATGGAATTCTGTAGCTTTGAGAACTTCTGATAGCTACAGTGAAATTTTTTTTCAAATTCTTCCAAAAGTTTTATTTTATTTCTGACTGATGACTTTAACTACTGAGCTGCAGATTAGAGGAGTTTAACAATAAACTAATTCCTACTAGAAAACACTGATTTGTGAGAACTATAGATTTTAGCCAGTAGTAAAGAAAGGTCAGTCTTCTGGTATTATATGTACCCAGTCTGTACTTACCTAGGTCTACAAAAATTAAATGTGCTATAGCCAGAAACTCTAGCAAGCCAGAGCATGTTCACGCTTCGGTTTGTCACTGAATGAGCTAAGGTTTATATAACTCCTCAAACTCTCTTGCTGTACTACAGCATTGTTTGTAGGATGATCAGCTATGGAACATGTCTGCTCACAAGCTTTTCCGAGGCCGGGGATTGCAAGATTTCTGAACACCGACTCAAACAGATAACTCTTTGGGAGTTTCTGAAAGACCTTGTGTCTCCAGACCTTAGACAGATCAAAGAACAAGAGATGATGTTCTTAGTTTTATTATGGAGGTCTGGGTAGGTGCTGATTAAACTTGCTTGTTTCAGTTGGCAGCCGGGGAGGACATTAGAAAGCACAGTTGCCATAGCTCACGGTTTTCAAACTGAGTATTGTCAGATTCCAAGTGCTGGGGCATTTTTCAATTCATATTTTCATTCTTTTTTGCCCTGATGTCTTTGATTAACTTGAAAATTACCAGCAAATAAACTTCATTTCCTAACCAACAGGTATAACCATTAGTTTTTCTATGTGGCATCTGTAGGATGTAAGAGATGAGGCTCGAGTATAGCATTTTGTTTGTTTAGGTCCTTTTTCTTCTAAGACAGATCTATAGTAGCAACTTGCTTTGACTGTTGTTTATCGGGGAATCTACAAGAACTGCTGTGTGAGCAATGCACGCATGCCTTGTTCCTCATCATGTGTAGTTACTTCTGCATTTTATCACTGCAGCTTCAGAACACTGCTTTTGGAGTAAACGTGTTTTCTCCTATTTTCTGAGGAAGACTGGAATTCTGACATTGAAGCTCAAACTGAAAAGTTCCAATTAATCCTCTTGTATTGTCCCATTGTTTTTTTGTTTCTGTAAGCACATTTCAAAATAGTCTCAAGAACTGGCAAGTACACAGCTCTGGGCACGATTAAGGCATGCAATCTATAGCAGCACAGGTCTTGGAATCTGTGTCCTAGTTGTGTTCCTCCTCACTTACCTGCTCAGTTAGCTGCTTGGATGGGTGTCTTTACAGGTGAAAAAATTCTCCTATACATACTTCCTTCCTTCAGAAAGCTGAAGTCAAGGGTGGCCATGGAAGGCCACAGCAGAGTGTGATGCATGGCCAGTGATGGCCAGCACACTGCTGCTTTCTCAATCTCCCCCAGGTTGATGTTACGAAGGACAGTGCTCCATTGCTGCTGTGTCTGTGGCAAGGTGATAAACCTTGAGGCCATGTAGATAAACACATGGCTCAGGGGTATGGCAGGCTAACAGGGAATGCTGATGGAGACGGCTTGACAGAGCTGCTGTGCTTCTTTGAGGACATTGGTGCTTCCAGACTTCATCACACAGCTCAGTAAACTCATTTCCAAAGCAGATATGAAGTTTGAAAACAACAGAAGTTTTGCAATGAGGAATCTAATCTACCTTAATCTGGAGTAACTCAGAACTAATGGAGATACTGTAGGCAGTCCTGTGAATTTTTCCTTCTTGCAGCTTGTAGGCAAATTCTCTTAAACAGCTTTGCATCAAGTATGTGCAAGGATGGGTTGTGTAAATTGTCAGACATGAAGACAAAAGACCAATTTTCAATTTCACCTGAAGACAAAATAAAACTTTAGGAAAAGAATGTAATGACTCATGCAAGAGTAATCACAGTTTAGGCAGGGCTCCCCAGCTACAGTCCCATTACTTAGCACGTAGGCATGTTACTAAGGAAATTACTGCTCCTTTTCTGCTTCTTAGTCATAAAAAAAGGACAAGCATGACACTACTTCCTATGTAACTACAGTGCCTAAAATTTTCCTCAGTTATTAGAATCAGCCAATAGAAACCATCTCATGTGCTAACAGATCAGAGGTTTTGGCATGGTTTTAGATGTCCTTTAATGAACTGTGGTTTAGATAGAGAAGCAAGACATTTGCAATTATGCAATGAGGAAAATAATAGTTTGCACTTCTGTAGCATCTTCTGCTTAATAAGCTGATAGAGTATTATACAGTCTTTCCTGTGAAAAATAACTACCACTGTGATGTATGTCACAAAAATGTTACTATATGCCATACAGGAGCTAAGTGTGTCAGAACACTAGAACTGAATGTGGAATCCAGGAATCTCAACTCCTCTTTCTGTATTCTCACCCTGATGTCCAATGCTTTTTCTTGCACTGGACAGACTGGTGAGGCATTTTGGTGTCCAAGATGAGACCAGTCTGTTGGTCTTTGGTTTCTTTCCCCTCCCCCTGCTCCTTCCCTCTTTCCCCCAAGTATATTTTGAAGCAATATTATGTGCGAAATATCCTTTGGGAAATCTCCACAGGTTGTTATTTGTGGCAGTGAAGTTCTGGAATCTGTCACTGTGCCTGAAACATTTCTGATACTTCTCTATCCTCAATACTTTCTACAACTGGCAAGACAAATGTAGAGTGCCATAAGCTAGTCAAGATTTGGTAGCTTTCCTAGTTTATCACTAGCTCAAATGACAATGCATTTGGGGAAGAACAATTGACAAAAAAACGGAGTGAGGTTTTGTTGTGCATTTAAGCCTTGATTTATGTGAAATTAGTTTGAATTTATATCTTAACTTCAGGGCTCTGCTCGCTGTTAATAAGATGCTACAATTTTCTATAATTTGTGGGGAGAAAAATGTGTGTGTAGAAGTCTGTCTGTCAGCATGCCACAAGTAGTGACTTATGTCCCAGCATCAGTGAATGGATCTTTTTGGAAACTCTTGTCATTCACATTTACCTCAACTTTTCCATTTTGGAAGTTGTTGTAAAAGGTGTATGGCAACACCAACACTGATAATGCTTCCCTACTGCTCATGCCTGCCTTAAGGAACCAAAGTGGTGTTGCTATGGGAAGGGGAACACCAGTGAGAAATGCTACTGTGAGCTTCCTTTACCTTAGTGTACTTGATAAAATTAATTTTCTAATCCCCTGTCTCCTTCCCTTACTGAACATTTGAGCACTCTCTGCCTTTATTTCCTTTTCTCTTATTTTACACTAAACTTCATCTTCCTTGAGCTTTCTTATGCAAAGGTTCTACTCATATCTGTGAAAATTCCTAGACCTTCCCAAGAATTTTCATCTCCCAATACCTGCTTCAGCAACTTATGTGATTAACCTTGTCTTGATAAGCTAAATGTTTCTAAAGCTCTAGCTATACTTCAAATGAAGGTCCAGTGGTTTTTTCTGGTTTGAATTGCTTCATTTAAAAAATAAAAAAAAAAAACAACGGTTTCTTGTGAGATATTTCAGATGCCTTCAGACTGCAAAATTCAGTGTTATGGACAATGCATAAAATGCCGAACTATAAAGAGGTAGATGTCCTAATTCTAGCCAGTAGCCAGAAATGTCACTGTGGTAAATCATCATGAGGAATTTTAATCCTGTTGCTGTCACTATTGGATGCAGTTTAACTTAGTTAGCATAAGAGAACACCATAGTTTCACAAATGTTTTATTATTGGCTTGATATTATACAGAGCTCCTGGAAGATAAATAATCTGATCCTTAATTGCATTTATCATTTAGATATCGTAGGACCACAACTTCAGCAGCATCATATAGTCAGGCTCTGAAGTAGATACATCAGAAGCAATTTATTAAAGGTAGTCATGCTAAAAATGGAGAAAGAGAATGAAAGGATTGAACATTAGCATGAAGTGAAAATAGTGCATGAAAAGGATCCCCCAAAAAAGAATCACCACACAACTAGTAGGGATCAAATATTTAATGTCAAAATCAATTAAATATTTGGTTAGAGAGAGAAGTATTTGCCTCTGGAAAGCTAATGCAAATAGGATAGCTGTGAGTAGGTTTGCAGAATTATGCTGCAATAATGCTCATAATGCTGGCTTATGACTTCTGATACGATGAGAATTGAAAGTGCTCTGAACAACTGGAATAACTGCGGTAAAACCAGAGAAAGGTTGGCCAGGGAGCCTGAAAGTGGGGAATGGGAAGCCAATGGGAAAGAGACAAATACAGTGTTAAAGAAAAACTTACCTAGACAGTGCTTTAAAAGTCAACTGAGTGTGCCTTGATTTGTATTTAAGCAAAAGCCCTGTGGCTGAGTCAATGGTACAGCTGAAGGTGCTTGAGGTAACTAGTTGAAAATTAAAGTTGTAGCTATAATTACCTCATTGTTTTGAAGGTGTACTTTACAAAAGAAGGGTACGTGACCATCTGTTCTCTCAGTAGCTCCCGATTCTGTACAGCTATTTGACCCTTTGTTACAGAAAATGCGTTTTATCCCACCAACCTGTTGCACAAATAACTTCACACGACTTGGCAGACTGAGCGGGGAGTCTCCCAACGCAAGTAAATTTTCTGTGTAAATTACGTAATAGGCTCAGAATCGTCCGTGAACAGGGTGGATTTAGCAAACTTTTAATTTTTGCTGTAGTGCTAATTTGAGAGACGAAATTACAGAGGTCAAGTCCTTAAATCTATGGCAAAGGGCACTAGGAGGTCAAGGCATGCCGGGGGCTGGTGCTTCGGGGCTCGGCGGGACTCAGCCCGAGCGGCCCGGAGGGTGTGGCCGGGAGCCGTACCGCAGGGCCCGGGTGGCTGCGCAGCGCCGGGGCCGCCTCCCGCCACAGGTGAGGGGCGCCGGGAGGGGCTGCTGTGCCGGGCCGGAGGCGGGAGGGGCACGGAACCGGGGCCGGGCTGTCGCCGACCGGGCAGCGAGCGATCAGGCGCTCGCACAAGGCTCTGGTTGAGTCACCCTGAAGTTATCGCCAGCTGCGCTTCCTCGGGGCGGGCTGGTGCTGGTGTACGCGCCGGTTCCTACCGCAGCACGCCAGACCTTGGGCTCTCCCGACAACGCCCCGGTTCATTTTCTGGCAGCTCCGGTCTGCTGTTGTTGCCAGTCCGGCCTCCGGCCACCCCTCCCGGCTGCCCGCTCCGGCTCCGCGGCCCCGAGGGAGGGACCCGGGCGGGGCTCGCTGCCAGGAGATCGCTTCGCGGGACAGGCGCTCCAGCGGATCCACAGAAAGCCTGGAGAGAAGCGGCAGTGATCGGACCCGGTAACTGCGGGGACAGCTTTGACCTCTCGGGCAGAAGATGAAGAGTTGGTTTTGTGTGTGAGTGTGTGCGAGTGTCCCTGTGTCCCCACACGCCTGTCGGGGCAGAGGAGCGGCAGCAGTGCGAGCCCTGTCCCTGCCCCGGTTGGCTTGCGGGCTGCTAGAAATGCCGTAGCTGTGACAGTGACGGCCGAGACGTTGGATCCAGTGCTTAGGTTTTGTGGGAATTGATCCCATGGAAATCTGTTCAATAAGTATAAAACACTGGTGTGTAGTCGAGATAGCGGGATACTTCTCTGAGTAGAGAGAAAAGAAACGCTGTGTCCTTTTTTTTTGTCTTTTGAAGAGGAGCGAGTGCAGAAGCGCTTCTTTCTGTCCGAATTTATGATTTCTGTAAGTTGGTTCTTAGTTCGAAATAGTAATGCTGAAAGGGTTTTCAGTTAAAGTGGCTTGGTTTGGGGGTTTTTTAAAGTAACATCGTGGGAACAGAGGAGCAGTCAAAATAAATTGCTTCCTTTACCAGAAAGGGAACAAAAGCTTGTATTTTGAAGCATTGGCTAAAAAACACTTAGATTTGACTGTAACCTTGGTAAAGTACTCCGTTTCTGCCAGCAAAATAGGGAGAGAAGTTTTTTTTCAAGTCAAGGCTTCATACTGTTCAGGATTACTGAGCTAACTGATTGAGCACTTACATTTCAGAGATAATTTCATGGCCAAATGAAGAGAGCTGTACTTATTATGAAAACATCTTCAATGATCACTTTTTCTTGGCAATTTTTATAGATATGAAGGTATTCTACATGTGAAAATTTGCAAAGAGAAGTATGGGGTTTATCTGTTTCTCTCATCTTGGAGAAAATATATTTCAAAGATAACATATCCTGGCCTTTGTGTTTTCTGTTGCATGAGAATAACAGTTAAAAATAACATTTTAAATAAGCTGACTGATTATAGTGCAAGGATGTATGGGAGGAGGATGGAAATTGTATGGCATATATAAGGAGAGAGAAGGAAAGCATTAACATTGTGATAGCACTTCAAGACCCTTTGGAAGCACTGACCTGACTCTAATCTTGTGGGGATGTTTGATGTTTGACAGACTCATGTTTTTTTCTGATAGTAGCTTAAAGCCTTTGAACTACTGCCTATGCTTTCTCAATCTCTGTCTCTGTATCATAACAGGCTGTAGGTTCTTGAACCTTAATATTCTTTTCAAAGTCCTGTGACATGCTTGCTATGGAAGCTACTGGATCAGTTTCTCTTTTTTAAAACAAAAGCAGAAAATACAGATTGCAGAAAGCTGCTTCTAAGCCATTTTGGGAAGCAAAAATCCTTTCTTTTTTGTTAAAATAATGAAGAATACTACACTGCTTCTAGGGAGAAATCCACCTTGAATAAGCTATAATGGCTACAGTTTTAATTATATTTCTTCTTATGATACTTTATAGGAAGAAATATCTTCCTGTATACTTTATATAAAAACTTTATAGGTTTTTAAGGCACACCTTTTCTGTTTGTCTTATTCTCTTACGACACACACACAAAAAGTCTGGGGGAATTCATCTGCCTTTTTGTCCTCACCTTGACTTTCTTCACCATTAAGTATGTTCACTTTGTTTTTCTTTTTTTGTGCGCATCTGCATAGAGCATGCAAATATGCCAAGTAACTTGTCAGGGAGAAGATGTATCTTCAGCTTGTCCAAATTTATTATTGCTGATTTCAGGGAGGGTAGGCAGGTGGGAGGAATTTGTGAGATTTGATGTGGCAAAAGTAAGAGTTTTCACAAAAGCTGCCTCCATCTTTCAAATACCTGAGAACACTCAGCTGAATATCTTACACCATGTTCTTAGCTTCATAGCATATATAATGGTAAAGATGGGTGTTATGATAACACCAGGTATAAACTCCAGGGATTTTGATCTGAGAGGGAGAATTAGCCACATGGCAGATCAGTAAGGCTTTGTGAGAAATGTGGGTCTTGTAATGTCCAGAACTGATTTAGATATAACTCTTGAGTTTTGAGATAACTTGAGAGTTTGATTTGGAACCCTGAAATTGCTTTTCTGTTTCATTTTAGGAGGTTTCCATTAGCATGAGCATATACAACCTTGGACTGTTTGTTATGCCATTCATGCCCTGAGGCTGAACCAAAGATTCGCCTTTCCCTCGCTTCTCTTCCTCCAATATATTGAAACAACAGAGTAGAAGCCACTGACATTGGATGTGTTATGTTGTGGTATGGAAAGGGCACTTACTCCTTCACCTGTGTAATTTTGAGTGAACCATCAGAACACTTCCTTAGACTGTGTGAATATAAGAAAGTTTTCATGAGGATAAGCTGAGCCAAAAAATTTGATTTGCATCCCAAAGTATAAGCAGAAGTATATTTAGTATGTTGTTTTAGGGAAGTGAAAGTTATTTGTTTTATTGTTCATGGGTTTTTTTGTTTTGAGCAATGATGTGAAGGAGATGCACACCCAACCAGATGAGAATTTCATGCATGTTTTCCCACCAGATATGTATTTTATTCTGTGTCCAAACTCATACTGTTACCCTAAATGCTGTGTTGATTTTAGAGGCCTCTTCATTTGTATTTGCTCGCTCTCATTCACAACAAAAAACTAGAACACGTCAGAAGTTACCTGGAAACCTTTCATGCTTTCTAGTTCTCTGAATTCACAATGTGACTCCTGACAATTCTGTTCCCATATAGTCTTCCAAATTACAAACTGAAGAAAGAGAAGTGCCACTCTATGTATAAGTACAAATTCATTTGCCATGTTTAACATTATATTGGCATGAGTCCATCTTGTTTGTATGACTTCCAGAGGATTCTGTTTTGTTAGGTGCTGCATTTTGACAAATAGCAATGTGTACAATTACATTTCAGTTCCTTTTGAGCTATTGTTGTGTTACAATTTGTACCATTTCTACTGTTGATTGTGCAATGGCAAATGTTCAAAGTGCACTGTCTCTTAGGGAGTAAAATTTTCAGGGCTTCTTTATTAGTAAAGTCAAACATTCTTTGAATCATATACTAAAGTATTTGAGACATTCCAGAGCCTTCAGCTGAAGAGGCTCCCACTTTCCAGTGTTTATATTCAATACAAGAAAACTGCATGGATAGTTTGGCAGGACTGAGCTGATTGTTGTAGTTATTTTTTTACATTTACGAAGAATACGTAGTACAGCAGCACACAGGCAAGCAGATAAAGGTATGGTGGAAGCCAGTAGACCTGTTGTTCTCACTTCTATTTGGGTTTTTATGTTTGGTTTGGGTTTTTTATTTGTTTGGGTTTCTTTTTGTGGATTTTCTTGTTTCGTTGGGATTTTTGAGGGGTTTTTTTGAGAGGTTTTGCAGGGAGGATTGTCAAAAATATTAACAAAGCTTCTGCACACATATTTGTGGCTAAGTGTATTGCAAATTCTTGAATGTAAGTATTTTTGTACTAACTGTGGAACTCTACCTTGATTCCTCAAAACAAAACTCAGGTGTGAATTTGAGGATTGGGTATTGAATTTGTGAGTTTTGTGGTGTTACTGTGCATGCTACTTCAAAGAAGCAATGATTAGGACAACTCTGAGAGTTTGGTTTTGATTCTTAAGGGCTTCTTAAGAGTAGGGGAAAAATGGAAAATGCTGTACATCAGGGTGTCATTAATTTGTTGAAAACTCTCTGACTGTTGGACTGAAGACTTCTGGGTTGCTGTAATAATTACCTTGTAATTTGGTTAGGAGAGTGAATTCTCAGCTTTCTTTATGAATCCTCAAACATGAAGTGGGTGACAATTAAATGTCATAGTAAGCCTATTGTGGACTCATCCGGTATCAGCTATTAAACCGAAGCTTTCGATGGTTACATTTTTAACTGCTTGGGTTTGGTACCCACTTGCACATAATGTCATATGTTCCATTTCAGAATAGCAGTGGTAACCTTGCAGGAAAGGCTCAGGAGGAGTCTTTCACTGGATAACCTGAGCTAAACCAGTTGGAATTCAGAGGTTTGGAGGTGGTTTTTATAGAAACCAGTAAGAAAATACAATTATTAAGTACAGACTCTTAGCCACCCCTGGAAGGAGAAGAATAGTGTTTGTAAATATGAGCCAGCTGGCTTCCAATTTTTCAGACTCCGTAAAGGTGTTTGTTGCTTTTTACAGTGAACATGTGAAATTGAGTTTCAAATGATTGTATGAATTGGTAGAAGCCTTCCCCCCTCCCCCCGCCCCTGTTGTCGGAGGTAGTTTTTATCATTCTATTCTAATAGCAAAATGAATTTACAAGGAACAAGCTCCATCCGTTGGCTTTAGCTAGAGGAGGTTGCAGCTTTTTGGTAAGCATTTGTATTTCAGATCTTCCTATCTGTAGACCAGTTCTTTTGCTTTGAACAGTTGTAATGCAAAACTGACTTTATAGCAATTACTGTGAAAATAATTATGTGATATTTTTAGTACTAGCCGAAACTAGCAGAAACCGTGTTCTTCAACCACATTAGAAATGGAGAGATGATTTACTATTTCACAGGGGCCCATGTGATAATTTGTGGCAGAATTTTTGTCAGAATGAGTTTTGGTTTCTTTAGGATTTTGTATTTTACTTGGATCCACATGACTAAAAATGTCAGGTTTTTGCTAATGCCATAGCTCTTTCCTACTGTTTTCATCGAGAGACTTGACCAGAGTCAAACAAATTCTCCCTAGGCAGAATTGCCATTTCCTGAGGCTTTTCTGCTATGGTACATAGTACCTGTGCTCTGACAGAGGCTTGGCAAATTGAAGAGTACAAAAAAAAATTAATTACGGAGTATTTATTTTAGGACTTTCAATAAGGGGGAATTGGGAAGGAATTTGTCATTGAAGGCTGAAAACCTTATCCAGCTGGTGAATCTCTGCAGTGCAGCTGACAGGAAAAAACAGAATTTTTACATACTTGAAGCTCAGTTTTAGCATTACTGTAAAACTAAGCCTGTTATTATAACCTCTGAGTAGAAGAAGTAACAGTAGCTTCAGTGCAGAAACATTTTGATGGTAGCTGTGATGCTGAGGGTGGAGAAGGGAGCGGGAGGACTATAGAGGCATCTCTGTTTTCCTTGCAACACCTGTGCATTCCCCAAAACAGGAGGAATTCTTGTGCAGCTGTAAGCAGCTACTTCCAGGCTGCTGGGCCTTCAGGGTGCTCATCTTATTTTTCAGCATGAAGCTTGACTGAGGTCAGAACAGATTCCCCCTGTCCATAACTGTTATTTCCAAAAGTACTTCTGCTTTCTGATTTCATATCAGTCTCTGCCACTTCTGTGGCTGTTCCAGTTTTTGTGGGAAGCACCTGGTTGTCTAACGCCTAGGTTAAATAATGTAGGATTGGTTATCCTTTGGGTCAGGTGGTGTGTTCCATAGAGTGGCTTTTGCAGGCTAATATAACTGCATAGGGTAAGCCCGTCTTCTGTAATACAACACTTTAAACTGAGCACAGGGCAGCATTTTTTGAGGAACAGAACAGTAATTTGTTAATGAGGCTGAAGTGTTTGTCTCACAAAGTTTTTTGCTCACGATAACAGAAAAACCTGTACTGTATGGCAAGCTGTAATTGATTGTACCAGAGACTGACAGCTATGCAAATCTCTCTGTCAACAACAATTTGAGCCAGCAGGCTGGGCATGCTGAAGAAGAGAATTCCAGTAATCTGCTCCTGCCCTTATCTCTTGGGTAGAGCCGTTTCGTTTACAGCCTGTTAGAAATATGTGACCAGTTATCTGCTGGATTTATTACTGGAGCTAGACTCCTTAGCAACAGTTTTTTCCTCAGTGTGCCAACTACTGGGTTTAAAAACCTATTCTTCCAAACCAAACTATAGTGTCCTTTTTTGACAAAATGTTCTTAAAACTTTACTTGTTGTCAGTGATTCAAAGTTGATGTCTGAGTCTTCAGAGGATGTGAAAAGGCAAAAAAGAGGAACTCTGTGGATAAAAATGGAGAATTGTTTGGGGCCTGCTCTTGCGTGTTTGTCCCGATTGGTTGTTTCTTGTGACTTCTAACATGTATAAAGTTATATATGTGTGTGCTTGACATGCAGTTGGGAGCAGCGTGACTGGATCCTGACGTGTCTGACTGCCTCAAAGCAAAGCAAGCATTCAGTTTCAGATACCTTTGTTAATCATGCTACTTAACTTCCTTTAAGTGAGGGCTTTGATGATTGATACACAGTAAGAAATCTTGGTTTTGTTTTTCCAGAACCAAAAATGATAGCTGCAGGAAAATTTTCAAGTCTTCCCAGAAATGGCCCAGTGAACCACCAGTTCTCATTAGCTTCTTCCATGGACCTTTTGACCACAAAACCTTCATCAGTTGAGCATCGCTCAAACTCCTTTCAAGGCATCTCTATCCATGGCACTCTCCCCAGGAAGAAGAAGGGGATAGTTCCCACTAGATCCTGTGATGTGTTTAGCCATGTGGGAACGTTGCCTTACACCAGAGCACGGCAGCAGCCACCTTTTGTACAGGATGTTATAGAAGAGTACCCTCCAGAAAATGGGAAGAGCAGTGAACGCCATGCCAGGTATGTTGTAAAACCTTAATTTACATATGTTAATTGTGTATGAATTACTACATATTTTTCTAGGCCTCTGAAGGCCCAATTATAGGTACAGCCATTTACTGTAACTCTAAGTTGAGTTTTCTCCCTAGTACTCAATTTAGGTCTTGATGGAAGACCTAAATAATTTTTAATGACTATGTCTTGCCTCTGAATGTTTAAAAGCTGTAATATTGTGTGTACGTCCTATGGAGGAAGGTCCATGGGAACTTAAAAGTCATTGAATTGCTTTTTTATGATCCTTTGCATCATTGTAACAGAGCAATTTTTAAAAAGAAGTCGTAACTGTTCAAACTTGGTTTTGATTTGTATTCAGTGTAATATGCAATGAAGGGCTGAGGAACAGGGGCATGGTGTTCCAGCTGCCTCAGATCTAGAGCTACCTGTAAGCTTTCTTCATGGAGACTTAGTGGAACCCAATGTACCCTGAGCTAGTGACAAATCATACCTATTTATTATTCCTGCCTGACTTCATGGTTAACATATGCATAACTCTTGAGAAAGCTAGCCTTTCTTTTGCAAATCTTTTATCACCACTGATGTGTCATTACTTACAAAAAATAATTTATTTTGTAAACGTCCTATTTTTTTGCTTTGGTATTGAGCTCTGTAAAATGGGAAAATAATTTCCAGCTAACACAAGAAAAATTCAATGTAATGTAGTAGATCAGTTAAAGACAGAAATGAAAGAATGTTTTGACATTCTATACCATTTCAGTTGGATGTCAACAGTACTCAGGTAGTCTTGGGTTAACATAGTACTTATCTCTGTGGGTCTGGTACCAGCTCTGATACGAACATACTTAAATGTTATCTCAGCATAGAGATGCAAGGAATTTCTGAGACGTTGCTAAGAAGATGGAATAGAGCAAAGACTTCTGCAAATATCCCAAAGCAAAACTAGATTCCAGTATTGATACTGTGCTCTCCATTTCGTGAGGCAATGTGATTGCAAGAGATAGCAGATCAAGTGATTGCTTCTTGGACTGTCTCTCAGCTGACAGCTGTAGTATTCTGTTCCTAAACTCATAACCACCGCCTTCACCACCAAGCCATGTCCTCAAGTGCCATATCCAAAAGTTTTTTGAACACTTTCAGGGATGGTAACTCCACCACTTCTTTGGGCAGTTTCTTACAATGCTTTACAGTCCTTTCTGTGGAAAAAAAATTCCTAATATCCAATCTAAATCTCCCTTGGTTCAACCTCAGGTTCATCTGCTCTTGTCCTCTCACACTGACACTTGCTACTTTATTGGTAAGCCAAACCACGTACCAGGGAAAGACAGGAAGAGGGGAGCGTGAGGCATGTGCTGAAGGGTTTTTTTCTGCAGTTGAGGTTTGAGTTTAAATTAGTACTATTGCAAGATATGAGAATCCATTCCATAGTCTGAGTGCTGCTGCATGTTTTCTTAAGTACTGGCGTCGAATAAAATCCTAGAATGAAGGTTGGAATAGATCTCCAAGATCATCAAGTCCAGCCTTTGACTGAACACCACCTTGTCAACTAGACCATGGCACCAAGTGCCACATCCAGTCGTTTCTTGAACTCTCCCAGTAATGGTGAGTCCCCTACCACCTCTCTGGGTAGCCTGTTCCAATGTTTAACCAGCATTTCAGTGAAGAAATTCTTCTTGATGTCCAACTTGAACCTTGCCTGGTGCAACTTGAGGCCATGTCCTCTTGTCCTGTCACTGATTGCCTGGGAGAAGAGACTGCCCCCCATGTCACTATAACTTCCTCTCAGGCAGTGGTAGAGAGTGAAAAGGTCTCCCCTGAGCCTCCTTTTCTCTGGGCTAAACACCCCCAGCTCCCTCAGCTGCTCCTCACAGGACTCACCCTCCAGACCTTTCCCCAGCTCCATTGTCCTCTGGACTCACTCCAGCGTCTCAGTGTCTTTCTTGTAGTGAGGGGCCCACAACTGGACACAACCCTCGAGGTGGTGCCTCACCAGTGCTGAGTTCTGGAGGAGAACTAGCCCTGGTCCTGCTGGCCACACTATTCCTGATACAGGCCAGGATGCCATTGGTGTTCTTGGCCACCTGGGCACAGCTGGCTCATGTTCAGCTGCTGTCAACCAGCACCCCCAGTTCCTTCTCCACTGGGAGCTTTCCAGCCACCCTTTCCCAAGCCTGCAGCACTTCATGGGCTGTGGGCTGCCAGCTTCTCCAGGAGAATGCTGTGGGAGACGGTGTGAAAGGCTTTACTGAAGTCCAGGTAGAAAACATCCACATCCTTTCCCTTATCCACTAGGTGGGTCGCTGGGTCATAAAAGGAGATCATGTTAGCCAAGTGGGACCTGTTCTTAAGCTCATGCAGGCTGGCCCTGATCCCCTGGTTGTCCTGCATGTGTTGTGTGATCACACTCAAGATAATCTGCTCCATAACCTGCCCCAGCACTGAGGTCAGGCTGGCAGGCCTGTAGTTCCTCAGATCCTCTTTCCAACCATTCTTGTAAATGGGCATCGCATTTGCCAGCCTTCAATCATCTGAGACTTTCCGAGTTAGCCAGGACTGTTGATAAATGATGGAAAGTGTTTCTGTTTATTGACCATGGGGTACTGAGGGAGCTGGCAGAAGAGCCTGCCAAGCCAAAGACATTTTCCCTGGTTTGGATATTCATAGCATTTCGTCTGTGTGGATTCTATGCCTAATAATTTTGAACCTCATGCCACGGTCACCTTCTTGGCAGTTGTGTAGACAGTCATTCTCTCTGCTGCCTCTAGCCCCTTTTTTTCAAAACTGTGAGAAAGAAATGTATCTTTGATACCCACTGTCAAACAGGTCATTAGTTCCAAGGTTGTTTTGTGGGGAGAGAAGTAACACAAGTGGTATGATAGTTTCAACATTGTGTTGTCAGTGAGTCAGGACAATAAAGGTGAGGTCTTTGCAATCAGTTAAAAGAGAATAAAGGAGGGAAAAGATACTTCTTTAGCAATACTGGTAATTCCTCTATTGCCTGTGAATAACCTGTATTCCTGTTGAAATAAACAGATTTTACAACAAAATTAAGTGAAATTCAGTTTAATAACAGCTCCAGTGTGAAATTGTAAATTGTTAAGAGGTCAGAAATAGGATCCAGATTTGCACAAAGTTTACATTGTTGGTGAACATGATGCTTTGAAAAAATTTAATGTCAATTTTAGGATGGACATTCTAGCACAATAATAACATCAAAGCTAGACACAATTTCTTAGAAATAAGTTTATTAACTTTTTATGCAGTTTGTAGAGTATCATGCCTATTTTAAAGCCCTTAGTGTTTCAATTCAAACTTTTTAGAAAAGATACTTGACTGCTAAAAGTACATCTATGAAAAACTTAGTATTTGAAAGAAAGAAAAATTAGTTTATTTTGTCTTTGCCCTGTACGTATCTGTAGAATAGGGCTTTGGATATTTTGGGAAAAACTATATGCATTAAATTAACATTTGCATTAAATCAGTATCTTTCCTCTGCTGAGCCTTCCCCTAGGAAGTGTTGAAACACACCATCTGCCAGAAATGATCACTCTGAGTTTTCATGCTAATTAAAGTCTTAAAGCAAAGTTGACATTAATTTACGCTGGCTGTTTCACATTGTACAGGATGTTTGTGAATATGTGCTGGCCTAATTTCTGTTTACTAGCTCTCTTTCCAGTAGCCATTTCATGTGCTTGTACTTGTAAACACAATTTTTTGTTCAAATTCCATTCTTTGTCTATAAAGACATTTAAAAAGTGGAGTCACTGATAAACAGTAGGGTTGCATTGTTCAAACTGGCTTGGAATGAAAATACTTTGTGCATTTCTCTAAATAATGTATAATGCCCTGGGTGCTTTATTACTATTCATGAGAGGTTCTGACCTACCAACTGGTCAGAATTTGATTTTTTTTTCCTGTTTTTGAAGCTTTACTTTTAACTGTGTGTGAATTTGAAGTGCAGAGTTGTAACTACAGAGCTATAATTTTAATCTTCTTTGCTTCTGTTTTCATTTTCTGTTCTGAAGCCCAGTAAATTCCTGGCTATGCTGTAAGTCCTAATTGTGACTGTAGTTACAACAGTTTTTATTGACTTGGCTACAAACTATTCATTTTTGTAGGTAGACAAGGCATAGCAGCTTTTTTTTACTCTGCCAAGATCTCAAGTGTGAACTGTCCATATCCAGCATTTTACATGGTTCGAGCATTTTAAAAAAGAAAAATTCAATCTGGTGGGCGTGGGGAGGAATGGAAGAAAATATTTTTATTACCTTGATCATTTCACTAAGGAAATAGACAGACCAGTAGCTCTAACATCTTCCAATGCTCTTTGAACCTTTTTGCAAAAGATCAAAATGTGGTAAATAACCTATAAGCTGAAGGGTATTTTATAGACTGGGCCTAGTCATCTATTTGCAGGTGCAAAGAATACACTTCATTTCTGTAGTTCGGAAAGTATGGTGTGTCTGACTGTATATTTAGCTAGACTTCAGTCTCTTAGTTTGAGTACTGGTCAGCAGACTTTTTTCCCACTTGTTTTTCCATGTCAGCTATTTCAGATAAAGTGCTCTCATCTAGCAATGGACTTTGTATTGCTGTAGCAGAGAGTTATTTTAGAGCAGATTACTTTATCTGGTTGTTTAGGATGTTCTGTTCTCTTCTGAATTTCTGATCTTCAAGGCTCTGCGTGTTTGGCTGGGTGATTCTCTTATTCTTGTCTCATATAACTGTCCAGGAAAAAATAAAAATATGTTCAATTTTAACCTTGACTAATACCACTGACATTAACAAGGTAACTCCAACAGCATAAAGCTAAGCAGGCTCACTGCTCTCTACAGGACCCAGTCCTTGGAGGGTAGTACATTTGAAAGTTGGCAAGGTGTTAGTGATTAAATTCTGGGTTCCTAAAACTTTTCCTATTCTCATAGTGGTATTGCCAGAACAGATGAGGCCTGCTGAAGTCCTTGAACTGACAGTTAAATTATAAGGGGAAAGAGTTGGTAGGGCAGTACCTGGTGAGGAGCACACTATTCAGGGATTTGCTTTACCCTTGTCAGAATTTGCATCCTGTTTTGCTTATCCAAATGCTGGAAATACTGTTTTTCTTTGGGTTTTGAGAATGGGGTGGATCAGGTATTTAGACAACATTTATTTTGTTCAAACTAGTGATTTTGAAAACATTTGTTGGTAATTTTAGTTTGAATTTGTGTTACTTTTTAATATTACTACTATGTGTAGACTTATAGCATATGGTTAGGTGCAGTTTAAAAATTAAATTTAAAAATTTTTATCAATATTTTAATATGTCAAGTA
Organism: Acanthornis magna; assembly: GCA_036785705.1. Lineage (NCBI taxonomy): Eukaryota > Metazoa > Chordata > Aves > Passeriformes > Acanthizidae > Acanthornis > Acanthornis magna. Next base: position 1,440,408 of record JAWUZG010000058.1, read on the forward strand.
AAATAAGGATTTTATATGTTTCCTGTGTGGAGTAGTCAATAATACTGGAGTTGTTTTGTTTATGGAATGCAGTGTAGTTCTTCAGGTATGAAAATATTTGCAAGATTAACAGGAAGAAGATCAATGCCTTGGGTTCCCTTTTAAATTTTAGGATAAGGTGGGGAGAAATTTTTATTAACCCACAAAATTTTGAAAGTAAAAATAGTTATGGTTTTGATGTAATGCCTGAAACTACCTCTTAGTAAGAGTTTTGTTTTTAAAAAAACCTGAACCAAACTATTTCTGAGTTTGTGGTTTTGTCTTAGAGTAACACAAGTGTGTTGAATTTGGGGCTACTGATTATCTCATTGACTTCTCCATTCATAGGTTTTTCAGAAGGAAGAATTCCTTAGATGTTGCCAATACTTCATGCTTTTTGTCACAGATTTCCCCATCCTTTCTCTTGGTGTGTCCTATTCACATGTGCACCTGCAGATGTGACCTCTGCTGTCTCAGAGGTGGAGCAGAGCTACCCACTAAAGCTGGTAGATGTTTGTGGTGGAAGGAATGCTGTGTTGTACAAGCAGAGAATAGCTAATGTTATCTGCTTATATTCAGTATCAAATCTTCTTATCCTTTAACTCTAGGGGTTGTTTCTGTTTTGGCTTTTACCTTTTATTTTTAGCCCCTCTGTCTGTTGTTGGGTTCAGATTCTTCTGTTGTGAAGTTCTACTTCACCCCTTTGTTCCCATTTGATGCTCACATCCTCTTTCCTTGCTTGGTGGACATAGACCTGCAGAACCAATGCTTCATTTCTTGATTTTTATGGGGATTTTGGAAAACTGGCTATAGGTGACAATTATTCGAAATCTGCCCATGTGGGATCTTGGGAGAGGGAAATCAGGAAAACAGGACAAAATCTCTTAAAAAAGAGAGACCATCTCTCCAGTATTAGAGATTAATTAAACCAGTCCTTCAGCTTCTGAGCAGAGGAAGTGAAGTGCCTTATAGGATGAACGCAGTTATATCATTGTTTGAAAGTAATTGTGGGACCATGATCTTGTTGTTAATGAATGACTTGCCAGGTAAACTTGAGGCCAAATCCCTCAAAGCCCCTATCAAAATCAGTCAGTATTATTTTTCAAAAACTTCCTGAAAATTTCTTTTTTTTCTGGCTGTTTTTCTTTGAGCAGAGGGCACTGTATGTAGTGGAAAGTTTCTTGAATTACCCCTTCCATCACACCCAAAGTTCCTTTCCTAGCTCTGCTGTTTTCTTGTCTCTTTCGTAGATGTAATGGAATGCCCTATTCACTTGTACCAAGTATTATATTGCTTCCTCATGTTGCCTCCTGTTCATATGTGACCATTTAGTTTCCTTTCTGTCCCCTTTATGCTCTAAATAGTATTTAAATGTTGCTTAGGGGAGTATATTCCTAATGCTTAGTTGCAATATCCAGTGCAAAGAGGTATCTGGTGCAATGAGCGTTTTAAATTGGGCTAAGGGAACAGACAGGGAGGACAATTCTTCCTCCCACTATCGTCTTCTTCAGTGCTAAAGCAAAGTATTAGCATTCCTATGCTTTAATCCAAATACACATTCCAGAAAGAGGTATTAGCCGGGTGAAAAACCATACTTTGTGAATAAACTGTACTTAGATTTAGATGAATTTCAGATTAATTAATGGAGACTGTGATTCTACTGAACAATTGTTGGTGGTTTTTTGGAATATGTGTATTCATTTTGTAAGGTTATATTGATTTTGAACACTTAAAATTTTGTGCCCCTGGTTTTGGAATAACTGCACAGCAAGTAAAACACTGAGTTAAAGAGTTGCCAGCTGAAGATGAACATATATAAACAAGTTTGTAGTAACTGTGTCTGTACTGAATAAGCAATAGTCTTGCTGCCCAACCACTACTCCCACAGAGTAGGTCTTGGGATAAAAGAAGGGCTTTGAAGGACAGTGTTTTGGCTCTGGTAATTCTAAATGTTAAGGAAAATAGAGGAAAAAGAATGGAGGTGCCTAGTCTGAGCTTTCGAAGTGGTTGTAGAGACTGGTACTCTGTGTGGTGCAGGAACAGAAATTCTTTTCGAAAAGGTAGAAAAAAGGGTGTAGATTTTTCTGCTGCAATAGGTAAACTGGAGGAAGTTGGAGGGATGCAGACTGAAATGTTAAAAGTAAATGGCTGAAACATTCTCTCTGCTGGGCCATTCTGAACAAATAGGAGTAAGCTGAGATTTCATTTAATTAAAGGAAAAATACATTGCATCTTCTCTTGAGTTTTAATTGCTGAAGAGTCCCTCCTGTTCTTGTGTGAACTGCAGGTCATTCCACAGTTAGTCATGGCAGTTTGCACTTGTTTCCACTGGTGTTTGAGTGAGTCATGTCCACGGTGCTGTGCAGCTGTAGACAGAAGGGTGGAATGCCCTTAGGAATGTAGTAGGAGTGCGTGTGTGAAGCAGAAGCTGCAGGGGGATAAAATCAGTGGATCTTTTACTCTAGTTTATAGTACAAATAACACCAGTCTGTGCTACATATACTGAAACATGCCATTTCCAGCGTGCTCAGACTTGCCCCTTCATACCTAAGTAGTGTGTATTTCAAAAATGTAGAGAGATGGAGAGATTTCAAGGACACAAATTGAAGAAAGCATTTTATGCCATCTGGTTTTATAGCAGCTCTGTGTTAGCAGCCATTCAACAGCTTGGTACATTTTCAGGGTTTCAGGCTCACTTCAAGCCTTTATTGTCTTTACTCTGATTTGGCAATGGCACTGTTGGTGTTGGAACTATGGAGAAGATAGTTCTTCTCATGATTTCTCTTTTAATGGGGTAGAAAGGAGATGCTTTTGAAAATGTCCTCAGCAAAAGTCACTTTAAAATAAGCAAACAAACATATTTTCATACATATATGAAATACACTGAATTTTTATACAATATTTTCGTATTTCATACAAGTATTAAATACTGGCAATGTGTCCCAATGATTTTCCCACAAGTACATTTATAAAAGTGTGAAGTAGCACAAAGCTTCTTCAGAGCCACTCAGCAGTTTCCACCACTGTAAGAATATTCATATGGAAGCTGAATGATAATGAGGATTTGGGCATCTTGATGATACCGTTGTGTTTTCACTTAAATTTTGTTAAAGTTATCACAGCTAATTTATAATTGTAGCTGATTTGTCTGTGAGGATGCCAAGGGCCTGAAAAAAGCAGATGCTTAATATGGTTTAATGCATTGAGCTCTGCATGTTGCAGGATTTTTTAATAGCAATAATAATGAGAGGAGGTAATGTACAATGTTAGAAAGGTGGAGGTTTTCATAGAATCAACAGCTAAAGATTACAGAGTATCTACTTAGAGATTTTTTTATTGAAGCAGTCCTATAGAGAACTATTGGACAAACCTCAGATCTGAAAAATAGATTGTCTGAGTTACTGAGATTCTGGCTATTCTCCAGCACCTGCTGAACTGAATAATGGATTTTGGTGTTGAATGCCAGGATTCGGCTTTTTAATTACACCATTGATTGTGAGTACATAAGAATTTTATCAAGTATTTTAGAAGAGTGACTAGTTACCAGGATGTTAAAGTTTTCTTTACCGAATTATCATGTTTGGTTGCTCATTGTCTTCAAATCCTTGCAGGATTTGAAGTTGGCAGTATGGCAATATTTAGTTTGTCACGCCGGAAGTATGATGCAAGTTGTTTATAGTGATTGTTTTCTTTATTTTAACCAGTGACTGTTGATAGTGGCAACTTCAAAAGGGCTTTTTAAAAAATCTTTTAATTCTTCCCACACATTTGACTGTCATTTAGAGGTGTTGGGAAGTCGAAAAATAGCATCCAATAACATCTGAATTCCATTCCCTTTTCTCATCTCAGTCAGCTCTGGTTATATGTTGAAAGGATCCTCATAGAATGAGGATTCCTATTTTCTGAGAAGTTACATTGTTTCTCACAGTGATCAAATGTATTAGTACTTGCTCATAGACAGGCAGTTTTAACCAGTATGACACCAAACTCTTCATTGTTGCAATGAATGTTGCTATGGGGGGAAGAAGAGGGAAGCAAAAGGACAGCTTCACGTTTTCTGTTGTCTCGCCTTCATCTTTTTCCGGGGTTGCTGAAGCTCCACATCTGATTTGCAAGCTCTGTGTATTTTCTTGGCAATATCAGCAAGAAACCCATACATGAAAAAAAAAGGCACGAGAATCTTGATAAGAATCTTGAAGCTGGGCTGAAAAGAAACTGAGATCATTTCCAAGGACTACTAGGGAGAGATTAAAGGGTTGTATGTCTGCAAGATCAGCCAGCATTGAAAAAGGTGTTGTCAGATGTCAGTCTCTAGAGAGAACGTGCTTCTGGCTAGGAAATCATGGGGGTTAAGATTGTGATGCTTTCTTTTAGTGATCACATATTACTGGAGGAGTGTTTATGCTGCCACAGTTTGCACACAGACCTTGTGCGTGTGGAGGAAGGTCAACAGAGGATTTATGCTACTCAGGAGAATGGCTTAATTACATGTAGCAAGTCAGGTGCATTTTTCCTTCTTTTTTGTTCCTATGAACAGAAACATGCTGGAAAGGGATTTTGTTTTGTCACGAAATTAGGTGATAGCAAGAGGTGGCAGCAATATGAATACCCAAAATAGATGTGGGTTTGCATCCCTCTCTTAAATTCCTTTCTGTGACAGAATGAGTATGGAAAGAGCATGAAGCCAATACTATGTGTTCTGCTGCATACTTAGCTCAGCTTGAGGTGTTCTGAGAAGTTCTCTATTCCAGTACCATCATTCTGTTTATAATATGATTTTTATCTGAATGGAAGTAGGTCTTATTAGGACGCCAAAATGTGTAATAAAATCCAATCCGTGAGCCCACAGTTTACACAGGACTGGTTGACTTATGTGCAGACTCTAATACATAAATGTTGTAGCTAAACAGGTGCAAATGAATACAGTTGTAACATCAGGCTTATTATGAAAATAAACATTAGCACTACTTGTGCTAAAAGGTAGTAAAATTTGATGAAAGATAAAAATTTGGTTATTGAAACAAACCTTCAGTTAAACTGATTTTGAGAGATGGCAGAACCTGCCACTATCTTTCATCTGATCTGTTAGTTATCTGAAAGTATTAATTTTTTTTTGTTACAGATCATCTAATATAATAAGACAGAATGTGGGTTCAACATTTTTTATTAAGATTCTCTTTGAGAGGGAAAATGGAAAGGAAAAAAATGCTTTATGCGTTTCTTCATGACATTACAGATTTCTTTCACTGGGAGCCCATGGCATAAAGAAACACATCATTGTTGCTAACAGAGAGCTGAGATTCAGGAGTTAGTTTTATTTGGTTGCTTTCTAGTTATTTGGGCTAGCTGCTTCATCTGGTTTTCTGCATATAATGTGACAGTATTGTGGTAGAATGGAATGACAGGAAAATGCATTCCTGTAGTTATGCAGTAGTTATTGCAGTAGTTATTCAGTAAAGTGCAGTAGTTATTCAGTAAAAACTAGTAAAAGTGGTTACTGCACATCAATGAAAGTTACCACTCCTTGAAAATAACTTCAAAAAATTTGCACAAGGATAAAGACTTAAAGAACAAGGGAAGATAGGGAGAGAGAGAAGTAGACCAGACCTACTTGGAGACAGATATGTGAGATGAATAGGGCTTCAACATAAACATTTTTTTTTATGACTTATGGTGAATTGCAGGGTTTCATACATTTTATTATGGGACAGCTTACCAGATAAAATATTACAATACTTGTGAAAATACTTGTTACACCACCCATTTCCCAAAGCCAAGCATTTTCAAAGCATTTTTCTCATTTGTATGCTGAAAGAAATGTAGGTCAGTTCTTTCTCCGCTCTCTTCTGGATTTCCTGCTTTATACACCCATAAACAAACTGTTTTGTCTTAAAGCTTTTCTGCCTCTTTCATTTTGCTTTGGCTTGATCTGTCCGAAAGATCATTTGCTTTATACCAGAAGGTGCGAACAGTGGAGTCTGTAGGAAGGTTGGTCTGCAGGAGGGGAGGTTGTAAGGGCAGACCATAACAAAACACGCTCACTGCCGGAGTGAGCAGGTTTGTTCTTTGGAGTGTGTTGCCCATGCAGAGCTGGTAGACCCTTTGTCCTGAAAGATTCCACAGGCAAGTAAAGAACTAAACTCTTTTTCGGGAAAATTTGGTAGCTTAAATGGGAAAACATAAAAGCAAATAAATTCAAAAGCCATTGGGAGAGCTCTCCTTTAAATTTATTTCAAATATTTTATGTGGCAAGTAAGTATTTGTGCCATCTGTTGAAATTTCAACATTATTTTTTATTTGCTTAAAATGGTATAATTAACTTTATTTCCTGAATTAATTACTATTGGCTCCACTACCTGTACTTGAAGAAGAAATCAGTGATTTATATATTCGCTAAAAATTAGATAGCACAGGCCATCGAGTTCTAACACACAGCTTTTAACGAGGATTTTAATGTGACCTAGTAGCATATTGCTCATATGAATGCATCTCTTCAGTATGAGGTTATATGTGGACTCACCTTTTTTTTGTTTGTTTGTTTTTCTCTCTGTCCTTTCTCTCCTGGTACCGTTCTCTTACAGAGATCAGAATATTCTGGATCCTACGTTGGAATATGTTAAGGTAAGATACTATCTCTTACCCTCAAAATATTTTATTTGGTGTATACCCAGCACTGACAGAGCATTTCCAGTCATTTGTAGGTAAATAGTGCAGCGGTCTATGTCTTGGTACAGAGAAACTAACTATACATGTCAGACTATTTTCTAAAGGCTTCAGTGAAATACTTGTGGGCATTGTACTTTGGGTGTAGGTTGCATTTTTATATTGGGGCTTCTTTACAGTTACATGGTGAGTGCCTAAATTCTTGCTTTTGTCAGTAGATTAAAAGAAGCTGTATTTCTTGCTTATGGATTTCTGGGGAAGTAAAGAAGCACATCTGAAAATATAATAAAAATGTCAAATTTAGGTTTACAGTTTCAGCGCTACACTTACTAAAATTACGGTTAAAAATTCACTTCTGGTCCAAAAAGCAATTGGAATCCTGGAAAAGTTGTGAGTTCGGTTTTCCTTTTGTACAAGATCGGTGTGTGTATTTTGTTAGAGTAAGTAAAAAGTACTCTGGAGCATTCATAAATTCTATTCAAAAATCAATCCTGAACTGGCGATGTAGAGACTTTGGAAGAAGCCTTAGGGATGTGATTCTGTACTGGGAGTCTCTTGTAAGGCTGTAATTTTTACTGTAATTAGTACCTTTCAACATGTTTTGTTTAAGTGAATATTATTCCTCAGAACCTTGCAAAAATCTGGCTTACATGTCATGTCTCTCAACAATGGGCTTCTCTAATTCTTGGGCTTCTCTAATTGTTGGACTTTGTTCCCTGTCTTTTTGAAGACTGTTCTTTGAGAAGTGTCAGATAAACTCAGGTTACCTCTAATATAGGATATATCTATAACTATTAATGTGGACAACCTGAATTTCTCAGACACTTGAATTTCTACTACAGGTTAGAAGTTCAGGCGAGAAAGAGACTGAGGAGAACCAGTTCAACTGGGTTTTGCTGCTAGGATTCCCCCTATAGATGCTCATAGTTGAGGGAAATGGAGATGTGCCAAGGTTAGGGTTCAAGTTGATCGAAAAAGTAAACTAGGAGATTGTAATGCAGTGTTGAGAGGGGATTGTCAAAGAAATTGTCTGAAAGTGTGGCACAGTCCTCTGCTGGACTTTCTGCCTAGGGTTGGGGTAGATGTAGGAATTAAGGGTTTGATGAAGAGAAGGGGAAAAGCAGAACACAGAGGTCCCTTGAAAAGTGGCTGCCCCAGGACTCTCAGAACAGCTGGTGGATTTCTGCTCTGAGCAGGTATTTCAGTGTTGCAAGGTCCATAGCCTCAATCCCAGCCTAAAGGTGGATATGGTAGAGAAGAGAAAGGCCAAAAGCCTTCTCAAGAGCACTGTGGAAGAGGGGGATGCCAGAGGCAGCAAAGTGGTGGACATGTTAATTGCTGTATTTAATTTAGTGTGTATCTTGCACTGTGCTGTACTGAGTATGCTGTTACAATTTTAATAATGTGACTAAGTAGAAGGCAGAGGTATCATGTGCCAGTTCATCAATATGTGTGTCTTGTCTTGTTGCAGCAAGTTCTGTGTTACAAATGTGGTTTCTGATCTTTTCAGCTTTTCTAGTAGAAGCTTGTCTTGGACTCCTGTCAATAGCAGTGGTGCTAAGCTTAGTTATTAAAACTTTGGTGTTGAGGAGGAAAGCCTGGGATAAAGAGACTTATGAGGGAGAATACAAAGGTTACCAATCCCTTCCCTTCCTTTTTCAGTTTTTCCTGTCTATATCCCTACCTGTAGTGAACTGTGAGTTTGGATCCTAGTTCAATATATTGAACTGTATTTCAACATACTGAATTGTATTATAACAGGAATTCTAGACAAGAAATCTGAAACAATAACTTTGGAAAGCATGCAGAAATTTCCTTCTAATTAATATAACTCCCCTAAACACTTTTGTCTGTAAAAGTCTGGGTTGCTAACAAAATTGATTCCAGAAATGTGTTCTTACACAGAAATCAATCATAAATAAATAAAGGAGGTCTCTCATCAGTAATTTGTTGATCAGTTAACTCTAACTGTAAAAGTTGTGGGTGAATTCCTACCAACAGGGTCTTGGACCCCCTTTATTGACGTACGTTTTTTAGCAAGTATGTGTTCATGGTCTTTGATAACTTACCCTATGGTAACTATTATATTAATGTTTATAAATTTTCCAGCTCTTCAAATACATTATGGTGGCAATATTAAGTCAGGTATAAACTGCAGAACACTAACCTTCACAAGCTGAAAAAGTAGATTTCTGTAGCATTGCCACCATTGCCATTTGCACAAGTGTCCTTTGGTATATAATCTGTACATATGTAGTTGGAACAAGCAGATAAACTTTGACAGATGTTGGTTAAGTGGTGAAAAAAATACCTTTAAAAGAAAAAGAGAGAAGAGGGGAAAAATTAAAAGAGTGCTTTTGGGAATCATATTTTGCTGATTCAGGAGACGAAAGTTTTGAGCAACAGATTTATATTTCTAATACAGAGGAAAATACAGTTAGTATTGTCTCTCAAGGGAGAAGTGTTGATTTACTGACTGAAAACATATATAAACTTGAGTATGAAGCATGTATGATGTATCACTCATGCATAAAAACTAACACTAGAACTAATCATACATTGTAAAGTCTTGATACTGATTCTTGTTTCTCTCATGTTGCTATTCAGGCTGTAAAGAAAAGAGAGACTTCGGATTAATTTGCCTTGAAGGAATTGCATTATCTTGAAAGTAATGCATGGCACAAATTTAAGTTGTGCTAGGGCAGTTTGGCTGCTGGCAATTCTATCCGAGAGTTACAGTCCCAAGCAAATTGTAATGTGTCAGGGCCCTGAGGGCACTAATTGCTCTCAAGTGTCCTGGCCAGCCTCACCCAGGATCTCCACCCACACCCAGTGAGCAAGGGCTGCACCAGGCTGGGCCCTTCAGACCCTGCCGGAGTTGTTCCTGGGTTTGCCTGCCCCTGGTCCTGTTTGCCAAGTGCTGTGTGGAAAGCCCGGGACAGCCTTTATACCTGGCCTGTTACCTCTCTTGCCGGAGGCTCTGGAATGTGACAGGACCTGCTGGTGTCGTCACCCTGCTCACCTTGGTTTGGTCTGGGTGCTGTGGGACTGCACCTTGTTGTGAGCATGTGCCCTCCCTGTGCTCCCGGATCTCTGTCCCGTAGGGAGCAGCCCCACTCCTCTTGCTCCCATACACACTAATTGTAGGTGGCTGTTTTGAAAGATTCAGATAGGTGCCATTCTCATAATTGATCCACTTTATCAGGCTGCACAGTCATACCTATCCTCCTTTAAGTCAAGCAGCTACTTTTTAACTAGCTAGATTTAAAAAGTGATTTTGCAAAAAGACCTGGGCACAGAGCTGACCCTGCAGCTTCACGGTTGCAAATCAGCACTGTTTCTGCAGTGGTGCCAACATGCTGCTGAAAGTTTCTTGTGAGCCCCATAAGAAAGATAATTAATACTAGTTTAGAACATGCTCCTGCTGGGGAGTGATCAACATCTCTTCAGAATTAGACTGTGCTGTAAATAGAATGTGGAGAATTCACTTGGGCTTGAGGAAGAGTAACACAGTTACAGTGTGCTGGTTCAATGTGCTGGTTTTTGGTTGTGTGCTGGTTCACAGTGAGAAGAATGTCAACATTTCTGTCGGGCCATAGTGAATATAAGCAGAGAGACTGATGGTAAATTTTGAAGCTGAGTGTAGCAATTTGCTTTTTAACAAACCTTTCCTTGCTGAAATCTGGTGGCTGAAAGTAATATAAATAAATCCTTGCATTCAGAAATACTCTGAACAGAGGAAAGGCAAAATAAATTGTTTTTCCCCGCTGTTTTATTCTGCTCAAGATACAAGACAGAAAACACTGATTATAGAATTAATCTTTTTTAAGAGAATGTTCTCTAGAGATGAGCTGTGATTTCTAATTCTTTAATCTAAACTACATTGCTCACAAGTTGCAGTTTACTACATCTTGAATATTGATGTATTAGTTCATTCAGAATATAAAGAGAGCTAATTATGCAAAAGCAAGTTCTGTGAGGGGGGAAAAAAGTGCTGATTTGCTGAAGTCTGAGTATACTGAAGTGTCCATATGGCTTCAACTCTTCCTTTGTATTCGCAGGGCTGCTGAAACCATGGTCACAGTTAAATGGCTCTTTCAAAAAAACCTTTTATGGTGGAAGTGAAAACAGGCCAGACTGCTTTGAGTCGGGCTGCTACCCAAGTCATGAAAGAGATTTAGGGACACAATAGCACGTTGTACATTCTGTGAGATTTTTACAAGTTTTATGAACCAAATAATAGATCCATTGGTAGTCTCTGCAGGTTCTTCCCACACCCTGAGCCTGCACATCTACAGAACAGACTCCTGCAGCAGGGGAGAAAGAATCAAGTGCTGGCAGATTTGAGTGTGTCAGAGAAGTTTTTGTGAGTCATTTGATCAAATTCATGTGAACTAAAGATAGCTTTCTGTCCCATTCCAATTCACTATAAATACTTTAGGATCTTTTTATAGTGTGTGCTGTAATCATTGAAGCTATATCAGGGTGAAAAGAAAAAAAGAGATTTCTCTGCTCCTTTCATGGAAACCTTTCAAGCATTTCCTGTGGAAATAACGCTTAATAATTACAGAAATACATATCAGCAATGAGTTGATAAATACTATTATGGCCTGAGGTTTTGGAGTTGTATTTTATTCCATTAGTGGAAAAATTACAAAATTTATGACTGATTGTCTGCTCAGCATGGTCATGAGGGAAGTTTATATTTAGATTCAGGCTTGAAAAAACTGTTGCTGATTTAAGGAAGTTAGAGCTGCAGAAAAAGAATCTCTTGTGAAGTTCTTGTTTATCTCAGCCGCACAGTGTTCATTTTTCTCCCGATTTTTACTCCTCCTTGATTTTGTTAGAAAGCATACTGTCATAGAAATTACTGTCATTCATCATGGCTTCGATTAGTGTAACTGAAAATAAAATTTTGATGACATTCCAGTGTGTTGATCATTATCTACAGCTTTGCAAGATAGGACAATATTTTGTGGGCTTAATTCAACTTCAGGGAACTTAGATCACGTTGTGAGACTTATTGATGCACAGTTTGTATAGGTAATTGCACAAATTCGTAATATTGTGGGTGCCAATCCAATATATGCATGGGTGTTTGACTCTCACCATTTCTACTGGCTGTGCTAAGGAGATACTATGGTAAGAGGATGACCAAAAGTAAAGTTCGTATGTGTGTTTGTACATTTAGGAAAGTTTAGAAAAACAATCTGTGTTAGCATGACAAATTGCCACAGTTTGAGAAACAATTTTTCCTGATGACAGTGAAATTTCCTTGCAAGCCGCCTTTTTTTGACATGGAAATATATCAGAGAAATCTCCAGCTCACTGGAAAATTCGCCAACTCCAGTGTATTCCTGTTCATGCTGCGTATCACACTCCTGCAGAGACTTGCCTGTTGAGATGCGAGTTGGGACTTGTGAGCAGAAAGTTTGTTGGGTTTCTGCTCTGTCTGACAGCATTCAGTATCAGAGTTGGGAGGAATGCCTGACACTGGGGCACCACATGGTCAGGAGGTTCTTTTTCAGTCTGTAGGGTGGTTTAGAGACTTCTTTTCCATGTTTTTTGCAACTGCAGCAAGAGGAACAATATCACAGGCAGTGGAATTATCAGGTGGAATGTGTTTTGTTGAGGAGAAAAGGAGTATGCCCGTGTGGCCAGCTTGGACTTTACACATCTCTGTCATTGTGGATTTGTCACCCAACACAAAGATCATCAGTGATGTCAGTAAAGCTTCAGTCAGAGGTATTTTCTTTTTTTTTCATCTTTCTCTGCTTAGCAGGAACAGGAACTTCACAAACATCATTCCACAGCAGTTGCCTCTTGTATGTAAGCTGTGTAATTCAGGCATAGAAGGTTCTGTTCGAGCCAATCTAATGTTAAATGCCTGGAATTACCTGTGTCAATGAAAACCTTTGGTTTGATACTTGATAGATGGTTGCTGGTTGTGCACTGCCCTCTGCTGGAAAAGAAACACTTGACTGGATATTTTTAATCAAGTCATGGTTATTCAAATCACATGTTTCATAATAATTTCATTGTAACTCTTGTAGGAGCCTGACTGTTGGAAGTTGGTTGTTTTTTTCTCAAGAGGCACAGAATGAGGGGAATTTTTCCCCTCCTCCCTGTCATTAAGTTATAGAAGTAGGCCCCAGAGGGAACTTGAGAATTTTTTTGTCAGGGTGTCACTGAGATTGGTAGAACAGATGTTCTGATTTGTCCAAAACTTCCAACAGAAGAGATTTCCTATCATCCCAAGATAATCTGCTCTACCTCCCAAACTAGGTTAGTCTAATGATCTTTTAATTGTTACTATGGGAGAGATTTTCTTAAATTGTGATATTTTGCACATAGAAGTTTGGGTTTCAGTTTTTGGGGGGTTAGGGGTTTTTTTGTCCATCTGTCTTCTGTTCATTACCTATATTTAATTTTCTAGTGGGATAAGTTTGGGCTGTTGCAGTAAGTTGGACAAAGCGTCTTGTCTTTTACTATTAGTCCTGTTCTGGTGATAGTAAAATTTCAGGTAGTACACTTTTTTTTCCAGCCTTATACCAGGCTTGTTTCTTACAGTGTCTTCCCTTTCTCTACTTTAATGGGGCAACTGTTTATTTAAGTATGTATGATAATTATTCCTAAAAGCTTTCATCAGCCCAGGAAATGATAAAAAAATACTTAAGGAGTTACATATGTCGTTGAAATTCAGCAGTTCACAAGTATTTAATTCCCCTGAAATCATGGTGAGAATCTTGCCCTGTTCATTTAGAGTTAAAGAAAACTTATTTTATTTGATAGAATGCAGTTATTCATAATTAGTGATGGAATCTAACACCCAAGTTTCAGTATTTTCTCATGTTGAATTTTGTTTAACTAACAGGCTTGTCTCTGAAAATAAGATTGAGTCAGCAGTTCTCTAATCTATTGGCTGCAAAGTGATGAATAAAATGTAAGCTGGTGTTTGCAGTAAATTATGCAGGAAGTATGATTCTACAGCTCTGCAAGACAATGCACTTTCAGTCTACTGTCCTAGATCACGTTTCCCTAGGAGAGTGAATCCCAAGTTACCCTGTTTCTGTTTAGAACTTTTTGCTCTTTCCCAGCACCCAGTTCCTGAATGGCCTTATTAGCAATAAGATCTGGGATTTTCTGTGGGTGGTAGAGTTTGTGGGATTTTTTGGTTGGTTGAGGTTTTTGATTTTTGTGGGGCAGGAGCAAGGGGAGTTAGTGTACTGTGAGGAGGAACTTTTTTTTTTTTGTGAATGATAATCCTTGTATTAATTGAGTCAAGTGGATAGTGGCTTTCTAATTATTTTGGCCTTCATTGCGAAGTCTTTTAGCCATGCCTTCCCCTCTCCTGATGCTGAAATGGAGTTTAGGGTATTTAGCTTATTGGGAGCATCTTCTGTAATGCTGAGGGTCCTTTGGTACATAGAAAATGCTGATAATTCTTAGAGCAGCAAGCATTTTCTCTTTGTATGTTAATGGTTAATCTTACATGTTATCCTGCCATGGGTTTGACCTGGTTAATGTCTGTATTCTGCTTCTGTTATTACTCATTAACTTTCAAATGATGTCTGGTCTGGAACCATCAAAAGCCACTACATGCACTGAGACTGCACTGAGCTTTGAGTTGAAAACTATAAAATTACTTTGCTCTAATTTCCTTGGCACCCATAGTAATGCTAGTGCCAGTAGCTACTTAGTTGACCTTTTCAATACCTTTGTTAGAGGATCAGTAACTACTATCAGGTCTTATTTACAGATGAGAAACATCAGCTGGAAAGGTCTGAATCTGAAACGCAGGGTAGAAGGGGTACGAAAACCAGGTCTTATTTTATCTCTAGTGATCTAGTGAAACGGATTTAAATGAACTACCTGTTTTCTCCAAATTATTAATCCTGGTGGTTCTCAAATGTTGACAGTTATCACAGAATCACAGAATGGTTTGGGTTGGCAGGGACCTCAAAAGAAACCCAGTTACAGCCCCCTGCCTTGTGCAGGGGCACCTTTCATTAGATCAGGTTTCTCAGGGTGCCATCCAACCTGGCCTTTTGATAATATACCCAAGTCAAAATGTCCCTGTCAGTGAAAGCAAATATGGGTACCTGCTGATGTGCATTTACTTTTCAAAGAAAGCGTGGGGAAAAAAGGGGGGGCTGTATTTTACTTTTCATAGTTTTGAAGATGGACTAATAGCAAAAGCTGTCCAGGACATGAAAATGTTTATATTTTACTCCATGCAACATCTTACTGTTGATCTTTCAATGCATATAAGCACGAGCCACAAGGGGGAGTGAGCATATAACATGTGGAAAGTAGATGATGATGATGGTGGTGATTATTTTTATTTAGTATTTTGGGTCCTCTTACTGATAAAGCCTAGGGGAGATAAAGCTCCTAATCTCTCAGAGCTGTGTTTACAGATAATAATTAGAGTAAGACTGGTACACTGTGTGTGTCTGTCTTGCCTCTTTTTGGAGACACACTGAGATACAGTTTAGCCTGTGGAGAGGGCAGCAGAGGGAGCATTGGGACATTTCAGTTGGGATGTCACCTACTGATAAGTGCTGTCAAAGGAGCAGGTTGGCCTGATATTTTTGTATATCAGGTACTTATAGAAAATAAACATCTAGACAAATAATGGAGTATAATGTTATGTTGGCTGTTAAGAATACTTAAGGTCATTTGCCTCCATGCCCTCAAATCCTTCTGTTAGTAAAATGTTGAAAGGGTGGTAAAGGCTTTTGAAAAGCTGAGCTCTGACAGAGCCCAAGTGACTAAGTTTTCTTTTTGAGTGCTACACATCCAAAATACACATCATTTGTATAAAAGGGAAGTGTTTTAGGGTATTCAGGAGTTTTAGATAATTAGCGGCTATTTTAAAGGTATCCACTTACCCTGGCGAAGTAATACTTTTTTTTTCATGTTTCCATTATATTTAGAATTGGTTTAAATCTCACACAAACAAGCACTTTACTTTGCAGGACTGGGGAGACTTTCAAAAATAGAAGTCTAAAGTTAACAATTGTCTTAATGTGTTCTTTTTATGTGCAAGGTATGCTGGTATGGTATGCTCTGGTATGCTGAACAGCAAAGCTAGTTAGACTAATGACAGCTAAGTCAGCAGGAAAGACAAGAAGGTATTAGCCATAAACTGTGAACTAATTCTGAATGAAAAGGAAATTCATGCCTTTTCATATTTTTTTCTTTCCCAGTCCAAGGAACAAACTGAAGGAAAAGTAGGTGAGACATTACAGAATTATTTCATGTTTGTGCATGTGTTGGCAGACAGTAGGTGGAGTTCAAGAATATGTAGGCCAGTTTTTGGTAGGATCGATAAAAGCTGCTGGTGGATTCATAATAGGAAGTTGTATAGTAGGAAAGCCAGGCCTACTGCCAGATGACTTTGAAAAAATTTGATCTTCTGTAACTAGAACATACAAATCTCAAAGGTATTTCGATGTCTTAGAGTGCAAATTAGGACCTAGTAGGAAGCTCATAAGCAGGTTGGGCATTTATTTCTTGTACCTGCCCGCCTGAGTTTTCATATGAGGCAGATTTTCAAAGAGATTTATTCAAGCAGCAGTGTAAACTAAATAGATGCAAATTCTGTTTTCTCACTATTCCTGTACAACTGCGACGTATTTCTGAGACTGCCTCGCGGAACCACGATAGAAAGGAGGAAGAAATTATGCTGACCTCTCCCACACCACACCTTGCAATGCAAACAAGGGTAATTATGGCTGCAGCTCTATTCTGTTGATTTATGATCAGAAGCTGCACCAACAACAGCATGCAGGAAGTGAGGTTATCCAAGAGAACGTGAAAGATTCAGTTCTTTTAAAAATTGAGACAGGAATGGTTAGGACATGAGCTGGGAGATGGGACTTACTGTGCCTGTAGACATTTGAGTTAGGAACAGATAAAAGTAAGCTTTCTGACAGTATTGTCATCCCCTTTGTTCCACGCATTCTACACTTTGAAAAGTGTTCAGCTGTAAAGTTGGGCACTACCTGTATTTGGAGGTATCCCCCAGAGCTTTGTTAGAGGCAATGTGCCACATCTGAAGGATTTACGGCTAAAACTAACTCAGACTGGGAATTGTGAAGATGTAGTTTGTGAGGATAAATTATTTATCAGTTGTCCCCTGACTTTTTCTTCCATTAAAAACAACAAATAACCAGTTATGACAAAAACTCTTATGTATTAAATGAAAAATGCTTCAACTGAAGATTTAAGATCTTTGATTTTTTGGGGTTTTTTTCTTTCAAATTTTATTCATACCGTACTTTCCTACAACCCCAGGTTGCCATTTTGTATCCATAGGCAGTCAGACCATAGTTAGATTGTGCACTGTGTAATGGGGACATGTCCGTGTGACGTCGCTCGTTCAGCAGCAGTGCCGCGTGCTCGGGGCTGGCTCGGGGCTCTATCTAATCAGATTTGTGCTCTTGACCCTTGTACAGTATACACCGTGCCTTCTTTCATTTACAGCTGGCTTCCTGCCTGGATTGTTTACTGCCATTTAGTGCAGTGAAATCTAAAGCACTACATGTATTTCACTGAATGCTATTGGGCTGATTTGAATGCTTAAATGAATAGAGTAGTACAAAGCAAAGTGGCAAGCCAACAATTCCCTCATCTAATATAGTCTGAAATTATTTCTCTTTCTCTAATATGAAATCACAAATCATAATAATTCTGTGTGTGAATTCTAAGCACTTTCATGAGCATGACTGGTGTTTGGTTCAAAATAATGTCTTGTAGCTCTGCAGACTGCTTTGGTAACTTCAGACTGCATGTGAGTTTTCAAGCATTTATATTTTTATGGAGTGTGATTGCTTTGTTTGAGCCACTTAAAAGCTTGAAGCCACATAATTTCTTTCTTTTTTTCTTTTTTTTTTTTTTTTTTTTTTTTTTTTGGTGATGAGAGAAAAAGAAAGCTCTACTAAAGAAATTATCCCTATGTTTTTTTCTTGTTTGACCTTTACAAATTAAAGCAGCCTAAGAATATTCCCCCCCCTCAAGCAGATTCACACTATCCTGTGTGAACACCTCCAACTCCTGCATATGCAATATGCTGTGAGTGAGCTGGACACAGTTTAGGTGTGTCAAGGAAACACTGGGCAAGGATAATGTAAACTAGACCATGAAAATATCCTAAATAAATTTAGAGGCTTTGTAATAACAGATGGCGTTAGCAGAGACTCCTTAATTTCTCTTTCTAATGGGCTATTAGGAATTCAACACAGAATATATGTTCAAGTGTCCTTGAACTCATGTGGCCATGGATTCTATGAACTTTTCTTATTAGGCTTAGTAATTTAAGTTATCAAAATTAATCTAACCAGCTCTCCATAGAAACAGATGAAGGGGTTATCAGATATTTTAGGCAAGAATCTTTGATTCTAGGCAAGAATCTTTGAAAACAAAGAAATAAAGCTGATGGTTAGCCTTCTGGTGCTGGAGAGAATTTGAAATACATCAATAGATGACTTAGCAAAAGGATTGTATTTGATGTTTCTAAGGTACAAGAACAGATAGTTTATTTCTCTTGTGCAGAGTCAAAGAACCCAAATTGCCAGCAAAAAATTGAAGGCCGGGAGAGTGACAATGTGGATAAGCCGTCCTTTGTTTCTCCGAGTCAATATTTTAAAATGGAAATCTTACCTATGTATGAAGCATAGTTTGGAGCAGCCTGAAGGCTGTCCTCAATCATGTTGGCTGAAAACAGCTCCATGATAGCCATCAGTGCAGGAAATACCACCAGAGGTTTCTCACATACTCTTTAAGATTCCTTCCAGTAATATTAGTTTTCATACTGCTGTATCACAGTGTCTTGCAAAGGTTGCCATCCATTGATTGAGCTATATAGGCAGAAGTCATAGTAACCTTTAATAAAAAGAAAAATCCCATTAGTTTAATTTTTTTTTAAATGTAAATTTACTATTTAAAATAAAGTATCCTTTTTTGCCATCAGTTATATGGTTGATAAAAAACAGCAGCAGCTTCTGTATGAAATTGTACATTGTTATTAAGGTTCATTATTTCTGTCAGTCTCTCAATATACATAATTTTTGATTCTTTACTTCATTACAGACAGGAAATAAGGAACTGGAAGTTACCATTTGTATTGGACCTGCCACTCCAATCCTCCTTTTTTAAAAAAAATTGGGAGGTTTTATTCTTGATGGATGAGAACTTGTGTTTAAATTTCACTGTAGGTTTACAAATTGATACATCATAGTATTCCTGTCTTTTTTGGGGGTTTTTTAACCCCATAAAGAGCTGCTTTTGGGAACTTCTAATTCTTGCAGAGCAGAAGTGGTCCACCTTATTTTGCACTGCTAAATCAGTTGTTTCTGCTGCCAAAATAGATAAGTCATCCTAATAGCCCTTCTTGTCACTTGCTGTAGTTTGAGTTGCTTGTCTTGATAGTTTTTGTTCACAGTAATGCAAGTGAAACCTTAGTGAATGGTACTAGTACTTTCTTGGCAGCATTATAAAGCAAAAACACCTTGACTGATGCAGTCTTTAATTTCATTTCCCTTTTTGTCATCCCTCCCCCCTGCCCCTCTGGTTTTAAAATTGGATTAGGGTGTTATTATGAGAACTTTCAATTAATATTCTTTAAAAATATAGTCCTTGATGAGATGTCCTGCCACAGTACCAGAAGATTTCAGTCAAGAAACAAGAATCACAGTTGAGGCTTCTGTGTTTGAAGTTTTGCAGTGTATCTTTTAATCTACTCTCTGGCTACCTGCTAAAGCAATCCTACGGAGTTCCTCAAAGTGGAAAAAGAACTCAAAATATACTGCAGCAGAGAGCAAAGAGAAAAGGAGGGTATTTTCACATTCCTATTATATTATCTACTCATTCACTGTTCGAGTTCGTCATAAAGTACTCTACAGCAGGACTTCATCTTCAAAGTCAGTATTTTCAGCCTCTTTTCTGGCCAATCTTATATCCTTTTTCTTGCCAGGTTTATTACTTTACAGTCCATTTAATGTTCTGTTCTTTTATCCCTACATGGTTTTCCTTTTCTTTGAAGAGTCTCTGGCATAGCATCTCCTACACGTGGCCAAGTAGTCTGACTACCTTTATGAACATTTGGTGCTTAACCTGGTGGTAGGTACCTGCAAACCTTAGGTGCTCAGACAGGTAAGAGACCTTTACACATCGCACTTCCATTTCCCTGTTATCAACACCGAGGTTTCCATTTCTGATGGGCACTCCATCCATTTCCTCAAAAGGCAGCACTCATTTTATGTCTTTTCTCAGAGCTGCTGCTTGGTTTATGTACAAATTCCTATTGCTGGATGCAGGCACTGAGGGCACTTTCCATTGTTAAGTCAGCGTGGGAAGGAAGTACCCTGTTATTAGATGAGAGGCACCTTGCAAGTAATACCCTAGGACATCAATAGGCATTTAATATATGTCTCCTCCTAATTATGTAATATATTTGTTGCTGATGAAAAAGACAAGTAACTATTCATTTTAACCACTCTTTGGGATTAATTTATTCCTAATCCAAGATCTAAAATGTTGGTGACTTTGGTGTTTTTTTGTACCATCCAAGTAATAACAGATTGATCTCTTCAAAATTTCTCTTTCTTTAGCGTCACAGGCTTTCTTGTACCACTCAGTCCAGTCCGTTTGATTTCCTTTCACCAAATCTGTTAACTAGGCTGCTTTGGAGGTGATGTCTTGTCTCTTACAGCTATTTTAATTACCTGAGTTGTTTGCCCCTTTTTGCCCTGGTTCTTGAGATGGCCTTGAGGTATGTCAGACAGATTCTTTGCTGATGAGCAGTTTGCTGACTGGTCAGTAAGTCATGGACTGTGCTGTCCAAGAGAATGGAATCACAGGCATAAATTAAACCGCTGCTTTTTGTTTTGTTGTAGTGCTTACTTTTACTTTGCCAAATCAGACATGTTCATGAATTCAGAATTCAGTTCTTTCTTTCTCAAGCAATTTGCACAATCCCATGGCACTATCACCGAGCCAAAGCTGTCCACTGAGAGTTTTAAAAGCTAAAGGTACCTTGGTTGCAACACTATGTTTCTAGGGTTGGTTTCTTGCTACTTTTTCCAAGGACTGTCTGCCAGAAGCTTCCTGATTAAAAATAAACATATTTATCATTTTCCTTGGTTACCAAAGCTCAATTCTTACAGTTGTCAAACAGTAATCAACTGCTTTTCCTCTTTTTTTTTTTTTTTTTCTCTTTTATGTGTATCTAATTGATGATGCAGGCAGAGATGTTGCATGACTGAGCTGGAGCAAGTGATTAAGCCTTTATCAGCACAGGGAGACAGGTATTGTAACTCATCAAGAAGAGAAGTTTGCCTTGTGCTGATGGCTTAAACACATCTCTGAGCCAGGGGATACCAAGATAGAGGAGCTAGGATTTCACTGGTGAGTGGAACAGATCACATGAGGATTCTGGCACTCTTTATATGGCATGCTGGAAGCCAGCGTGCCAGCAGTCACTGAATTGATGGTATCAGCTTCAGCTGTGGAAAGTGTCCCAGACTGATACGTGAGTAGGGGGTGTAGCAGCTCTGGAGGCAGTGGTGACACTGAAGAGCTTGCTGAACCTCCGAACACTGCTAGTAGTGACTGTTTATCTCCAGTCTTGAGGAGCCACAGACAGCAGAACTGAAAATGCCGAAGGATTATAATGTTTTTCAAATGCTGATTGCAGCACTTTGCTGCTTTTATCATCGTAAGTCTATTATCAGAGTCAAGGTAGGTGTTCTTTTTCAACAACAGTGTGCTAGTCAGTAATGCTTTTAGATTTTGTTTAGAAATGTTTGTTTCTATACCATTGTTGGGTACAGAGTGTTCCTCTTCTGAAGAGCACCTTTAGAATTCACTGTTATCTCACAGAGAAGCTTAAACAACTTGCAGTTTTATGAGCCTGAAACTGGCTGTCTTTATGTTTAGAGATTAAGTAAAAATGCCCTGGTGTGGGACTTGCTGATGAGAATTTTAGAAAATTTTCAAGTTTTCAGAATTTGACTGATCAGACCATTTGGTTCCCTAACTTTTTCCACCTATTTAAGGAAAACACAGGAAATTGTGCTCAGGACCACAGGTGATTTTTTTATGCTTCAGACAATGCTGAATTTGTCCTTATATTTTACATATTTTTTAATTGCAAGATACACAAAATCATATACTCCTAGGGTGGTTTTGGGTTGGAAGGAATCTTTAAAGGTCATCTAGTCCAACCCTCCTGCCATGGGCACGGACATAATTTACGTTATGCAAAAATGCTCTATATGCACTATAAGCAGAGGAAAAGCCTTCATAAACATTTTGAGTCACACTTATAAGAAGTGTCTAAGTGACTTGGGAATTGTAGTCATGTCGGGTATTTAACTACTTTTGAGGATCTGTGAGTTACATGTAAGCTTTTAAATCTTTTTATTTAAGATTTACATGTGAATTGTTCTTTGGTTAACACCATGGAGCACTTGCAATGAGGAAGGATGTAAAGGTTGCTATCTTGTGGCCTTTTGGCTTTCAAACTTTAATGGTGGCACTTCAGTGATTTACCCTTAGAACTGTCCGTTTCTGAGAGTGGAGTATGGGGCTCACTGAAAAAGTGATTCTGATCGGATTGACTTCTTCTGGCTGGGACAGATGTCAGCAATTATCATCA
Source organism: Acanthornis magna (assembly GCA_036785705.1). NCBI lineage: Eukaryota > Metazoa > Chordata > Aves > Passeriformes > Acanthizidae > Acanthornis > Acanthornis magna. Next base: position 1,462,753 of record JAWUZG010000058.1, read on the forward strand.
CAATAGTGTGCAAAGATGCTCTATTGTGCTGTAATTAATTTTCATTCTTGTTTCAAGGCTTAATTCTCCAGTTCTAAAACCTTTTAAATGACATTATGGTTTATTGTTGACTGTCAGAACAGTTAGAAAACTTGTTCTTGACCATGCATATGCCCTTTGTTTAACTTGGCATGAATTTCTAATACCTAAAATAACGGTGGTGTTGTCATGGCGATTTTCCATTTAGTCTAATCCTTATAGTCTCTAGAGAAACTGAAACATTAATAGTGTTTGCTGTATGGAGGGTAAAAAATAAAACCTTTTATGTAGAAACAAATTACAGTTGGAATCTTTCAAAAATAAGGTTCTATTTAAAGAGATTTGCAGCATTTAAAATAGATTTGAATGCATGTGTTCCAGTATGCAGATTTAGCATTAGTTAAATCTGATGAACCACTATTTTAAGAAGTTTGCATGGTAGGGAACTGGGGAGCCTTTGCTGAAGAAAAAGTGGCTGTAGGTATAGAAATAGCCAGTGGTCAAATCAAGTGCGCTCTGAACCTTGGGGTCCAATGGTATGGATTCTGTGAAATGCCAAAGAGCCTAGGATGGTATGAACAAGAGCCTAAGATGATATGAAATTAAGTCATCAGGTTTTTAAAAGTTGTTATTATTATTATTATTATTTAATTTTTTTTAAAAAATTAAGTAAAATCAGCTTGTGTAATTAGATGAAGTTAATTCTTGGTTTTAATAGTAATTACAAGTATAATGAAATACCGAGTTGATTCATAAATAAACATGTTGAAGTTCTCAACTACCCCTAAGAGATTCAGATTTTTTTTCTGCATTGAGATAAATTCATTATGTTATCCAATTTAATTGAAAACAGTATAAAGCCTACCTCAAAGATGGCTTGTTGTGTCCCACCAAAGCACAGGAAGCAGTACAGCACTTGAGCACTCACATTTTGCTGGACTTTGTGTATGAAATTGGGATCTCAACACCATATATTCAGTTTATTTTCCATGCATTAATAGCAAATGTAATGATCAGTGCAGAACATCTGAACTTGGATCAACTCATTTTCAGTCATGATGTGTTAGTACCTTTTATGATCCCATTTGGTTTTTATAGCTGTTTACTGTCAAGGTCAGCTTTTACTTTGAGGGAAATAAAGAGAAACTTCAAGGCAAGGGGGCTCCTGTTTGTGCTTAAAAAACAAGAAAGTGAAGAGAAAATACTGAATTGTGACTTGTGCCACTTCCAAGCCAAAATATTTTTCCTTAAATTTGCATTTTTTGAAAGAGAGGAAGTAAGTTAAGACTAAATCAGTGATACACGGTGACTTTAAAAATGTAGATGTCTAAATTATTGAAATCAACTTTGCCACAGGAAAGGGTGTTTTTAGTACTAGTCAGTACGGCTGTCCTGATCAGAGGGGGTAGGACCTTGAAGTTCAAGTATTTTCATTCTTAATTCTCTGCTATGATTCACCCTCAGCTGAAGCTGCGCAAAAGGGGAAAGCCACTCCAATTATCAGGACTGCCAAGTTTTATAACTTCCATCACGTTGATGTAGCACATTACTGGGTGATGCACTAATGCTGTGAATGTGACGTGTGTAAGAAGCCTTTTATAAGCAGCTACTTATTGCAAGTGCCATCTCTTATCTTGGATGAATGGCAACCACTTTTTATAGACAGTAGATCTTAATTAATATTTCTTCAGTGTGCAATGATCTAAATCTGTTCCACTGGCATCCTCAGGCTTCATATATCCAGTTTCAGCATGTATGCAGTTGGATTTGATAACACGTGAGTTACATGTAATCACCACCCAGCACTACAGGTCTGCCTTTTTGATGTTAGATTTGTTATTGTTGGAGAGGGGCAGCTGTGAAAAGACTGACTTATCAAAACAATGTGAAATTTTATATAGCTCCCTGAACTTTGATTTCCCATTGTCTTGCTGCTGAGTTTGAGTTTTGATGAGTTTATGCTGTAAAATTTTTTTTCAATTTCCCATGGTAATGTAATAGTTAATCAAACTTTTACTGCAATTTTTCTTCAATCATAAATATAGCACAGGGTCCACTGGTGCTCTGTAAGCAATTTCTGTTTGATGGGAATGGGAACATTATTTCATAGATAGTTATGATTTAACGTCTTGGTAGTACCTTTTGTTTAGGTATGTCTTAATTAAAACAAAAAAACCCTGCATAACTGCTAAAATAATTTCCTTTTGGAAATGCAAATTTCTAGGGTTATTGAGTAAGGGGATTATGATTTGACTAACTCTTAATTCAGGATTTCTCAGGATCTGTATTCTAGAAGTGAAGCTGTCCTAGCTCTAAATGTGGTTACGTGGTTATGTAGAAATGTAAGGATTTGTTGTAAGTGTAGGTTGTAGTGGAAAGTGGTTGTTGAATCCACTGGAATTAAGTTTACCTATTACCTTCACTTAACATTAAACTGATCTTTGTACTAAAAGATGTTTTTTAGTTCCCTCATTCTAAACTAGTATCTCAGTTATTAGTTGTTGTGGCTTGAGCCCAGCTGGCAGCTGTGCACCACACAGCCACTCACTCACCCCACCCCATCCCAGCCCCCGGCAGAATGGAGAGGACAATCAAAACTAAAACCTCTAGGTTGATAAAAGAACAGTTTAGTAATTGAAATAAAGTAAAATATAATAATAGCAGTAAATAATGATGATGATAATGAAGAGAAAAAAAGTCAAATTATGTACAGTACATCTGCCCACCACCCACTGATGTCAGAGCCTGTCCCTGAACCCCAGTCAGGCCTGCTTCCAGGTAATTCTGCATTTCATATACTGGGCATGATGTTCTGTGGTGTGGAATAGCCCTTTGGCCAGTTTGGGTCACCCATCCCAGCTGTGCTCCCCCCCAGCTTTTTGTGCACCTCCTCGCTGGCAGAGCATGAGACACAAAAAAAGTCCTTGACTTAGGATAAACATGACTTAGCAACAATCAAAACATCAGTGTGTTATCAACATTGTTCTCATACTGAATCTAAAACACTGCACTGTACCAGCTACTGACCAGAAATTAACTCTATCACAGCCAAAATTGATTACACAGTCAAAAAATTGACTGTTTCTCTGTGAATGGCAGGCAGCTGTGAATGCCTGCTAGTTCATAGTGGCAGACTGAGAACATGCACATGATGGAGTTTATTTGATTTTTAGAGAGCCATTGCGGTCATGGTGAAAGTTTTCATGGTAATTTGTTATCTTTTCATCAGTAACCTTAAAAGTTGTCACCTGTTACCTAAAGAAGCATGCAGAAATCTTGTCGCTTCAAAATTGCCATTCTCCTGTATTCATCTCTCTGAGTAAATGGCCCATTCTGTACCTCCTGTTGCTTAACACAGCACTTGCTGTTGTCCTGCGTGAACTTTGCACCCACTGGAAGGTTAGAGAAAACTGCCCTGGTGAAGAACCTTGCACCAGCTATAGTTCAGTTTCCAAGTTAATCAGAAAATGGATTTCTGTATTTAGAAATTTCTTGTTTCTGTATCCCCTTTCCCCGATTAGTTCTTTCTAAAAAAAACCTATTCAGAAGTCACTCTGTCTGTGTAAGGCCTTAGCCAATGATGCTTTTTTTCTGTACAGAAGAAAGACTGACAAGAATGTTTTTGGACAATATTGGAGAGTTTAGTTCTACTTGAAAATGCTCAGTGCAAGTCTGTTGGGTTTGGTGGCCAGTTAGTAGAGTTTTAAGTGAAATTAAATACTCTGTACTCATTAAAATATATTATAAGTTCATGTAACTGTATATTTTTTAATGCTTGTATTCATAGTGGCAGATAGGTCATCTGATTAGGATCATAAGGGCACACGATTAAAGACTGAAGGGATCTCTGCAGCTGGTGAATTATTCCGTGATCCAGAATTGGAACTTTGACAATAAAATGTTCATTTTCTGTATGAACAAGTTGATTGCTCTCTAGTGGCTTGGAATTAGAGGAATTTCACTTTTCCAGATGTTTTTCGTGTCTTCTCCCTTCTTTCCTGTTTCATATCTTTGTCTTCCCTCTAGGTATTTCCTGTTCTTGCCTCAGCATCCCCTTCATATTTTGTTGAGTGATCTTTCTGTTACATTATCCACTTGGCTAAAAGCTATGTAAATCTCACAAAATTTAAGCTTTTCGTTAATCACAAACCATCTCATTTGTTTGGAGGCTCTGTAGGACCTAGTGATTTTACACGGTCTGAAAGTCGCAGTTCAGCATTCATGGTGTACTTCAGCAAACATAGCAAACCTCCAGTGCTGGAGTAAAGATGGATTTTTGAGAAGCCTGTAATAGTTTGGTTTAGATGGATTCAGTACATTTATTAAAACTTTAGGCAAAGTACTAAAAGTTTGGGAAAGGTACGGGCTTGTCTTTCTTCCTCAGTCAGATCACACTTCAGTTTTCGGAAAGCTGTTCTCATTTATCCCTAATAATCATCTCTTCTCTTTTTCTTTTTTTCTTGAAACCTTCAAGGCAACAGGAAGTCAGGTGGTTCCAAGGCTGCCTGTTGGGCTCATTTAACTATCACCTGGCAGAGCTGTGCAAAGCACCAGGAAGTAATTGAGATTGGATGGAAATGTGGCCTCCTTTAGTCTTGTACCTGTAACAGTCCTTGGCTGTGCTTTGTGTAAATAATACTTTGCCAGAAGGATACAAAGAGAGATTATGTGAATTTTGGCTTTATCTGAACTGAATGAGGGGATCTAGCATGACAGATTTTGGACTGCTTCCAAACTGTCTAAAAGTAAAAGTCCCTCATAATTCAAATAGTTTTAGGGGGAAAAAAAAAAAAGAAAAAAAAAAGGGAAAAAAAAAAAGCACATGATCACCTTATAAAGGAATTAATAACAGTACAGAAATAACTGTGGGAGTTCTATTTTGTTTACTACCAATCTCATGCAGTAGATTATTCAGCACAGTCTAATGTAAATTCTGTTAGGATGGCTGACACCAGAGCTTGACATAACGAGTTTCCTTTGGAGAGTGCCAAACACTCACATGAAAGCAACCCCTTGGATGCATAAACAGCAGATTATTGTGAGAAAACTCCCATTAAAATACATTCACAAATTTCATAGTACAGCATATTGTGGTAGGTAGGTCAAGTCCTCTTCCAATTTGCCCTAAATAGGATCATATTTTCATGCTTCATTTCTTTAAAGTTTAATATTTTCCAGTTTTTGGTATGCTAGATTAACATTTGCCTGAAAAAAAAGAAAAAATCAAAATAATATGTAACATCAAGGATAGTTTGTTACATCTTACATCTGTAAGCATGGTTGGCTATTAGTTTAATGACCCTAATGAAGAAATCCTTCGTGAAATATAATAAACTTCCATGGAGTTTCTTAGTTTATTAAAAACACTAAAATAACTACTGACTGAAATCTTTCCCTCCTTCTAAAGTCTTGGCTTTCTAGGTCTTCCATAGGGTATGTAAGTAGGATTGAGGGCTTTTGCCAGAGGTTGATAATACTGTATTGCTACGTAGTTTTATATTTTTATTTTAAGGTCCTGTTCACAAAAACTCAGCATGGCAGAAGTATCTTAAAATAGCACCAGGACTGGAAACAATGCAACTAAAATGTGAACAAACAGTTCTGGAAAGCACATACTTACGGGGAGTTCTTTGTAGGCCAGGAAAAGCATCTGTATTTGAAAACAGTTCTGCTGACTTGATTTGCTTTTATATTCTGGGGATATCTGACAGGGTTGTTAATATTAACGATATCAAAGTATTTAACTGGAAGCTTCCCTGTGTTGCTTCAACCATTTTTTTTGCAGAATACATGGAAGTCTTTAATTTTTCCTTAGATTATTTTAATATTTCTTTTTATCATCCACTTTACTATTGAGCTGTAAATGTAAATTCAGCTTTCTTTCTGTCATTGAGTAGGAGCCAAGAAAGCACCTTAGACAAAGAAATAAGGACACATCCTATCAAATGAAGGTTTTTCACTATGAAGTTAGTGCAAATTTAGCACTGTCATTGCTGCCCATTAACTTTTGGGTGCTATTGGGAAATGAGGCTGAAGTATCTGCATCATGTTGTGTGAAGTAAGTCACCTTTTCTTTTGAAAGGAAGCCCACTGGTATAGCTAATTGCACGTTGTTAGCTTATCGTCTTCCTTGTTTACAGGCTAACAAGCATGCACAGGCTGTGCCTGGAGTGATTTTTGAGCCTTGCATGATGTGAAATTCAGTGTATGCAGAGATTCTTGCAGACCAGAGGCCTAGGGTGTAGTGTTTAGCATAGAAAGGTGTAGGCTGGTGAGATTACAGACAGGTCATCAGTCACAGTTCTCCTTTAGTAGACATAGGTTCTATGAAAAATCAGTCTCAGTGAACAAAAAACTGTCCAGGAAGACATGCTGTTACTAAACTTGCCTACCTAGGCAGTTTCCCCCTTGTGTATCCTGGGATTCCTGCTAGCCATTGCAGTTCTTTCACTAAGTTCTGAGTTGCATAAAGGTTATTTAAGCATGTTTGCTTCATCTTAGGAGATGTGTGACCTCTCTGGCAATCAGAATATATTCCATGTGGTAGACCATGGTGGAGAGGATTTTTAACAAACCAATAATCATGAATGCTAACAATTTAGTTGGTTTGGATTCCTTAAATGTTTTTCTTGCTGTGTTATTATATGTAGTTCAAGTGCAATATGTGTCTCATTAACTTCGCTTGAGTAATGAAACATCCATTCAACCACCAGATGAAATTCTAGGTTTCTGTGCTGTATTTGTAATTAATGTGTATCTCCAAGTGGATCATCCTAGTATTTATAAGATAATTCATGGCAGTACTATGGATGAAATTAGTCCATTTCATCCTATATAGGTCTTTGGTAAAGACCTGTAGTTCTTTTTGTTGGCTGAAAGTATAACTCTCCTAAGAAAATTCAGTTATTGCCTTTGTATGCTGTAGTCTGTTTGATTTAAAATAGTTCTGCCTACCACTGAGATACAGTGAGATGCTTTTGGAATGATGGTAACAATTTCTATAGTAGCTTCAGGTTCTTTAAAATCTCTGTTCAGTCAAAAGCATCTTTTGAAACCTTAAATATGATTCACATTAAAGCAGTAGTTCCTCTCAGAACATCAGCAAAACACACAGCTATGACTTTAAGAGCTTGTTACGCCATTGCAGCTAGATGCCTTTGTTTACCCTAGAGGGGATATTTTAAAAGTTCTCCAGCCACTTCCTTGTGCAGCCAGGGGAAAAGGTGCTCTTGAAAAGCCTCAGCTCAATTTGTGTGCTCTTCACTCTACCTTCAGCTTATGTAGATGCTATAATTCTTGTTTATCATTCTCTAAGATGTGGCAGTGAAATGGCTGTTAATTTTAGAATCATTGCCAGTCAGCTTTAAATGGGTTCCCAGCCATTTCAGTTGGGAAATACAAGTGGTTGTCATGTACCAGAGGTCCTTCACCTGTGCTGGTCTGATAGGTCACAGGGCTTTGGAGCAGAGAGGGGATTTTTGGCCTTACCTGACTTAGGTTTTGACACTTCAGTATGCTTTAGGACTTCAGTTATCACCAAGCCTCTTCTGTGACTCCTTCTACATCCAGTAACTTCACCTCTTCATGTTGTAGATGGGTTTCTGAATGAGCCCCTTCAGTGAAGGTCTTCTTTTTTGTGGCATGGTTTCTTCCAGCACAGACTTCTCATAAATCTTGGAACAGCTTGATGCAAAACCTTAATGTACAAAAGCACAAAGAATTTACTCCTTGATAAAAATGCTTGTCCGTTTTGAACCAGATTTTTATGGATAAATAACACCCTATTCTGGTTCACAGAAGGGAAACTAAGGTGAAAAGTGATTCTTTACCAGGTTGTTTTTTTCTTCTGCCTTTCTGTGTATTAGCTACTAGTGTTTGTCTAAGAGAAGCCTTAGTTTCCTCTGAGAAAAGCAGAGAGAAGAGGAGAATTTATCTCAGAATTTCTCTGGGCTCCCAGCATGTTTAAATTGTCTTGGCAGTAGGATGCCTCCTCTGGCATTATTCCACCAAAAATCTGCTATGTGGTATTCTGTTGTAATTCAGTCTGCCTGAAATTGTAGGGAGGATCGTTGAAAGAAGTGTTAAATGTGTGCCACCTGCTCCCACGGTTAGGTGCTGTGAGTATTCAATGTGAAGAAGAAAAAGCTATAGAGAGCAGTGTTCATGGAGTGAACGGGAATTGGTGGGCAAGCCTTCCCAGTTCTTTTTTAAATAATGTATGTGTTCCTTATTTGCATCACTGTGTCAGTTAAAGGAACCTGTGAGCTTTGGCTCATATCCAGACCTAAGAAAAAGAATCCATAATGCACTGGAGCAAAATGCTGCATTTTAGTGTGTGCTCCAGCTGGAGGCTCCCTCTCCTTATCCCTCTGTCTTTTTTTTTTTTTTTAAATGGTCTTTCTCTGAAGAGAGAGTATACTCTGAGTCTTTGATCAGTGTAGAACGTGCTCGCAGGAGTTGAAACTTTTCAGCACAACAAAGATGGGCTGGAGTCCCAGCCCTTGGAGAATGAAAGGAAGTCCAAAGTACTTCCCTCCACTGAGTGCTTATGAAAGAGTTTGTGGCCACTCTGTAAAGAGGATCTTGCGCCTCACTGTTAGAAACCCTGCATCCATAAGGACCAGTGAGCCAGAGTGGGCCAGCTCATGAAAGCTGTGCTCCAAGAAGAGATGAAGATGGAATTTTTCCAGAAACTCCTATAGTAGTTGTGTAGTGACAGATACACCTTCAAGCAAAACTCATGCATTTTGTGCTAAGGGGCAGCAACAGCTTTTGTCCTTTAGGAAGGGAATATCTTCGATGTGCAAGTTTAATGACCGTTAGAAGTAAGGCCTTTAAGATTGAAATTTTCCTTTGGCAAATTTAGGGTAACAGAAATACTGATCAGTTAAGTGTGTCCAGATTAGCCTGTCTTGATGCATTTGGAATGTTCTTAATTGGATGGGCTCAAAGGGGGCTGCTGGGAAAGAACCTAAAATTAAAATGGAAGCTTAAACAGGAGGAAGAATATTGGAGCAGCGCATTTGGGTCTAGTTTCATTTTTTTTATATAGTTTGAATTCTTATTGGGAAAAAGGAAGTAAGAGAAGTGATTTTGTAGGTGTGTCACGATTAGTTTGGTGTACAGACAGAACACTCTGCTCTGTTCTGTGCGGTGTAGAACAATCACATGTTATCTCACAGAATGCTGGGGTTTGCAAATACAATCTAGAGAGCAAAGCCAAGCCAGCCTGCTGAAAGCAGCACCTGCATTCCAGTGCAGGTCATATGATGGAAGTTATAACCCAGGTAAAATGTTAATCACTAAACTTGGCACAGCTGAAGCTTTTAATCTTTTATTGCAGTTTTCTAGGGAGAGGCAAGTTATGGACAACAGCCCGGAAAAACTGAAGAAGGAGTTAGAGGAAGAGCTGCAGCTGAGTAGCGAAGACTTGCGTAGCCATGCCTGGTACCACGGACGTATTCCTCGGCAGGTATGTGTTCTTTGCATTGCCAAGTGTGCTTTGAGTTTTTATAGACAGGCAGAATTTCGCTGAAGTGCTGTATACATCTCTGATACCTGAATTAATTTAGTAGGAACATAATGCCTATTTGTATGAAAGCTATGGTATTTATCACAGCTTGGCACAAAATGAGGCTGAGGAAGGATTCGGGGCAGACCCTGCTGGAAAACAGATGTATTTCAGGATTGAAATATGGAATTGAATAAATATGGAAATTGAATCTAAGCTTTATATGAGAATAGTATGCCCACATATTTTTTAGAGAGCACCGACATTAATTTGATTCAGTATTCTTAACGAAAGTTAAAATGTTGTTTATTTTTTTTCTTATGCTCGGAACTTGTGGGGGAGGAAAAGACCACAACAAAAATCCATGCAGTAATTCAAACGCGGATCCTCACAAACGCAGTTACGAACACGCTGGGGCTGCGGTCGGAGCGGCGCTGCCGAGCCCTGGAGCGCCCCCTGCGGGCCGCCCTGCGCCCGGGCACGGCCCGCGCAGCTGCCGTCCTTTGGATGGCTTCAAAGGCTAACTCGAAACAGAAAAACAGCGTGTCTCGGGCTCTTCCTAGTCAGTAGTATTCACATGCAGTGTTCACAAAGAATAAACAAAGAAAGCTTCTCTCATGTCAGGTAACAATGAAAGGGCAGAATCCAGGATCTTGTATTAATGGCTTCTAAACTTCAGTGTGACTCTGTGTTCAGATGCTTTAAACTCAAAATCCTGGGTCACTGCTTTCTCTTCATGCCTTATTTTCTATTAGCAAACTAGAAGAAATACACGTGCAAAAGTGGGTCAGCTTCTGGCTGCTGGCTCCTTCCAAGAAGCCCTTCCAGATCCCTGTTGTGGGATGAGCTTTTAATTCAGAATAGGAGACATCATTCTTATACCACACTTCATGCTTTGCTTTGTATTTGTGGTTTTGTCTGTCCTCCCAGAGTAGCCAAATTAATTCCTGTGTTTAAGAATATTTTGTTCTAATGTATTGTTTTCTGATTCTGAAAGTAATTTTTTGTATAATTCTTTTTCCTCAAAGGTGGCAGAAAGCCTAGTTCAGAGAGATGGAGATTTTCTGATTAGGGATTCTCTCTCCAGTCCTGGGAACTTTGTTCTTACCTGTCAGTGGAAAAATACCTCTCAGCATTTTAAAATCAACAAAACAGTTCTAAGACTCAATGAAGCCTACTGTCGTGTTCAGTATCAGTTTGAACTGGAAAGTTTTGACACTGTCCCTGGCTTAGTTAGATACTACGTTGGGAATCGCACACCAATATCAAAGCAGAGTGGAGCAATTATTTTTCAGCCTATCAACAGGACTGTGCCTCTCAGGTGTCTAGAAGAAAAATACGGTGTAACTCCAGTCCAAAAAAAAGAGCCAAGCACCCCTGAAGGAAAAACAGGAACTTCAAAGAGACTGAGTCTTGGTATATCCAGCATGCAATCCCCAGACCAGAGCATACCCAGAGGAAATCTTTTGAGGTACCTTAATTTTGTTGTCCTTATGGCAGGAAATGAAGTAACTGTATCAGTTCCTGATGAAGGTCATGTGAGTTTTCACTCTGACTTGAGATGGAAGACTGGGCATGAGGGTTGATCAGCATGAGGCTGATTTTTGGCAAAGGATCAGCAAATCCACAAAGTGAGAGCAAACGTAGGACTCTGGAAGCACAACAGCAGCGCAGTTTGGTCTTCAGTGATTTGGCAATTCGGGACTATGTAAAATAAAGGATTAGAATAACATCTTGCGGCTGCTCCAGAGAAGTCTGGTTTTCCATAGTTGACTCCTGCAATAATAATACCCAGTGTGGGATAATGGATCCTAATTTCAGTGTCCAAATGAAATGTTCCATTAGAAAGTCTCAATGTTCAAAGAAATACCTTCATAAATGCTGCAGGGTAGTACATAGTATAGCCCATTTCACTGCTACCACAGCAGTAGTTTATGAATGAATTAAGTACCTTTTAGTATAAGAAGCTGTCCAAGTGAAAAGCTAATGATCCTTGCACTGGTTATGATATATTCTGGCAGTTAGATATGTATGTTAAGTGTTGCATATATTGATATGTTTTTGTTTGCATTTTATTTACCCTAGAAACAAAGAAAAAAGTGGTAGCCAGCCAGCTAGTTTGGATCATGTTCTGGAGAAAAGATTCCCTTTAAAGGCTCACCAGTCAGAGAGCTATCTGCTAATAGGTATGTTTTGTATTTAGAAGTTTCATACTTACAATTGCTGCGTGTCCAGGCGGTCTGTTACTCCTTAGACCAAAGTGAGACTGCTGAATGTTCTGAGTGCTGTAAATACAGTTATATTTAATGGCCACTGTAGGCTGCATTAGCACACTGCTTGCTCTTCAAGTCACTGGAACAGGATTCTTATTTACAATGCACCAGCTAGTTGAGAACCTTAGCACACAGCTCTGCAGGCTTTCACACCAAAAAAATGACAGCTATTGTTGGCATTAATAACTTTTTTGATGGTATTACCTTTTTTCACTTGACAAGAACTGACTTGTTTTGCTCATGTCTTTCTGACAAAAGTCTATTAAGTAGAAGTGGTGTTTCGTGGCAGTTCTGGTAACCACTTTTTCTCCGGGTAAACTGTGCAGATGAGGTAATGTTCCTCACTAAGAGAAAAACACTACCGTGGCTTTTGTACTCAGTTCTGGTTTTCTGTCTCCCTCAGTCTCTCTACCCTTCATCCCTTTTGCTTTTCATTCCTTTTGCTGCTGTCTGGTTCCACAGCCACTATTATCCTGTGCACGGAATCCAGGGTGTGACAACACTTGGGTCAACTGATGATTGGGGCTTTTTATTTCTCAGATTCTTCAAAGGTTTAAGCAATTGTTTCCATACTAACGCACTTGCGTATGGAAGCTTGCAATAATGCATCTCTTCCCATGTGGACAAACTAGTGTTTGACTTCTAAGGCTGCTCTTTTTGGATATGGTACTGTTAAAATTTTTCATGCCTATTGTAGGAGGAGTTCTCATGACAAAGAGAATATTAAGTATTTGTATAGTGAGACTGTATTTTGATAGAAAGAGTGTGCTCCTGTATTTAACAGTGGGATGGACAGACACTTGTAAAGCAAGTTTCTCTCCATTGTAGTTGAATGGATTATTCCAATCCATGGCTGCAGATGCTTTTATTTTGGTACTATAGCAGCCTGAAGAGTTCTGCTGTGCGTTTTGCCATAGGATCCTTTGAGCAGATTCTGTTATCATACTGCTTAAGGGTGGTGACAGGCTGTGATTTGGAGTTCTTGTTTTATATCTGGAATCAAGCAGTAACACTCACACAATGCAACTGGCCACTTTGCTGTAGATACCTGCAAATGCACTGAGAATTGCAGATTGGGAATGTCTGACACAGGATTCAGCCCTATATTGGATGCCGAGGTTTGCATATGCAGCAAGTACCAGATGAGGCATAATTACACAGAAGTATATGGATGTGTTTCTCCAGCTCTTCAGACTAGCTCTGTTTCACAAAAAGATTAGCATTTCTGAAATTCATTCCTTCCATACCTTATTTCAGGTTCAGGCTTGACTTTGGGAAGTTTTGCTTTCATCTCAAACTTGTCATTCTCAGAAATGACTTGTCTTTTATGTGGGGTGGCTGGAAGTTGGTTTTTATAGCCTAGATCAGGTTACAAAGAAACCTCCTATTCCAAGCCATGGAGGCTCTCCAGCTCTTACAGTATAGCCTATGTATGCAGCAGGGACTGGAATTATTGTCAGCATTACCACAGAATAATACTATGGTGCAGCTGTTCCATGTATTTGGGATTTTGGGAGGATCAGCAAGTGAATGGAATTTGCTGGCTAGGTCATTCCTCAAAATATACCATTTTGCCAGCAAATAATTGACATGATCTGACAATATTATCCTTAGGAAACAGCATTAGGAGACAGGCATCAGGAATCCTATGTATTTTAGCCTTCTGAAATGCTGTTTTCCCCTGCAGGTTCAAGACATCCATCTCGACTGCCTGAAGCAGATGCAAACTCCTGTCCAAGCTCGCCTGCGTTTAGAACAGGTAGTGAACCATCTCTGAGCCCCACAGTTGTTCAGAAAGTCACCTCAGAATCACTACTGGGGGAAGCTCTTAGAGGATCAGACAGTCAGCTCTGTCCAAAGCCTCCACCTAAACCCAGCAAAGCACCCCTGATGAAGCCCCCAGACTCTCCTTTGGCTTCCCACAGTTCTGAAGGACACTATTGTGAACTAAACCCTTCCAGACATCCTTCAGCAACAAAACAACAATTATGTCAGAAAAACAGCTATGTGGAACATCTGACACGAAAGGAGAAGGGAACATTCAGGAACTCCGAAACAAGCTATTTGATTCTTGATGATGATCCTACAATGAACTCTGCAGATCCTTTAGAAGCTTCAACTCAGATGGCTGAAGAAGACAGCGTCTTTTCTGCTCCTGTTTATGAGATGGTGTCTAGTTTTAAACCTAATGATTTTGAATCCAAACTACTTCCTCCTGAAAACAAACCTTTGGAAACATCAATGTTAAAAAGAGTTAAGGAACTTTTCACCAACAATAACCCAAAGGTTATTGCACAGCATATTCTTAGAATGGACTGCAAGGTAAAAAAAAGATCATGTGTTTTATTTTATGTTGTGCCAGTTTAGACTTTTTTAAGAACTGATTTGAAAATAATAATGGGTAGATTTGCATCTAATGTAGTGTTTGTATCGCTTGCAGGAATTTTTAGGGTGTTTGTTTTCCATTTGAAGAATAAGAATGTCCACAAACTCTTTGGACTAAAGGTTTCTCATCATGCTTGACTTTAGGCTCAAATTCTCGAAGTCCCATATGTCTTTCAAATCTCCTATCAGTTGCTGCATACCTGTGATTCAGCCTTTCTCCTGTATGGAAGAGCTCTCTGTGCTGTAAAGCACTTTGGGAAGAACTGCTCACGGCAGGAAATAGCTCATTAGGGCAAAGGGCAGACAGACCTGGTTGCCACATGGCCATAATATGCACTGTTCAATGGAACTAAATATATTTAAACTTCTAAAACCAGCTGCTCTTCTAATCTTTGTCTGAGTTCCTCTCTTACAGCTGGATAGGTGGTGTGGGAAAATAGCTATCAGGACTTGTGATTTTCTCTCCTGTGGGAGAACTGTGCTAGTGGAATTGCTTAGAAAGATGTAAAAAACACGAACTATTTTTCACATTGTAGATTTTGGTCAGCTGCCAGGACTTGGAGATCAGCTAATGGATCAGAAAGACAGGAGAATCATTTCCTAATGAGATGATGACTTTGTGTAATGAAAGAAATGTAACTGCAGTTAAATTCGTACCACTTTGCTGGGATGACTGAGTGCTGTACCTGCTGCAGAGCAGCTACAGGAACCAGGTGGTATGGTGGATATCTAACCCCCAGGCTTTGTTGGGCTTTGGCGGTTTTAGTTTTTTTAAGAACAGTTTGAGAAGCAAAACACATGGCTACTTACTAGGCAACTCCATTGCAGACAGGAAGGGAAGGGGGAATGGTGATGCTCCAGAAGCAGCACATGTGTAGCACTCTGCTGGTGCTGCTGCACTGACAGGCACTGAGGAGGGGGCAGGTCCCTGGAGCAGCCGAGTGTGTGCGTCCTGCCAGCTACTGGGGGTCTGCCAGCAGCAAACACAGCTTTTTCTCTCCTCAGTAGCACTGTTGGCTGCTGCTAAGTGAGGCTTCATGCAGACATGGTGACTCAGAAAATCTCAGCTCCACAACTGCTCACTCTTTTCAGAAGTCTTAGACTGAGACTTCTTTACTATGTTTCCAAGAGTATTAACAGCATTCTCTAACATTTTAGTTCCAAAATTCACTTTTTCCTTCCTTCCTTCAACCTAATAACTAAATTATCTTTAATATATTGTTAAAGAGTATGTTGCTTGAAGGCATAGGATATGCATGCCTTAGAGAAATAAGTTTGTATGTATATATGTGTGTATATTTTATATTCAATTAGCTCATTATTAGACTCCTTATTTTAAATAGTGTAAACTTTGCACTGGAGCTAAAGAACCAGCTACCCTGCTGGAATTAAGAGTCATTGGAGGGCTTTGCAGAAAGAGATTTTTGGATTTTGGAGCAGGAACAGTAACTAGCTGGGACAGGTAGAGAAGTCTATTTGATGTTCATCTCGGAGTGCTGAGGCAGTGCCTGTCATTCACTGGCAACTTGTTGCATAGACTGTACTGATAAGAACTGCATGATGCAGTAAGATTGGCACGTGAATTGGGCCAGAATGAATGCTTTGTACTGAGATCCCAGGCTAGAGTTCATGTCTTCTGTGTGGCATCAGTGGTTCAGTTTGCCTTTTAAATAAAGACATTTCTAATAAAGTCTCACCAGTGAGAATATGGTAAATGATGAGGTGAACATTTGCCATTTGCATGCCTGTGAAGTAGCAATCAGTGTCTCCAGGGGCTTCATATCACTTGTGTGTCTCTAGAAGCGAAACAGGTTTTTCTACAGTGTGTTTTTGTACTGGTGAGGCTTGTTGTGCAGCCCAGATTGCTTTCATCATTTCATAACCAAAAAAGCCTGCTGCTGACGGGTGAGCAGGCAGATTGGTTTGTAAATGTGTCAACATACAGGCCTTAAACCAGCAGATAATCTTACACCATCATATTAATGTGGTTTTGATTATTATTAGCAATTATAATTGTTATTGAGATAACCAGTAGCTAATACAGTATGTTTAAAAAGCAAAGACAAATTGGTGAGGGTGTCAACTTCCACACACTGACTTCATTAGGCACTCAACATTGCGTCCTCCTTAGTCCTTTTTCTGATTCATCTTTATGAGGACCCTGT
Source organism: Acanthornis magna (assembly GCA_036785705.1). Classification (NCBI taxonomy): domain Eukaryota; kingdom Metazoa; phylum Chordata; class Aves; order Passeriformes; family Acanthizidae; genus Acanthornis; species Acanthornis magna. Next base: position 1,479,105 of record JAWUZG010000058.1, read on the forward strand.
GGTGTAACCAAAAACATTCTGAGTGGTATCTTTTTTAGAAAGGAAAAAGGCAAAGCAAGTGTGTATGTCCTTAAGGCAAAGAGCAGTGCCTCTCTGACAAGGATCAGGCTGAGAGAGCACTTTATTTCCTGGAATTTGCATAGTAATCTCTTTCTGGAAGCCGAGGATGGAAGTTTGATAAAGCATATTGGTCACACCTTTCATGTTTTCTGATGGCTGTATCATGTAAAAAAAAATTTCCTTGGCTTTTTTGTATAAGGCACTAAACACACATAATTTAAAGTTTTTCTTTGATGCCTCTATTCTACTGTTGCATGCTGTGCACGTAGCTCTGTATGCCCTGCACTTACCTGGAGGACTTTTATATGGCATGGGGGGTTTTTTTGAAGGATGTGTTTCAAAATTCATGCAGAGTTTTTTGCACTTGACAGGTGGCAAGGATAGTAGAAGTTTCTGAGGAGATGAGGAAGAATATGGGAGGGATCTCTGGTCTTGAACTGATCACCCTGCCTTACGGACATCAGCTGCGCCTTGACCTCATTGAGAGGTAAATGTTCCTGTTCCTCGTTTCCAGGGCAAATGGGCAGAAGCTCAAATCATGGCTGCACTGTCCTTCTCACTTCCTCCAAGAATGCTCTCCTGCTTGTTTCCTGAATTCACGTGTACAGATTATTTAGTGACATGGTGTGTAAATTCTTTTTTGCATAGGAAAAGATTCCTTAAGGTCATAAGGCAACTCTCACATGAAGTACAGGGAAAGGGGAATGGTGTTGAAAGCAGAGTCCTTGGAACAGCTGAATGCCATCAGCTCTCCTTTACAAGCTCAAGTAAACTAAAATTCAGGGGACCTATAATCTCCCTGAGCATGTGTATGTGTGGAGGAGACTAAAAGGCTGTACCCTTCTGCACGTGGCAAGAGGCTAGAGGATCTGATAAAGTAAAAAATTATCAGCAAAGGTTTTTGAAAAACCTCTGCACAAGTTAAGGGGGAACACTTAGGGTGTACTGATCTACATTTCCTGCTTCATATTTCAGTTGTTTGATTGTTGAGATCTAGGGGGTGACATGTCACAGGATTTGAACATGGAGGACAAAGGGAATTGGGGCAATTTTCCCGAAAGTGTTCATTCATTCATTGCTTGAGGAGAATTTTGTATAGTTAGTATCATCTTAGGAGAATTTATTAAAACATTAGCTTAAAGCCTGCGTGTATATATTCCATATATCATTATTGGTTCTGCTGCAAAGATCTTGGTAAGACTAAGTTTTCTGGGCACAAGAACATAGAAATACACCTTTGAACTGATCTTATTTGAACACATGTAAATTTAATAAGTTGTAATCAGTTGCATAAATTGTTTCACTTACAGGCACAATACCATGGCAATAGGAATAGCTGTTGATATCTTGGGTTGCACAGGAAATGTAGAAGATAGAGCAGCAACATTAAACAGGATCATCCAAGTTGCTGTGGAGTTAAAGGAGTCACTAGGGGATTTATATGGATTTTCTGCCATTATGAAAGCACTGGAAATGCCACAGGTAAAAATCTGTTTCTCTTTATGTTCCAAAATTTGGAGTTGTTTGATGGCTTATTTAATTTAACTTGAGCAATTCCTTCACAAATAGAGAGATCATCAGGAGAGAGTCTTCATGACTATTCTACAACTCTATGACTAGCCATAGTGGAGTCAATAATTTGTATTTTCTATTTTGCATGAACAGGTCAGTAGATTAGAACAAACCTGGACTGCTCTAAGACACTGCTACACCCAGACTGCCATTATGTATGAAAAACAGCTGAAACCATCTTGCAAAGCTTTTTATGAAGGACAAGATGAGTGGACAAGTGAGTATGACTGACACTGGTTTCTATTTAGCATTTTAACTCTTCCCCTTACTGATTTCCTGTGCGGGGAGATGAGACAGCTGCTCTTTCCATAGCTGTGCATTGTATGTTAAAATGACAATGTATATAATGACTAAGAAGCAAACAGTCTGTCAGCCAAACATCAGTGTGTGTGTGCCTGTATCCCTGCAGAACAGAACATTCTTCCCACATCCATACTTCCTGTGTGGAGCAGAAACTGACACATTGCATCATCTTGCCTCAAAGACAGGAAATATATCTCTTTCCTCACAAGAGAGTTAATTCTGGCAGATTTTGCTTATTTGCTTTGTCTGTTGAATCAGAGTATGAGTCCTCAAATAAAAAAGAATGGGGTTAGGTAATTCTTCTGGTCACATTAGGTGCTCCATTCTTTGCAGCTCTAGTTTCTAAAGAAGTGCAAGGCAGAGAAAATAATTTCTCAGAATATTTGTAGACAATGAAAAGTTTTTAGCCTCATGGCTATTTATTGGAATGTCTGATTTTGAAAATATTTAAAACCTTTGTATTTTAAAAAATGTGTTTAAAATGTCTGTGCTACTGTCTAGTAATTCAGCAGAGCCTTCCCCTGCAGCAAATACAGCCTTCCAACACTGATTTGTCTTGGTCTTCTTCCCTAGCCATTCACTGGAAACTGGTAGGACAGGTGTATTTGAGGTAATGTGTTAATTTGAAAGATGGAAGGCAAATAGTAGTTTCCAACTTTAAAAAAAAAAAGAATACTGCAGCTACAATACTTTTTTCAAATAACAAGTTTTATAATGTGTGATGATATGAAACTAGATACATGATATGATTGATACTCTATTCCAGAAACTATCAGTGCTCCACAGAACAACATAACAGTGCCACTGCTGATGCCTCTTGTTACCTTGATGGAGCGCCAAGCTGTTGCTTTTGAAGGCATGGAGCTGTGGGAAAGCAGTGACCAAAGTGGTGAGATAATGCTCAGGCACTTGGGCACAGCTCGCCTGATGGCCCAGAACGCGCAGATGTTTCGCCTGACGGCAGAGCGGCTGCTGGAAGGTAGGAGAAGCTGCTGGCTGCAGCACCAGCTGGGCGTTGTGTCCCTGCCCAAGTGCCCCTCAAAGTCAGAGAGAGAAATTCTTCTCCTCTTTGGTGGGAGCTGAGATAGTAGCAAATGTCCTGCAGGAAACTCAGTCTGAGGACAACATTAATATTGTTTAAAAGCAGACAGTAAATTACTCATCACTATAGCTCTCCAGCAAGCATTTTTGCTAAACATACTCAAAGTTCTCATGACTCAACAGGCTGACCCTTCTGGCAACTGAATAGAAGTACAGTAAAGACTGAGGATAACTTCCTGTCTTCTGTACAATCTAAAACTCCTACTCTGATTATTACAACTAAAACACCACCCTAAGATTCTTTACAACAGTGCAAGTTGCAGCACTGAGATCCTGACCACTACAGCCAGAAAGCAGCCACATGTTAATAATGTGACTTTATTTTTTAAACTTGCAGTGGAAAAGTTAGTAAGTGGAGAGAAATATAATAATTTCTGCAGGCAGCATGTATATGTCGGTAATTACATTTAAGGTCTGGCTATAATGACAATTCTAGACCATTTGAATTGAGCAAAGGATAGCCTTGTCCCAGTGTCCTTACAGCCATCTGTGTGCTACTAGCATGTCAAAGTTGGCAAGGATTTTCACTGTTTCACTAGCTTGTTAAAATCATTGTGCAAAAGAAGCCCAGCACACTAGAGCTTATGTGGGGAGAAGACAGTTCAAAAGCCATTTCTACAGAATAAAAAAATTTGCCTGATGGTGATACTGTGGGATTCTTTTTACTTACTAGGTTTCCAGCCAGATGAAGAGCTGAGTGAAATCTTCAAGACAGAATTTCAAATGAGATTGCTCTGGGGCAGCAAAGGAGCACAAGTTAATCAAAGTGAAAGATACGAGAAATTCAACCGGATCTTAACTGCACTTTCCCGAAAACTGGAACCTCCTCCAGTGAAGCTGGTGGAACAATTAAGTATATAAGACTCTGGAAACACTATTTAAGTGATAGACTTGAAATAACCTTAGCATTCTTCTGGCAATTTGATAATGCATTTCTTGCATTTCACAGGATGTTTAGAACTTTTAACTGCACAATGCACACTTGTTTTAAAACTACTGATTTCTAAACAAATTATTTATTTACTGTGTCACCAAGTCAGTTACTGATGCCTTTAAACAGCTAGGTTATTCCTTTATTTCCCCAGAGTTGCAATGTTTTAATGATGCTGAGGAGTAAGGGCATTGGCATCTTAATATTAAGGTGAAGCAAATAGTGTAAATAAAATGACAGATTAAGTATCTGACATGGCAGAAAATTTGTATAATGTTCCTTCAATGGATATAAAACTCTGTAGATAGAATTGTAAAGTGTATCTTTATGCAAAATAATTTGCATATTTACACATCACAGAAATACTGCAAGTTGCAGAAATGATCCTTTATCTGTAACCAGAAAGCTCAAACATCACTATGCCTATGAAACTAGAAAATTAGTTTATGTGTTGGGACAACTTCCCCTTTTTTTTAAGACAGCATCTGTAGTACTTCAGCTTTTGCTGGAGCCTGCACGACAACCATGCTGCCAGGAATGAATGATGAAATGGCAAGAACAAACAATCCAGATAATTAAAATGCTTTCAGACATGAGTAAATGTGGGTGTATGTATGTATTAAACTTGCTTCATTTACTGAGGTGAATCACTTTGGTAAGTACTTTTTCTTTTTCCTTGGATGAAGGCAAAGCATAAGGTGTTATCACTTTTTATAAGAAATCAGCATGCACAGTATTTATAATACAGAGAGTTTTAGCAGCAAATCCCACTTTGTCACATACAGAATTGGTGTATAAGGGTTATCCTCTGAAGTTGTACAATTATTTAAGTAGGAACTACAGTCAGAGCTGCATGTGTGTGTTGTCATTAAGCCTATTTCTGGAGTGAGATGTTACGGAGAGCATTGAAAGTACTGCAGTGAGACGACAACAAAACGAACACCAGAATCTGTTCCTCCTGTCTGCCATCACAGCAGAGGTTTCTGCCATCAGAACAAGAGTTTACAGACTTCCTACTGAAAGTCGCCCTGTCAATCTTAACAGAAGACAAATGGGGAAGCTAATTACTTAGACCATGAAAAGATTTTTTTATTCCATGAAAATATTCTCAACAGAGAACACTATTTTTAAACAAAGCATTTAACATTTAGGAAATCAACATGTGCACAAAAAAGGATTAAAAAATTACTGGAAAATGTCTGATTCTTTAAGACAACTCACATTCAGAATTTTAGAATAAGTGATTTATAACTAGCTGTGCAAGTACAAATGCTTTTTCCTATGTTTAATAACCCTCATACAAGTTGCACTATCCCTCTTGAAAGCAACCTGCCTCCAAAGGAAGCAAATCCTGGTTTTAGAAAAACAAACAGTAGTGTGAAAAGAACATTTAGTCTTTTACCAGGAAGTGTTATTACTGACCTGCAAGGCTGTTAGCTAGGCAGACCACAGGCCCCTTTACCAGAAAATACACAGATCACATTTCCTCCTTTTCACAGAATTACAGAATCACAGAATATTCTGGGTTGGAAGGGGACCCACAGGGATCATTGAGTTTTCTCCAAAATAAAATAGCACTAGATTTTAAAAAATAAAAAAAAAGAAAAAGAAAAAAAAAAACAACCCCAATCCCAACAAACCTCCCCAAAAACCCCAAACCCAAAAAACTACCTAAGTAGTTTTGTCAGTATTGAGTAATGTCACATTATTATATAAATAACCCTGTATACAAGCTCCAAAAATCTAAACTTTAGAGTTTAATAGGCCCCATAGTACACTAGGTCAAGCTGTGTAATAGTGGTATACATAACAAAAGGAATAAACCTCTACACAAGTCACTCAAATTCAGTTTTACTGGTAGTACAGTTCCTAATAACACTGAAACGAAAAAGAATCCAGCACTGCTGCATCCACATATTGCTTCAGACCCCAGAAAAACAGGATGTTTAGTTGTTACTCCACAATACACTGCCCAACAGCAGGTGGCTGGGTTGACAAGCTTGTGTTGATGTAAGTATCCCTCCCCCCCAACATCTCTAGTCTAATTCTTATCACCCTAATCAATCAGATATGATGTGTTTATTAATAGAACCACAAATGGGAGGCAAGACAACATAAGCAATAGGGGCACTGCAGACAACTATATTTACACGTATAAACATATCCAAATTTCAATTGTTTACAAGTAAAAGTGCACAAAGATCATTACGAAATATCACTCAAATGTCAACTGGTCCATACAATGAAGCATCACCTGGAAATGGACTAGCACTGCAGTAATTGAAATTGGAACTTCATAGTGAAAAACTAAAAGAGAGTTTCCATAAAAATCTTTTAAAAAAATATTAAAGTCAAATGAAGAGATACACATTTCAATGTATAAAATTCATGGATGCACCATGTATCCAGTAAAGTAGAGCTCTAGAAAACACCTACCGTGGCTACCTCAGCAGCTGCAGCACTGTGAAAGAGCTGAGACACAAAGCCCTTTGTGGGATACTGTAAGTGGTAGTGTTGGCAAACAACAGATTTAGGCACTCTAGTTTAAGGCAGCATTTGAATGGCAAGTGGTTGACTTCTGGAAACAGTCATTAGCTTGCAGTGGTGAATCCTCTGGTTGTGCTCCAGGTTTTTCAGTGCTCACAACAGGTTACTGGAGGGCTGAAGATGGACCACAGTTCTAGGAGTTTCTCTTGATTGCATTGTAGGCTAGAGCTGAGATGCGTTATTTCCCCAAATTAACAAAACACATTACGGTCTCTTATCAGTTATGTCAAACATCTGGAATGTAATGATGGTTGCAGTGGTATTGTTATAGCAGCATACATGGATACTGGGATGAAACTCTAGTGCTGAAGATATTTAAAGAAAATGATTTGTTACAAAATAAGACAAGCAATGATGGCAAAGTGTTACAGAGAACATGCCTGACTGTCCTAGGCATGCAGTTAACGGCGAGCATGGAGGTGGCACAGGCAGACTGATAACTGACACAGGGTTCTAAATGACTGCCAATAAAAGTGAGTTCGAAAAGAGCATAATTGAGAAAATCAAAACACAGCACAAGCTAAAATATAGTTTGTGCACCTGGGACAACCTAGGACATTGAAAATAAAGCAATTTTAGGAGCAGTAGCCTTTTTACTCTGGTAATGGAACTCTATTTTCCTGCACAAATTGAAGATTTTGTAATACATCCTTACCTATATATGGAGATGCTAAGATGTTAGTGACTAAATGTATGTCTGCATGCATTCATGCAACTAGCTTTTCCCTTGGGCCTCCCAGTCTAGTACCCCTCCCCTCCCCGCCCCCACCCCCCCAGCAGCTGCATGTAACCTCCTTCAAGATCTCGCCCATTTTCTCAGAAACCCGCTTCAGGAACCTGCAGTCCAAGAGGAAAAAGAAAAGAACAAAGTTACTGAAGGCCTTTAGAAGACAGAGAAGTGTGCTCAGTTCTAACAGGCCATTCTCAGTGGCTAAACATTAGCCTTGTACTTAATTCCACAGACCCTCATTAGAAATATGAAATTAGCTTTTTTTTTTTTTTTAATCAAGTTGTGCAATGCAGTTTCCAATCCTCAGTGATTTAACAATGAGGAGAATTACTGTACATTTAAGACACTGTCTTCAAACTAAACACAATACAATTCAAAGACTTAGCTTACAGGCACAGATTAAATCATTCCCTTATCAGGAGCAGAGAGTTTTCAGTAAGACATCAAGCATTACATGTGATCTCTTTTTGTTTGTTCAAGGTATCTAGAGTTAAAACAATGACGCCGTGTCCAATACAGAACATTCTACATTACAAGTACTGAAAAGGAAGGAGATAGGCAGGTCAGTGGACTTTCTGTCCTTCTTAATCATAATGTTTTTTCCTGAGTATTTTTGTTGAACTTTCTGAATCAGAAAACACTTTCCTGTTTAAGAAGTGAAAGCTGCCAAGTATTTGCTAAGGAAGGAAATTAATAATTTTCAGTAACTGAGTTCAGTTAGTTATTAGAGGAAAAATATCTCTGTTTTAAGAATATAGTTTGAGTTATAAAAGTGGGAACAGTAAATCCTGAAGATCTTTAAAACTTAAGTATTTTTTCAGTTCTCTATAAAATCGAAGTATTCTATAGAACAAGCAGGAATCGTGGTCTTTTTCAGTTTAATAGCTAAACTGGATTTAGGGCTTTGTAAAACAGGAAAGCAGAAGACACTGGTCAAAATTACGGACCAGTGTAAGATGCATTAATTTAATGTGGTCATCTCTGAAAAGGACTATAGCTAACTCCCCATGCAAACAACAGATCATTGCTGACTTCTGATACTGTATTTCTTTCCATGAGCCTATGTAACTTACAATTTTTCCCCTATTTTCCCTGGGGAATGTACAACTGAGGGCTGCCAGTTTACTGTTAGATATAGGTTACTGCACCTTTGCTGTTTTTCTCTAGCGTTACATCTATATATGATGTTGGCACATAGCCTTCCTCTCCATTATGTCTTCGAGCTCTTGTCCACCCATCTCCTTTGTCCTCCTCAATAATGTACAAAATTTCCCCTTCTTTCATTGCTAGAGTGCCTTCATTATGACCTGGGAAAAACAAAAGGAAAAGAAGTCTCACGGTTCAGACAGAATTCCGATTTTCCCAAGGCATAGTTTCCAAATTATATATAAACAGGAGGAATGAAAAATCTGTGCAAGAGAACATGTGGCCAGACTTAAAGATAAAAAACCTAGTCCCAATTTGTAAAGCTGAATATTTTCCAATAGCTGTGCTAATATTTATCTTAAAACAGCGCAAAAGTACTGCTCATGAATCAAAGTAATTTAAAGCATCTTCACTGATCTTTTAAGCAGTTAGTTACTCATACAGGTAATTTGCTTTAAATCATTTTACCTGTCTTCTCTATAACAAATCATCCATGCCTTGCGGTCAGAGAATCTCCGTGCATGTTATTAACCTTACCATCAAAGGGATATATTGCCTTGCAATGTCCTATAGCTGGTAATGGATCATCATCTTCAAACTCATCATCAAACTCATTGGGATGAGCATGTTGCTGTGGTGGGCCACGAACTTCCTGGTTGGCATCATCCGTGTAACTCCCTTCAGGGCTATAATGCAATGATTGGAGCATGAGCACTCTGAGGTGTTCTTAGCTCTAACACTCAGAGCATCCGTGCATCACAGAAAGGGCAGGTCACGCATATTGTTTTGGAATCCCTGTTAGCACTTGTTATATTACTGTCAGAGGTGATTTCCTGAAAAAACTCATCTAGCAAAAGCTTAAACTGAATTTCACTACAAAAACAAACAAATTTGACATACCTGTCTCCACAGACCATGGAAAACTAGTGAGCCTTATGCAGTGGAATAAGACAGTTTTAAAGGCACTGCTATTTTAGGAGCAGGTGTTTAAATTAGTTTTTATATGTTACCAGAATAGCATGAAGTGACCTCTAGAAGTCAGAACCAGTTAAGATTTTCCTTTAGAAGGACATACACTTTGGGAGGATGAGTAATAACCATCACTCCTGTTAATTATCAGAGAGCTGTACTGATTCTAGCACAGGATATGGAAGCAGTAGAGACAGAATAATGACCTCTCTCGGCCCTGTGTGACAAGGTGGTTGATATCGCTGCTGTGTCGCCTGTCGCTTCTGGCTGCTACTTTACCTTCAACTTCAGAGAGCCAGGCCTTGGGGAAAAAAGGTAAATATTGGTGTCAAAGAAACTTGATTCTAAACCAGCACATTTAACAAATGTATTTAACTGCACACAGTTCACAGCCACACAGAGACTGTGTTCAGATGTCAAGTCTCTTAATTATTTCACACAAATCTATCCTTTATGCTTAGCCTACACGCCATACTAGTGTTAAGGAAAAAGGAAATCTTCAATTACATGTGAATTTCAGAATAAGTGAATAGTAATATATTCTTCTGAACAGTTTACATCTTTAATAATGTACATCCTTATTCTAGATAGATGTACATACTTGAAAATTCAGCACCCCACAAAAATTGTATCAGGAGCACTTTCTTAAATCAAGTAGTTTTTCTGGGTGCTATATTTAAAACTGTAAGACAAAGTACAATTGTACCAATCATTTACATTTTCCAAGGAACTGTTTTAGAGTCTAACCTCATTCTTGTGTATTTCCATCCGAAGCCGGTCCATGTTGCTCATAGTCTCAGTTAATTTTGGTTGCAAACTGCTTGGATCACCCATCTGGGGATTTTTTTCATAAACATCTTTCATCTTGATGAGGGCATCTCTAAAAACATACAAAACATGACAATAATTAATACACCAGTATTGATTCATTAAAGCTAAAATAATCTTCACAAGATCCTGAACTGTGATTAGATACCAAACACAGCAGTGAGGAACAACTGGTCTTCATACCATGCCTAAATCCTTCTCCTGTTCTGTCATCTTAGCTCTCTGCCTTCCTTTCTTGTGCTGTGCACAGGTAAAGACAGACTCCAGCTGTTGACTCTTACCTAGTCTCAATATTGTTTCCCATACTGTTTGTTATATACAGTTTCCTAAATGTTAGTAATGTTCTGTTCTTGAAGCACTAAGTTGCAGCTATCTTGCTCAACAGACCACAAATGTTTTTAATGCATGATTTTTAGAGCAAATGTTCCCTATGCAATAGTAGAATCAAAATTACTATTACAGTAAAGCAGTGCTAACAACCTACATACAACAAACCATGAACTTTAAAATGTTTTTTAATAATAGCCTGGCCTAGTGTATCGTCTCCTAGCTTTTGAGCACTGTTGGCTTAGGTAGAGGACGTCAGAAAAAAAACAGAGAAAAAACCATGACAGAACTCCAAAAAAACCACACTCACTTTTGGTCTGTTTCCTTCTGTAGTTCTCGGTTAAGTTCATCGATTCTCTGTTGCAGTTTCTTGCGTCTTTGTTCTGGAGGGAGATGGCTGAAGTCTTCTAGTGCAGGGCCCTGCAAGCAGAAATGCTATGAAACAAGGTACATGCACATGTCTGGGCAGCTGAACTGACATACCCACACATGGACAGTGTTCACTGGAAGCAGGATGGACCTTCTTAAAAACTCTACTTGACATACAGCTCTACAAAAGACCCCACAGAATAAATGCATGTTCTTGCTGCCAGAGTGTAGTCATTCAGTCAAGGGGCCTTCTGCCTTCTGTAGCAGTTGGCTCACAGAGTAATTCAGTATTTCTAGACTTTATTTTTCTGAAGTCATGTACTCCTCTTACATCCACTGCACTTAAAACAGATTTAGAAAGGATAGAATTATTCTAGTCATAACAAAAATCTAATATATATATATATATACATAATTGTTTCTTTCTCTGGAGTGTCTCCTGTGGTCACTTGGATGGTATCAAAAGAAGAATACTCTGTATTGAATATACATTCCAAAGCACTATTATAGTTCTCTTCCAGAACTTCAGCAATCCTAGAAAACATACTAGAACTTACAAAGTTCTGATGGACTTTACCTCAATTAAAACTAGTTCATGGAAAAAGCCTTTGTAATATCAAAATTTTTACTTAAATTTGTTTATCTGGCTCAAAACTTGCTCAAATATTCCAAGTCACTTAAAAAAAAACCCCAAACAAAAAAAAACCCCAAAACACCCCAACAATCAGAAAACTTCAGGGAGGGAAAAAGACTGCTTACTTCCCAAACCTTTATAAAGATCCCAAACCAGCCAATTTAAAATGACCTATTGTTATGAACCCAAACCTGAAAACCTGATTGCAAACTTGTGCCAAGAGTATAATACACAGGATAGAAGGGCCTGGGTATGAAATGCATGAAAGAGATTTTTATGTATCTTGCGAGTTTGTGGTGAAAACTCTTCCCCTCAGGGTGACAGACACCAACAGTGTTAAGAAGGAAATCTGGTACATGTCTTAATAACAAAAGGTTACGTTATCTTTTGTGTTCCCAGTTGCCTAAGGAACTTACTTGGTTTTAACACAAGAAACACACTTGCCATTACAGAAACCCTCCATGGAGGCAAAACAAACTGGACAGCATTTGTTTTGTCAAGAAGAAAGTTTACAGCAACTTGACTATTGAGATTTTGATGCAAGCCTTAGGCTCAGGTGCCAAGTTTCCAATACCCCCTCTTAAGATCTTCTTAACCCCCTCAACTTCTTTTGCACTTGTAAAATCAATCTCATTGCTTTTTAAGAAGGGAATACAAGACATCATAAAAGAAGGAAAATCAAGATATGATGTTTCCAAAATAAAACAAGTGCTTCTTTCTGGAGGAAGAAGAATGTGTATGGTCTCAAAGTCTGGAGATGCAAAATGACATAAATAAATTTCCTGTTCCCTTCATAAAGAGTATTCCAAGAAGACACTGTTAAGTGTAATACACTACACAGAAACAAAAATACAATCACGTCTTCTCTATCATTCTTCCTTACAGGTCACTTTAAACCAGAGTATCCTAAAAGATGAATCAGAAGAACAGAGGTCTTTTTGTGAATATTTGCTGATTTACTCTGCAAAACAATATTGATTAAGGCATAGTTTTATTTAGTGCAACAGCTTTCTAAAGCTTTCTAAGCATAAAGGTTCTCCCCTGCAAATTTTTCCACCAAATTCAAAGGAGTGCAGTATTTAATACTTTATACAAATTTTGTAATCTTTCAATATACATATTTTATGCTGCATTAAAAATTTTCCTGACAAAGAAAAATCACCAAGTATTTCCATCATGACCAACTTGTGAATACTGGTCAACTCTAAAATTCCAAAATTGCAGATTTAGTTGCAGCCAGATCACAAGTCTAATTGCCTTACATTAAGCATGGATGATTAAGAAGACTGTGCATATGAGTGGAAAATCTGAAGATGTATTTCAGCACCTGACTTAAAGCAGTTATGATATGGAAACACTTCCAAAGATTATTTTCATGCTATCTTAGCAGGAGTACAGCAGACAGATCAGCACACGGGCTTACCATCTTCACCGACCACTGCACAGTTCATTTGAAAACAGAAAGAAACGGGAAATTATTTACATGCAACGACCAGTTACAAAAATGATTAATGCCTAAAATTGTATCTTTAAAATATTACTTAAGGATTGACATTTTCATTTCTAAAAAATACATTTTACTATAAGCACAAGAAAAGAATTGCTTTAAGAATTACTGATTAAAAAATACTAGGTGATAATGGGTACTTTAAGTTACAAAATTCTAACACACAACTTCATTAAACTACTTTTGAATTTTAGTGTATTGAATAAATGGCTAAAGAGCCTTCTATTGTAGGAAAAGAAACACACAGACAGCCAACATTGCACAAAATAGCAGAATTTGATGATGATGGACTGATCAGCCATATGCAAATAATTTGTTAATCATAGCTCAAAATCCACTACGATCACTCTTACAAATGTAGTTTTTACAATGTATTTACTTTATTATCACAACAGATCTAGAATAAACAAAGATATTTTTCAAGTTTAGAAGTAATTTATTTTACTTTCTGAAAACAGCACTTGCATCATAGCTATTACCTAAAACTGTTTTAGCGCAGCTAAAAATAAAGACATTTTTAAAGAGTAAAGAATTTATCCTTAGAAGCAGCAAGTAAAACATGGGTGCCAGGAGTTGAATCTTGGGTTTAATATTCACAGCAATTTGAAGATCTACCATGCTTTCAATGATTTGGACAACCCTTTCCAGAGAAACACCAAGCACCTTAGAAGACAGATATCTCAATTTCACTTTGACCCCGAGCAATTGTTAAAGCTGCTGATTGGGGCACACACACAAATTCAGAATTTCTAACAATGAGGGAAGTAAAGCACCTTCACAAATGATACTTTGGCAGGAATCTCAAAGTCCAGAGATGCAAAATGACATAAACTTCCTGTTCCCTTCAGAAAGAGTCTTCCCAGAAAACACACTGTTCGGATTTACAGCTCACTGCTGACAATGCAGCTGTTTTATGTACCAAGTGGCAGCGAGCACAGACCTCTCCTAAGCACTAACCCTGCCTGCAATCGTTAGGATTCCAAGGAGAAGCAGCAGCAGGTCACAGCAGCACTAACACAGCAACTTACACTTGCTTACACCTTTTTTCAGTAACCTACTCTACACCTCCTGTTTGCTGCTCTTGCTGTACATCGTGGTAGAAAAATGTACTGCATGAAGCACAGAGTGCAGAGAGACTGGTTTTGTGGTCTCCAAAGCCTGGAGTGAAATCATGCACAGGGCATGTTAAACAAAATGGCCAGTATGGTTCACTGTCTGATACATGCCAACGCATGGATGAAGCTCGGTAGAAGCAGAAGCAAATACCATTTTACATGGACAGATAGTGGTAAGACAAAGGGGAACATTTTTAACCTGAAAGAAGACAGATTTCGATGTTAGGAAGAAATTCTGCATTCAGTAGGTGGTGAGGCACTGAACAGGCTGCCCGGAGAAGCTGTGGATGCCCCGACCCTGGCAGTGCTCAAGGCCAGGCTGGGTGGGGCTCTGAGCAGCCTGGACTAGTGGAAGCTGTCCCTGCCCATGGCAGGGCGTTGGAACGAGATGATCTTTGAGATCCCTTCCAAACCAAACCTTTCTAGGATTCTATGGTTTAGTAGTTCTGCATGTCAGTACCACTTGGACATCATTTTCCAGGGACAAAAAATACGGGAAACAGCATCACGTACTAGCAACTATTAAGCATTTAACCCAGATATATTATAAAGATAAGGCTGATCAATGAGATTAAAATAAAATCTGCTAGTATTCCAGTATACATTTAAGCTGAAAAGATTTTAAAAATATGCAGTAATGTGGTGCCTGCTAAAATGCTTGCAAGGATATTCAAAATATATAAAAAATAAATGTTCATCTTGAAGATTTTACAGAGATTAACTCTTCAATATTATGGCATCTTTGAGTGAATCTAGATCTATAGGATACTAGTGATGCTTCCTAATTTTAAAGAATTATTAAATTTAAAGAATGTATTAAATTAATTCAATTTTACAACATGAACAGTTTATTTAAAAATCAAATAAAGATATAGTTTCATTTTCCATTAGCATTCTGTAGCTGTTAGGAGATGATCTTTTGCTTCAGAAAGAGATTCTAGAACTACTGGCACTACACAAGGTGATGATTTTAGGCAGAAATCAGTGCCTTTAGTGATCAACAAAATGGAGGTGTAAACAAGGCCTGTGCCATTCCAACAAGTACCTAATCCATAGAGTTCCTCCCTGAGTACTGAAGAAGAAACATTACCTTCATGACCAGACCAAATTATGATATAATAACTCAGAAGACGAAAGGAGAAGATGTCTTCCATATAGACTTAGAAGACCACAAGAATTTTCTTAAAAATGGCAGTGGTAAAAAGTTATCTGGGGGCCTGGAGTTAGATGCCACACTATGACTTAAATAAAGTAAGTTTTAACTGTAACTCATTCTGTTTCAGAGTGACAACAAGGGAGCCTCTAAATTGTAACTTCGCTGCAATATAACATTGGTGTACCTTGATCTCTGCATTACCTCAACTATAGTCAACCATTCTTGATGCACATGAGACACCAAGTCAATGCTGTCTTGAAATACCAAGAAATTAATTATATATAATCAAATGCATCCAATTACCTCATTATTTGGATGAATAAATATCACTAAACATACATAAACTGGGCAGCCTATGCTTTTCTGACATAACAGGAAAGTGCCAATACATTTATCACTAGTACCATTAATGTTGCTAGGAAACCACTTAGTATTTCCCTTCAACTGACTTCCAGATAAATTCTATTTGCAGAATATGCCACTGTATTAGTAAATTAGTGGTTAAGTCTCAGTGGCATTTGGTAGTAATTTTTTCAATAATTTTACCCAAAAGAACCTAGGACAAACAAGAGTGACTCATTAATCAGAAAATGCATTAAAACTACAATGTTTTTAAAAATCAGTATTTCAAAATCTGCAATCACCACAAGCGATAGCATTTGATGTACAAAAGAAATTGAATTTTCCCTTCTTAGTTCAGTGCCTCATAATCAACTTCTACGATTTCAATTCAAAGCCAGCAAATAACACATCTGATCTGTCAGGTGATTTTTGTGGTAACTATATATCCAATGATAAATTACTGCAAAAATATGTTACATGATGGTAGGAAAACATTTGTGAATGTGAACAACAATGAAGAAAGGTATCAAACACATGCTGAGCACCCTCTTTATAACACCTTTCTTTTAGGCACAAGCATGTCAAATGTGATAAAGAATATTTCTATTTTATTTTACTTTTAATCTGTTGGTAACTTCTGTATAGTATGAAACAAAGTCTCCTAAAAGTGACTTCATAGCTGAAGTGTTACTTTTAACCAAGTAAGCCTTATAATGAGGGTGAAGAGCATCAGAAAAGCCACATCACAAACACACTGCTCATAGCCCATCATGCATTTCAACTTGTTATCAAACTTACCCCTCTTTTGAGGCTTCTGAAAGAAGGAATTCTGGGCTTCCCTGTTTTTATGTCACTCATGCAATAATGCACTGGTTCAATGGAGAATATGGGATACTGGGACCCATTAGGAGTACTGGATGTGTATAAACTAGTAGGGGTTAGGGGTGGGGATTGTGGCTAATGTGGAAATAAAGAAAGCAATAAATAAGCCAAATGTTCAAAGTGATTTTAAAATGAAAATTCTGTCTTACAAAAATAAAATTTCCATCCAACACAGAAACAGCTTGTAACGTTCCAGACACATTTATACTATAAATGTATTGGGTTTAAAAGGTTTCTGTCATGAATCAATCTTCAGAGTTACAGGTTGCTGCAGAGAATGAAGGAATATTCAAAAAAGCTTTAGACTCAACACTGCCACAAGATCCTAACAAGATCCCAAAGTTCCCCATCTCTTTTCTTAAAACAGAGCTCTGCTATTGCCAGTTTAGTTACAGTCATTCTGGAAGCTCAAGCATTCCTGCTCACTACTTCCTCCTACATATGGAGGACCCTATTCTACCAGGTTAGCCAAACCAGAAATATTTGGTACATCTATAGAGAATGACTAAAAAAGTATTCTCAGTCTCTGTAGTCAATGGCTGCATGGCATTCTTAATATGATCACAAGAACCTCCTCCCCTCTTTTCAAATTCCTTCTTTCAGTTCTTGTCTCTCATGCCTATGCTATTCTTTCCCAGTTTGATATTTACTCTACTATTTCCACTGCTGCACAACTCATACCCTTTACAAAAGGCTTTTATGTCTCTGACAACATTAAAAATAGGTAAATGAATACCTGGAAGTCAAGACCAGCCATAGTTCCAGCTAAATGAAGGCCTAAAGGCCACCGCGAATACCCCAGCTGTAGTAAACCAGCTGATTTTATAATAGATAATTTAAGAATGTATTTTAAAACCTGTGAATAGTATTTGGAATTAAATATATATCTTCCAGTAAGTATTTTGCTCCTAGCTGCTGTTTTGTAGAGTGTTCTCTATCCTCCCCAAAACCAGGTTAAAATAAAAGTGACAAAATCTTTCATTTCATCCAGGTCCTTAAGGAAGAGATGCATGTAGTATGTACACACATGTGTGTACCTGAGACCCCATAGAGAAAACAGAAAGGTGGATTCCCTGAATGCTATGGAATGAACTGGGGAGAAGAAAGAGTAGGGCAAGTCTTGTCAGCTTGTTTGAGCTGTCACTAAGGGATTCTTATCACTTAAGATAAAAATCGCACTTAATCACACTAAGGCATTTCTTGTAACTACAGCAAATGCCAAGGTCCAGACTGAAAACCAGTGTACATTTATATACTCTCCAAACCCTCAGAAAGATGTCTTGTGGTCAAACTGGCAATTGTGATCTAATGTCAGAATAGGCCGAATCTCACCCACCTCTGCAGACTAATGCAATATATATGCCCATATATTAATGCATCTGAACTGTAATGAATCATTAATTACATTGCATGAAAAGTAAACAATCAGTTTTAACACACAGCTGGAATTACATAATATACTGAGGATGGAATAAAGAATCAGCTGTATCCTTCCTTTCTGTAAAGATCTACGTTCTCAGAACACTATCAAGTGGAAATTAAGTCCTACCATTAAGAAGCTCTGAGAATAGTTTCCTGTAATAAATGACAGGAACTGGTCTGGAGCATTAAAATAACCTCATAGAAATTTGTGGGAATCATTTAAATGGCTCACTGATAAGCTCCAATACTAAATAATGATATAGCATAAAATTTAAATATGTATATGCTCAATTATTCATTTATATAGCTAATGCATGTATTGACAATCTTTTTTGTTGATCCATGAAGGCATCTCGCACAGGAAGTGTTAATTGTAACTCATAAGACAACAAAATGTCATAACAGACAGATCTGAAGTCTGCCCAATTCCAAAGCAGATTCCTCCCCTTATTTTTACATTCACAATTAACACCTTTCCTATGCAATTACAGAAAGTCTTTACAGAATCTTAGAAACATTACAGCAATGGAAAGCTACTTTTATCAAGTAACTATTCAAAATGTTCCCAGACACAAATCACTGTAAGAAAAACTGAAAAACTTCCCCAGTGATAACTTGATTTTTAACATGGTAAGTACTCAACCCTACTCAAACCTTCAGATCTCCTTACATATACTTTGAAAGACTTTCAAAAACACTGGCAGGGAAGGAGAAGATTTTTTAAAAATACATAAATTGCTGCTTCCATGCACTCTAGATGTTCAAATTTTAATTTTCCAAATAGTAATTTCTTAACTGTTACCTTTGGTTTCTTTCCAAACAGCCACAGCTTTCCTTTAGCTTTGCCAACTGTAGTTTTTGTATCAATTCTCATTCCCTCTTGCTTTGGTGTACTGATGGTTCCATCAGAGATAGTTCTGTAAATATTCTGACTGTAGTCTTCAAAGGGAAAATCTCCAGGAGGTTCAAAACCAGATTTGAAGCAGTCTATCACTAGTTGAGAGTCCTAAACATAGGACATTAAGGAGTTAAAAAAGCAAACCCATCAAGAATCAGAGACAGAAAAAACAGACAAATTTTTCATTTAATTGCAGAGATGCACAGATGGGAAAGTAAGAGTGAGCTCAAAACACACACTTTTGGACAGAGCAAGTTAAGATAACATTCTTTTATCTCAGCAGTGTTTATGAGAGTATAGCAAAGCATACTCTGCTATTCACAATATTCCAACAAACACTGCCCAAGGGTTATCACAAAGTTAAAACAGGACATGCTTTAGGGCCAAACTACTTTCCACACTTTAATCTTTCACCATTGGCACTGAAATGAAGACAGACTAAGAAACTAGATGCAGAAAGATATAATAGGAAAGAACCTGCTGCAAACAGGACACAGAATGATACTTTGTTAACTTGATTAACTTTATAAGATTTAATGCCACATACAGCAGAAAATACTAACCATGCTGGCATTCCAGGATATTCCAGGATAACCAAAACAATGTGTCCAAAATCAAACCCAGTGAGAACATGTCAAAGATATTCAGATCACACAAAATCAATAAAGCAGGAAGAGAGCAAACAACAAAAGCAGAAGTGATCACTTCTGCTGAAATCGAAATCACAACACTTTCAAAGCAAGTAGTTGACAACAGAAAGATAAATGTACGAGTAAGTCTGCCTTCCACCTCCCCACAGCTTCTGTATGAGTTAAAGTGCTCACACACATTTAAAAAATTACTCAGTACTACTTACTCTATGTTCATCAACTGATTTTGCTGCAAGGATCATCCCTTCTAAGCATTTTGAGATAATTGGAATAACCTTGCGCTCAGAGTCAGCAAAGCCTTTGTAGCATTCACTAAGCTTGATAGTCCTTCTTTCATCCATTTCCTGAAGTTGCTGCAAGTGCAAAGAAGGATAAAATGAAAGTTTTCATTTGCAGATTTTTTCCTCTTCAGTCCTGACATATGCAGTTATTGTGGTCACCACAGTGTGGGACAGAATTTCTGTGCTTTCCCAGTATTTTTATTTGCTTAACAAAACAGAACTTAAAAGTCCTTTCAGACATAGACTTAGAATACCCAGAACAATAGCTACAAAGAGTTTGTGCTCTTTGATTTCTACAAATCATGTAAAGGGCTGGACTTTCTTTTCCTTCCTTTTTTATAAAGCACATGTACAGTGTTTACAGGTAACTGTACATTATTTAAAGTATTTATTTCATGCAAAAATTAAAAGCACAGTGAAGAAATTTTACTGATTTCTACATCTCCTCACTCTCTCCTTCTAATTCCAAGGAATTCCTCTTTAGTCATAAATACTTCCACCTTGCTTGTATTTTTATCCCTTCCAAGAAATACCAATTATTTAAAAAATAGGAAAAATAAGAAAAATTAAAATTATCTGCAGTTTAGACACTCTGATTTGAAATACAAACCATTTCCTTTAAAAGTGTGCAAGAAAATAAAGAAAAGAATACCATTACCTAGTATTTGCAATAAAAGTTCACTGGAACAGAACAAAAAAGAAAAAATTAAAGATAAATACTACTAAGATAATGGCCCTGGACCTTTCACCTAAATGAACATGGAAAAAAACCCAAATGAAACAAAAAATCAGTAACATGTATACCAATAGGTTGTCAAAAACTGGGTAAGAAGTTGAATCTTTCCTGTATCTATACTAAGGCAGATGTCATAAACAGTATTCAATTTCATCTCTCCAAAACAAAAGAATCACCGAGATGTGCTAAAACCTCTCTCCAAGGTTTTCCCATAGAATGTTACCAAATACTTGCAATGAAGTAATAAAAGTGTAGTCCCAAGAGAAAGCAGGACTAGGCCTTTCTGCTCTAACTGTAGAGTCCAAAAAATGTAAGTAATATCTTACAATGACAATGGAGTTCAACCCTAGAGAAATAAAGGCAGTAAAGCAAAAGTCTGCTCCAAGCTACAAAAATCATCAATGTGTTTCTCCTGGGAGCTGACTGCAAGTCTTGGATCAGTGTGTTAATGTCAGACCTACTCTAGTGCTGCTTAACAGTTAAAATACTAGAAAATTCCTTAATAAACCAAGGCGATTTTCTCCTGTGAATCCTAGACCTTCTAGTAAGGATTTTTTTTTTTTTTTTAATATGAACTGACTTGTGCTTCTGGAAAATATCAAGCATACTTAAGTTGGTATACCTTCAAATAAAGCCAGTCTTTCACTTTCCATTTCCTCACTCAGTATCGGTTCCCAGCCATATTTCCCAAATGGTTACAGGTACATGCCAACACACTTC
Source organism: Acanthornis magna (assembly GCA_036785705.1). NCBI lineage: Eukaryota > Metazoa > Chordata > Aves > Passeriformes > Acanthizidae > Acanthornis > Acanthornis magna. The sequence goes on from JAWUZG010000058.1 coordinate 1,500,331, forward strand.
TGAACTCTCCTCACCTGATGCCCTCCAACTACTTTAAACTAGTTTTCTAGTTTTGCAAAGTCTCTGTTTTTGAAGGAATGTTAAAAAAAAATCTTAATAAAGCATCTCAGGAAATCCCCACTTTAGATGCAAAGTATTAATCTTTAACTTTTTAAATTGGTTTAGAGAGATCTGTGGATTGCTGGTAACACTGATGAAGGCAAGAACTAATTGGGGGCTGGGGGGTGGTGCTGGTACTTCTGCTTCCAATGCACCCATTTTTCACCCGTGCATGAGATCCATTAAACCACAGTCACCGTTAGCTCTGTGCTTTCCTTCACCTCTGCCAGAGGGAGAGCATTCACACACACATACAAGTGTCCTGAGAACGAGTGATCAAACCTTATTAGAATGATTGTTTTAAACATCTGCTGTCACCCAGGTGTCTCAAATGTGTATCTTGCCAGACACTTTCAGTAATATTAAAACAAAAAGTCTATAAAGTATAAAATCTTACAGAAAATGCAACCAAGCATTTTCATTAGAAATCTAAGCGTAAGTATGGTAAGCAGTCTCATGAAAAAACACAAGTTGTCTTAAGATTATGGTAATTTCTTGACAAAATTATCCACTAAAATAGAAAAAAAAATTCTTAATTTTAAAGTGTACTTTTCTTTTAGAAAAGGATCAGACATACTTTATCTGTTAATTATTTTACCTTATAAATCTGAGGAATGACAATGTAGTAGTGTTTGTGCTGTTCTCCATTAAAATTCTGTAGTTGTGCAGCATATTCATTTTTGTTTTCATCAGCCATATGTGTGCGCAGGTTTAACTGTTGCTTAGCCTAGTAGGAAAGAGCGATCAGGTTAAACATGTCTTGTGCTTTTCAATGACACACAGCATTATTTTATTTTATCAACTATGCAGAAACACTCATCACAAGTCATCAAAACTGACATCCTTGTAACTGAAATACAAAGAACGTGAGACTTCACATAAACTGACACTCCACAAACCTCCTTTGTTATATACAGAGAAAGCAATGATCATTGTAGCTCCCTTAGCCAGACTGCTCAAATGCATATCCTAAAACCACAAAGCTGACTGAACATAACAAAGCACAAGGCACCAAACCCCAGAGAGCTGCCTGTTTAAGGAAGGCAGTCAGCACAGCCATCCAGCTGGGGATGCCCCCTCCTGGCAGTGTTCAAGGCCAGGCTGGATGGGGCTTTGAACAACCTGATCTAGTGGGAGCTGACCCTGCCCATGGCCGAGGAGTCTTCAAGGTACCTTCCAACCCAAACCATTCTGATTCTGAAGCACACTCCTTGCCTGTGCTCTCTTACATTTCACTGTAACTTTGATTTTGCACATAAGTAACTACATTTTACACACAATTTTATACGTTCAATGAATATTGTTCCAGTACTGATGATTAAAATGCAAATGAAATATTACTTGTAATAAAGAAAAACTACTGCCCTTACCTTCTCCACATCAGCCTTTGTTGCATTAGTGTCATTGTCCAGTCGTTCATAGCTTTGCTGTGCCTTCTCTGCCTCTCTGCATTCTCTCTCAAATTTCTTTTTGCTCTACAAAAGGCACAAACTTACTGCTGTAACAGCCACTATTCCCATTCGGTTTTGCACATTAGTTCTGAATTCTAAATATCAAAGCTTCCATTTAAGTATCTTAAAATCACTAAGTACCTTTAAATGAGCACATTGTTAGCACAGCAACTAGGTCAACTAAATTATTTTGAAGGCAGTCTGAAGGATGTACCCACACTACAATCATCATCAGTATTCATATCAAGTGGCACAGCTGCAGGTAGCACGGACAGCAGTATTCAATATACTTGATGTTCCATATACACGGCTGTTGTCAAGACAACTGCTGTAGGAAAAATTGTTGCAGCACCAGAAGTTAACATCTCTAGAGAGAAACTGCAACTGAGACACTGAGCTCCTGCTTCACAGCAAAGTCAGGCAATTCAGGTTTGTGTGTCCCTTAAAGGCATCTAAATGCATTTAAAAGACTGACTTTGCACTCAGGTGAATACAAGGCACAAAACACAATGATTGTTTGAGCTGAACTCTGGGAATTATCTTGGTGAAGAGTGATAACATCTAAAACTACATCTGCTTCTATTCCGATCCTCTGATGATGAATTACACTCTTTGACATGACAATGAAGCAAGACCCTGCTCATCTGGGACCACAACAACAAAATACTGGAGAGGTGAATTTCTATTGCTTCAAAATCATCTGGATCAAAGATATAATAAAGTTTCAAGACAGAAAACCAGAATATCAGAATGCACCTTGAACAGACCTGAATTTTATACTGTTTTATTTTTAAAAGCATTTCTTTCAAGAAAGTGAAGCTTATAGTCTGTCTTAGAGACATTCACTTCCTGCATTTCTCTGTTAAACAGCAATTCTGCCTCCTGAAGGTACAATAGTCTACAGCGGTATTCTTGAATATACCTCACATAACAAGCCCTCAAGCTCAAGCCAAATTCCGTGACTTAAGATTTCACCTTCACGTAAATAAACTGTCATTTTAAGTTGCCCAAAGTCTGTACCCATGTTAAAACCACATTCCTTTATGCTGGTTATGCTGGATAGAAGCCAAGGCTTCACTCAAACATACACACACAGAAGTTGTTTACAGGAGATTTTTTTTTTAACTAGGGAACTATAAATACATTGAACTGCATTTTCAATGTTACCAAGTTACTTGGAGATGCAGTAATATAGCAAAATATTAAATCTAAGCAAGAGAGATGAAAACAGTTCCACTTGTAGACTGTATATTTTATTTAAGTTCAATAGGAATAAAATACAAACAGAAACTCACATTATCCATCTGTTTCCAGCACATGTCCAGATACTGCTGAGCCTTTCGCCCTTCCTGAAGATGCTAAAAACACCACAATAAATTAAATTTGCCTGTATTTTTAGTGTTTTTACCATTAATTAGTCCCGTCTAGTTGACAACCTATGATGTGCAGCATCTTCCACAAGATACCCGTACTGTTTGGAAGACATTACTAAACATGTGGGAATACTATCACAGATGAAAAGTACATTGGCCAAAAAAAGGTTACTAGTAAGTACTATCTTCCCAAGATATTAATTTTTAGGTTTAATAACTGTAGTAAACCAGTTATTATAGTACATATTATTATATATAATAGAATAACTTTAAATGTGTTTTATAAAAGTGTTACAAAATCTATGTAATACCATGTTCATTAAAATGAGTAAACAAATACATCAGTTCATTAGAAGACATACATTTTGAATCCTATTATCAAATTTTAAACCACAGAAATTACCATTTTTCTCTCAGTTTTTAGATCATGAGAATATCTCATCAATTCTCCGTACACTCTGTGTCCCATTTCTTCTGCAACTACTTCTCGTTGTCCTGCATAGTCATTCAGCTCATTGAGGATGTTAAAAAAGGCAATACACGAAGTAAACCTGACAGAAAGCACACACAGAAACAAACATTCACAAAAAGTTAGACAGCTTTTTTAAATACACTTCTTTTAGTATAGTCTGTACTCCTGATAAATTAAAAAAAAATCATAGAAATTTTACAATAAACCTTGTCTTAATGCTAATTGAATTAGAGTAGAAACACAAGCTGGGAACGCCTATGTTAAGCCTAGCACGTACTTTATGCTGCAATGTCTCTTCAAACACATTTTATAAGAACATGGGGTTGGTGGATGGAAAAGAAAGAAGAAGAATACTACCTGGCAAGCCCTGTGGTATAGTGGTATCTCCTAAGCTGCCAAGTGAGAGGCCTGAGCTGGGGAACGATACATACGTCCCTAGGCTCGGAGGCTGAGCTTGCTGCAGAGATGATGTGCTTGGTAGTCTTGAGGGTGGAACATGCCAATCATAGCACTCATATGCATCCCGATGGATGTTCTACAGAACAAGTTTGCTATCAGCTCTGGAGACAGCTGCCTGTTTGCCTGCCCACCTCTTGGCTGGAAGTAAGGTGCCACTATGGCTGGCACTAAAAAGGGGGGAAGAGGAGGGGCAAAGGGTAGAAAGTGTGTGTGGAAGGGAAGAAAGGAAAAAAAAAACAGGCACCACATTAAAATATACATCTTTCTCTCTTTTAACTGTGGAATACTGCCATCTCCACAGGCTTGGCTTTTGGGAATTTCAAATGCCACTCTAGCTCTGGAAAGCCTATTCCCTGAGGTCCAGGATCTTTTAACTATGAAAAGAGCTAGAGAAAATCCTACTGTGAATACTCAGGCACTCTGCACAGCATGTGCTCTGGCTCCAACCTGAAACTTGTCCACTTTTCTATTTCCTAAGACTTACCCCTAAAGAAAAAAAAAGTACCGTGCTTTTTCAAATAAATTTTAAAAATGGACAGCAAAAACAAGCCTATTTCTGATTAAAAAAAAAAAAAAAAGTTGTTTAGCACAAATTGTTCCTCCATCATTATACATTTGCTTACTTTGTCTCCGGAATCAAAGCAAGTCAGAATGTTAAAAGCTCTTCTTGCCCAAAACATGACAATTTTGTGTACACGCAGGTCCAAGTACAGAGATGTATAGCTACATTTGTATTGCCATAAAAATGCACTGAAAATCTCTATTAAACTATGCAAAAAATCAAAGCTTAAGGACACTCCATTGCTTTTCTTTACAAAACACTACTAGACTGTACATAGCAAGCTAAACTTCTGCTTTCAAAATTTCAGTTACCTAAAGATTAATTTGGAAGGGAGCAAATACAACTTGCCATGCTTACTACATTAAAATACCAAGAGGAGTAAATTAAGGTTTCATGCTTAAGAATTACAGCAGTACTAAAAGAAGCCAAGCACAATCCTTTTGTTGTCTTAGCCAATTAAATACTTCACCTTTAAAAAAAAAATCCACAAAAGGACAGCATATATTGTTAGTTCTCACTTTTTACACATAGAACTTGAAAGGCACATTTTTACCTGGGTTCCTCATCTTTTGGTGAACGTTTAGGGCAGTACTTCTTAACCAGATTTCTATTAAGGAAGAATAAAAAAATATGCTATTTTAGAGTCTCTTTTGAGAAGACACACATAGAAAACTGCATGAACAAATTATTTATGTTTCATGTTCTATGAACAAATCTATTCCTTCTGTCAACTTAGAGGGGTCCTTAGATAACACAATGCAGAAATCTACGGTATTATCGAAGTCTTAAGTCACTTTGACCTAAAACAATACGTAAATATTTTAAAACTTCTATTGCAGTGACTAGATACAAAATGCAGAGTTGTTTATTAAACATCCTTTTCACACATGCAGAAGGCAGCAGCAGACGAGGACAAGGCCAATGTATGATCACTGTGTACCACACAGACAGTGCACACTGTGTGCTGTGCCCATGAGCACAAAACTCCATGCCTGAATTAAGCTTTGAGTGTAGATTCAGGTCACGATTTTAACCACAGTATTTCCAAATCTTCAATAAGGACATATCCAGAACAGGAGAGGCAATGTCTCTTTTCAGGCAAAAAGTTTTACAGTTTGTCCTACCACCAGCATTGCAAATATCAGGATTTTAGAAACCAAACAAATCTCTAGAAGACAATCCACAGGACCAGCACTTAACACAGTATCACAGTCCAATTTTTGAGAGCATTCATATGAAATAATCTGCTTATCATAGAATGCAGGGAAAAAAAAGGAATGGAGGAGTTAAGAGAAGATTCTAGGAGAAAAAAATCTGGCATGCATGTTGTGTATTTCATCCCACTGTCACTTTGTCATTTCAGCTGTTACAATTATGAACTACCTTACCATTAAAACAAGGCTGCTAATTCTGCTTTCATCTAAAATAGCCTTGTACAATTTCTCCAATCCATTTATCTGGAAGTCATCTCTATGGTACAAGAGCCCACACAGTGAAATTATGGCCAGTCACAAAGCAGACACCAAAATATGAGCAGGGAGTTGGTGTGGAAATAGTAAGCTTCCATCTTATGTCTGTTTCTATACCCTCTGAGACTATAACCAAAAAAAGCTCCTATGATAAGAAAGTCAGGTCCTTTTTATATCAATATGTACTGAGAAACAGAATAAACACTGACCTTTTAAAAATTATCAATGGATTTTATAGTAACCTCCTTACTGAGGTTCAAGCAAGAATTTCTTCTCACTATCCCCAGAACCCACTGCCTGTTGTAACATTCTACTTGGTAGGGATTAAATACACACATTTTGACAGGAAAATGCATAAACACAAGTAATAGAAAATAATAATAATAATAATATTCACTAAGCAACTTCCCTGTGTTCCATTTTCCCTTAAATTTCTGCTTTGCTCCTCAGTGCTTATTAATGCATAGGAAATTCCTAAAATTAATCTTATTATTATTCAGAAGGTGAAATGCATAACACACATACAATGCTGTAGCTAAGCAACCATGCATGAGCCTTTTCAAGGGAACATTTTCAGAGTTGTTAAAATTGAAAAAAGAAACTACTTACTAAAGCCATATAGTCTAAAATGGCAGGAGAGAAGGGTCATAAATACAGATTATTTACTAGCATGCTGATTTCTGTTCTGGTTTCATTCTTTAATGCAATTGTTTATTGTTTCTAGAAAGACAAAAATATTATATAATCCTTTCTCTTAATAACAGTCGGTTTCATTAGTCAATCCTGTCTGCCTTTGGACCAAAGGGACATACAGGTTTGAGACACTGTGATCAGGATTTAACAGCACAAGGTACAGCAATCAAAGGCAATGAATATGAAATGACAAGCAAATGCAGATTTTAAAGATCAAAGAAAAAGCCAGCGTTCATGTGAACAATTAAGCCTAGATGGTTTTTCCCGTAAGTGAATACCAATACCTAATCAAAACAGAGATATTAATTTTAAATCTTTGAAAAAGCGCAGGTTGACAAGCAGCCAGTATGAGCATGGATTTGAAAAGTGAAGCATTATTTCAAAGAGGAGCCAGCTTTTAAGGGGGCACAACATTCTCTGACATTTTAATGTAAACCCATGCCTAATTCTTGGAATCCAAATATGGATCTGGACTAGTTTATAAGAAAAGTACAAGTAATTGCTGACCATCAGAACAGAAACAAGTCTACAAGATTGTTTTGCTTCCTTGGAAAGGTGCAGCTGATGACATTTAAATCCTCTTTGGGAGTAACATTTTCATGACTTCTATCACACTGTTTTACAGCCATTTGGAAGCATATTTCATACAGGATTATCCACATCCAATTGTGCTGCTCCTGTAATTTTATTAATCTCACCTCTTAGTATAAACTGGTCTCAGGTCAACACCAGAGAGGTAGGAACCTGATTTTTAAGAGAAGTACCACCTCAGTCAGCAATGCAGAAGTTTCAAAAAGCACTCCAGCTGATAAAAATTACTTGCAGTCACGTACATAGGCCATTTACACAAAATTTTACAGACATGTAAAAAATTGTGTTTACCAACTCAAAACTAAGTTTTCTTCAGTCAATATAGAACATAAAGAACAGAAGCAGCAGCATCAATATGGCACAATTTCTATTAAGGTTGCAGCTCAGGTACTCTGGTATCTGCTTATACTAAACCACTACAGCCTCTATATCATATTACAAATGAGCCTGGTAACAAACATGTTTTGCTTTCATAAGTACCTAAAATTGCAGTAAGTACTGAAAAGCATTTTGTATTTATACGTAAAGTAACAGTTTCAATATGATTCTGTCTTCAGTGATTGCATAGCAGTATTATGGGCTGGGTAAAAACAATTACAATTAACTGTATTTAGTAACATCTCATAAGAAAATGTTTTAACTGGAGCAATGAATCTTAAAAAATTGTAACCTGGAATTTGAGCTTACAAAGTTGAATATCCTTGGTACTATTAAGAAATCACATGTTTAAGCTTATGGAAACATGACTATTAAAAAACCTGCCACAACCATATTTGAATAGTAATGAACAGTGTAAAATCTCAGCTCCAACCAAAGGAAGAGAGTTTTGAGAAATGATCACCTGGTGATAATCTGCGTTCCCAACTTTACATTTTCAAAAATATTTCCAAGACAATGCATATAAAAATGTAGAAAGTGTGTCTCAGTTTGACTTAACATATGCATATACTAATGCTATATTTATAAAAATACCACTTATACACAACAGTATGCAGAAGAAACATGAAAAATAGATTTGATCAGAGTAACCAGACATCTCCAGAGATCACAACACACAATTTTAATGGGCAACAAACAGCTCAAGAACGATCAAAGCTATTTGCTTTAAACCAACAAAAGAGAAGCTGACCATGTTCAGAAATTTCATTCCAAGGCAGTTTCATCTCCAGTTGCAGGTATAACCTGTATTACTGCCTAACATCACAGAAAGTGGAACTCCTCTGTCTGCTCAAGTGTCATAATGGTTCAGGGAGGAAGAAAAGGGAGTGAACCTCCAGAATTATTTTGTGTGTAATCATGTGGAAGTAAGCAGAACAGATCTTCACCATGCCCCTTTTAAGAAACAATGCTGATCAAAAACAGCATCTGAGAATTCAATTTAAAAATTCAGTCAAGAGCCCATTAGTTTGGCACATACTAAATCTAATTTTTTCCAATTACAAAATATAAACAAATTAAACAATGATATCATTAAAATGGAATGTGTTAATGTACGTGTACTGTGCAATATCTTTGTCCTGATTCACATCCCTGTAACTCAGTAACAGCCTATCATAACTTTTGCAAACCTTGGGGTAACACAATACATTAGTTGAGACTTATACCACACAAAACTTAATTACACTTGGTCCCTTTTTTTTCAGACCACATTATATTGCAGACAAAGACAAGACAAGCTATGTAGGGTGTTCTTTTTCTTCTCCACAGACAACTGAGGATTCCTCAAATTCTCTTATAATTTTTTCAGTATCAAAGAAGAATAGCGACAAATGACTGTAACCTAACACCAGCATTTGGACAAGTTACCATTCTGGAATTACGTGGCAACCATAAGCTGCAACACCTGCATACAGTAAGAATATAGTGAGTTTCCTCAAACAGCTCTTCATGTGCTGTTCATGCATCACTTGCCATCTCCTAGAAGACTTGGAAGGGCTGTTGCACCTGGGAAAGTCTCATCAATAAGTTGTGAGAGTATAAAGAAAAACGAAGCTTTCAAAATGCAAGGGTATACACAAAGTGAACGTGAATTTCTGCCAGGAGACGGACTCTAATTTGTGAAAACTGTTATGAAAAATTCACTCAAGTTTTCATCCTTGGGTTTAAGTCTATGAGAATAGATCCATCAATGATCTCAACAGAATGTTCATCATGGTCAAGGCAGAAAAAAATACCACCAACCATCACTAGCTTTACCTCCTGACTAAACTTGGCATTTCTTGGTCTCCCAACCAAGCACCAAGAGAGCCATAGGAGCACCAAGAGGTGACCACTTGCTGTACTGCTTATATTCACTAAACAAGGGCATAATTTATCTCAGTTACCAATTCATTATGAAAAGATTCTCAACACTCTGTTTTTCAGATCGTTTTTCATTACAAAAAGAAGAAACAGTAATATAATAGAAATTTCCATTAGGGATATTAATATCTATCTCACAGGCCATATGCTGCCAACATTAAAATTCACCAGAACCACAGTCCATTCCACAAGATCCTCCCTCTCAGAACTTCCCAGGAACAAGATGCAAGATGGCCAACTCTTCTGAAGGTGACAATTTTGCTTGATCTCAACCCCCCCAGGGCCTCATAACTATTTTACATAATTAAAAACAGTGAGTGTCCTCAGGAGGAATGATGGCTGAAATCAAGCTGTTACCACAAGACACTTCACAACAAAACAACCACGTCTCCTCCAAAGAATACATATGCAACAATATCAAAGAGTAGCTTCATGAACTGGTCTACTGGCAGAAACTCAGTCACCCTGTGACGCGTGTGCTGTCCAGACCCTCGTTGGAAGCAGGCAGGAAGTGCATGCATGCACTGTATAACGTGTGTGCAGCAAGACCTGTGCTTCCCAGAACTGTCATACTTACTGCACAGACAGAGTCACTCCAGTCATCCGACAGAAGGGTACTCGACAAAACTCTCATTTTTGAAAGACACTTCGAGAAAAACCAATAGTTTTACCCAGAGTAAAATGCTGAACAGAGAAAATTTCCTATTTTTAGTCAAATCCTTAAGTAATAATGTGGTGTCTCATCTTGCTAGCTGTGGAATGAACCTTTAAATACAATTAAGCAAAATGGCATTTGTTAATACTATTTAAGGAAAAGTTCTCAATAGATCTGTGGAAATAAAACACATTCCTATTTTTAAACAGACAACTGAAAATAAATCAAAACGGGGCTGCAAACTGTGCCATACATGCTTCCAACTTTACTTCCTCAAGTTCTTCTATACAAGCTTTGGAAAAGTAGTATTTATTTTCTTCCTTTTAAGAAAAAAATTCCTTCAGTAAAGCAATGGGTTATTACATTAGGTGACTATATACAACTGGATGAAAAGAAACTGATAAAGAAATCAAAAAGCAGCCCAGACAGAGAACATCCATATCCTCAGCTGTGAACCTCATTACTGTATTTATGAGGAAGGGTTCCTTAGCTCTCTATCTGGTGACAATCTATTTTGCAAATGATGAGAGGATAGAAGAAACCACAAGAGAGAAGCTGCTATCAGTTTCAGTCTGACAAGGGTAGGCAGCAGCTTCAGCTGAATCCCCAAAGGAATTCGCCAAAGACGATGGTGAAGGCAAAGATGGCATTGAAGGCAAAGTTCACAGGAGAGTCTTACTTTAAATTTTGTTCTTCAAGCACTTTTGTTCTTCAAGCACCTTTTGGTAAAAATCAACCTACTTTATTCTGAAGAAATAACTTTACCCTGAAGCAGCCATTTCATTGCTGCTAGTCTCCTTTTATGATCCCTGAAGGGAAATTCCCATTGGACCTTAGAGATGTTTCACTTGGCAGCTATAAAACAGAGGGAAGGCAAAGGGTGGCTGGGTTACAGTCTCACCCAAAGGGACAGACCTGCCATGGAGAGGGCGTGCTTTAAGGACAGGAAGATCTGCTGTTTTCTCAACTTCTACTCAGTTATTTCAATCAGATTTCTTAACACAATGTAGTGTAGCTCTTGCCAATTCAACATGAGAAATTAATTACTAGCAGAAGTGCACACACATGTAGATACAGATAACGCACGTTACAGCAAACGTGCTGATAGTCAGTGCACAAGATCACTATGGTTTTCCTTGTTTAGAATCTTTAATTTTAAGTCTTAAATCTTTTAATGCAAAGATATGAAGGGTGGGTGGGAGACAAGAGTGGGACAGAAGGCAAAAACAAGCAAGCAAGTGCACACCCAAAGATAATTTTCTGGTTTGGACTGGTCTGTCGTGAAAACAACTAGTGATCTAATTCACTCTGTAAATGAAAAACAGTCATTAATCATGACATTTCATTCTTGTCCATCATCTGATACAGTGATTTTAAGTAACTGTTAAGATCCTATTGCAAAGAAAAAAACTTACCTCAGTTGTTTTGCATAGTTTTGCTCAATTTCTATCCTTTCTTTCACAAATTTTGCGTATTTCTCCAAGAAGTCAATGCCCCACTGTGTATGCTTGTCCAAGTTATCAAACTGATCCTTTAAGAACAAAAGGAAACAAAATTACCCAGAATTAGTTAAGAATCACAGCAGCACCAAAAATTACACATAATTTATTTATAAGTTGTGCTCTGAGGGAATACGTGCTACTTGGATAAAAGTTATTTGAGTTATAAGTCAGTCAAACGTGTCTATCAGCCATATACCAGAGCAGTAGGTTTCATGTGCAGGAACAGAACTACCTCTTTTTGCAAAAACAGCTCTACATATTTGCACGTTAAACTGTAAGCAGTCTTTGATCACTTTCACAACGCAAATCTGTCTTTCTTTCCTCTCAAAATCCTTTATTTCAAAAGTGGATCTTTTCCACCAAAAGACATAACCAAAGATCACTATTCGATAAATAAGACACTGCTCACAGAAGAGATGTCTGGCAGTTTTGAAACACAAGAAGTTATAACTTCATTGGATACAAAAACCTATTTTCACTCTTAGGACCACTGAAAGAAAAATAATATAAATTTTAGCTGCATGACTAAATTGGGTGTAGTCTGCATATCAAGAACATTTATTAAATCAAAACTATATACACAGTTCGTGATCTGCTCTAACAGGAGATTCCAAAGAAAGCAAACCTGTCTTTAGTAATTAAGAAAGTTATAGCAAAGTAAAGACACAAAACAAAAAGGAGGAACAGTCAAAAATAAACTCAGTTTCAAAAACAAAGTTGGGGAATTTTTAATACAATAAACCATCTTCAAAACCAATCTTTCACTGCACTCTGTACTGATCAATAGGTGGAGGATACACTAATTAGGACAGGTTAAAAATTTAAAAAACAAGTGGAAATATGGGGGGTAGGAATTAGGCAGGAGAAAACAAAGGTACAAAATACAACCTAGGAAACATTTTTAGCCTAACACATATTTGCACTTTATGCTACAAAAATGTACCACAGTGGAAAAATCAAGGATTTTCAGCTTACAATAGCATCCAAAATAATTTTTTTCTTAGCAGTTATTTAGTAATCCAAAAAGACAAGTAACTGAAACATCAAAGTTTGTGTCCTGTGGAGGCTGAATCCAAATACACTTCACAGTAATCTTAAAACATAGAAAGTAGAAAAAGAAAAAAAGCTAAGAAAGTAATTAAGCTCCAAGTTCAATTAACTTACACAAAAAAAACCAGTGAAGGCTGTCTATCAAAGGCTGTCTCTTGCAGATTCAGTACCTCGCCTGAACCTAATGAATGATGTTGACGTCTAGCATTAGCAATTTAAGTTCAATTTCAACATGCAGTTGGATGATCTACAGTTATATCAAAAAATGCCATAAGATGCTGCAAGGCCTAAAACTGAAGGAAAATGCATTCACTTAAAGAGATACCAGGTCAACGCAACTCTATACAGGCAACAAAAATAAAAATAATGTAACAAGATTAGGGTTCTCTCACATCTTGCCTTGCAGGTCCCAGTATCCTACACCACAGACTAACAACCACAGCCATTAGTGCCCTGAACACTTCAGTCCAATGGCATGCAAGTACTGCCAACCCAAACCATCCACCCTGTTCCACCACCAGCCTCTGCTCAGCCTCTGCATCACTCTCGCCACCAAAATCACAACCACTTTCCCTGATCGGTTTCACCACAAAACCACATAAACAGCCAAGAGATGGGAGCGGGACTGAACACAGCACTTCAATGTATTTGATGAACCATGGCCCATATTTCATATTATTCTGGTATGTGCACTCTACACCAACGGGACATTTCCACTTGAAATAGCTTTGTGAAATAAAGTGACATTTCTGCTACTGCTTTTAGAGAAGCTGCACATGCATTGTTTGAATGTGGGAATAGGGAAACAGTCACCACGCTGCAGTGTCAAACCACATTTGCAAATATGCATAAAAATACATCAATCTCAAGAAGCCTTTCTTTTTTATACTGCACTCATTTGTGTAATTACTCTTACAAAATTAACCTAGCATCCTGAGGTAGTTTCTAAAAGGTGCTTCTGGCATGAAGTCAATACCTAATACCATTAAGAACTGACTTCCTTCAGCACACAGCAGAACAAAGCCTTTGCTGTCCTACTTAGGCTCTTTAGACCACAGAGTTCTCATTTGCTGCTAAGGTTTCATTAGCATTAGGGAACACCACATTACTTATGTTTCCAAACATGCAACCAGAGACGGCGGCTTTCCAAATATTTTGTTGAAACAAAAAAGGACTCCACTGATCAAGCTTCATTCAATATCCGCTACTAATAGGAAAATGACATTTGACAAGCCATCACACTTTACTACAAGTATTTTATGACTGACCACGACAAAAATTTTTTTCCCCTCAATTCCTCTTCTTCATCTGATTCTAGAAACAGTACGTTCTGTGCAAAGACAGCTTTATTGGATTATCCCACAGCTTCACAAGTTTTCAAATTCTCTATAGACAATAACCAAGTGAATTAAAGTCTGCAGTCACAAGAACCACCTTACACTGCTCTGTAACGCGACTGAGATAAATGGGCAAAAGATAAAGGCAACACCAATGAAGAAGCAACAGCAAGGGCCTTTTCAGAAAGGCTCCTAGAGGGGAGTCACAAATTTACTCATGGTCATTTCAGCCTCTCTCCAGAAGCACACATTTGAGCTCTGGGCCTTGATTAAGCAAAAAGCTTCCTTTTTATACCGGCACACAAGCAGCAAGTCTTCCATAGTGATACAAAGGAAATCAAATTAATGCACTGAGACACAAGACAAGTGATGTCTTCTACAGAAGAAAATTTATCAAAAATCAGGCAATGCTGTACAGACTAGAAAAATGACCAAATAGTTACAACGAAATTTAAGCCTGTAATTTCAAAATAAATATATGAGTGTATTAATTTGGTCAGCTCCTTTATAAGAAACATGAAAACTGCATTAACTAGAGATCAGCAAAAGGTGATTAAAAAAATCACATCCTACAGGATCTGGCAATCTACACCTTGATAATGAAGCATGTTCTCAACAGCATTTCCAAGCACACATATATTGCTGTTTGTCTGGTAACTGCCCACATCCCTTGGCAGCTGAGCAGACAACTTTTGTAAAAAACTTTATTAAAACTGCAGCTGACTATTATTAAAGCGATTAAGGTCAGCTAATGGATGGTGGCCCTAAGCAGAAACTGCCCACTCAGAAGTGGAATTTAGTCCAAAGTCTCAGCATTACAAACAAACAACTCTGACACTTGACAAGAAGTTTGTAGTAGGTCAGTAAAGACTATTGCAAAACAAATGTCACCTCCCTAAATTCTGCTTCCAGATTATTTGCTGGAACCACAACTTAATGTTACAAATACTTCAGGTTTGCAGGTCTAAACTTATCATGTGTTTGCAGATACCAGGAAGCTTTACAATAGTAGCAGCTGAAGCATCAAAACCAAGAACCAGCCTGACTCAAACCTGCACCCGAGACAAAACAGACTCTCCCAGGTTAAACTCAAGATTTGCTCTCCTCCTCTTACAGACACTTGTTTGTTCCCCAAAGGAGCCTCAAGAACCAATAAAAAGAAAAACACTGGAGATGTCTTCAGAGGGATGAGCATGAAAGGAATGCTACAGCATAAACACCAAACGTCTAGTCTTCCTAAAGCTAACAGTCCAGCCACTGGACAAGTGTGGAAGTTGAAAATAAAAGGCATTAAACAAGATCAAGATTTTTAAAGGGTTAATGTTTCCAGTTTTCATCCACGTCAGAAAGCAATTCTACTTGCATTAAAAGCTAGGATTGTAGTATCACACTCTGTAAAAAATCTTTCTGTTTCACTAATTTACTCTTATACAATATGTAAACTAGTTTACTGCATTAACATTGAATTGCTCTCGAATTAGTCTCCCATTTCACTGACCTCCAGACAATACAGTTGAAAGTTTTAAGAATCACATTAAACATTGAAGTACATTGACTTACAAGTTTCAGAAACCTATCTCAATTAATTGCAACTGTAATGTCTACTTAATAAAACATTTTATTTGAAATCGAGCTACTTTGCATTAATTATTCTACCATCATTTTATTCTCTATTGACTCAACTGTACATCATTACTTCCATACTTTTATCTGATGACAATTTTAGTCTGCAGTTACTCAAGTGATCTTATTTGCAGTTTTGGAGCACTGCCTCAAGATGAGGGTTTTTTCAAATTCTTTGTTCTCCAGGCTGCACAGCCAGTCTAAATTTCCAAGTCTGTGAGTGGGAGATTAAAAACTCAATCCTGTATTTTGCTCTCTGAATTCTTAACCCTTAAGCAGTCTGGTATCAGGAAATACATACTATGCCAGTGTTCAAAGCATGGAAAAGCAGGAATCAGGTCTTGTTCAGGGGAAAAACAAAATTCAAAGCACTTGGCATCAAAAAAGCCCCAGCACATTTGTGGATATAAATGTTTTATTTTATTAGCACTTTATGAAAAGCCATGACTTACTTAACCACACAACTACAAGTCCACAGTAAGCCAAATGAGAAAATGTAGGTGATTAGAGAATTTAATACCAATTTTAGCAGTTCTTGTTTACTCATTTAAAGCCCATGAGGGTTTATCAAATGAACCTGAATTATGGATAAATTTAAATGACAGGTTAAATTCTGCATAATGTCCTTTCTTCCTGCATGAGCAGCACTACAGAAGAAAAAAAGACTCAACTCTATTCAAGAAGTTAAATATTTTAAGTTACAAAACATTATAAAGTGACTACTTAACATATTAAGGTTTTATAAAACACTTATGAAATAGCTGAATTATTTCTATGAAACATTATGCACCTTTTGCTTGCCTCTTTTTTTTTAATTTTTTTTTTTTTTTTTTTTAGTTTTTTAGGTAATGATCAAGGCCTTCAAATGATTCACCATTTTACCTGGAGATATCTCCAAGTAAATTTCTTTATTTCAAGAAACGAAACAAAACAAAAAAATTTATTGTCGTGTCTGTACAAAGAAGTACCTGATGCGCTACATTAAAAATGATGGGAACCATAACCACCCATGAGTATATTAATGAGAAGTTACCAGTATAATATAGTAGACCTTTCCCTATTTGTCTTCAGGACAAATTAATTACAAAATCGTATTTTAATTAGAGCATGTTACACTCATCTACTTCTGACAATACATTTCAGTTTCTCTTCGTGGATACCTCTTCACTGTCTGTTTTTGGTTTCTACTTTTGTCTCTATCTTTATGCATTCCTGCTTCCTCTTCTATCTTAGAATAATGGCTCTTTTATTTTACTGTCTGAACTGATTATCATTTCTCTGTATTCCTGCCTGTTTGTTTTTATAATTATCAATTTGGTCTGGTCTTTCTTTTCTCCTTGCAACTGCAATGTGCTTCTCCCTAACAGGCAGACAAAAGCTGCTTCCAGCTAAACAGTACTTTATCTTTTCAAAACACCCTGTTAGTTTTACATCTGAAAACTAACAAAGAGCTGTTTCTATACCAAGAACAAAAAAGAAAGTGTTTTGCTTTTCTGCTTTCTACAAGTTCTGGATTGCAGCTCCAGACTAATCTGCAAATCATACCTCATTCCTCTCTGAAAACAATCTAGGTATTACAGCTAAGAGAGGGGAAAATGTGGCTGTGAGCAAACTTAAAGGCTAAGCGTTTTACAGACTAAAAGATTAATATCAATTAGAAAGTTCAGTGCAGCAACATCAAAAGCCTTAGCAACACTGGAAATAAAGCAGAGGCACTCAGACTAAGATGAGAAAAAAAAAGTTACAGGGCCATACACATAAATTAAACAGTACTTCACATTTTAATTTCATATCAAAACAAAAGTTCACTATAGATTGTACAGGCATATGTACAGGATACTATGAAGAAAATCTACTAGTCTTTTTGAGACATGAAAAGTAATTCCTAAAAAGAAATTCTGAAAACAGTTTGTAGGTTGACCTTCAGGACATGGAGCTACTTTGCTTGCAAAAATTAAGACACTGGTACTAACAGTACACTATGTTGTAGCTTGAAAATATTTAAGTGAGAAACTCTGCCAGAAATGCACAGTGCCTAATGTGCAAAAGGAAAACAACAGTAAATAAAAAAACCACTTTTAGCTGCACCAAAGACTAATTTGCTCTGAGGAATAAAGAATTAACAAATTCATAGCATCATCACAGTATGAAAGATCCATTTGCCTGTTAAGCTTTAGCATATATTTTTAAAAAGCAGTATCACTGTCAACTTTAATTTTAAAAAGTCAATTTCTATGATTAGAGAAACATTTGCATGATAAAGTAAGCAAAAAAGTGTACTGAACCACTGGAGATCCAGCCATGCTGTAAGATAATGCATACAGCAAGTCAGGTTTCCAAAGCAAAGCTAAAAATGGATAGCTGCAATTGAGGAAGAGACAGACAAAGACTGTTTGTCTCCATAAAGATGTCCTCAGAGCAGCAGCAAAGGAAATGCTTTGGAAAATTTAGACTAAAGTCAGGTCTGGCAGGAGGGGATATCTTGTTTGAGACCTAACAACTCCACAGGTGTGACACATTTATTTTCCAGGAAAGGGCAGGAATCTACCGCAGACAGAATATGAATGGAAACATTTGTGACTGCTTTTGAAAGGAGCAGCCATAGCTACAACAGAATCAAGTTCTGCTTCTGGAGATTAGCAGATCAGCTGAAAAACATTAGAGATTACAGCTGTGCATTCCAGTTCACCCGTGCCACTGAATGGATCAGCTGGACTAATCATTAGATTTTCACAGAAATAGTTTCCTACCAGCGGAGTAAACTGACTGAAAGAGCTCACAACTGGGACACTGAAAGCAGCGTTAAGAGAGGAAAGGAACACGCTGCCACAGAGGGTATCAACAACCACCCCTATTTGACCTGTTAATGAATCAGCTCCAGAATTCTTCAGTTAATAGATGGTCACATTCATAAGAAATAGAACAGTACATTTACCTCACTGCATCATGATATAAACTTAAGTAAAGAAAACTTCACTTGGTTGTAGCACCTACAGGTCAGCTCTCTTCTCTGAAGTGACTCCGCTCTGCAGTTCCATGGCACGCTCAGAGCCTGCCACAAACTGCAGGGAGGGCTATTTCCTAAACACACCATTTCTTCCTCCTCAGAAGTCCTACCAACAAAGAGTGTAGCAGCCAGAACAGTTCCAGGCATCCTTCCTCTCTGCTACTCATCACAGCCTCTTCACATTGTGCTTGTCAATGAACAGGTTCTTCACTGTGTGTGCTTATCAGCTTTAGCATCTTTACCTGCAAGTTAGGAAGTAGGTAAGTACTGTGTCCCAAGCAATCAGGTAAGGGTGCTCCCTTACCACAGCCACTTGAGAAAAATAAAAATACACACACTCACATGAAGTAAATATCACTAGAATACGAGCATACATAAAATATAGACCAGGAAATCCTACTCTGTAAACTGGACCAGAACCCACTCACTTAGCTTTCAATCATCCCCTTAATTTCATTCAACTTTTAACAGGGAAGAACTTTTTTTTAAAGAAACTTAACCAGATTTTTTTCACATATGTTCTTAATAGAGATTGTTAGAATACTTGAGTCTTATCTGCATTTGAACCAAAGCTTAATTCTGAAACACATAATTCTTCACCCAGTTCTATTTTAAGCTTAATTCCCACTTTAACGCACAACAGACCATTTTCAAACATCTCTATCCAAAACAATAGCAGAGTACAAACCATATAAATATATTTTCAAGCATTATTGGATTAAAATAGTTGCCATCTTAACACAGGGGGAGTATTACACTTGTCTTGTATATACAAAGGACGTAATTACGTCCATTCCCCTAAACACCAAGAAACCTTATTTTCACCATAGCCAAGCCAGAAAACAGGCACTTCCTGAGTCTTTTGGGAATGGCTGAAGGCTGTTAATAAACAGACTGAAGCATAAGTACATTTTAGTCCAGTTATGTCACTTGAAAAAGGAGACAGGAAGACCAAGGTTAACCCTAAATGAAGTAAGTGCAATATGATGCATCGCAGTAAAAAAATGCTATTACTGTTTGTACAGCACTTAGAGATGCTGTTGCTCATTACAACAAATAGATGGAGAAATTCCCATCTTTTCTACAAGACTAGAATAACAGATTATAAAGCAGTGAGGCTATAGATCAATGAAGCAGCAGAATACCAAATTTACTGTATGACCAACAGCCATGTGAGGCCTCATGTGAAGCAGAAGTTGTATGCAAAAGCAGCACATTTACTGCATGATTAATGGTAGCCTACAGAAAATCTGCAAGAAAAAGGATCTGGCTTGGAAAACACTGATGCAAGACTTCTATTTCCAAAAAATTGTGTAAAGAATCATTTATTTCTTCAGTTACAAAATATTATTACATGACTTGACACTCTATGTACAAGGTGAATGTTTTAGTGCATAACTGAAGAACCCTTGGTCAAACTACTGAAAACTTTCAAAACTTTTAAATGCCTCTCTATCAATTACAGATACTTCCACAACATTATTAAAAATGCATCCACAGGAGACTGGCTGAGCAAGCAACCCTGTCTTGCACATGTGACTTAATCTATTTTTGCATTCTGGAGGATCTGTTTTTAAAAAACTTGTAGAAACAAGAAAGGGATCTCACCTACTGAAAATGTCTTCAGTGAAGGGTTAAATTCCTGCTCTGGCCAGTCTGGAATTGCATCTAACAAGCAGAGTATGCACTGTTTTTTTCCCTCTCTATACACTAAGGGAGTGAGCAGTGTGCTCAAGACAAGAAGGGAGTGGTCTCAATGTTACAAAGCAGGGCAATAGGGGAAAGATGAAGCGTTTGCACACGGAATATTACAGAACACCTAGATGCCCTACATCACAAATTCAGAAAACAAGATCCACCAGCTTTTCATGTGCACACACAACTCTGTACAAACTGTATTACAACATGTCCAGCTGCAATACCATGAAACCCAGCTTATAATGCATTATTAGTGAGTTTTACTGAGCTACAGTATTTAAAATAACTTAGTTTGCATACAACTTAGAGGCTATACTATAGACTTCGCTGCGGTTCAGAACTATAACAGGACCACAGCTCTGAACACATCAAAAAGCCAAGATTGCCTGATACAAATTTAAAACAAGGAAGTACTTTCTGCCAGATGGGGGAGGTGAAAAAGAAGGGAGAGTGCCAACTTCCCTCTCATCCAAATATCACTTCCTTGTATTTATCTGCTCAGTTATTACATAGACCGTAAGATACCATTTTAAACTGACTTAAAAACGATAAACTGTTTAACAAGTATGGTGCACAAATCCCAGGCTGACAAGTGAATTTAGTGTGTTTCATACTGAAAAGATGCATATTTAGGCTTTGTCTCAACAGAATAATCAGAGGGAAAAGAGCCTGTCTGGTATGGGTTGAATCATATCGTTCATCATTCTGACAATTAGGACAAATATAGTGTAAGAATTCTATACAGAAACCAGGCACTGAGTATCACCAGTAGAACTTCACCATTTCAACACACAGAGAGCAAGGTATATCCATGGTAAATTCCTTCTAACTTTCCTCATATGCATTTAATGAAGGTGCACATTTTTTAGAACCTTAAACTCATGTCAACAGTTCCTTAGAAAACCACATTTCCTGGCACTATTTCTACACAGCAATTGGAGGGAACAATGAACTCATAAAATCAAACTTACAGCACAAGAACAAAACAAACATGTCCCGCTCTTAACTTTTAGTTAATTTCTCACAATAGGTGTAATTACAATACCCAGTAAACCTACAAGAACTTGGTACAGGAATCATATATAGTGGATCTTCATACTTGCTCTTCTAAATCACTCAGATACCTATACAGAGGTATTGTGGTCAGCCTTCAATTTTAATGAATTAAATCATTAGCCTTTTATGGTGTAGGAAGAGCTGCAAATACTAACAGAGTTAATCACCACGGACTGTTCTGAGCACACTCCCCACTACAAGGGAGCAGACACTGTTCAATATTTCAGAAGAGCAGAGATCATGGGACCAGTTACGTAAATAGTTACAGAACTGGAAGGCTGTTAACTGATTTGCCACATGCTGTTTGTTTTTGTCAACCCAGTGAACTAGGGGATTTTTCTGTAACACATCCTACTGTAAAGTGAACTTCCCTTTTCAGTATCACCTGTGAATATACTTCAGTGTTCAAGAGAAAGACTACAGGAGCCACATCTTTTTTCCTTCACAAATATCTTGCTAACAACAGTAAATACTTTTCAAACTTGATTATAAAACCAGATCCATATACTTAACAGAAAATTTACATGGCAGTAAATTAGAACCTTACTCTCTTCTTTGGAACACTATTTCCGATGCAGATAAATACCCTGAGAGAAAACAAACCAAACACACACACACATACACACACACAAACCCCAGCAACAACAAAACAACACCCAAATCCAAAACCCAAACCAAAACCAACACCTCCCCTTCCCCCCACAAGTCCTCTATTTGCAATGGAATATACTGTAGTCATTGTTTTTAAAGCAAAATTCATAGTAACATTAACATAACTGAATAAAGAATTTAAACTAAAACCAGATGTTATTACTGGCACCTTAAAAACAGTGGAATTTTTCACGTTTTTTTGATTCAGATAACATTAAAATGTAACACAATTGTGCTGTGTATCAGTTTCTCTCAAGAGTTTTTAAGATATGAGCCTAGAAATATACTGCAAAGTCCTCCTATATTTCACCAGACTTGAAAGTCATAACCTTTTTTGTAAGAATAACATTAAAATTATTCATAAAACCTTTATTTTCTAGTAGAAATGTAGTTCCTCTGATAAAACAAATCGTACAAAAACATATACTGTTTCATTTCCAGGTTAGCAAGATATTTTCCTTTAAACTACAAAGGAAACAAAAAGAGTGATGTAATTTAACCGTAAAAATATGCACTCCCATTACAAAAGTTACAATTTCAGAAACGTAGAACAACCCTATTACAGCATATTTGGACACTGAAGTTGCATACACAAAAGCTGAGTACAAACTTCAGCCTACTGGAAAAAAACCCCACATTTTTGAACTGTCATAGCTAGGTTCCTCATTCTTTCCAAAACATCTACAAAGTTCATATTCAAACCAGCTCATTTTCATACTGTTTCTATAATCCAGCATATTCAGAAGACAATGGGATCCATGAATATATTGTGCATCGCTCCAGGAGCTCCACACTGAAAGCAAGCAAATGTATGGCATAATCAGTTCCAATACTTCTGAAGCAAGACAAATAGTACTTGCACTCAGGGCACAAGCAAACATGAATGACTGGGTCACACTGGAAATAGTGACACCAGACCACATCAATTTCTTTTTGAGAGTCAAATGTACAGCCAATGTAGAAATTAAAAGGTAGTTCAGCAGAAACCTATCTTCTTCAGTTATTTCCTTCCTGATTAAACTACTAAAAATAGAAGGCTATTCACACTAAAATCCAGTGGAGATCCAAAAGGTACAGATGACCAAGCACCAAATCTAGGTACTTTATCTGTGACTGAACCTCAGGGTTTAAAACCGAGCCCAGAATTTCCAACTGATTTATCAATGACTTGCGTGAAGGGGCAGATGCCTCCTCAGCACGTTCGCTGCCCACACAAAGCTGGGAGGAGAGGCCGATACCCCCGGGGGCTGTGCAGCCCTTCAGAGGGACCTCACAGGCTGCAGAGGGCAGGAGAACATCTGAATGGAGCCTCGGCAAACGGAGGGTCCTGCCCTGGGGAGGAACAACCCCAGGCACCAGCCCAGGTGGGCACCAACCTGCTGGGGAGCAGCTCCACGGAGCAGGACCTGCGGGTCCCGGCGGACAGCAAGCTGTCCCTGAGCCAGCGGTGTGACACTGTGGCCGAGAAGGCCAATGGTGTCCTGGGGACTATTATTAGGAAGAGCATTGCCAGCAGGTCGAGGGAGGTGATCCTGCCCCTCTGCTCAGCCCCAGTGAGGCACACCTGGACTGCTGTGCCCAGTTCTGGGCTCCTCAGTACATGACAGACATGGAGCTCCTGGAGTAGGCCTGGCAGAAGGCAACAAAGATGATGGAGGGACTGGAGCATTTCATGAGGAAAGACTGAGGGAGCTGGGGCTGTTCAGCCGAGAGGAGATGACTGAGAGGGACCTCATCAGAGTCTGCCAGTAACTGAAGGGAGGTGTCAGAGGATGGACCAGGCTCTGCTCAGTGGTGCTGAGCAAACAGGACAAGAGGCAATGGGCAGAAACTGACGCACAGGAAGTTCCACCTGAGGTATGAAGAACTTCTTTACTGTAAGGATGACCGAGCACTGGAACAGATTGCCTTCCAGTCTCCCTCACTGAGATATTCCAGAACCGTCTGGAAGAAATCCTGTGCACTGTGTTCTGGGATGACCCTGCCTGAGCAGGGAGGTTGGACCAGATGACCCACTATGGTCCCTTCCAACCTTACCCATTCCATGATTCTGTGACTGAAACAGAAGGATCTTTGCCAGTTTCTCCCTCTCCTAATTTCTCAGGATCATTTTTTATTCTTCTAGTCTATTTTCTTTCAACTCTTGTTCATGCACTACTTCCCTTTTAATTCCTTCTTTAAGCCTCTTTTGCACCACTTACCCTTCTGACATAACTTCACTGTTTACTCCAAAAGCAGATACTGAGAACATTCTTCCTGCCCTAATAAAGAAATACTGTGGGAAACCAATTTAACAGCAGCATTTTAAACACTGTGTTAATTCTATACTCCATACAAAGCATCTCATTCCACCGATCACAGCCACAGAAAAACTGCTACTGCAGTAAATAATTACTGGGTTTCTTTCCTAATGACTGCTCAGCATTACCAAATCAGAAATAATAAAGAACAAAACAGTAAAAAAGTGCTCACCAATATACTGCAGACGTAGTTCAAAATTCAACTGCAGCAAGTACCGTAGATCAGAACAGTAATTTACTACAAATTCACAATGTAGAATCAAAGAATGGCTTGGGTTGGAAAGGACCTTAAAGATCATCTTGTTCCAAACCCCGTGCCATAGGCAGGGATACCTCCCTCTAGACCAGGTCACGCAGAGCTTCATCCAACCTGGCCTTGAACACCTCCAGACCTTTGTATTTGTACTTTGCTTTCAAAACCCAGTTCTCACCAAAGAAGCCTGTGAAACTTCACACTCCTTATTACACATTGACCTGGAAGTAGAAGAAAGTGGCAGTCTTCCTGTCACCTAAAGGTGCAACCTTCCCTGTATTTTGTCGTTGCCACACCACATTCATTATGCCCTGTATGGAAAACCTAATTATTTCCAATTTCATTCTTCAACACGAAGTGCTACTCATGTCTTTACTAAGCAGTCATTTCACGAAGTCTGCATGGAATTAAAACAGCAAAATATTAACCAATAAGTGATAAATCTCTGTAAATAATCTGTGATCTAGGAACAGTCAAATACTAAAGAAATTCTACAAACAGCCTCAAATATTGAATAAAACATGACATAATGAGAAAACCAAAAACCGTTTCTTTCATACTGAATAAAACTGTTACGCCTTTTATTACATTGACTATAAAACTGAAAGCATCTAATTGCACATGGGAGTTCCAACTTTGTTTTTAACATTACTAGCTTGATTAAAAAACACTGAAAATTGATGTTTCATATCTGGGGAGCCTTAACACTTTATATCTTAGCAAAAACATTTACAAATCAGTGATTAAAGCATGCCAATTTCTAATTAAAAACACATTATGATTTTGTGGTAGAAAAAATTGAAGCAAGTGCCTTTTCCCCAAGTATCTCTTTTTTTTAGTTTTTATGTCATTACATATCATTGTGTAAAACCATGCATATCTTTTAGAAAGAAAATTAGTAAAACTAAAATTAAATAAAATTAATCTGTAACAGTATTCTGAATTCAATGCATCTTTAGCATATAATGGAAAATTAAAGACATTCACCAGTCAATTACTTTCTTCTGAAGAGAATGATTTGGAAAGGAAGCTATTTGAAACTATTGTCCCCATCAGCCTCAGAGAAATAATAAATATTTAAAACATTCAAAAGACCAATTATCAAAATACATTTGACTAAATTTTGATTGTTCTTCTTATGGTATCACATGCCATATCACAAAACAGCCACAGGAAGGATTCATTTCCCTGATGTTTTAAAATGCTTCATAAGAATATGCAAAATTACTACACTTTTACAGAGCAGAATGCATAATTTACATTAAAAAAATCACAACGTTAATTGCGAACGCAGTATTTGTTTTCCTATCATAAAAAAGCATGAAAAAATATTTAACTCATAAACTGAAATACATTAGGTATCTTGCACCACGATTAGGTATATTCACTACCCAGTTTCAAAGCAACTTAGTAAACTAAAACAAAGGCAGCAAAACTGAATAAAATAACAGTCGAGAATGTATTTTTATCTTAACTTGCCAGCGGTATCCTGAAACAGCTCTTCAGCAGTTACATTCTCAATGCAAAGTTTATCAGAATGCTTCTGTTCCTTTACTCTGAAGCAACTTCACTCTTCTGTGAATTGAAAATAACTTGTACAGGCTAGAAAGACTTCTATAAGGAGAGAAATACAGAAGAAAAAGATTGCTGCTTACAATTTGACCTTCCTATCGGAAAGATTCATCCAGAGAACTACACTTGAGCCCAAATCACTTAAATGAATATGACCATGATGTTAATGTCATGAAACACAGGTTAATTCTTGGTATTTCTTAAACCGCAAAAAGAAAACCTATACTGTAATACATTTTCTTTTCAGTTCCCTAACTTATATTGGAAATTGCTAAAAGTTTGGTTTTCAAATTAGATTTTATATACATGAACAGGAATCAATTCACATCAGATGTGTCCTGCACTAGTGGCATCAGTCCATTAGGCTGCCATGCATTTCGCATTACTCCATTAGGCTGGAAATACTCATTTGATATCAACCTGATGCAATTAGAGTACACTCCTGATAATAAAATTAAAGTTTCTTTTTTTCTGGTTACATAAAGGCAACCAAAAACTTTTATGCCTCGCAAGAATACATAGTAGCACAAAATAAATACTTGAATTGCTAGCATTCCACAAACCAGCTCCTTCACACAAACCAATGTATCAACTAGTTACTTCATAGAGACAATCAACAGTAACATGAGAGAAATTTAGAAATTATTTAATGCACTCTAAACTGTTGTGGCTCTCAGCATCCATCTTAAATGGCTGTCTCCAACATCAGTGTCATTTGCTTTACTTCCATGTTAAAATCATGCTGAGATGCCATGTACTAATATCTCAGCAATAATACTTTTAACTAAGCCATGTATCTGATTGATACAGAATTTTGTTGCTCAAGATTATTACAAACATTTCACATCAAGGACTCAACAATCAACTAAAATGCTAATTAAAATGTTGCACCCAAGCTGCAAAATAGTTTTCCCCTTTTCAACAAAGAACTGGAGAGACTACACAATACACTAATCACAACATCTGCAGAGTCATCTCTGATTTCTGAATCTCTGTATCTTGGAAACAATTCTTTTAACTTTTACAACTGTAATGCATAAACTAGTAATAGCTTTTTGCAATAAATAAATGTAATAGGTAAAGAACTCAAATGGAAACAAGGAGATTCCCAGGAAACTACAGCAGAAAACTGAGTAGCAATAAAACTGGGCCACAACACCAATAAAAGCACAACTAGTAGACAAATACTGATGAGAAATCAGACACGTAAAAGCATGGAGAAAATACTGAATAAAGGTTTTTTCCAAGATGTAACTTAGGATTCCTAATATTTATGTAGGGCAACAGGGCACCAAATGTAATTCAAATAAACTACTTGCAGCTGAAACAGTAAACAGTTTCCAGCCAGATGAATGTAATTGGATGAGGAATACTACCTTCTGTATCAGCTAGTATTAAATACAACTTTACCAGAAATGTCTTTTCATATACTGTCCTTAAAGTCAAAAGATGGTCTCACATAAACTGTACCTTTAAGCACCATCTAAAACGTATCTACCATTGTTTCCACTCAAAAGAGTTAAAGCAATAATGGCTACTGAAAAATGTTCTTCATATGGAAACACTGATGATGAAAACCTTCCGAAATACTAACATGAAAGCCTTCAGTAACACCTCTACAAGTGTTGCAGATGTTTTATACCATGTTACAGAGATGATACACACAGATCATACAAAGCCCAGAAGAAAACTGCAAACATCAGAATTGTACCCTAAAAGATGACCTTACAAATAGCTTTGTGTAACTCCTACTTCTTCATTGTTAACTTGCTATCCTCTTTATTCATCTCTTTTCCTCATAAAACAGAATACTAAGCAGAATACAGAAACCAATGCTGCTGAAGCAACTGAATGAATTGTAACACCAAAGAAAAAAGATATAATGAATAAAAATAATGTAAGAAGACAGTCTAAACAAACTAAAAATGGAGCAAGTAAATTGTTAGGAACTTCTAGCAAATAAAGATCAGAAGAAACTGTTTTCAGAACAAAGACAAGCAGAATCTGATGGTTAAAAAAGTTATTTAAGATGTTAGGGTGCCATTTCCTGCTATAAATTTGCTACTGGATTAGCTTTAGTGGCAGGGACTACTGAAAGATAAAGGATCCACCTACAAGCAAAGCCTCTAAACACCTTTACTATGACAGAAATACATAGATTTTTAGTTCTATTTTTCAAGTGCCCTTATCAGCTTCTTGCAAAATACAGTAATATTTTTTTAAATACTTCACGCAATGAGGTTAAACTGCATGCTGTGCTACTTTGAGATAATTTAAATCAACTGAAAAGAAATGAAAAATCTGTAAAGTGCTCTTGAAGAAACGCTTTAAAATTCACCACCTTCCTTAAAGAACAAAAACCCCTTTACACCACATGAAACATTGTTTGACATTGATTAAGAAAGGACAGCAAGAACCAACATACTGGAAAGCTACGCTGTCTTCGTAACAGATTAACTGGTAACAGTTCTGAAAGGATAACAGCAACATCCAAACAACTGTTAGATTAGCTACGGAGATATGAGAGCACGATCCTCTTCCCACAGTGAACATAAGTCAGCAAAAAATCAAACCTCTTTTCCAATGACATAATGAAGAAAAGCAGTCAGGAAAGCCACAAGTTTCAGGTTTTACTTACAGTCTGATTATGCCTGCATGATTAAAAGTTGAAGGGCTAAGTACAAAGTACCACAAATAGTTTATCAAGATCATAAGAAACATTTATATATAAGGTTTTCAAATTTACTATTCCAGGTTTTCCAGGATCCAGTATATATAAACTAACAGCAGTACTCCCACCTAACATGTGCATAAAGATCTGTATAAGCTCTCCTTTCAGAATTAAAACTCAAGGTTTAAACTTGAGTTTGAAGCACTGATATTCCACTGTACCTCATTACTGTAAAAAGCATGAATCCTGGCCATTCAGCACTATCAGCTTAAGACAATTGCATGTTTTCTCAAAAACTGCAAGGCATATTATACAAATGATGTCAAAATGTATTCATTACGCAGCCCACAATTACAGCCTTGTAAACCAGATAGAACATGGAAAAACATTTTATCTAAGAATCACTAGGCATAAATACCACTGGCATCTTATCTTTAACGCTATTTTAAATCTCTTAAGAAAATTACTTCAGTTCAACTACTGAAATTCCAGTGAAACTGAACAACAGCCCCTCAGAACCAAAATAATTAGAAGTCACTGCGTGCTAAGACATCCAAGCATTATAAGCAGGTAGCACACTCAGTCTAACACCGGGTTTATTTGCACCTACTATGGTTTGAATACACAGAGCCAATCCCTGGTTTTACAAAACTCCAATTCCAGTCCACTAACTGGATCATTCTTCCAGTAAAATCTTCTTGTTGCACACAACTACTCCTAGTTCCCTGTTTCCCTCTCCAGAATGCAGAACATAGAGTTGGAACTCAGAGAAATCACACTTGTATCTCTGAAGTGCTAGTGCAGGAGGAACTGCAACATTGCTCCTGGAAATATGATAATTATACTCCCTACCACCAATACCAAAGTGAAAATGGTTCTTTAAAAGCCATTTTGGAAAGAAGTTAACCTAGTTATTAGAAAGAGATCTTAATATTAACAGGGCCTCAAACTTGGGACATAAGTTAAAAGATCTAGTTTATGGGATTGCAAAACTTCTGCAGAAGTAACACCAAAGACCTCACAGCTTTTACGAAACAAAGAAGCAATCAAGATAAACCAAAACAAATAACCCACAACCCCTGTTTCCTCAGTCTCAACCCAAACACTTAATCAGACCAGCACACCTCTTGCTACAGAAGTAAATATTTGAGTATCATGTGGAGCCAGGATACTTCACAAAACTGCTCAGCTTGCCTCAGCAATAGAAATGGTGACATTTCTATTTAAGTGTCATAGAACTGTACAGTCTACATTCCCTTCACACTACTTACAATGTAGAAAAATCCCAAACATTTGGATTTTCCTGATAAGTTACTATTTATTCTCAAGAAACTAATTTTTCCTCTTTAAACATGGCATCTTCTTAGACACGAGACCTAACCAGATACTCCAGTCTGGTTTTTACCATTTTATTACAAAATGCTGAAGAACTTCTCAAGACAAGTTCATCCTTCTCTTGCCCTCCTCCAGACAAATTTGTAACACCTTGACCATACTGCCCAGAGCTTGAAGGTCATCATCTATTGTTTAGAAAATTTCCCAGATACTAAAAACCATAGTTACTGAGATAAAGGTTTTAATCAAATAGATTAATTACAAATACTTTGAAAGTAAAATTTTCATCATTCATATATCCAAGTACATATCCTTGTTCTTCTAACTCAGTTCATAGCAGACCAAAGCTCATAAGGCTGAAAAGAGAGCCATTAAATAATAAAAGAAAATAACAACAGTTAATTGTTGCTGATTTAAATCATGCTGTGCATCAACTACAAGCTACAGGTAAAGCTAGTCTGGAAATACTCCCTTTCTTAAAAACAAAAAAACATGCTTTGAAAATTTCCTGGTAATACAGTATTTCCTCTCAAGTACATTAATGAGTTTCACTGATCCTGTGTGATCTTTGCTCATAAAATGAACAAGTATTGGTAAAATTAAATACGTAAATGAGTACCTGCACTATTAGGGTCTAAATAAAGTAGATATTAGGAGCATGAGAGAACCCATATTTGGTTCTACAGAACAAAATTGTTTTATCAGTCCTCCTTAGTGGACCTTCAAACAGCTTTCCATTTACTAATCACAAATTTGAACTTTTGTTCAGGGAAAAACTACAATTAAGCATTTCATTAGAAAGCATATAATGTGCATCATATCTTTGCAATTACTGTACTTTATTGGTTTATAACTTTTATACTAAGGTCTCAAACAGTAACCTTTCTTTCACCTGACTATTTGACTTCTTTCCCAAATCTCAAATCTATGTTCATCCTAAAACTTGCTAAAAACTTCTACTTTTTTTTTTTAAGATCAGTCTCTTTCTAACCATTCCAGTATCTGCAATCTTTACGCATTCTCTACCCATCTCACTTCTCAACCAGACCACATCTTATTCTCTGGTATTGAGAGATTATCCTTTCACCCACACATTTCTTAAGCATTATCTCTTCTTGTCTCTTTGCATCCTTCTCCATCGCATCAAACATTAGCTTCTTAACCTCCCTTCACAGGGCTTTGCTGGTTGATTCCAGCTTATTACCTCATCATACTTTGCTTCTCCTGAGATACCAACACTCCTTTGCACATTTCAACAAGTATTTCCTGCATTCTCTTAGGCTGTTTGGTTGCTCAACCCCTGCAAACATGACAAAGGTCCACCCTACTGTTATTCCTCTACTTGCAAGGCTTACCAAAAGAAACAGTTAAGACACTGCAGTTGAGATCACTGCCCACTGTGCTGAACAATATTGGGGTTTGCACAACTCTCATTTGGAATGGCCCATGCTGGAACTCAAAGTCAACTATATTGTTGGGGATGCTCTTATACTGAGTTTGTGTGGAATGTAGCGCAACACGAGGCCACTACGTGACTAAGGGTACTAGGTACTACATCAATACAAACATAAAATATGCTCCAACAATTGATTACAAATGTCAAATGCCCTAAATATTCCTCTAATTGTGACTGGCTTCATAAAGATAAGAGAAAAAATTGCAGGACAATTAGACACCATAACAGATAGCTGAAACAGGAACAATTTATGCCTTTATTGTAAGGATTAAAAAGTGTTGGATACTATAAGCATTACGATTTCCTCTTCCAGAGTATTCCCCTGCTGTAGAGACAGACAACTGCATTGCAGCACAGGTGCTGTCTTGGGTTCACACACATCAATTATTTTCCCACTCACTGCCACAAGAAAACCCCATGCCACCCAGACCAAATGTTTATTTGAAGATAATATAAGAAAAGTAAAACATTATTTACTTTCTCTGAAAGAAATGAGGCATCTGGAGTAAAGACAAAGTGTACAAGGAGAATACCCATATTCAAAGGAAATGCCCTCCAATTACTCTACCAACCAGAATTTACAAAGTAAGGTTTTCACATCCACTTGAATTGGGCACCCATCTGAGAAAGAATCCAGCAATCAAATGCCCTGTTTCCAAAGGATTTACAAAGCAGATGGAAATCCAAAAGGCACACCCATCTTCATCACCTGTACTCACATCTGGTTGCCTCAAGTATGCCAAAAGCTAAGGCTGCCTCTCAACTCTCCAGTGCAATTGCTGTCATATTTCAGAAGTTCTTTAGTACTTAAATAACTCCAAACTCAAATCCAGAGGATGTCATCTCATTGCACAATGCTGAAAAAAAATCTTTTCTTTAATATGCAACTACAAAAAAGCATGTTGTACTATTTCTTGTGTACCAGCCAAGGAGAAGGGATTCGCATGGTACTTGCCTACGCAACAAACACTTGTAAGCATCCAAACCACAGCAACTGTACCAGCTACTTCGTAGTAAATTAACTCTATCCCATCCAAAACCAGGACAAAAGCGTAAGGGTTACTTTCAACATTTTAAAACACTATATTGCTGTGCCCTTACACATTAAAGAATGTTAATGTATTCTACAAATATTGTTACGATATTAATTTGATTAAAACAAAGTGTATTCCAATTTTACAACCCAATTAATAGAGACAAAAATTAAGTTTACTTGCCCAAGACAACAAAAGAGTTCCACAGTAAAGACCAAGAAAAACTCAAGTCCTGCAATATTAGCTTTTTAGCTCACACTAGAACTGCACTTCTCCTTCAAAAGATGTAAAAAGTAATAAAACTATGGACAAATGTACAAACCACAATGCCAGAAAGCAGGTTCTTCAGTCTAATGCCCTTTTCATTGTAAAATGACAAAGCAGAAGCAGCATCAGACTAAACAAAACAACAAACAAAAAAAAAAAAAAATCATTAAATCTTACACGTAGCTATTTCAAATTTTCATATAACAGAAATTATCGGAAAATTTAGTAGACCTAAAATTAAGCCCTTTCCTGTTCTAGTCACCTAGCAGGAAACATAATACTCCTGCCATTCTTAGACTAGAACTTGTAGCTGAAAATAACCTCAGCAACTCAGAAAGTTATTGCAGATAATTCCATAAACAAAGTCGGTGTAGAGGGTCTGCATTTTAATGAAAACCAGAAGGCTTTTATTAGCATAATTTTTTTTTCCTTCTTTTCCCATCCAGCTGAAGCACTGACATACATCTGAAGACAAACCTCTAAACCTTCTGCCAAGAGAGCACTGGGACTGGGGTACGTAAACTCACTAGGGGCAAAATGAAACAATCTGATTGGAATTTCAGCTCTCACTGAACAGTTTGTTCACTATTACAAGGAAAAAGCTGAACATATCTGGACTTCGGGGAATTCTTTTCTCTACCAAAAAGAATTCAAGTTCTTTAAAAAGTATGCACATGTGTTACATGAACAATGAAAACTTAATCTGAAATGTGTTAAATAACTTCCCCTGCATAAAAAAATAAAACACCCTACATTACCTAATTACTGGCTTTACCAAGCACACTAAAAAATGCAATCCAAATGCAAGGACTGAAGTATTTAAGTCTACTACATTAATATATGAGGGTCTCACCCACACCAATCCAGTATAAGAACTAATTTAAATACAACACTAATTAACTTTTAGATATTTTAGACTTACTTCAGTAGGTCTACAGCCATCAGTGACAACTACACAAGCAGTAACACAAACCTTCTGTCTTCCAGTATATCTGCAAACAACTGAAAGCACAAACCATACCTACTTGGGCAACCTTCAGCTCATGAGCATATTGACAACAAACTTTACTTATGCTTTTCTCCATCCCGAATTCTGATGAATTTTCCATTCCAAAGGATCCTTATTTTGACAGATACACTCTTTAAAGAAATCCTCAGCTTGGTTAAGAGAAAAGATCTTGCAATCTCCAACAACATTTTTGCTATTCTCAATCAGGAAATCAAATGACAGCTGCAGGATTTAGAATCTTGATACAGACAACTCTCAGATTTTGTACTATGAACAATGATACTGCATTTTTTAGAAGACAGCAATACTTTTCCAGTGTTCAGAATTCCCAGAGTAGTAAAGTCCCACGTATGTTTGTACAAACTTCATTGAAAAGCATATACAATTCCAAGAACATAAACAAGTGAGGCCATAAATAAAAACAGATGCCTTTTTAATAGATATCAGATGATAAAGTTTTCAAAACTCAAAAAACCCACTTTCTAAAGAGATAGCCAGGGACACACGTATGCATTCTTAAATTAAATTATGTTCAACATCAAACCCAAACTGATAAAGTCTCATGACACTGACACACCCCTTCCTGGAAAAACCAGTAAAAAGGTCAGATGTTTATGAAGCGCACAATTGCTGGAAAAATACGGACAAACATTTCCAACTGAAACTCAACACAATTGTTTTCACACCAAAGCCTAAAGTAACTACACTTTCAATAATCAAGTATTTGATCCTTACATAACTTTCTAGCTGGAAATCTCAGAGGTCTTCAGAAGGATGAGGTAAGCCGCACAATACTCCTTGTGAAAGACTGGAACAGAGTGATTAGGCATTTTATCCAGCATGTTACCCAAGACAGAGGAAATGTGTAACCATCCCATGCATCTGGAAAACTCTGTAATCTTATACTTTAGCCACAAGACACATTCGTTGCACACATTTGCAGACCACAACAGCAAGAATACTGAATGAAGACAGAATCTATACAGAGTACTGCTTGCAATCTTTGGGTTAAGTTGGAGGACAAATCCGGGGGAAAAAAAAAAAAAATCCATGATCCGTCTCTCAAACATGTCCCTGTTAAACAGAGTATTGCCTTTAACAAAGTGTATGTTAGCACACTGGAAAGTAAGTTTACAAAATACGAGGATTCAAAAGCCCAGAACTTCCATATGGGATATGGTTTGATATTTAGAATCATTTACAGTGTTTTTTTATCTGTATTAACAATGCTAGTGACTACATAAACCACGTTCACATTAACTGTCAAGAAATGTTTCTCAGTTTGAAGAGAAAAAACTTTTTTTTGCCTAGAAAAAACTTTTATTTAGCTAAAAATAAATTTTCTAATCTAATGAACAAAATTACAATAAATTACTACAACAGAAGTATGCTACATAATAGCTACGTTTTGAAGCTAGCTCTTTCATATTTACATTCTGTGGATGTCTTCTATATATAATTACACTTGACAACTTTTATGATTAGACAACATCACTACACAATTTATCTTCTACAAAAAGAGATTATGATTTTAAAACAAGAAGGAAATTATGTCTGAAAGTGGGACTGAAAGGATCAGAAAATTTTTAACGGCATTTGAAAAATTACTGATGCAACTGAGTTATTTAATATTTTTAAAAATAGAACTTGGGTTTAGGCACAGAATGAATTTTGTTTAAGGAAAGATTAAAAAGAGCACATCACCAAATATACTTTGATCTTTCTTTGGTCCAACATAACTAATTTCTAAAATACTACTCTCCAGTGCCAGTGGTTTCTTAATTATAAAAGATGGTGTGCTTCTGGCCCCAAGGAGCTCACAACAATAGTATCACTAAATCTTCTATAGCCATTTCTTTTTAATCATGAAATCTCAGCACAAAAGCCCTCAGCAAAATTTCTGTTTTAAATATTTATCAAGAGGTGAGAAACAGATGGCTAGACTGGTTCTACAGACTGAAAATGTTCTGACATGGTATTCAAACTCTTTTTCTGCCAACTGCTATTAAGGGTTCACAGGGGCTGGAACAACAGAACATGCATCCAAAGTCAAAAAACATCCTTCCTGGTTGTTTTTTCTTTTTTAAAGACACAGCACAAACTCTTTAATTAATTTCCAAAGAAGCCACTTCAGAGTGCCAATCACACCGTGTCTCCTCTCATTACACCAAGAACTTCATTATCAGTTACACTCCAATCTCCAAAGCTTAGTAAGCCTTTAGCATCAAAGCAGACACACTACATATTCAATTTAACAGCACAATAACCCAAGATGACAATAACCAGACATATTTTTCTAAATACTCCATGTTAATGCTATTTGTACACTTTACGCCCACCACAAAAAGAACTCCAGATGTACAGAAACATACACACTGAACAGATGCTCATGCTGAGAAGATTCTTAAACATATCATAATCTAACATTTTTATTTCCAAATATTTTAAGTTACTAACCCGCCACCCCCACAATTTTAGTTCCATCCATCTATTCTTGCCTTGGATATTGCAGCACAGTTTGATAGAAGTCAGACAGGGTACTTTATAAAGCAAAAATGCAAGTCTAACCACAACTTCAATATGTAAACCCTCTCACTGCTCATGAGGTTAACATAAGTGTGCAATATTTGAAAAAAGCATGAAAAAACCCAAAAAGTTAATTCTGAAAAGTATGTGTATCTAAATAAACAGCAAAAATTTTTTATTACTAAAGAAGTGCAAAAATGCACTCTTTCATCAGATGATTATTGCTTTACAAATGTTACCTATGAAGAAGTTAAATATTAGAGAGAGGAATATTTGGCACCCAATAGCCAAATTCTCAGAAAATATATTTCAACTGGATTAGAGAAGACAAGACTTCCCAGTTCTCACTACTCTGTTCTAACCCTTAAGAGAATATTATGCAAAGCAGTTCACCAAAGTATCTTAGGTCTTGTGTGGTCATACCATACGGAATATGCTGCAGAGTGACCAGAAAGATATATACACTGATGAGAATAAAACTATTTGTTGAATACTACTTTCAAATCATAATCAAAATTTTCTATTGTAATAAGAGAGCAAAAAATGGGAGCATATTTCCCACAGCACAGAAAATGTTGTGGAATGAAACAGTTCTAATCACAAGATGGCTTATATGATTTGACATTGATTTTGCTATTATTAATCTACATTATTTAGTACAATGCTATCAAAAGAAACCCAACAGGGACCATGCTGTTTAGCCAAGACACACTGAAAAGCACTAAGTGCTTTAGCCTACTCAAGACATACACGTTTTGTATAACACACACTCACTTCAGAGAATGGTGGTGTACTTAAAAAAAAAAAACAACCTTACTTGAAAAACAAACACCTACCAAATTTAAAAAATTAGGAGATACTGGCCAATCAAAGAAAATCTTTCCTTTGTCCTATCCCTAATGTAACCATTTAATTAGCATACATACCATTTCAGTACCAGAATCGCCATGTTTAATAATTACCACATAAATACCAGACATGAGTTGCTTTCCTTACCCCAATTTTTTCTGACTCCTTATTTATCTCTATATTCATCTATGCCCAGTTTTTACTTTATCCAAAACAGCATACAGTATAAAACTCCAGAACAACTTAAAAAATACATCTGAACTATGAATCAGCATAAAATATCAAAAACCAGCATGCAGAGATACAACTTAAGAAGGCAGA
The DNA here is from genome assembly GCA_036785705.1 of Acanthornis magna. Lineage (NCBI taxonomy): Eukaryota > Metazoa > Chordata > Aves > Passeriformes > Acanthizidae > Acanthornis > Acanthornis magna. Next base: position 1,537,973 of record JAWUZG010000058.1, read on the forward strand.
GTTTAAGTAGATATTAAAAAAACCTGACACTAAATCATAAAATTAGCAAAGCATACATACATATTTGCAAATGTTCTGAAAAACTATGATCTAGGTAACAGTCTTAATCCTGAAAAATTCCACTTGATGAGATGAAAGCACCAATGAAGGAGAGCTTCAGGCCCAATGACATGTCCAGAAAACCTGAGCAGAAGAGGTCTCTGCAGCTGGGGACTGAATAGGGCGAGTTCTCCTGCCCCTACTGCCATCAGCAAACCCAGAGCAGCTCAGGCTGCCTCCCGAAGCTCCACTGATGCTAACAACAGGAAATGATGAAGGAATAGCTACACTAGAACACAAACATGTCTAAGAGTTTATTTTAATCTTGTTCAGAACCCTGTCTTTGAAGATCCACAAATACTGTTTTTCCTTGTGTTTTTTAACCGAGATTTAAGGTAATTCTTAATGAATTCAATTTTGGGCCAGATTTTAAAGAAGTAATCTTTACTTGTCCAGCACAAATTGTTAAAACAATTAAAGTTCAATACTTTTTACAGTCAGTAAGATAAGCACTGAATGTTCTTCCAACTAAGAAACCAGTTCTTTAAAGTATTTTTACATTCGACTAAAAAAATAACCCATTTTAAAGGTAATCAGTAATGTAAAAATTTATATTGTCAAAGTCTAGTTGTATAGTTACAAACAGAATATTTTATGCATGATGTTACCTCACTGTAGAGCTGCAGATCACCTCCTGATATCAAGGAAAAAATATATTAAATTTTGCTGAAATAAAAGTATTGCAGTAAAACTTTTAGCTTAAAATTCTGGCATTATTTCTTCAAACTAATTCATAACAATTTGTGACTTAGGAGAAAAGAAATATAGTAGGTCAAAATAAACTTCAGCTAGTTTCATGACACTGTGAGTTAACTGCCTATCATTAGAAGGAAGCCTGAGGTCAAAATCCATCTTTTTGTATGTATTTCTTAAACACACGACAAGGACAAGCACTTTCATACAAAACTGAACACAAGACAGAGTACAAAACCTTCAACTGTCATTTACAAGCTGAAAAAAAAAACCAACAATTAAGATGCTACAAAAATGAGCAGATACGAGTAAGTTAAAACTCTGTTTTCTAAAGCAATACATATTTGAGTGCTTACAGCCACTACTCACCCCAAATGCCAGCCCCCACTTTCCCCAAGTGACTCTCACCTAGAGAGAAGCATGAGCTACACACGCTCTTGTGTGGCCAATGTAAATCACAGCTTTTACTTATCCTTACTGCCAATGTTACAACAGTTTTAGATTTCAGGCCTGCTTCTGCGGTGCCATCAGTACTTAACAAGTGTATTTTGTCTGAGTTCTCATCGTGCCTACAAGTCCTAGCTAAGTACAAGATAATATGCAAAACACTAAAGTAACCCCTAAATACCTTTAAATCAGGCTTCTCCACGTAGTACACTTGACGCTATTACATCTTCATTTTGCATAGTCAAACACGACTTACTTCAGGTGGCTTCAGGAGCTGCGCTGGCATTCCCAGCCCCTGCGCCTCACCCAGCCACTCGCCTGCAGCGCCACGGCGGCCACGGCTCCTCGGGCAACCACTTGTCTCGGTGTGGAGCAGATCTTTGCTCCAACAGAGACTAACAGCCCTGCACTACCATATACTGATAGAGGTAAATAATTCAACTAAAAAAAAAAAAAAAAAAAAAAAAGCACCAACAAAAACAACCTATAGTGCTAGGTCCAGATTAAGAGTTCCCGGACCAGACTTTAAGCTGCAATGTTTAGCTTTCTTAGTTTGTTTTTTTTTTTCTTAGCACAAGTGTCTCTGCTTCACAGTCTTTAAAAGCAAATAAATGGAAGGTAGGCGGCATTTAAAGCAGAGACATTAAACTCTCCTTGGCAGTACTCTTTTTACGCCTAAGCTTTCCCACGATCAGCCTTAGCTCCAGCCAGAGCAGCAACAGCAGGAAAGCTGACAGAGGAGCTACAACAGCCCAGCACTGCGAGCAGACACGGCTGTGCTCCGCTCCGGCACTCCCCTGGGAGAAGCCCCTTCTCTGCCGTCCTCAGCACAGCCGAAGAGCCTTCGGAGGGAAGAGGAGAGCTTTAAGAAAAGATCTAACGCGAGAGAGACACTGCCTGTCTCGTTGCTGCCAATTTTTCGTATTTAAAACGAATACAATGCAGTGTCAGCCAATATTCCGCAGTACTTTTAGAGACAAAGCTATATAGTAGCTGCTTCTAATTAGGGCCGGCAGCTGAAAACGCTTTGCTCGTCGGAGCAGCCCGGCGGTTTTCGGGGAAGCAGCAGCTCTGCCGCCGCCCCGAGGCTGCCCGGTGAGGGCCGCTGCCCGAGCCGCGCCGGGACCCCGCCCCGAGCCGTGCCGGGAGCACGGCGCGGCCCCGCCGCCGAGCCCCGAGCCGCTCCGGCCGCACACAAAGCGCCCGTCCCGCCGTGACCGCGCCGGGCGGGCGGAGGGCGAGGGGCCGCCCCGGGGAGCGCCATGGCCGCGCAGGCGGCGCGCGCGCACCCGCGCCCCGGACGCGAGGCTCCCGCCCCGCCGCGGCCCCCGGCCCAGCGCCGCCGCCCTCCGCCAGCGCCGGACCCCCGCCCCGCCCGCCGCCCGACCGCCCTGCCCGCCGCCCCAGCGCCGAACAATGCACAGTGCCTCGGCTCCGGCCGCTCCGCGCCTCGCCGGGGCAGGAGCCCGAGCAGACAAGGGAAGGCGGCGAATCTCAGACACAATGAGAGGCGAGCCGCGACTCACCCACAGCTCCGTGCCCCAGCTCATGGCTGCTCCGCGGGCAGTGCCGGCTCCGGCCGAGGCGGCAGAGGCGGCGATGAGGCGTCGGGCGGCGGCCGGAGAACGGGGCCCCCCAGGCAGCGCCGGTGCCCTCGGTCACTGGGGAGAGGCGGCGGCGGCGGCGAGGAACGACGTCGCTCCTAGCTCCAGCTCCGCCTGGCTCGGGAGGGGGAGCCGCGGAGGAGACTGGGAGAGGGGCGGGTCCGGCTGGAGCGGCGGGGCCGGGACGGGAGCGGCCGGCGCTGCCCCGGAGCCCCGAGCGGCCGCGGGGCGAAGGTGTCGCGCCCGGAGCGGCCCCGCGGCCGCCGCGTCGTTACTCATTAACGAGGGGCGGCCAGGCCCCGGGGCTTCTCGTCCCGCCCGGCCGCGAGGCCTCCCCGCCTCCCCGGAGCGCTGAGTCACGGCCGGCAGCGGCGGGGTCCCGGCTCGCCCCCTCCGCACCGGCCACCGCGACACGCAGAAAGAACAACGAGCTTCTTATTGTTTACATCATAGCTCTATATGCAAATCATAAATTGAGATGTTAGGAAAGGCGAGGCTGGCGGCTGAGGGAAAAAAATCCCATTTTTGATGGAGTACTTGGATGAATCATATCATTGCCTGTAACAGGGAGTTTCCTCAGCAACTAGGAAAGGACAAGTGTTAAATCCTTGTCAAAGACTATTTTTCTGCCAAAGTGTTATAAAGCTACTAATAGAAATCAAGTGTTTTGAAAGCCACCTGAATTAAATTCCCTCTGAGGGCATGAGTTTCTTAATTTTCCACTCATTTTTTGCTTAGAAGTATTTTTATAAGCTGCGATAAAAACTCAATATAATAGTAAAATCATAGGTACTGCTACGTCTCTATATCAAGAAACAAAAATTACTTAAATCCAATATTTTTTTTATTCCCAAGTCACCTTTCAGGTAATGTTCCTTTGCATCACATTTCAAGAAAATTCAGACTTCCAATTGTTTCAGTTCAGATATCTAAAAATGAACCCTACAAAAACAACTTTAGAGTTAAAATTTTCAATTTTAGAAGCCCCAATAGAGCATTGAAAATTAATCTACTGGAAAACTGATCCTAAATTCTAAATCTGTGGATCCAGAAGCTTTGGAAATCAGTCACTCAAATTTAAATACTGGCCTTTCACTGCATTAAAGAAACATCAAGAGCGTTTCAGTGCACTATGTATATCTATGTTTATATTTGTGGTTAGTTGATACATGAACCTTCAGGTTCTTTTGCTTAGCTCTAATTTCAGAATTAACTAATTACTCCTATTTCTGCAAAATGTGCAAGGCCAACATTCTCAGCATGTCAGAATTTGTTTTCAGTTTAGAGCAATGGAACAAAATCAAATATTTTCTGGTGACTTGTAGACATTTTAGGAGAAGGAAACTGCAACCTGTATCATGGGTACATAAATACAATATTTAGCTACTCAGTAAGGCTTAAAAAGCCTAATTCTAGCAATGAGGGGTTTTCCCAGGACAATCAGGATTCCTTCTTTCCAGACAATTCTCCCCAAAAAAACACCCTTACAAACCCTAAGGTAAAGCAAGCTTTGGGGGCTGGAGGATGTTCCAGAGATCCTGAGTAACTTCACAACCTCCAGGACTGATTGAGAGGCTGCTCTGAAATACTGTGTAAAATAGGACAGGTGTTATCAGAGCATCCTCTGGGCTATACCTGCCTTTTAAGAGCATATGTGCACGATAAAGAGCAGCAATCAAAAGGTATTACTGAGCAGGCTTTGAAAAAGCCAGCAGCAGAACAGGACACTATCATTGCTCCAGAGCACTATTGCAGTGTGGCTAATTATTCATCTTTGGAACTTAATAGTTGGACTTGGGAAGTCAGGCTGATCACAAGTTGTACACAGTAACATATTGTTTCTGGGACCCAACCTAGTGCTTCTGCAGGCATTGCCAGTGAGAAACACTCATTTTGTAGAGAATTAGCAGAAAATCTGCCTCAAAGGATGCAGAATATTCCAAAAAGTCAAGTGCAAAGCCTATTTCTTCCCAACGCATTTCAGTGGTTTTATTAGTGTTTGAATTTAAATATGGGCACAGCTGTTTTCAAGAATGCTTTCTGATTTTTAGGTTGCTTTTAATCCATACTTCTTCCAAAACCAGAAGCACACAATGTATCAGGTACATATATAGAGATGTGCACATCACCTTTACTTAACTAGAAGTCAATCAGTAAAGATCATAGCTCATCACAATAAGCTACACAGGTAATTGATGTGAAGTTAGTTAAGAGACAAAAAGCATTCAGATAAATTATGGCAGAATATGGAATTCATGAACAATATATTAAGACTATGTGACTGAAACAAATTTTAACTCATTTAAAATAAAACAGAAGTCTTAGCAGCATAATACTTACCACTTCAGCTTAGCAAGAAGTCTGACATCAGTCACTGTTACCCCTTTTCCTGCTTAAGCACACTCTTGCTTTAGGAGATTCCCATATAAATACTGAGCTGTGCTCTCCATCAGTTTAGCAGTTGAGGATGTGCAATGGCCAAGCTGTAAGACAAGGAGAAGAGTGTACCACATCTCCACAGGATATTGCCAGAGATATTAAAATTAATCATTCAGAATTTTGACATTGTTTCCATTACCAGGGAATGCAGCTGGCCCTAGGCCTAGAAATAATTAAACAAATATTACCCTACAGATTTTTAGTCTTCTAGTCACATCCTTAAAATCATCAGCTGGAGAAGGGGATGCAACTAAAGGGACTCAAGAACATACTAAAGACATATTCAAGTAATTTTTACATGCAGCAAAGGCTTCATGATAGATTGCATTGTTCTAGTATCCTTGTAAACCACTAGCTTTTTTCTGGCAGACGATGACAATTTATTTTTAGCTTAGAAAATTTACTTTCATATTTAGCTCTTTCCCCCATCATTGACTAATTAATACAGGCTTTAAAAGAAAACTGCCCAACTCTGCTTTTGGACTGAATCCACATAATTATAATTATTACAGTAGTTGTGTATTTTGTTAATTCTGTTCACTTTTCAACAGAATCTTTTTGAGTTTACAAGTGTACCTAAGGATATTATCTTGGCAGAAAAACAATCTGCATCATTAATTTGGAGTGGCAGAAAAGCTGTCTGGCACTCCCTGTGGGCACACTTTCTAAAGACAGAAGCAGCTTAGCTTTCCACTGCCACAAAACTCAGCAGGACCAAACAAATTACTTCCAAATATCTCTGTCTCAGTGTGAGGTGCCATTAATCCTTTTCTCTGCTAGCCAGCAGTCTCTTTGTCATATTAAAATTGGATTTTTACTCCACAAAAAAAAGGAAGGGTTGCAAAAACTGTATTATCTCTTTCTGCTTCAAAACCAAAAGAATTTAGCTCCCTCCTTCTTTTACACATGTATTTCCCCCATCACCAGCACTCTAAGTGCTCTAATTTAAAAAAATATTGGTGTTCATAACACTTCCATGTGGTGAGTGGGTAATCATTACTTCACAGCTCAGGAAATACTTTGAGACAAAAGAATAGGTGTCTTGACACTTCAGCTTGTGCCGAGTTCCCCACAGACTTCCTGTGTCTCCCAGAGGCTGGTTAACCAAAACCAGCAGTATGCAAAGCATTGGGAGCTGTGCATCTGCCTAGAGACTTACTTCCACTCAGTTCCTATTTCAACTATTAGGCCAAATAAACTTATTCTGAGTACTGATTTTTTTTTTTATTTAAAGCAGAAAATTGCCAGGAAACTGTATTAGTTAGACCACACCATTCCAGCTTCAAGGCAGAAGGAAAACTTCATGTATTAGTGCAAACTCAGCCACTGCTTAGAATGACCTAATTCTAATTTTTCTCCCATCTCTGAATTTTTGTGGGAAGAACTGTACCCCTCCATCTTTTCCAGTCCAGTTCCTGTACTGACATGCATTTTCATAACAAAAGAAAGGCTTGTTACTTTTTTTTCCCTCTCATTGCAGCAAACAGAAATACATCAACAGTGATTGGATAACAGAACTGAAAGAACACTACATACACCAGATATAAATAGGAGGAAAATGAGAACTTCCATCTGCTTTTACGAAATATCCTGTGCTCACTTTTTTTTGCCTGCACTATAGTTGAGAGCACATCTTTCCGCACCATATAGAGCAGAGAAAACGTGTTGTCAATCAGCATCAACTAGCAATATTATAAGTACAAACAGCCTTATTGCACAGGAATTTACTTTTTTCCCAGTGAAACAAGACTATCACATGATAATCCAGCATTTCCTTTTGATAATATAAACTGTATCCTAACCTGGAGGCTGGACAATTACAAAACATCAGGGAATGCCTAAAAATCATTACTTTAAAATATGATTTTCAACTCTCTAATGCTTGCATAGCCTGCTTGAATACTATAAATCCATTTACTCCCACTGTACATCCCTTCAGAATTATATCAAAACATAGCCATAAACGCCAGGGTTTTGCTACCTCAATTTCTGTTCCTTCCAGTTCACCTAACCGATGTTTTCAGTATTCTCCCATCAACCCCTTCCATGCATGTTACTTTAAATTAAAAGAACATCAAGCTCTATTTAATGTGCAGATTTAAGCATAGTTATGGTCAATTCTGATAGTCAATTTTTCTTCCTTATCATATTATCTACAGGCATAAAGATTATTAGCTTTGCAATAACAACAAAAACTTGAACAGTCACTGCTCTCAGCATCAATAGCAGCTTTCAAGCAGTGTGTGTGAATTGACATATGTATCAATAGTGAAGGATGGAGACTGTCATGGGACTAATTCAAGAAAAATAAATAGTGGTTGAACGTGTAGCAAAAGATCTACACCACCCATTTTCAGACCTGCTAAGCAGTATTTTACTATCATCTTTGAATTACAATCAGAAACAGAAAATGTATGTGCAGTTGTGCAAAATCTGCCTTTACATCTGAACACGCTCGGTATCCTAGGTTACTGTTCAATCTCCCTAGCGAGTTTGAATTTCGAACTGGCTCACGCATTCTCAGCACAGAGCAGCTCAGCGGCCCCGCTCGGCAGTTCGGGCACACTCAGCCATTTCCTGGGCTCGACAGCCGCCTGCCGGCAGGGCAGGGCAGGGCCAGCGCCGGCAGCGGCACGGAGCCGGCACGGGCACCGGCAGCGGCACCGGCACGGGCACGGGCACGGGCACCGGCAGCGGCACCGGCACGGGCACGGGCACCGGCACCGGCACGGGCAGCGGCACCGGCACGGGCACGGGCACGGGCACGGGCACCGGCAGCGGCACCGGCACGGGCACGGGCACCGGCACCGGCACGGGCAGCGGCACCGGCACGGGCACGGGCACCGGCAGCGGCACGGGCACCGGCACCGGCACGGGCACCGGCACCGGCACCGGCACCGGCACGGGCACCGGCAGCGGCACCGGCACCGAGCGCCGCTGCTGCGCCAGCCGGGACCCAGCCCGCTCAACGCCCCGTGAGGCGCAGGAACGGGAAACTGAGAACGCCACCGACCTCCGGACTGTCCTACCTTCCATGCAAATGCAGGTCTTGACTTCTCTCCCTTAAAGGATTTCATTTCAGGGGCCACTGGTTTAATTTCACGTGTCCTTCCCTTGTTTTACATCTGGGGTGTTTCTTCCTTTCCTGACAAAGTTGATGTCCACGTTGCATATTACCACATTTAACTGATGCATGAAAAAACTTCAAAATGATCACAATCTGTAGGGAAACTCAAAAGTTATTCACATGTCAAAAAAACCTCTTTTCCTCCCACTATTAATCACTTTAAAAGAATAGGAATAAGTAAGTAAATCAACAATGGGAATGAAAATGGTGTGCTGTGCATACAACAGATATCCCACTAAGCAAATCATTTACCTTTCTGTATCTCCATGTCACATTAATAACTACAACTCAATTTATCATTATTTGTTCCGAGTGAGATTCTGATCAGAGACGAACTGCAAAATTTTTCAATAATCCCAGAGAAACAAAACCAAAAGTAAAGAAATCACTTATTTATGAAATTTTGGGTATGTGACATCACACTTTTGAAGCTCTGTTTAACTAAATTCAAAGAGCAATCCTTGCTCTTCGGATTTCAAAGGCAGATCAAATCCAACAGGTAGCCAATTGCATCCTAGTAAGAGACTTTTCCTCCACATCCCTTTGTACGTTTTTCACTTTGAGACAAGGTTAGATGCAAAGGGAAGAATATACACAATTTATTAAGACTGTTCTTTTTCCTCCCTAACACACTTATCTTCTAGTAGCCAAGGTTTTTTCCATTTGGATTTACCACTACCTTGGGTACTCTCCTCATGTTCAGATCTCTTCAGTTGGTGAACTTCTGAAAATTAAATACACAGAACATCAGGGTTGAGTTGTGTTGCTACTAACCTTTGTGTCCTTAATAGCTAATCCACAAAAAGAAGTTACCATGTCACCATTTCCTATGCCCTTTTTTCACATTAAAAAATGCACTATTTTCAGCACCAAATAAAAATTTTGGCCAAATTTGAGGAATAAATTGCCCTTCTGGGTTGGAATATAGAGACCACTGAGGCAGGTTACAAAAATACATCCCAACACAGATATGTATGAAAACTCTGTTTCAGCATTCAGAATCTTTATCTTATCCATAAAGGAGAAACTTTCAAATATGCTATCGTAACACAGTCAATACTAGAGATTTCACTTAAGGGAAACATCCAGTTCTCAATCCCTTTTGCACAGGAGTAAAGCAAAAACACAGTTAAAGCAATCAATGAAATGTCCTCCCTCCAGGCTTGTCTGCTATCATAGTTCTTCCCACAGGACTGTGTGATTCATGCCCCAGATCCTTCACATCTAGGAAGGGATGTATGCCAGCTGATCATCTTCCTGAGAGCAAAGTCTGAAGGGTGATTTTTGCCTCACAACATCCTCCAGCGCTTTTTAAAAAAAGTAAAATAATATTTAGTATTTTTTTACGCATTTTGGAAAAGGTAACTTGCTAACAGTAGTGACATTGAGTTTAGGCCCGTTTTCATATCCTGCAGACAGGATAGATACCTTTTTTATATTCACTCAGAATCTGCCCCTTTCATTTTAATAATATAATGTATCAAGACAAACTAAATTTTTTGTCCATAACATTTTTTAAATTCTTAGAACTTTTTTTTTTAAAAAAGGCATCTCCAAAACCGTAAAGTCTTTGTAGAAATGAAAATATTATTTTTTCCAACATATTGAAAACAAGAACATGTTATTAATGACTTAAGGGCAATGAGTTTAGTTGCCCAGCAATCCCAGACAATTAGATTACCGCAGGTATAGAAAACCTGATGCCATCAGATAATATGGAAGATATATGCAAGCACATATTTAAGAAGTAACTGTATTTAAATTTTTCATTTCACCTGCTTGAATATTAATTGTGTGTGAAAATTGTACCAGTTAGGTGTTTACATTACAGTAGAATAATAATAAAAAAATTATTGGTCACATTACTCCCTCATACATATTTTATAACATTTTTAGAGACTGATGTCTCCTCTACTGCAGGCTGGGATGGTGAACACTTTCAGATTTTGCATTACTAACATTGCCACTGCCCTGATAAATTTACTTCTCTTCCATGGATTACACTGCCTGAGAAAACAAACTACCTGAAATAAAAACAACATTGAATTTGATTACTAATTCTGCTGTGGTTTTTCACTCTGAGCTGACAGAATGAAACTTGAACACAACATTAATGAAACCAAGTCCTGGTCCATAACCAGCAATCCCAAGCACTGTGCTATTACAAATAATTGCTTTCATCTCAGACAATGACTTTTACAAGTCTGGTTGTTTTCCCAAATACTTGCTCTGTACATGACTCACCCTACCATGAAGATAACATCTTTTTCCTCTACATAGTGCACCACCTTTTTTAGTCCTGTAGCATGTGAAAGTGTTAACTTCAAAGCACAGTGTAACATTGCCCACACCTAATTAATACTTGTATCATGCTTTGAAGATGTAAAAGTTTATGATTAATGACTAAGTTTTGAACTAATACCAAAACTGGACTAATTACTACTGAGTAATTACTACTGAAATACACTGAGTGTGGAAATCAGTCAAAGTTATATCATACTACTATACAATACTACTACTCCAGTGTTAGTCACCCTGGGTGGGGGCTGAGGGAGAAATCAATTATTTCCTTTGAAACAAGGAAAAAAAAATTCTGAAGCATTACAAAAATGAACCACATGAACATTCAGCCTTAAAATTAAGTGTAATCTTTAGACAGTTTAATATGCCTCTTATAAATCTTCACCCCACATATGTAAAGGGTTGTAGCTGTTCACATTTAAAACTCAGGAAAAAACCCAAACTGGTTGTAAGAAGTATTGTCCACCCTTACCTGAACTTTTGGTTCAAGCTGTGAGATGAAGTCTTCATGTATTCCTGTAGTTGATGCAACAATAAATCATGGCCATGAAGAATTAAAAATCAAATGTCTCTTACCCCAACACATGCTGGAGCATCATCTATTACAGATTTCTAGATTGTTGAAGCTTACGCTAGTCTCATCCACACAGCAAAATCCACGTTTACTGGATTTATCCATGACTGATGTATGGAATTTGGTGTATCCAACTGGATCCAGTGTCTAATTATTTTGTTGTGAAACCACCACTCCCCAGGTATTGGCTTCAGTTGCATTACAGCACAGTACCACAGAACAGATGTGTTCACTCAATCTATTTCTTTCCAGAGATGCACAGCTCTAGCACACTTGTTGCCCCACATACCCAAGAACTGGGGTAAGTACTTCCAAAGCCATTATCAAATTCTCAGAGTTACTGACTTCTGTAGATATGGTGACATGGAATCAAAAAGAAAAGCACTCATTTAAATCAGGAAAAAAAGTTCAAAATAAGCACAAACATATTTTCAAAAGGAACTTACTGGTCCTGATTGCCAGCAAACCTTAAGGGGCCTACAATAAGGCTCACAGAGACTCCTTTTCATCACCGAGTTGCACCCAAACAGCATCCTTTAGTCCTACATGGCACATTTATTGAGTGGACTTTTAACAAGTCCAAGGGCTCGAAGAGCTAGACTGCCTAGTACTGACTGAAAGCAAAATCCATCTCTGAACATTGGCCAGCATCCCACTGATGTGCTCTCACTGTAAAGCTGCAGAGTAAAACTTTTCCATGTTAGACAGGTTAACAGTATAATACCAAAAGTAAATTTAACCATAGCATGCTTTACCTTTCATGTTACACTTCTCCTCCTCCTTCCACATTGTCTTGTGCATGGATTACAAAAAATCACAATCTAACACTAGGAAACTAAAATGAGGTACATATTTCAGAGTAAGGGTTTGGCTGTTCCACAATGATCATTAAGTCACTTTACTTGGCATTGTTTCAAATGCCAAGTCACCTTTACTTGGCTTTGTTTCAAATGAAAACAATCCTCCCATACAAAATGATAAACCAAGCATTATTACACACAGTCCTCCTTAGTGGAGGTACTTTCACAAAATCTGAAGAACATAATTTATATTTGTGGCTTTCAGGGGCATTTTCCATTGTGGCAGAAATTCCAGTGTTTCAAAACGAAGCTCAATTAGCCATATGCAAATACTGAAATTCAAATACCATTTCAGGCATTTGATATTTAGAATCCCTAAGATACTCCTTTAAAAGTACCTCAGTATAGTAAATACAACTATATTCATTATCCACAATGTCATGCAGACATGCACTTTATTAAACTAATAGAAAAGAAAGATTTCGTAAGAAAGTCACTTGAGCACTCTGAAACAGACTGTGAGAATAATTATGGAAAACCCACAGATAATCTCATCAACTCAATATTTAAGAAACACACACATCCTTATACATGTTTCTTGTGAGACAAAGCAACAATACAGTTCACTAACCAAACACTATGCTCTATGTACCTGGCGTACCAAAAACATCAGGGGTACCATAAATTCACAAATCTGTCTTCACCGGGCAGGTCCTGTATGGAAGCACAACAGCAAAGGAATACAAAATTTGTTTGTTGAAGTATCAGTGAAGATTCTCCCTGCAAGTGCCAGAGTTTATTTTTCATACTTGGGGAGGAATGGCTGCGTAAATAATCTCTAATCATGACTACTTACATGAAATTAAATTCTTACTGCCTCTGCAGTACTTTCACTTTGTGACAGTATTTCAGCAGCTGGTACACAATCTGGAGGGCTTTCATTCAACTTCTCAGGTGAAGAATGTCAGGTTATAAAAATACATACATACTAAATACAATGCCCAAGAGGAAAGAGAGCAGGTCAAGCCCAGAAATATTGTTTGCAAGCAATAACAACCCCAGTGAACAGCAATGCTATCCAACAGCACTCAGGCTGTAAACACTTCAGGTCACAAAAAGTGTTCAGTGAGCCAAAATAAAAACAGGGTCTAAGTAGTCTTAACTTTTTCGTTTATAAAGGCAATGAAGAAGACAGACCGTTCATTAAATATAAAAGCAATTTTATAAAAACACATCAGAATTTTATTGCTTGAAGAATACAGCATATGAAAAAGCACAAGAATGTCCAAAAAGAAAGGTCACAAAAATTCAAACATTACACCATACATACCAGATGCAGTTTAAAATGTTAACCTGATCTCTGCATCAGAAAAGAAAGGTGTGAAAATATACCTAGTATTATTTAGAAGGAAAAGACTCATTTAAAATAGAAAGTGTGACGGTGTTACAGTACAAATTAGAAAAGCCAACACTGCACATTAACATTGTATCACTAGACTAGATTTTCTACCTTTGGTACTTAAACCTTTACAGAAAATCACTTCCTCAGTCAAACCTTGCCTAACATATTTTATGTAGTATCCAGGAAAGTTTTTTTCTTTTTTCTTTTTTAAACTTACACATTCAAACAAATACTCTTCTCAGTTTTCACTGCATTACTGCATTTAAAGACATGTTCACATTTATTCAATATGCAACTTAACACATCGCAAATTTAAATCAGAAGTCACTAGGTGACTTAGATCTGAATACATGCCAATTGTATCTTGTTTAGATCTTTATGTAAAAATGGGCCCACCATTTGCTGTTTGCATCCTTATGTAAACAGACTGCTGCAGCCCTCCTCAGGAATTCTAACTAGAGCAACTTGCTGAGGATGTAAGTTAATAAAACCATCCATGTTGTTAGAGAGCTATGGGGTCATCTACAGCAGCATGCAAGTGGCTTTTCTACTCTGCTCAGATTAGTGTACCAGAAGATATGCCAGTATTACTTCAAGTAACACATTAAAACTCACCAATGGACACTACTGTGCTTTATTTCAACACAAAGGACAGCTGCTCATCCATTAAATCAACAGAACTATTAAAAGGACAAGTACATCATTTCTGTTTCATGTATTGCTGATCACTCTTGGGGAACAGTTTATCAGAAACCTGGACTTACCTACAAACCAATCTGAGTGAAGGAAATGTTGTCTTTCAACAAGGTATCTTAGTAATCCAGTGGCAATCTAGTCTGGAGAATGTTAGCATTATGCTGACCATGACTAATCAAAGTTAAATAAATTCCCTCTTTTATGATAAACATGCTGTTAGGGTCAGCTTTTGTCTTCTTGGGCTTGAATACTTAATCACTCCCAGGCACATCAGCAGAACAAATAATTTTGTTTCTTTAAGTTCCAGCTTTATATTTCAACAATATGAATAAATCTGGACTACGAAATACCATCAACAACAGTTAACATTAAACTGGAGTGAAGTAAGAGAAGAGTTAGTTCTTCAAACCAGGCAGTCTTTGAAGTGAAATACTCAGTTAGGACTGTCAAAAGGATGCCATAATAAAACCATGGGTTTATTTTTTTTCACCCCTATACAAAAAAAAATTACTGAATTTGTACAACTGCTATTAAACATACCTTTTCTTAGCTTGGTGAAAATGTATCATTTTCAAATTTTAACAAGTGTGGTATTCGAGCATATATAATATTTATTGCCATATACATCCTCATTTTAAAAAGAACTAAGAATTCAGTCTCTTCTATGCTGAACTCTACTTTTTTCCCATTAACAGATTATGTCTACTGTACCACTCCCCCAAAAAACAATTAAAAATTCTAAGTAAGATTTTATAGTTTAGTTAAAAGGGAAGAAATGCAAATGCGGATTTAGAGCTTTTTGTATAAATCTCACTATATTTTATAAACATGTTGTTTATTGTAACACTGTTTATTGATCAAATAAATGACGCACTATCTAAAATTTCCATATACACCATTAAAAATCCAAAGTTGATATGATACTGAACCTTAAATCTTCAAGAGTTCAAAAAAAGACAGTTTATACATGTACAGCACACAACAGCAGACACCCCTAGAATACCAACTGCCAGTCCACGATGCATACAAACTTACAGGTAAGCATTCATTTCACTGTTTTCATTGTGCAGGAAAAGTACTTCTTAGTAAGACAACTCAGCTGGTGATTTTCAGATATCATCTTCATCATCTTCATCCTGAGAAGATCCTGCCTGATTGGATGCACTGGCTGAGGCAGCAGCAAGCTGTGCCTGTTGAGCTGCTTGTTGCATCTGTAGCCATTCCTGCTGTGCCAGTTCTGCTTGCTGTTGTCTAGCCTAGAGACATGAATTTAATTGTTAAGGCCATACACAGCTTGTGAAGAATCTCTAGAACACATTATCTTTTAAAGCATTTTTATCTGTACCTGCAGATTCCTTTTTTTATTATTAATTGCACGTGCAAAACCACATCTACAAGTACTTCAATTATTTTTACCAAGAAGTTTAGCTGTATTCTCTCTTCCTCTGAAGACATGATTGTTTGGAGGCCTTACATTTACAAAAACAACAGACAGAAACTAATGTACTTACGTTCCACTGTTAGGACTGTGCTGAACTACTAACTAATGAAAAATTTAACTGAGGCAAAGCAAAGGAAACTTTAGACATCAGTTTCAAGGGTTCTTAACATTTAATCACAGTTCAGAGATGAGAACAGCTGTGCTTTGTTGATTACAAATAACAAAACTTCCAATTATGAAATCATCTAATTGAACCACAGAGGCACACATTATTACAAAAAACAAAGAAAACCATTGTCTTACTTTGCTAAGCCATCTTTGCAAAACAGAGCTAGGTAAGGTCTTCTCAAATGCAGGTATGACAACTGAGGATGGCTTTGCTACAGAAAAGTACAGTCCTTTACTGAAAAGTACAAGACATTCTACCAAAAGATTTCAAAGAGAAAAATGAGGATTCATCAGTTGAACTATCCAGGGTTTTCTGGCAACTTCTGTTGATTTCAACAATATACTAATTGCTTGTGTTAAAGTTACAACTTCAATTTCTAATTTCAGTGAACATTAAGAAAAAGTTCTCAAAATGAAAAATTTTCAGTCTTTTTTACTCTTCTACTTTTACACATCTAAGACTATAATAATTTCCTTTCTAATCTAATTGCCCTCACTGAATTTTGCTATTTCTTTCCAAAGCATCAAATTTTTTACAGTTTTGTAAACTTTAAGATGCCAAAAGATGATGCGTTGGAAAACAGCCAAACCCCGTTTTTTGAAAAAAGAGGAGTCTTCCCTTATTATTACAAAGTGTCACATTTTCCTCAGTCTGTTCTACAGTAAAACAAAAATACAGAAGTAGAAATCTCTTCTCAATGAAAACTTTTCAGTATTTCAGACTTCTAGTGGTAGCAGAGTTACAAGGGCTGGAAAACAATTTAAGACATCATAAAGTTTTAAAGGAAAGACAGCAGCATCTGTACATACAGGAAGGCACAAATAGTTATCACACAGGAGATAACAACAGGGCTCCCGACTGAGCCTGCCACAGTGAAGTTTACTGCACACCCAAAGAGGTGATACACATGCATGCTCCAGGAAACAGAGGCTCAGTGCTTCACTCTGGATGCATCACTTTGTCAGTGCCCACCCTCACTGCCATATTTGTAATGATAACACTTCACCATTTCAAAAACGGGAAGAGAAAAAAACCTCACATACTGAATTCCACTGAGTTGGATTGACCAAGAAGCTCTACAAGCATTTGGTAAACTTCACACATTTACTGCACAACTACAGTGAGGAAGCCTCAGAAAACCCCCAAATCTATCAAGACCCTTGTCTTGGATAAGAACAAAGACATGCATGAATATCAGGATAAGACATTCCCCTGACTTCAAATATTTATCATCATCCAAGAGAGACGTGTCAAACATTCAGAATATTAACAGGCAGGTATTTTAAAACTAGAGCAAGAAGTCAGCATGGTGTCATGTTCTAGAATATTAAAAAGATTAACACAAATAAATAAGCATGCACTTGCGTAACTATTTTTAAGACTAATTACAGTACTTCCAACAGCACATCACAGCTACTATTTTTGAAAAATGAGACTGTCATCCTTGAATCTAAGCAAACATTTTCCATATTACCAAACACTATTTTTAAAAATCATTCATACAATCTTGTCAAACTGGCATGTGTTGTCTTAATTTAGACATTAAGGCATAGTAACAGAATTTTAAAAGAATATACTTCAAGTTGTCATTCCTTAGACAAAGTGTGGCTTGCATAAGGTGGTTTCAGCAATTTTTGGTTGTTTAAATTTTTTCAATGATAGTCCGGAGCTAGTACTCCTTTAATACACCTTGGTTTTGCTGCTTTTTTATTTTGTATATCATGCTGAGTTATTTCCACAAAATAGTAAGTGAAAATCAGGTATCAAACTGACTATTATTTGTAAATCTTACCCAAAATCCAGAAGCAGCCATACTGATCTTTCTAATGTTAGTACAGTCAAACAAGAGTTAGGCACATGTGATTTGATCGTAACTAGTTCTGCAATAGCGACATGATATGCTGAAATTTTAAATGCCTTAAAATCCATCATGCAATGATGATAAAGTAGTTGGCATGTCATAAGATGAAAAACAACTGTTTCAGCAAGATACAAGTATAGCAAAGGGGAGAGAAGGTCACAGTAATCAGACGCTAACTGAATAAGCATTTTCATCAGAGGAAATCAAAGCAAGCAAACTGAGAAAATAAGACTCTGGCCTTGGTTAAGAGAAAATAGAAATACCAGATAAATTTTCCATCTCTTAGTTTAGAGAATGGTCCTGTCAAACTAAGAGAATAATAGGGAGAAAGATGGTGTAGAAAAATAAATAATATTGGGATTTAGCCAGTTAAACTGAGAGATGTTAAATTATCTGGGAAAGCTGGCAGGGGATAAGGCTGGGATGAAGGAGAATGTGTGTATGTGTTAGTACACTATTTGGAGGCAAATGCTTTTTCCATGCCTCAACAGCCTCTTTAAAAATTTATGCATGAATTCACTCAATTACTGTCTTGCCAAGAATAAAGTTTCTTTCAAAGTATAAGAAATAACATTTGTGCACTGATGGTCAGAAAAGGAAAAGCTATTTTCACCTTATAATGCTTCAAAACTGGTAATTTCCTAGAACACCAGCTGTTAGTTTTTTTGTTCCTCAATTAAGCAATTCTTACATGTATTCTCCATGGTAGACTGGAAATACCCAAGTAGCAGCAGAACCCCAAGCTTTTTAAACATAGAGTATGAAATATGTTCATATACAAAGTCCTATATGGCAAATCACAGAAGAGTCAAGCAGCAGCATCTTATTTGTTGACTTCACATTTCCCAATACAAACAGGCCAAGGCCAATAGCATCCGAGATGCCACATCAATTCACAAGGAAGGAGATACTTTTTGAGGTGTGCACATGTTTGTGTGGCCCTAGACCTGCAGCATTAATTATTCCAACCCCATCAGGACAAGTGTTGCTTCACTTACTTGTGCAAATAATTCCTGTTGCTGCCTTAGTAGCTCTTCTTCCGGAATGCCAAGGTTCTCCAAGCGTGAACTGGCCTTTCTTCTCTTTAGTGCTACTGTTTTGCATTCTTGTAAGACTTCTTTTACTTCACTGATATAGGAGCCAAACCCCAAACTTTCTAGTGCTAGAAAGGAAGAAAAGACACTGTTTACCTTTTACAAAGTTTTTGATAATAGATATTGATTTGTTTATTTAAAATAAAGAAAGAGTAAAACATTTGGTAACTTTCCTATCATCTGGTGACAAAAATCTCTGTTCTTAAAAAGATCTGACAGCTATTTTCCCTCTTTCTTCTGCTATGACATTTAGCAATACATGATTTTCGGCTAAAAAAATTAAGGTTTGTCAAGTACAACCAAAGAGGCTTGTACTCGCAGAGGATTCAGGGCTTTCAGATACACTTTGCTAGAGATAGGCATTATTCTCCAAAAGACATCTTTTTCCCATCTTCTCTATATCATTATCAACATAATTTATACAGCTAAGAAGTCCTTCCTATCTGAAGTCCTATCTGAATTATCTCTCGGGGATTCTACCTTTCCAGTTTTTGCAAGTCTTCAGTAGAAGGTAAATTAGCAACCTATAATAGAGCAAGAGTGATGCATGTAAAATGATCACAGATCCTTCAAAAAGGCAGAAATAAATAGTATTATGTTGGGTTGCTGAATTTTAATTTTGTCTTTTAGTATCTAAATTGCGATATACAAAATGCATAGTTCACACATATAAAGCTGTATGAAGTTATGCATGAGCTCTTTATTGTTTTATTTCTCAACAGAACCCCTTCTACTTATCTCCACATTAAAATGTATTCAGAAACTAAAATCGTGCACTTTTATCTGCCCAAAGAAATCTGAAATGCAGCTATATCCTGCAACAACAGGTTTTTTTAAGAATGCAAAGGTAGCAGAAAGGATTATAAAAAGCCAGGTAGAACATGTGACAAAAGGCACACTGTTTCCTCACACACCATTTACTATGACATGCCTCCACACACACCCAAAGTGAACCTATTGCAGAATATACTAGAAACATTACCTAAACACCAATTACGCTAGAAACAAGTTATCAGTTTAATAAAAAAACTGTTTAATTTCCAGCATTTACACAATTTAGAGTTTACAGTACGAGAGTTGGTTTAACCTTTATCTTAATCTCAACCTTATGTGACAAGCTATTCAATAAATAGCACTAAACTGCACAACAGCAATCAACAGCTTGTTATAAACAAGATCTTCGTTACAGCAACTCAGACAATATTCTAACACTAATTTTGTAAGCAACATTTTCCTACCCATAATTACAGCACCATGTCATTGTATCATAATCTAAACAATAACCCAAAGGTATTCTCTAAGTTTTCAGCTTCCAACCTGTACTCAGGGAGACAATTCACACAGTCTTCAAAAGGGCTGTCGGTGCAGCTGTCTACTCACGCAGCACTACCACCCCTTTAACAGAGAACACTTGGCAAAGCCATTTACATAATACTTATTTCTTTTTAAAAAATGAAGTTAAAAGACAAACTGATTTAGAGATAGTCAAATTACTTCAGAGACAGTTTGCCAGTTTAGCCTCAGCCCACACACAGACACTGGAAACACTTTTTCCAATTAACCCCCAGTTTCTAGGAGAATTACCAAAAACTTCAGAAACTTGTTTCATCCAGCCTCGGCAGACAGGAGGCAAATCTATGTCTCATAGTCCAGAACTGGTTATCTTAATACTCTACAGATATTTAAGAACTCATTCAATTTTAAAATGCAAACAGTATATAGAGTAAATTTTTAAAGTCTCACTTTTTTAACGAAACTGAAGAAATCTACAAGTCTAACATCACTAAGACAAACCATCACAGCAAAACCCAGAGCTGTTTGTCAAAATACCAGGGTTGGTAATCTGCTGCATCAGAATATGAACAACTGCCAAGTCTGAAGTTAACAGCAAGATGTGTTTTTACAGAAATTTTAAATGGTCCTTAAAAGAAAATAAATTAATGGAAAGAGCTTACAGTTGTGCACTGTATATAGCACAGACATACAAAAATAAATTAAAACCCCCCATCTGATACAACCAAGACAGATTTTTACAATTATTTAATATAACAAAGCTATGAAGAACCATATATGCATCACACACCTACTGCATCAAAATGCTACTGACTGTGAAACAACCTCCAAAATTTACCATCTTCTTGAAGCACATCAAAGCTTTACAGAACACGTGAATGGAAGGAATACGGATCCCTTTATACCAGCATGGTGCTGAAATGTGGGACAAGTGATTACTACTACATCAGAACTGCTATTTCATCAAAACTCAAAGCCTCTCTAATTTTTGAGTCTGAAACATACTATCCTACCCAGATGGCTGAAAATTCAGTATCTTACTGAGGCTAGAATGATGCCACCAAATGTAAACAGCTGAATGCCAAAACACTGCATTTGTGGGGATAACAAAACTCATATTTACAAACACCAGATCACAACTGTCCTTTCCCCAGTTTTCTCCCACTCTTAACGACTGCATGAAAGTGCAGGTCTCTGAGTAATCAGTGACTAGTAGTTAGAATAGTTAGTACTACTTTTCTTTATCCAATCAAATAATTAATATGTGAGACTTTTAAATGTTTATGCTCCTTTCAAAGAAAAAAACTTCCAAAAGAAAATCCTAAACATGAACTGTTGTGTGGGTTGTTTTTTTTTTTTTAATTAAATGATAATATACACACTGTCAGTATCCTAATAGTCCATGAAAAGAAGCTACAAGATTTGACATCAATCCGCAGCCTACCTTACTGCACAACAGTTCCATGTGACCAAGCAAAGTAACCAACTTCATAAAATGGTGATTTTATAAGTCACCATTTCCTGAATTCAACAAAAATTTCATTTCTTATAAAAAGCCTCCTTTATCACAAGTCACATAGCACTCAAATGATTCTATTTTCTGCTTCAGGATGGAAGAACATTCATTTGCTTACTAGAGCTGCAGATTCACAGCTGGGTGCCTGATGGTGGGATTCAACAATAAACGTGGAGATCTCAACTTACAACTATTACATCACCTTGATGCTTTTGGGTACTCTCCAAGAAAGCTGTCTTGCATTTTATTACCAGCAGTGAGTGTTTGGCATAGTCAAAGTACATCTATCAAATCAGAGCTCTAATGGGACGCAAGAAACCTCTGCTTTCCTTATGCTATTGACAGCACTGTACCAGTCAAGTGTTTGTGCTACTACACAATAAAACACAGCAGGGACCTCATCTATCTGAAGTGTAACCCAAGTGTAGAGAGAGAGTTTTTGCTCAGCACATGGCCACACAATCATTCTACCAGCGCAGCAAAGGAAGGGGTGTCTCGAGAACAGCGGTGACAACACCTAAACACGGTCACAAAGCGCAGTTTCATGTTACCTCTAATACAGTCCAATGGCACAGTGTCACCAACTGCAGAGTGCCTCTTTCCCCTTCCTCCTGCCCAGCCAAATACCCTTTCTGCTTCTTGTTTCCAGCCTAGTAACTTCTTGTTTACAGCCCCAGTCAGCCAGCAAACTCACCTGAGAGGACACCGTGCTCTGCCCTTAATTCTCAAAAGGCACAGGGTCAGTTGTATCTGCAATTGCCAGATCCAGCTCTTAGAGGGTACAAAAAGACTTCTCTTGGCAGCACCTTGGGCTTAGGCTGGACAAGGTGTGATGTGATAGCCATTAACCTCATTGTACTTCTAAGCATTCAGAAGGACAAAGATATATGGATGGCCACAACAAACAGATTTCAATTGCCTGATTTGTCAGCATCATTGTCATGAAGCTGCATTAAGAGGAACTCATAATAGCATATATCTAGAAGGTATGAAGATGAATAAAAATGCTGAATTAATCTACCTATACACGCAATCACTGTTTCCAAAACTGGCAATCTAAACCCTCAAATGTCACAGAGAGATCATCTGCCAACTGACCAGTATCTGAAAGGAGCTAATAGCAAATACACCTCCCTAAAGATAAGAACAGCAGAGAACCCGAGAAATACAACTTCCATCTCTAGAACATTACAAAAATTGATACATTGCCATATTTTACTAGAAAGCGTAGATTTAAATTCAAAATAACTTTTCCTAACTCTAGAGTGTGGTAACACAAGGACATAGAACTCAGCAAAATACTTGGCATGAGCCCACCTGCTGATGTTATGCACACACACCTTCATTTCAATTTGTTTTCCAAAAAACCCAGAATAACCCTGGACAGCAATAGGTGAAATCTTTTCTACAGACCACCACTACTGGGCACAAAATACTTTCATACATAAACTCTTTACTGCACTCAGCCTTAAAGATCATATCTATTCCCGTGTTAAGAGCTAACCTCAAACATTTTTGGGGTGACTTGAAGAAACTATCTGTGTATTAAAGAGCATCACACCTAAAGTATGCTTCCATGTGCAAGCACAGGTTTTACTCTTTACATCCAAGGCTTCTGTGATGGAGCTACTTCGCTAAATTTTCAAGTTTACATGTATTTTATTTAACATTAAAGCTCATACACAATACATATTTTCTTTTTCTATTTATGATCCAATCAAGTAGTTGAACCTCTTCTGGTGCACCAGCTACTAAATTTCAAATGAACCAATTTCTTTTTTTTTTGTTTTAAACAGCAAATATTGCTAAAAAATAGCAAATAACAATAACATTCTTTTAACTAAATTGATACCATCACAGTCCTGAAAATAACTCTACTACAAATGCTACTGTTAACACCTCTACTAGGCAGCAGAGTGAAGTACTCTTTCTCTATTGCTGCTATAAATTTGTTTGCAGCATACACTGGTATCAACAACCCTGTCTTAAGCAGCAAAGCAAATGAATTCTAACAAAAGATGCCTGATGTGAGGCTTCACGATGAGGCAAGAAAACTCCTTATTTGCAGCATAATTTAAAGAAAAACAAACGAGACCCAGAGAGAGAAAAGCAAGGGGAAGTGGAAGTCAACAGCAGAGAAAGATACAAGGGCATAGGTCACTTTTAAATGCTTTCTGCAACAGATACGAAGATCCAACATTAAACAATGAGACTGTAAGGACAGCCCTAAAGAAATATTCTACTCTTTAGATTCCAGACAAGACTAACATAGAATAAAGCCTGGGCCCCACATAATCAATCTCCAACTAGAAAGACATTTATTACATTCAGAATCTTAAAGCATGCTGCATAGCCATTCGAAAAAGCAGACCTCGTTTCACAGGTACGAAAAAGAGGAAGAGATTTGGTGACTTCACTCAAAGCATCACAGGCTTCTCTGAAGCACAAAACCAGAGCTGGTCCTCAGCACACCCAGCAGCCGCTCTAATCACACAAAGACAACCTCCCTTGCAGGGCGAATGGCAAGCCGGACAACACAGGCTTTTCCTCCAGACCCTTACGAGACCCTGCCTTTTGTGCTCTACATAGCTACGAGCAACCGGAGAGGAAACAGCGGCAGCGGGACAGGAGCGGCTCACAGGTGCCCGAGCGGGCACAGCGGCACAGCGCCCGCGGAAGCTCACCTTGTATGACATGCTCCGGGGAGATAGTTTTCTTCTCCGATTTGTTGCAGATCTCGTTGGCCTCGGAGGAGATGAGGTGGATGAATTCAGTGCAGCAGTTGACCACCAGCTCCCGGGCGTCGTTCGCCACGCGGACGTTGGGCAGCGTCTCTTTGATCATCTTGTTGATGGCAGCCCTGGGGATGGTGAGGTCGTCGTCGTTGCCGGACGACGAGGCCATCCTGGCTGCGCTCGGCTCACGGGCTGCGCTCAGCGCCCGCGCGGGGCTCCAGGGCGCGGGGACCCGGCGGGGGCGGGCGGAGCCGCGGGGGGCGACGTCGAGGAGGGGCGGGGGGCGGCGGGGGCCGGGCCGGGGGTCGCTGCCGGGCCGGGGGGGTCGCGGGGCCGGGAAGTGCTTCTCGGGCTCAGGGCTCCCTCGGCCGCGGCGCCTGCCACTGCCGCCTCCTCCACATCCTTCGGCCGCCGGCGCCGCCGCCTTATGACCAGCCTGAGGGGAGGCGAGCGGCGGAACGCCCCGCGCGCAGCTCGGCTCGGCTCGGCTCGGCTGGCCCCGGCCGTGCAGCGGCCGCGAGGCGGAAACGCTCCGACTCCGGCTCAACCTGCGAGGGACGGCACTTCCGCCGGAAGCGGAAACAGCTTCCGCCGCCGGGAGCGCCGGAAGAGCCGCGGCGCCACGTGCGGGCGCCGGCGGCAACGGTGGCGAGGGGTGCTTTAGCCGCCCCCCCTCCCGCCAGGATCTGCGCTCGGGCCCCGCCCGGGTTCCCCCCGGCCCCGCCCCCCCTTCCCCTCTGTTCCGGCACTAGCAGGGGATCTGACAGCCCTGCCAGTCTTGTTCCCAAAGCAGGACAGGCTCTGCGCTTCATCCACAGTTTATTCACGACTTGCAGCCGTGGCTGGTTTTACTCGGCATCCATCAGTAACGCAGTATTTTCTGCTTTTATTCGTTCCATAACCAGCAGTGTGAGGGTTGTACGAGGCAGGATTAGCCAGACCACAATGGTGTTTGTGGAAGGCCCATTAAAAGCCACGGTCCTGGTCGTGCCTTGCTGTATGCTGCAAAGGAAAACCGCCCAGCAATGCAGCTCTGCCCAAGCTGCGGGCCAGAGACAGCCACAGCTGAGCGACACTGAGGGGCTCCTGACAGGCCCAGCCCTTCTGTGGATGCCTCTGTCCAAGCCGTACCCTGTTGTGGCCCTCACCGGGTGGCGATGGCATCTCGGTGGCATCTCAGGCTGCATAGGGACGGTTTGCCAGGCTCCCTTCAGCTCCAGCAGCACGCTCCTGTCATTTAATTCCTGCTTTCTCCTTTTCAGCCTAGCTGCTATTCCCACCTCTCTGCCATCCATACGCTGATGCTGGGCTGCAGGCACCTGGTGTTTTGCAGGAGGTGTGGGTTAGGAACGTACTTGGGGCCTCCAGGTGTGCACAGGGGCTGCCGCGGGTGCTGTTGTCCCCAGTCCCCGGCTGCTGGCCGAGGGAGGTCCCTGCACGCCCCCGCACCTTGGGCCCCCCCAAAAGGGTCACAACTGCAGAGCAAGGCCTGCATTACCTGCAGTGTTTGATATGCACAGGAGCATTGAGCTGCTCTGGGGAGAGGCAGGGCAGGGCAGGGCAGGGCCGCTGCAAGTCCCAGCACGGAGTTAGATTTTGGCTCACTGAGACAGTATTGAAGGAAAGAGAAAGTTCAGAATCCCCAGTGAGCTCCTGCTGGGCTCTGGGGGTGAAACAAGGACAGCTGGTGGAATGTGCTGAGGAACTGCAGCCTGGAAGCCCGAGGGACGCTCGGCCTTCGCCTCAGGCCGGGGCAGCCCCGCGGCCAGGCTGGAGGTCAGCGAACAGCAATGCCAGGCAGGAACGGCGAGCGCTGCAGCACAGGCACTTGGCTCTGCTGACCCACAGGACCTGGCTGAGAGAAAGAAAAGACCTGCTCTACAGGATAGAATTTTGGTTTATTATTAGGATAGCTTGGAACAAGAGGGCTCTGTGTCAGACACTCAAGGCATTTAATGGATTGAAATTACTTATTACTGACAATACTTTGTTTTCAAAAAATAGTACCCAGACAGTAAGATGATATTTTATATTAAGAGGCTTTTAAAAAACATTTTATTGTTCACCAAGTGCAATATGCTAGTAACCATTGCATATAAAGAAAGCATTCCAAATTTTATGATAAATATGTATTAATAATAAATATTACACTTGTTACATTTTAAGATTGATGAGTCTTCCTCTTATGTTGCTGATAAATAGATCTGACTTCTGGAAATGAGAATACCAGCGTGATTGAGGGATTACTATGCTAATTCTATCTTAATAAATAAAAACATGTAATATTTTTATGATATTAAGAATCTAAATAGTTTGCATACTGTACACATCTCAGTGTGTATTCTAGTAAGTAAAGGGGGTTGGGTTAGTACTGAGTACACAATTATCAGTCAGTGTTCATGTTCCTATGAAAACATCTCTGGGAAAAGCAAACACTAAACAGAATAAAACTATAGTTAGAGGATTTTAATTGCAATGTTCTGGGAACTGTAACATTCAAGAGATACACATTGAACTGAATATCTTAGCTAAGCTCAAACAAACATTTTGCATGCCTTTTCATAATTACAGAGCAAAGGCATTTGAATAACAACATACTGTGTCATCAGTAGGTACAAGAAATAATTCTAGTTTGCAGTATATAATCTCCTACTTATTGTGAGGGTTTTCCCAGGTCAAAGCTCTTTCTACTTCTCCACCGTAGCAGTTTGATGAAGTTGAGACTTGCACTGAAGATTTTGTCATGCTGAAAAACCATTTTGTAAAATATGTCAATGGGTAGATCTCCATTTGGATCTGCATACTTCAGAGTTGTCATTGGAGTATACAAGGTGTTGGTCTGGTGGCGAAAAGGTGGGTTTTCTGCAAGAATTATCTTTACTGTATGCTGTAGAGAAGGAGAAATAGAATTTTCAAAGACCTTTTACCAAAATAGTAAAGTAAAATCCCAGTTTTCAGTTAAACTGTGGAAAAGTAGAAGAATAAAGTGCTAGAATTATATAAAACCCTGTATATAGTTTTATTAGAAGTCATTAGAAATTCTTCTTAAAATATTTTAAGGCCACAAGTAGTATTTCTGTTTCTCTATAGCATGGTGATAACACCTGACACCTAAGTAACCTGAGTAGTCTTCCAAAGTTACTGTGGGCTTATATGCCCACAGTAGGTAGATCCTCTCTTTTACATTTCACTGGGAAATGATCAGGACAGTGCATTTTGCAGCAAGATCTGGAAATCTTCAGTTGACACTGAAGTTATTCCTTACCGGCAAACACCTGAAATCATTGTCCCCTCCCACAGCTCGCCTAAACTTGTCTTCCTGCAGGAAGCCCCAAGCACCAGAAACATCCATGTTTCTTTTATTGAGCCTTGGTGGTCTGGGGTGGCGGAGTGAACTTCCCTTAGTGGAGGGATGAGCAGTGAGATGGAGAGGACAGGGCTTTACCAGTGGTGGGAACCCTGTGTGGAGGTATGGTAACAATGCAGAATATTCAGACTTCACCAGAGGATGTAAAGGGCATCTAATATCTCAGTGGTATTTAAAGTATAATTCATAGTTGTCTTCAATACTTCAAAATGAACATTCTTTTAATATTTTATAGGCTTTTGTTTAAAACTCTGAAGATTCTCTTGAATTTTTAAAAACCCTTTTTAATTGTGTATATTACATTTAATTAAATCTAATGCTTCTACCAGAAAAACCCAGCAACCAACCACTGTATTCATAAATTACAAAGAAAAAAGTATTTAAAAAAAGGATGAATTTTTGATGAGTTACCTCTGCAACATCTTCAGCACTTTGTCCCAAGCTCTGGAAAATTTGTTTGTAATTTTTAAGGTAAATATTAGTAAACATCTCAGCTGTTTCTTCATCTGCAGCTGAAAGATCCATTTTCATTCCATCTTCAAACACTTTTCTTTCAAACTCTGTAACCACTGGGCCTGGTTCAATCAAACTTAACCTGTTCGGAAAAAAGGCCTACTGGTTGTTGACTATCCTCCATGGAAAATACACCCCTCAATCCATCTCAAGGTATCTCATCCTATGTGACATTCTGATGGACTTGCACTTTCTCACTCTCTGTGATGAGCCCTTCAACATTTTAATCTGTGAATGGGCTAGGAAGGCTATTATCCTTTCTACTAGCCTTTAACTGTTCAGGAGAACATGTTTATTTTAACAGCTAGATCTTTTTATTTGCTTATATAGTGTGAAGAGTGTGAGCATTTCTATGCCTTTTGTGATGTACAATTTTCAAGGGCTTCTCGGTCTGTTTAACAGCAAGCTTTAAAGATTTTTTTTACTTCCTCTGCATATATTTTAAACTATCTAAAATACAATTGACACCAGTGGATCAATACCATTTACACCAGTAGATCAATGCCATTTACACCAGTGGATCAATACTTACTGCAGTTTGAACTTGAGTGCTTGTATAGCTAAACTTTCGCAGAATCCTTCCACAGCAAACTTAGATGCAGCATAAACATCATTAAATAAGATGCCTGATGGTACAAACAAAACATCCTGAGAATGTGATTGTATCCAACATACTAACAGTTTAATTTTAAAAACTTATGTGTTTTCCCAAAATTTTTACAGTCTTGCTGGGAAAACATTAGAAAAATCCTTGTGTATACTGAATCTAAATATTTATTTTTGCCTATGTTCTCAAAATTGCTTAGTCTAGGAAAGATGCTTGACTAATGCTTTTCCTCCTCCTAGCTGATGCTATGGTCTCCTTGGACGATACTATTTTGTAGTCTAAGATATGAAAGTGTCTGTACATCTAATACTATCTGAATTATTTATCAGCAAGACTTTAATAGGCTCTAGATGAACACAGAGGCTGAGTGTAATGCAGGAGATACAATTATGCAAGAGATCCAGCTTGCATCTGAGTGATTTAGAAAAAGCACCACATCAATCCATTTAGGTGGAGTGTAAGTGTTGTATTAAAATACCAGTTCTTGGAGTTTGATGGTGGATGCTTGCTCACCGGAATAATCCAGGTGAGATCAGTGTTGCAATTGTAATAATTGAAAAAAATACAGCTAGACAGGATGGGACACAAGAGTGGGAAAATCATTATCTGTCAGTAAAATCTGACTCTCGAGCTTTATGAGATTAAAAATTTTACAAAAAGGTGGTACAGTTGTCCAGGATTGGATTTTATTCTATCATTATTGTGCAGCATAGAGAATGTAGTAAGCATGTTTTTCTGTTCCCATAATTTTTTCCAAGAGGAAAGAGAAAAGTAATGCTAAGCCCTATTTTCCAGATAATAAAAATGCAACAATCAAATTTTAAAAAATTGTAGAGTTTAAGTTAGAACTCTTTTAAAAGTCTAGTCTTCAGGTTTTGTTGTTAAAATGCTGTGAGAGTAGCTGTGTAGTAACAAACTACCTGGATGCATGAAACCCTCCAAGTGCTTTTTGTAGTTGGAACTTCAGCATTACAAAGCACAAGAGTCAGATATGCCAGCTCCTACCTTTTTTTTTTTTAAGATAAAAAGAGGAAAGCTTTAGATTTTGAACACTGAACTCTTAGTTCAAGCAAACAGGAACAGGAAAAACCAACTTTACCTTGTATTCCCATAACACTGCTTATTATAACTATATGCCCACTCTTTCTCCTCTTCATGTCAGGCAAAATCTCCTTCAGGAGTCGAACCAGGCCGAAGAAATTGGTATCCATCACAGTTTTCATTTCATCTATGGTCTGACATTCAATAGGGCCAATGAGCCCCATTCCAGCATTGCTCACTGCACAAAATGGGAAACAACAACAAGCAAAAACCTCCATAAACATAAACTTGTAATCTTTACTGGAAAATATTTGAATGTAATGGGAGAATTAAGGGTTAGATGACTCTAAATAATCCTTAAAGAAAGGATTAAAAGATGTTAGTCACTAGAGCTTTCCACATCCACTTGATATTTCCATATGTCTTTATTTGTGCTTTAAATAATATTATCTGGTATTTTGCATTTTAACTAATTTATTTCTGGTTAGTCCTTTTGAAAAAAAAATATATATAAAGGGATTACAGGAAAATGAGTCAAGAAATACCTGTATTTGTTTATAATTCAGTATTAAGAATTGGAAGCTACAGTCAATACCCATAGGAGTGAACAGAAGTCTTCAAAAAGTGATAGACCACACCATATTTGGTCTGTTTTTTGTGAATTAACATTCGTATCTTCAAAAGGAAATAAACCCCCAACAAAATAAACTAACAAACCAAAACACACACTTCCACTGATTTTTATTTGCCTTCTGGATTTTTATAAGTGGGGAATGATGATAGGACTGGCATTCTGCACTAGAAGTAGTATGTCAAATTAGAGTATAATAAATTTTGCAGAAACAGTTGTTAAGCACTGCTTTAATAATTAATCAGAAAAAAGGCAGGTCCATCATTTTCTATTAGGTAAGATTTAATAGCTGATGGTGTAAATATTTCCATCTTACTAAGATACTAATATTTATTTCTAGCAAAACAGTATGAAAACACTTCCTGTTGAATGATTTGTAAAATACCATTTCGATTCTCAATACAAAATGAAAATAGCCTTATTTTCTTTGCATTTATTCTTTTACTTGCTAATTCCCAAATCCTGTTGCTTTCTTAGCACAGACAAGTGTTACCTTCATTGTAAAATGGGCTATGCTTCATGAAGATGCCAGTTTAGGCAAAATTTCTCACATTTTCGAAAAAATGTATCATTTTATCCAAGATACCTCTCTGGGATCAAGTTTCTCCATTGTAGACAGGGAAAACAGGCTTCCCTACTTCACAGAAGCAGGGTGAGATTTAATCCACTCATGTCTGCATGAAGTCTTGAGCATCTTGAACCAAATATACTATGTAATTATTACTACTTTGATAATTTAAAAATACACTAATGAAACTTCTCCAGGGTATTTGAGATAATGCATTGTAGAAATCTGGTATCTGTTCATAGCACACACATCCTGTACTTGCCTAGGACATCAATCCTTCTGTCAGGGATACTATTCACACAAGTTTTAATAGACTGTTCATCACAGACATCCAGTTGTTTAATTTCGAGGGTTTTGCCCAGCCTGTGACCTGCAGCTTCCTCCAGGGGTTCTTTCTTGGCCAGATTCCGCATTGTGGCATACACTGCAACACACCAGAAGCAACACTTACCAGAAATAAAATCTTTACTGTGGCAGTCTTACTGAGAAGTATCAAAGAACATTGCTTTTACATCCAAATCTTAAGTATCAGTGATAGAAACCAGATAAAAACTAAAAGTGAAAAGATTCTATTTTCAACATATATTGTCACTAATTTCCCAGTCTAGTTCTGAAATCAAGAAATTCAAAAGTAGAATTAAATAGTATATTTTCACTGTATTTTCTTGACAGTAGAATGGGAAAACGAACCAGAAACAAGTCACCAAACTGAATACAACTTCCTGTTAAATCACAGAGAAAAAAACGGCACCATCTCAAATAGTATGTTTTTATAAAGAACAGATAGCTTGTTACCTTTAAATCTTTTCTGTTCATCTTTTGCCATTTTTACAGCTAATGCCAGCCCAATTCCTGAGGAGCAACCTGTAATGAGGACATTTCTTCTTGCCATTCTTTTCACTGAGTGGTTCAATTCTTCAGAGGAGCAACAACGTAAATGTAAGTACAGCATGATGTGACTGGCTTTTAATGCTATCTCCAGCTTCCCTGAGTCAACAAATCTGAAAATGCACACCTGGACCTTGCATGATTAAGGGATAATCTCCAGCTAGACAAATAGAAGCAGATGCTCCTACATGTGCTTGTAATCTGCATTATCAAAACTGATTATATTTAATACAAAACTTGATTAATCTATAAAATGAGGCATTGGCAAACTACATGGATTTTTTATTAAGAGCATTACCAGTTTGCACAGTACTGGCAGGTAAAGCCTTGCCACAATTATAATCAGTCTGTAGTGCTAAGACCTCCACTCCTGCCTGTGGAAAGTGAACTGCACCCAGAGTGGGATCCCTCTGCTAAAGCTTTTCAGAATTCCTTCACCTACAGCACCCCCCTTGTTCTTTTGCAACAGATTGAGGAATTGATTTCTTCCCTGATGCCTTAGTATTGTAAAAGTCCTAACAGGCATTACAGGAAGAAAAAAAACAAATTGAAAAATGTGATGTGGATTCTGAAAGAGACAAGTTGTTGGACAGATTCCTCACATTTTCTTTTGGCAGTGTTCCCCACCAAGTACAGAGAAAGTAAGCAAGTGTGCTGCAGCAGAGAACTGACAGGAAGATGCTGAACAGACCAGCTTCACTACATTCTCGCTAAGACTGAAATGTCCTTTCAACACCTTTGACTCTGCAATTGACAAGTCAGAAATTTTAAAAAAAAGAAGAAGTAGCCTGAAGTCTAAGTTTTGGAGGACATATTTTGCATATAAACTGGATTAAACAGAGGGGCATTTGGACTGGCACTTCAGTGCGTTTTGTGTTTAACATACAGTAACTGTAGGCATACTACATTCAGGAAGAAAATCAGTCCCTTGTTTCTGACTTGAGTGACAGGAAAAAGAAAGACCTTAATAAGCAATTAGCCTTATGAACAGCATTCAGCTAATTGCAATGCCATTATAAACAGTAAAATGTTTTTGTTTTCCAAGACTCATCAACCCCAAACTAATGCAACACACTTCAGAAGAATGAACTTAGTCTTCCAGGGTTTGCACAGATGTAAATTGGTTAGAAACTCAAGAAAAATAGGACACTACAGAAATATTTAACTGAAATTATGTTTAAAAAAAGTCCATCCTTTCCACAAGAAATAAATTTACTTGAACAGTATAAGTGGAATCATTAACTTCTCAAGCAAGCAACAAAATAGCAAAATATCTAAAGATAAAATATAATTATGATTCTACTTATTAGTCAGGTTTGACTCAAGGTTTAACCAGATAAGTTAGTATACAGACAAAATTTTAGTGCAAATGCTATTTAGCTGATTCAGAGATTAGGCAAATTGCTTTTGCTGCTCATGCACATTTATATTTAGTGCATGTAGGAGGAGCAAACAAGGCTTTATGCAATGCTAGTTAGTGGAATTCCACTAGTGTTGTGATGCAGCTGTAATTACAGATTGGGTCAATTTTCCACTTGAAATCCTGGTTTGAAGGGCTTATATATTCCACTGCTTTCAAAAGATCTGTCTGAAATTTGATGCATACACTTCTAGGCTGAAGGCAAAGTGATGTACATAAAGAAAGTTAAAAAATAAAAGTAGTTTAATTTGCAATTATTGCACCGATCAAGCTAATAGTAAGGTATTTCCTTTACAGTCATGCAGAGAAACAAATAGCTTGATTTAAAATATACAATATATTTATTTCTGTAAATAACAGTGGGTTTTGTCACATCATAATTTTCATAATAGCAGAATAAATAACCTGAAACTGCACAAATACTTCAGGTGAGTGTATCTTGACCTTGTCAATGGTAGCAGAATGTGTGGCTGGTTTTGTAGAACCACTTAATGGGGACCATGTGGCATTTGTGGAACGTGTTTACATAGAGTGAAAGGCCCAGTACTGCCCAAAGAGTTTAGCACACTGCCACTTGCAGAGTTGATGAAATCTGTCAGGTAAGTTTGTTGGCCAAGATACTTTCAATATGCAAAATGCTTAACTGAGGCCTAGTATTGAAACCGAAATACATTCAATTCTGTTCCTCTGCTTTATATCAAATAACTTTAGTAACCTGATTTTCTGAAGTATGAATCACGTCTTAATGCACGTAAATCACGTGTGCGTTAATCAGACTTAGACTGACGCCTCAAAACCATATTTGCAGTTTCTGATGCTTATGTAAATATAAAAGTGGGGCCACTAGCCATTCATACCAGCTAAATTGTGTAGTACTTTTGGAAATCTGGAAATAAATATGTTTTAGAATGCATAGTTATGATGTGAATTTAATCAATGGGAATTTTTCTAAGGATTTTCATTTGATTAAAAATAACAAAAGAAACAAGCTCAAGTTTTATGGCCCTGTCCCACAACGCTTTCCATCTTAAAGATACTGCCTGTAGCAAAGCAAACAGGTTTTGCCACTGTCTATGACCAAATCAGTGTCCCAAAACATCTTACAAACATGTCAGTTTTAATAAGATGTTGTGTCTGCATGTATCCAAAAAAGATAAAATATTCCCAAACAAAAATTGTTAATAAGGTAGTACCATTGTGCTTTTAATTAGAAGTGAGATATGAAACAAATACAAAATTTTAAAACCTTGGGAAAAGATGACAGATGAAATTAATCCTTACAACTTAAGATAAATAAATTTTATTTTTAAGTATAAAAAATAAATTATTGTGTTATTATATGAAGGCAAGAATCTCAATAACAGTTGGAAAAATAAAAAGGTTGTCATCTGCTTCAGTACAAATAACTACATTCCTTACTCAGAAATACAGTGTTAAAATTTCCTCTTTGAATGCGCCATTACTATGGCAGCAACAGCATTCCCGGGTTGCTGCTTGTCCAATGAGCAGCAGTCATTTCTTCACAGTTCTTGCCCCTGAAACAAAGTATCTGTGATTAATTATTACATCAAAATAAATTTGTACCAAGATGTTACTTTTCATTATTAAACTTTATCTTGCAAATTCAAGAAAACTAACAGCAGGTCTCAAGTCCATGGCTGCCTTCTCCAATTCTGACCCCCTAGACTGATGTTATTCACTCATTTTTGTCCACTGTTCCTGTAACTGAAGTGCATTTGCTTCTCAATGAGCACAACTTAAAAATTTTCCAATAGCTATTTAGTTCTAGCAGGCAAGTAAAGATGTTATGCAGAATATTTTTGAGAAGAAATCTTCATATGCAAATCCCTGTAAAAATTTTGTACAGTTTAAATGAGCACTGTCTTTCGAAATAACTCCTCCGTGTAAGGCTTAAGGTTTCATGTTGGATTGTATTGTTGTTCTTACATTCCTAACAACTTAAGTTTCTATCAATTCAGGAAGTGTGTGTAAAAACCTTATCGACAGTATCAAGGTATCAAATATCAAGAGGAAAAAAGCCTATGATGTCTACCAACACAGAGCAAGAAAAATAGCAACACAAATGTAAGTTGTATAGAGAAATAAATGCAGCCAAACATAGCATGTTTGAGATTAGAGTTCTTTTGTTAGTTTTTAGAGCTTTAGCTTCCCCCTACCCCTCCTTTTAAAAATGAGTGTATATGCTGGATCTAATTATTCAACAGTTCATTTATAGAAAAAAACAAGAGTTTTAGGTCTCTTTAGTATATGATACACAGCAGCTATGTTTACATTAGCCAGTGCACAACAAGAGACTGTATCAGCCACTACTATTTCACATCATATTACACTATGGTTCCTGTTAGTCATGAATTAAAAAACAGTTGGTTCTGTTTATCTATCCATGTTTAGCTAGGTACTTATTCTTTATGAGGAATGCTATATATACTGTACAGAAACACTTGTAAGTAGCATATAAGCACCTTACAGATAATGAATGAAAGATTATTACAATAATCCCTATTTTTTATGCTATGCACAGTTTTTCAAAAACATTATAAAAATCACCCTTTTAAAAAGTCAATCATTGTAAGCATTAATTTTTTCCTACTTCACTTACCATTTTAATACAATTTTACTTCTCATTTCAAAAGGAACTATGGTCACAAAAAATCTGATTGCTGTAAATCCAATCTACATTCTTTTTTTTTAAACAAAGGAAATTACTCTAATTTTCCAGAAAAGTGAAAAAGCCATTCTTAATGTTCAGTGAGATACTTTCAGTTCCTTTATTTGGAATATTTAGAACTTCTAAGGGTAGCACAGTGCTGTATTGTTACAAAATCTTCACTGCAGATCGAAGCAGAGTAAAAACAAAGAATGATTCAACTGCAAACTCTGTGACCTGGTTATTTTATGGGTCCCAAAGGGACAGAGGGGACCAGAACACAAATCAATCCTCCTAGCAGCTCCTTCCCTGAACTAATATATTTTCTGTAATAAGCAAGAAAGGTGGTATATTAAGAAGAAAAAGAACGAGACAGACTGTACCCCTGGGCAAGACATACACACTGCCCCTACATCCCTTTTCCCTAGATAGATTAGGCAATTTAGTTTTTAGAACTAGGACAGAAAGTTTCTGTGGAAGACTGGTCAATCAGTCTGCAATGTCTTACTAATGAAGAAAGTGTTTTCTTACATTATGTTAACATACCCAATTTTTAAACAAAGAAGGAACCATATCATATTCTAGGTGGAGCCAGAAGCCCTCTGCAACATATTTTACACAGAATGCTTCCAAAATCCAGTGGTTTTTTATCTTCACTACAATGGAAATAAAATTTCATTTCCTTATCTCAAGTCTCTGAAGGAACATAACTGGAAATACATCTATTTTGAAAGCCTTTCTTATATCATTCTTAGGCCTTTCCCTACCTGGTATTCCTTAGCAAAAACAAGGCAATTTGTCTGGAAAGAAAGGGTCTAGTCAGCAATTGTACAGGGGCTAGCTAGGAAATTCTTTCTTTCAGAATCATCTCTTAGGAGAAGATGGAAATTGTTAATGATATGTGTGAAAGCAGCAGTCACTGCCCTGTTCTTGAGCATCATCAATAACCTAAGAAAATTCAAGATAGAAGAGCTGACATTGCTTTATTTTGCAATGAAACAACCTTCATATTCAGCTGTGACATATTCAGCCAAGCCCTCATGATCTAGAATACAGATCAAATGCCTTTGGTGTTCACACAGAAGTAAGGCTTCTCTGATATCTCACCCTTGGGAAAAGAAACACTTGAATACAGCATAACTAAAGCGGCAGAGGCCATTTTGGCTTTGGTGTTTAGCTCTAGTTTGGAATCATCCTTGACTGAACTTAATTCTGCAGAAAGTTTGTTTCTCTCACATCCCATTTGTACTTGTAGTGACAGATTCATGCACCAAACCAAAGATTTGTATAATTCATAAAGTTAGCTATCTTCTTGAGTCTCTCCATACACTCCCATTCACTTGGCCAAAAAAATTCTCACTTCTCATTCCTACAAGCATGCAGATCTCACTGCTCTTCTGATGCAATAATTTTCACAAGATAGGTGCCTAAGTCATCAGAAGCTCTCATCATACAGCATATTGTTTTGTTTCATTTCAAGGAAGACCATGTTGTCCACAGCCAGAAAATCAGGTCCCTAAAGATAATCAGTAATCAAATTTCTTCCCAGAGAAAGCGGACAATTAAGAGCGTGCCATTAAATTTTTAATTTTGAACTAATTAAACTAGTTTAGGGGATTAAGATTCAGGAAACACCAGGATACAAAACACAATGATTGTAAGAGAAGTAATGACACTTATGCTAAGGAGACACCCTGTATCATTTCTTCTAGGCAGTACAGTAATGACATTAAAAACTGATAATTTGTTGTGTATCCAAGGTATGTTTTACCTTTCCAAGAGCTTCTAGGCTATGCTGTTTTCTTTCATTTTCATTTCTTCTTCAGCTGATTTATTTCCTGATCTCTCTGGAGCAATTCAAACTCTTTTTCGCGAAGCTCATCTTTAGAATGCTGGAGTTTCTTCTCTAAGCTTTCAATCTGAACAGAAAATACAATTAAATCAGAACCAATATTTTACCAAAGTCAGAACAATTTTACAAAAAAAAAAAACAAAACCAAAAAAACCCCAAAAAAACAAACACAC
Source organism: Acanthornis magna (assembly GCA_036785705.1). Classification (NCBI taxonomy): domain Eukaryota; kingdom Metazoa; phylum Chordata; class Aves; order Passeriformes; family Acanthizidae; genus Acanthornis; species Acanthornis magna. The sequence continues at coordinate 1,575,992 of JAWUZG010000058.1, forward strand.
AAACCAAAACTAACAAATATTGTCAATATTACCCCTGACTTTGGATTCCTCTGTCAATTTTTTATTTTATCTACATTTTCCTTTACTAAAAGAGCAGTTTGGGAACTGCATCATATTGAGTGAAAAAATAGGTTTTTGGTTTTGCACTGTTATAGCCTTGCAGAATTTATAGTTTTAATTGACAAACAAAGTATTTTTATTGGTACATTATTAAGGTACTTGCTTCCCTCTCCCTATAATAAGAAAGAGTTTTCATTTTCTAGATTAAATCTGATCAGCTATTGTGTCCCAGGACCAGACTTCCTCATAGAATTAGCTACCCTTTGTTAGGGAAACTGTGTGTTTTATTAAGCAAGAATTACCTGTTTATGACATTCCTTAATTTCCAACTCTGACTTCTCTAAATTGCATTGTAATTGAATTATTTGTTGCTCCATTTCTCCCTTATGTTCATGAACTTTCATATCCAATTGTGTAATCTAGAGGTAAAAAAGAAAGAAAAGGAAATATTTAATTTTGAACTCATGTTCAGATTTCAATAAGCAATATTACAAACTATGAGGGCAAAATGAATGAAATTAATCCTTTGTAGCCTGAAGAGTATTCTCTCAAGTAGTCAATATAAAGCTGCACACTAGCTGTTTCATTTAAATAGTGGCCAAACATAAAAATAAAAGGGGAAAATTGGGAAAAAGTTCTCATATGCAGAATGCAAGCCTAGTTCTCCTTTTAGAAGAAATATGTGTAGTTTATTATAGTAATCCACCTTGTTAGGAAGTGACAAATTTTGCCAAACCAAAAAAAAAAATCAATTCATCAAATGTTTTGCTGAATTCCTGGAGCAGCTCACTGTGGCAAAAATATAGTGCAAGATACGGCCTCCTTACAGTGTCAGTTCCTTAAACAGATTTATTCAAATTCCCACTCCTCCTTCTCTCTGAACCTCAAAGATTCTTGAATACAAAGGCTGGTAACTCCTGCAGGAAGAGGCTTATTCTAAGTGACAGAAGAAGAATTTTCCCATGATGGGCCTCAAGTCCTGACACCAGACCAAAGGACTGAAAGTATTTCAAGCAAGCTACAGAAATTTATTCACAACAAAGATACCATTTCATATTTAGAGGCTGCTTTAATGTGAATCAGATATGCTCCAGTGCAAACAGGGAAAGGAATCTATCACCCCCAAGCACCCTTCGGCACAGATCTTTCCCTCCTCTTAGCACACATCAAGATGAGAAGAGTTGTCCCATAACTTTATCACTAATGAAGTGTCTTGGGACAGGTTATGGCATAAGGCTTCTGTTCTATTAAAACAATAGTCTGTGGTCCCTCAAGGGAGCACAACGTGATTGTCCTGGTACCATAAGGCTTCAGCAGCACAGGTTTGGATGTTGACACTGTGGCTGTAGTAACCAGTACAGTTTGAGTCAATATATCAAAGCAACCAAACCTAGCAGGCTTTTTTAAAGTTATCTACCATATAACAGGAACAATTGTCAGTAACATGCTTGAAAATTATCTGACCTGAGCCACTCTTTGTTTCAGTTCCCAATTCCTTTCTTTCAGTGCTTGGTCCATCTCAAGGAGTTCCTGCTTTTTTTCTTCAATTTCACCCTTGCAATACCTGAAATTCTCATATGTTTAATTGCTTAAGACACATTCAGTTGCTTAAAGTATCCAGCTTGAAAATCATGAGATCTATTTCTTACTTGAAGCATATTACCCTAAACATGAATCAACTAATTGATTGCAAGGAAACAAACCCAAATAGAATAATTCTATTAATTATATTCCAGGTTGGAAATTCCTAATAACTTCATTATTCAAGTTATTTGTCTATATCAGGATTCTTTAAAAAAAGAAAGTGTCGTTAATTTGTGGTCAGAAAGGAAACCTGATTAATCTTATGATTACTTCACAGCTTTGGGATTCAGAAAATAATTTCAGCAGATTTTAAAACAGAATTCCCCAAAAAGAATTCAGCACCACTTTTAGAAATTAAAAATAAGCTGAGTATCAAGTTATCTTATAGCCACAAACTACCAAAAAAATTATAGAGAGCTGCGAAGAACATTAAAAAACCCCATCCAAACTACTTGCTATTCTTAAAGAATAACTAACACAACTAAGTTTTCATGAATGAAAAGACACCAGCTTACCTCAGCTCAGCTGTTAGATCCACGATAGCAATGCGCTTCTCCTCCAGAGAGGACTGTGCATTCTGTAATGCATCTTGCAATTCCTGAAGCTGTGGTAAAGTAATCTTTAATTCTCCACGGGCATTCTGTAACGCAGATTCCAGTTCTGCTATTTTCTGTAAGGCTTCCCTGTGGCAAGTCTCAGTTTGAAGCAGTTTATCTTCTAAATCATTCACTATTTTACAGACACACCACAAAAGACAGAATGCTTAATTATCAGTACAGCAGGGTCTTTATGCAACACCACTACCTTGTAGCACTTGTGGTCATAATAAATTTTCAGTATCATTATTTTTTACAACAATCTAGAAAAGTGGTGACTTCTTATACAAAAAAATTTTTATGGCACCTCAGTACTTGCTAGTTTTATTCAGTTCATAGTCAACAATGGACTTGAAACATATATAGGATATATCTAAAAACATCTGGCCAAGGAGACAGTACAGAGACAATATAGTAACTGAGTGTGTAGTGCTAGGAAAAATGCAAGCAGAATTGCTGGTATTTATCTGGCTTAAAACAATGGTACAATTAAACTAAATGGAATGGAAGAGGATGGATTGGAAAGTTTGTTATTTCCATCGACTTGTGGAGTTTTCTGTTTGTTTCAAAGAGCTGAATTTTTGTGAATAGTATATGCCTTTATTAAATCTATGTGTATTTTTTTTTGACTATTGTATTAAGAATGTGCATTACCAATTCACAGGGAACTTAGACATTTCACCTGGGATAAAGGTATATACCAAAAATGTGAGAATTTGTAAAAGTATGTTAAAAAAAAGTTTGCGATTTTTTCTGGGTTGTGGGGGTGTTGTTTGTTTGGTTTTGTTTGGATTTTAAAAAATTATAATATTTTTTGACTCTCATGTACTTGATTATGAAATTGGGGGAGTAGTAAAAATATCTAATACATATAGAGGACTAGTTTACTGAAAGGGAGCCTGAGAAACAAAATAGCCAAATTACCCTCATTTATCTTTTTATTGAGCTCTGATCTTGCTTCTTCCAAAGTGATATCCAACTGATTTATCTGCAGTGCTTTGTTTTCACCATCTTGTTTTAATTGCACTACTTCTTTTTCCATGCCAGTAAGTTCATTCTTGCACTGATCCAGCTCCAATTTAATCTGTCTAACAGAGGCAACCAGAATAAAATGAACCATGGAATAACAAGAGCAACATGCTCTAAGACAAGTGTTTGTGAATAAAATAAAAATAAAAGTCATGTTAAGTAGGCTTTTCTTGTAATCAAAACTATATTCTTTAAGACTAGCAAGCTCCTGTAGAATGTATAATCTACAATTACAAGCAAGTTGATACATTTATAAATTGAACTACTTTATAAAGTGCTGTCTTAAGGCTAAATAGGTTGCCAGGCCATGCATTAATTCCATTGGAAAACTGTTCCAGAAACTGATGCCTCTGCTAGTCAGAAGCTTCCCTCTGACCTCCAGTCTATGCACTCAGAGAGACCCAAGTGTGTAAGTAAACAGCTGAACACCATTTCAGAGAGCAATCTTTCCCATCCATATGTCCATGTGCAGAATACACCTCTCACTTACACCAAACCTACCTGATTGTACAATTTAGTTCATCCACCTTCTGTCTGTTTAAATCTGCTTCTTGAGCAGCTAGGCGAAGTTCCTCCTCCATCTTTCTCAACTCATCTTCTGCACATACTTTCTGCTTCTGAAGCTCTTTTTCCAGATTGGATACCTATTTAAAATGGCATTTAAAGAGTACTTTAAAATTACTTACCAAAGAAATACGTGTCCTTGTGTTGTAACTCACATAGGGAGAGTTTTTACACAACAGATTTTTTTATAGTCTGTATGCAATTTAAGATTAAAACTCTGAGCATTTGAAAGACAAATTGTTTCTAGTAAATATAACAAGATGCAACTTTCTGAATTGAAATGCACCTCTCCTTAACTACAATCTAGGGTTTGATTTTCTAAGTACCTAGCCAATCTAATGCTAGCTAGAATTTTCGATAGCTCAGAACCTGGTTTAAGATAAAACAAGCCACTAAATTCTATGTTAGATATATCTAAAATAATAACTATCAACTCAGTTATCAAAGAAATATTCAGATTTTATAGGTATTATGAAAACATATATAAGGCATTTAATTTTCTCTGTATATGTAGACACTTCTCACCATACTGTACCTGCTTTTCAAGTTTAATTTGATTATCTTCCAGCTCCCCATTTCTAATAGTTTCTTGCTGTAACATTTGCTGCTGATGATACAAAGTTTGTTGCAGGAGAATATTTTGTTCACTCATGTCCTGAATATTCTGACCTTTTATTTTTATTTCTTTCTGTAAATAATGAAGCTGAAAAGACATTTATTTTCCATAACAATCAAACATTTTTATTGGCACTTGCATTAGCTATTCTCTGTTAATGAGCACAAAATCACACTTGTGATTCAATAAAAATTTGGGTCTGAATTTAGTTGCATTACAGTTTCAACAGCACATAACAGACCTCATAATTCATCACTAAGTTGTGCTCTATAAGATGAGGAAAATAGTAACTTCCCAGCCCCAGGTTCTGATTCTTGCTTTCTAACTATAGCTTGTCAATATTTTAAAAACATACATAACAGATTTTTAGTTTCTAAATAACTGAACTACTTTTCTTTCTGCCAGTCTTCTTTAATTCTCAGAAAGTCCTTATTTTCCCCTTGAGATCCTGTTCTCAGTCCTTCCCTTTATTTCTTCCTGCCTATATGACAATAGTCATTCCAATAAAAAAAGGAATTTTGAGTGCCTGACTTGTTTTATGTTGAATAGTCTGGTTTCTCAGTGGTGAATGCCAGGGGGAGCTGTTCTAGGAAACAAAAACAAGGGAAGTGTTCTTTTAAAAAAAAAAAAGTCCAAAAGAAATCGCTAACTGCTCACTCTGAAGTACTGACTGGAACTTATTTATGAAAACAGTGGTCACAATTACAAAGCCTCATTTGCTACGCTTGATGTTTCACACAGCATCCAGTCCTTCACATGCCGTATAAGAACAACTGGGTTTAGGGCTTAGGAAGCAGCAGCAAATATCACAGGTTTATGTGTGACACAGAGCACAGATTTGCACTGAGTCAATCCTGTACAAGGTCTAACAATCTCCATCTGACTAAAGCCTCTCTCTCAGCAGGTAGGCCAGCACTGACATGATCAGACTACTGTATAATTAGTTCACCCACAAATAAAAATTCATACTAATATTAAAATTAACTCTTTCTTGCTTTCATGTGGCAGTAGAAAGTATGATAAAACTCAGGATCTTGAAGTAAACATTTTCTTATGCCCAGAACTTCTTCCCCATTAAGACAGTTAAAAACCAGATCAATTATGTGTACTTAAATTTATATCGCAATAGTGCTCTCTCCATGTTTTCCAAGATAGTGCTTTGTTTCACATAATTCTGATTTTGTTACTTCTTTCAACAATTCATTTATCTTAGTGCTTCTTTTCCCTTGACTTATCCCATGTTTCTTAGTTATGATTTTCCCCTTTACCCTCACAAAATATATCATCTTTTCCCAGCTTATTTTCTATTCACAGTTCCTGTTGCAAATTTTGGCTGTTATTTCACAAGCTTTTAGATTAAATCAATCACAACAAGTGTTTTCTGCAATACAGAAGAGTTGTAAAACAACCTGTTACCTCTTCAGACCTTTCTTTCAGCTGATTTTCAAACATCTCCTTATTTTCTTGTGACTGACTCAAATACAGTGCAACTTCTTCCTTACAAACATTTAGTGCTGACTCAAGTTGTTGTACCTAGTTGAATGCAATAGATTACTTAAAATTGCATGTTTGTATTAACTACTCTAAAAATCATCTTAAAAGACATCTTTGTGTAAAACATCAGAAAAGCTACATTTTTATTGCAAGAATATTAAAATAGTCACAGAAGATAATAGTAAACTTTAAAATTGAAATAGTCTTCCAAAACGAAAATTATTTGTGAAATTCAAAATTGTAATACTTTAGACTGTGTTTATATCAGATGAGACTATCAGTTATGAGAAGATATGCCAACATTTGTCAGTAGTTAGAATTTAAAAGCAAACATGTGGTCAACACCAAGTCATTAATCCATCATGTTTTATTACATATAGAACTGTGTAAATAAATTTGGAATTATCATCATAGGTGAGTTGACACACTTTTTTTTTTTTTTTAAAAACTACTCAGATCTTAGTACAATTCTTTTCAAAAAGTTACCAAGCAGCATGTTTTCCCTTTCTGCACTGACAGTGCCTGACTTTCACCGAAACAGAAAGGAAGAGCTTTGAGCAGTGCCAACAGTGTTAATCTATTTTACACTTTTAGTGTTCATTTGGATTTGAGTAATCTCTAACAAACACCTTATAACCTGGAACTGATAAAAATTACAACAAACAAACCCCCAGAGATCTTAAGGCAAAATAATTAAACTTTTCTTAATTATTTAGTGTTTAGTTTCATGCAGGGATTTCTCATCAATGAGAATTGTGCTGATTTCAGCTGCAGAATGACTCATGCTTTCAATTTTGCAATCTGACTGCCAGTTTTCTAAACCGTACTGGATGTATATCTCTGTCCCCAGCTGATTCAAGGGCTTTTTGAAGAGAAATTACAATATGTGTTAATTTTAAATCTCTGGAAAACATCCCAAATACGACAAAGCCACTTGGATAGAAAATAGGTCCAACGCAAGCTCAGAAAGAGCATGCTAACAGCAAAGTCTACAGTATCTTCTCCTCCTGATATCATGAAGATTTAATACTGTTTGAAACTTGACTGGGGTAAATCCCCACATGGCACTGGTTTATTAAAATACTGTTGCAAGTGCTGCATGGAAAATATTTATCAGGCAAACACTAGGAAGAGGTATAGACGGCTAAAAAAATGACCAATATTATAGTATCATATATATCTACAATATATGCTATATATAGACTAAAAGCATATGTAACATTAGCTCTGTGAGACAACGTTGGACTTTCAGAGTACAATAGGCACAAGTTTGCCCTATTTGGAACTACAATAGTTGTAGAAAGCAATTATGCATTGCATAATCTCTTACTGTAGGTTTCATCATACTTCTTTTAATTTTAAAAAAGAAAACGAAACAAAATGAAACAACAGATCAAGAAATACTTCAGATAGATGACTTCTGGAATATTTACTTAAGACAAATTTCTATAAAACAGTTTTTCTACAGAAGATAAAAAGAAATACACTGTTACTGCAAACTTTAAAACTATTACTTGAAAATTACAAGGAGCTCACTAACTTTGATTTTTTCTTCTGTTAACTGACTTTCCAGCATCTTCAATCCTTGATCTTTCTTGACATTTTGATTTTCCATTTCCTGTTTTTACAGATTTTTTTTTTCAAGAGAAAAAAATAAATATTACATAACATAATAAATACAATATCAGTAATTTAATAAAAACTCTTATTCAGAATCAGAAAAAAACACAGATCAGTGTACTTAAAACACAATTGCTTGTATAATGTATTTGTGTACACGATACTCTGAAGTGAATTTGGTTGCTGATTGATGTCTCTTCATATCCTGCAGCAGCAGGAGTTATTAAAAGGAATAAAACATTATCATACTAGAACATTCTCGGTTTTCCACCTAACACAGAATAGATGCAATTGTTCTTTATCCAGATCTCTTTCCTTTCATTACAGAGAGAAGCCCAAGGGGCAAACCAGGGGCATAAAGAGAATGCTAAGACAGAAAATACTGAAAGGTCATTAAAATGTATACAATATATAGCAGTGGTAGTAGCAGTCACTTGTGACTACACTAGATTCAGTCAATTACTCAAACAAGAAATAAGAAGCAAAAACATAAGCATCTTTTATTTTCCCCAATCTTTTCCTGTATTTATGCATATGCTTTTCATTATTTTTAGTCACTTGTTTGTTTTGCATTTAAAGAAGGTCAAGAGCCAACCTTACCTCTCTGCTTCCTATTAACAGCCCATCCAACGATTCAATGTGATGCTGTTTATGTATAACCTCTTGTTGTAAAATAGATATTATTTTCTCTTGTTCAATGAATTGTTGATGTTTCTTCTCCAGCTGTGTCTGAAGCTATGCATAAGTAAATTTTAATTTTATTATTTTAACATGAATTTGTGCATCTAAATATGTCATTCAGTTCTATTCACCCCTCATTTTTATAATGAAAATTAAATACATTCCTGCCATCAGCAATATTGCAGTTTTAAAATTATCAGGAAATCCCAAGCACTTAATATCTTAAATCCAGAGTAGAATGAGGGCAGACATAGTGTAATTGTCTGTCATCAGTCAAAACAATAAGACATGCACACATTCTTTAGTAAAAGATGAGGATTTTCTTGAACAGCTAGAAATAATCACAGTTATATTTCTAATCACATAGAGCAACAGACTTCTTCTCTAAAGCCTGAAAAACCTACCAACAGCTCTCCCTGAATGCACTTGCTCATAAGGCTCAGACTGGTAGAGGTTCAGCCAACAAGAGAACATTTTTAGAAGCTCATGCTTTAAAACCAGTAGGCACTAAAGCTATACTTCATTTTTTTCTGGGTGTTTGGAGCCAAGAACAACAATACTCTTCCTAAGTCCTTATTTCTCTTCAGTTGAGCAGGATATGAATATTTCAGAGGGAAAGTTGTATAGTTAGTTTGATGGTAAATGTACTAAAATCAGGAAATGCAGGGAGAAGAAAGGGCTTTTTGACATAACTTTTTAAATGGATGTGTCTCAACATTGTAAGACAAGTTAATACAGGAGAAAGTTACGAAGTATAACATATATATTACCACACATTAAAGGTCTTACTAGGTCAATCTGTTTCGCCATTTCTTTGTGCTGCTCAAGGTGAACCAGCTTTTCATTTTCAAAAGCATAAGTTATTTTCTCATGTTCTTCACTGATAGTTGTTTCCAATTCATGAATGCGTCTGTTTTTTCCCTGGGAAGCGGCAACAACAAAAGACATTCAGCTGTGATATTAAACTGTTTCATTTGATCATCTAATTTTGAGATTTTGTAAAAACAACAAAGAAAATACTGAAGTTACACAGAGCATGTGTCATCTCAAAGGATGTCACACCTGTAACACAGGTATAGAATGTCAGTAAAGGCAGCCACTACAGAGACAAGGTGTCTGCCATGATGGACTATGGCACAGATAACAACTCTTGACAAAGACAAACAGAAATTCTGTGTTCACATAGATAGATGGAATCTTTAAAATACCATTTTGCAGATGTTTTTATTTACAAACCTACATTTATTTCACTGAAACTAATGACAATTCAACAGGGCCATATCTTCACTGCACGTGACCACAAGGAAAAAGTAACACATCCATTAATAACTTAGCACATTCAAAGGCAGGGAAAAAAGGATATTTTACTTCTATCAAGATTCAGTTTTCAAAACCTGTGTTCCCTAAAATCTGCACTGATTATTTAGCAGATCTGAAAGTTTACACATTTTGAATACAGAGAATATGACTGTTATGTTAAACTTTTATGACTTTTTACATAAATGTAGTTTCTCACTGAGAATATTTTACCATGAGTTCCTGTTCCAACTCTGCATTTCTTTCTGCAGCAGTGGAATAAGCAATAGTCTTTTCTTCCAACTGTTTCTCAAGTGCAAAAAGTTGAGAAGATTTCTTTCTTATCTGAAATTAAATATGGCACAAAACAGCATGTAGACAACAGCTTCAGGTTTATTCAAATATTTGTATACACTTTCTTAACACCAATTCCATTTTAGCTACCTTTATAGTATTTTTAATAAGTTGGTTGATTTTGTTGATCTATTATATTTTACTACTTACAGAGAAAGATTCAGGACAATTTACCTACAATTAATCTAATGAATTATCAGTGAAATAGCTATTACATATTTTTAACATTTACATCCATTATTAGGAAATACTGCAAAGCCCATTAGTTGGAACTCTATAAACACATTAGCACCAGAATGGAAACACTAGCAATTTAATTTATTCACCCTGAGAAAAGCTTAAATTTTTCCTTTCATGATTCTCTGGTAATGATGTTCATCTCTGGCGCCTACACTAACATTTAATGAGGAAAAATACAACTGCTCCTTCAACATGTATTTCCTAAAATTACCCATTAACTCAACCACAGCAAAGCAACAACTGTGCATATTTTCCACATAAATCAAAGCAGTAGAAGAAAAGCCTACTAACTACACCAGCTTTAAAACAGTATTTCTGACAACTAACAAATTAAGGCTGCTACCTAAGTCTTTCTGCTTGCTGAAAAGTTTAGCTTAAATTTCTCTCAAAACAGATTTTAAAATCAATATGGCAATCACAGCTTTTCTGTAATTATTGTCTTCAGTATCCTTGTTTACTGAACTAAAGAAGAAGTGATATATTTTTTCAGTACTATTAAAAACTTACTTCTCTTTCTAAGCTATTAGTTTTTGAAGCCTTCTTCAATAGGTCTTCCTGTATGATTTGAAACTGACTGGTTCTTTGAGCCATGCTGGTCTTCAAAGTAGAATTCTCATCATCTGCTTTTGTCAGTTTAGTGCGTAACTCTTCTATCTCTTTGTGGAATTTTTGCCTCACCTTTTCAAATTGTTTGCTTATAAGTTCCAACTGTTGACATTTTCTCCTCTCTCAAAGCAGAAAAAATAAATTTAAGATTAATTTATAAAAGAACATGCAAACCCATAATGTAACTGAAAGTTATGACTCATGAAAACAAACAAAACCCCAAGAAACAAACAAACAAAATAAAGACAGCATCATCATACAGGTGCCCTGCCATAATTTCATGGAGCAGTCCTAACAGTAATGACAGAAGCAATCACAGAAATACTGTGACAGCAGGACACAGAGAAAAGTGCCAACAAAAAGATGGAGGCCTTAACACAACCTGCATAAAGAAAAAAATGCATGGTTCCATTTCAACACAACCCCTTTGCTTGGCTATTGCTGAATGAGTAACTTCAGCAGCAAAAGAAAGAAATATATTGTGTCTGGAGAACACGATTGTTTCCAAGGTGGCAAAACGCCCCCTGTTCAACCAAACATACCTGTTAGCTCAGAGATATGTTTAAAAATGCTGTAAAACCAACTTGAACCCCTCCAGAACATTCCTGTTCTGTGGATTAATTAGACCAAACTACACAGCTATTTCAGCCAGCTTACCTCCTGGATTTCTGATTAATTTGACAGGCTCTGTTTCCAGGTCACATAACCTGCTGTTTCCTTGTCCTTCATTACCATTAGAAAGATGCTCAGCTCCAGTACAGATAGTTAAGTTTGCACAAGGCTTTTGAATTTCTGCTTCTTTCATTGCCAGTTTAATGCTATTATAAAGAAGACAACAATTTAACATTCTTTCTACATGCTAGTTCTAATGCCACCTTATTATCTGCCTATTCTTGCCAGAATTCAGTAACCAGAAAGTTATACCTTAGGTCTGCAATCAAAGGTTTACTTGATTCACCACAAGATTCAGAGGTAGCTTCTTTTGTTGAGGAACTCAATAGCTGTTGTTTGAAATGGTGCAATTTAAACTGAAAGTTAACAGAAAACAAACATCAATGAAAAATAAAGTTTTTATTGCTTTACAGCATCCTTAATTCATGTGTTATACTAGCATATAAATTTTAAGACACATATGCCAGGATGTTAAAAGTTTGGACAGCTCTACCCTTAAAATTATTCAAAACATAACACACTGTTAAGACAGCATCAGTTACTCTACCTCTTCAGATGTACTTAAAGACAACTGAGAAATAATAGTTTCTAGTATGTTGAACTCTTCCCTTGAATCCTCAATTTCTTGACGACATAATTTCAAGTGGTTACGTTGCTCTGCAGTAAGTGCTCTCAGCTCTTCATTTTCATTTGTTAGATCATTTTTCTCTTTAAGTACTATTTCTTTTTCAGAAAGTTCAGTCTCAAGCTGGATGATCTTCTGATCAGACTGACTCAACATTGATGCAATTTCAGTGTTCTTTGCCTCTAAGGTTTTAATTTCTTCTTTTGTGTTGTGATTCTCTTCCTTTAATTGCCTAAAAAGACATTTAAAAGGTTTAGCTCAACATAGAAGATTTTCATTATTAGAAATAGAGACTCACTAAGGAGACTCAAGCTAATATAAGGGTGTTCATACACTGCCCACTCTTGCCAAAATGGCATAAAGAACTCCAGTTATGAGAGGAGTGTGAGTGTGGACAACACATATAAATTGAATAACCCCAAAATGTCTGTGCAGGTAGTTGTCCAAATTTAACAATGGTAAAGACAACCAGCTGACAGTTGCCTTCCCTCATTAAATCAATCAGGGAATTACCAAAGAACTTATGAAAAAAAGGGGGGGAGCGTGTTTCACCTTGAAATGGAACATACAAGAAGCATAAAAAATTATAACAGTTGGAGTTGTGACAGAGAGCAGTCAAAACCAGGTCTGACTGTTCCATAAGCTGCAGTCAGCATCACAACCTCCACTGAGGCTTGAGCGCAGCATCCCATCAGATGACAAGAGCATGCTTCATTCTCTCCAGGGAGTGCCAACACAGTGTGCAACAGGCAGGGACCCCCAGCTGGCAGGGCAGGGGCACTCCCAGGGCGCTGCTCACTGGCAGGCGGTGCATGAGCAGAGCACAGGCACACAGCAAACCAGAGCAGCCACACGGCCCTGAGGAGCAGCGAGCCACCAGGGAACCAGTGCCCCAGACAGCCTGGGGGTGGCTTCTTACTCCGAATGAGTGGAAGGATGGGGGATAAAAATGTTTAAGAATTACTTAGAGGAAAAAAGTGGAAATGTATTTGTTTGAGCTACATGAACTGAGCAGTGCACTCACAGTGAGAATTGCAAGATGCAGTTTCTTCTCAAATAACCGCGCAGAGAATTTTTAAAAGCCTTTGTGTTACCTTAGTTGCTCTTCTAGGGTGTCTAGGTCCTTTCTGTAGCTGATACATTTTTCATTCAATTTCTCTTTTTCTTTTTCACAATTACTTAAACGTCTTCCCAAGACTACTTCTTCAGCTTTAGCCTTAAAAAGTATTTTTTTTTCATTACTGTACAACAATAATGTAAGGTTCAATGGTCAAGAGGCTATTTTTAAAAGAATATTATAAACACTATGCTCTTTCTGGTAAGTCAGCAGATAATTCTATTGCTCACTATTGTGAAAAGAAGAGAGGCAAAGAAGTTTTCTTTTTCTGTCATTTAGGAATAAATTAATTTAATATTTTAGGGCATATTTGTGGTTAGCAATCTCGTTCCACAAGGAAAGAACTCTAATTAAAAAAACTCTCTGTAAGAGCTAACTGTGTTTTCTCCTCCCACAAGGCAGGAAGCATTAACAATTTTGATCATCAGAACTTTGGGAGATGACTTCATTTTCATCTTAGCTCTTCTTCAGCACATAGTTTATTGAACACCTTATACATACAGAGAAAAAGAGCTCTTTTAAAAGGATGCTGTATTTTTAAAACATAAACTTCCCAGCTGCTAAGCAGAAGACAGAAGAAACAGCAGCAGCATTGGGATACTCCAAAGATGCAGACACCAAAGTTCCAGACTGTGCAAAGAGAGCGTAAAATTACATAACTGAATTTATCACCACAAACAGTTGCTTACCCTGTCTCACTTTTAGGATTTTGCCACCAACAAGCAGAAACAATTGACTCACTGATGAACTTGCTGCTGTTAGCTGCCTGGCCCATTGGAAGAAAAATCTTAATACCATGGCAAAAATAAATTAAGAAAAAACTCACCTTTTCTAATTTTTCAGTTACTTCTGCTTTATACTTTGTGAAAGCTCTTGTCAGCTCCTCCACATTCAACAAAGCTTCATTTCTTTGCTGTTGCGCTCTGCCAAGCAAAAGATGCAAACCAATTTTAAAAGCCACAAACTCCAGCCATTATGTAACCATCTTCTCCAGTTACTAAAAACAAATACTACAGTAATTGCTCCAGGTACTTCCTTTCTTCTTCCAGCTTTCCAAGCCCCAGATATTACATGAGAATCTGTTCCAAGAAACAAACCAAACTCCCCTGTTTCCCTCTATCACTCCATGCTGCTGCCACTGCCCCTATCGTTGCTCATTAGGGAAGAAGTTGGCAGAGTAACCTCAGGACAGTTCAGGCACGCAGTCAGTTCAGGACAGCCAACATAGGCACACAGGAATTGCTGCTGCTCAGTAACATTTCTCTCTTCCACTGAGGGAGCTGTGGGGATGGGGCAGTGCCTCATCTGTGTACAGCTGACCCTCAGATTGGTGTCCCTCAGTCTGAGGACCACTGCCCATCTGGAGATGGGAAAAGTATTCAGACAAGGGCATAGAAGCATTTCAGAACAATAAAATAGCATTAGTCTAAAGCACTTCCGTCTGCCTGGATAAAGAATAGTAAGTTGTTGCAATTAATGATTAAAAGTAAACCATAATAATTGTTAGTACTAACCAGAACACCATACGTTGCCTTTAACACCTGGCAGAAGCTCAGATTTTCTGAAGTACCAAAATATTTACATTTGCAACTAGTAATTAAGTACAGCTAGTTCCAACCCCACATGCTCTGAATGAACAGCAATCATAAAGCGACACATTTCTTCAAGCAGCAGTGCAAGGCCCACAGTATTTCCATTTTTCTTGCCATAAGAAGGTTAAAGGCAATTTCCTGGGTAGAGGCGCAAGCCAAACAAAGAGTTTGCATTCAAAAGGTTCAAGAAATGCTTTCCCAAGCCATTAACTCAGTTAATTTTTGCCCCAGGTAAGGCAGTTAAATTAATAGGGCAGGTAGGGATCTTTTTATTTATTCCACTCATTTATTTAAAGTTACATTTTGGAGGTGATAAGAGTGTTTATAGTAACTTCCAACACCCAAATTCCCCAAGTCTCCCAGTAGTGACAGAGCCACAAGTCTAAAGGAGGCCATAGGAAAGGGAAATGGGGATTGAGATGGAACTACAGCACCCTTTTAAACAGTACCATATAGACAGGTAAGATTAAGGATAACATAAAAATGTTCTCTTGACTAAGTTGCACTTTTATCACTTTTCTTGCTCCAGCCCCAAAAATACAGTACTCAGTACTGCTGAATACCAAGTACTGAGCATACACTGTAGGTTCTTGGAAGACAAAGATAAAAATAACTCGGGAAAAATATATTCTGGACACTGAAGCATTCCACTGCAGAACATCCATTCTGAAGCAAAAAAAACCAACTGATAAACTGGTTACTAGTGTGCACTATCAGCCTGCAACTCCCAGCTAATTTCAAGATTTTAAATGTGCCTATTTAAATAATCAGTACCTTCACACAGAATTTCCTCTTTTTTAAGAAATAACATCCTTAAAACAGAAAAGTAATTTGATTCTACAAAGCAAACAACTGCCAATGGAAATAAACACACTCTATTATTCTATGCTCTATTCATTAAAATTAGTTAGTTACCTCTTTCCTTGCTTGCTTTGTTCAATTAACTCCATTTTCAGATTTTGATAGTCTTTTTGATATCTTTGCAACATGTTTTCTCTTTCTATTGCGGTTTTCCGATTTTGGTCTAGTCTATCTTCTGCATCTCTAGCAAATAAACAAAGCATAATTAAAAAATAAGAATTTTTTGCAAAGAAAATAGATTTCTGTTGTCCTGTTCTGCACACATTGTTCAAGAAGTGCTAGACAAACATGCTGTAACTCTCAAAACTAGGTTTGGAACACCCATAGTCTCCAGACTCCCCAGCAGTATGTCTGCAGTCTGCAGTGCTGTCTAAGGCTTATCAATAGGCACCAGGTGACATGACTGCCACCAAGGACCCAGAGAGCTGACTTTGTGTCATGAGCTCTGATCATAGAAATCATCTTTTCTCTGCCAATAGGTGTGACTGAAAAGAACACTAAAATACAAATTTAACATATGCATTTTTACTTTTTTTTTGTGAAGACAGGCTACTGAGATATTAATTGATTATTACATAACATGAGCTTGTAAGGCAAGTTGACAACCAGATATGGCTTCCTGATATCTCTGAACAGTATTTACATCTGCTTTATTTGGTCTCTGATTAATGTATTTATGAAGAAAGAATCCTTTATGCTACAAAGAACACAGTCATGTTTGGAAATATATTACAAGAGATGTTACAAGATGTTACAAGAGATTATATGTGGTCATGCAGCAAACGATCACTCTATGCAGTTGTAAGGGCACATTTCTATTCAGCACATATTATAAACTGGTCTCTTTTACCAGTCTTTATTATTTTTTCTCAATTTCTTGAAGTATATTCAGCACAAACAAGATCACCTCCCTCCTCCTATAAATGGCTCTGAAATTAAAGTTTCAGATCCCAGACTACATGACCCACACAGTACTGGCAATTATGTCATTCCTAAAAAGAGACTGGAGTAGCAGGAAAACAATAAAATATTGATTTAAAAGTACACTTATTACTTCAGAATTTTATCTTGAGCTGAAACTTCTGCTTCCAAGTTTACAATCTGTTCTTTCAACTTCGGAATGTTGCCTAAATGTGTACCTAAAGCAGATTCAAGATACGAAATCTGAAATACAAACATAATTGGGGTTTCATTAATATTTGCATATATACAGGTGAGAAACATAAGAACAATCTGTTTACTGAATGACAGTGCTCTTAACCTTACTGTAAATTATGCTTGTTCATTTGCACCACCTTAACTCCAATCTTCTGCTCATTTAACATTCCTTCCAATTCCAGTGTGATATGCTGTCTAGGAAAATGATTTCTTTATAGGTTAACCATGTCTCTTGCTTTTCCCCAAAAATTTATATTCATCTATTTCTTTTTTCAATGCCAGGCAGTCAAAAAATTTTTTTATCTATTTATTTGTACTCTTTTGGAGATAACATTTCTCAAACCAAATGCACTAAGCATAGCTATATAGTATTATCTATAAACCAAAAAAAAGAACATAGTTGTCCTGAAACCGACCTGTACAAACAAATGTACACTAAATCAGTAATGATTTATTAGATACAATATTTCCTTCGAACTAATCTTCACTTTTTTCAAAATAGCAATATTAATCCAACCTGAGAGATTAACTGTTTTCATTCCCTAGACAAATGACTACTGTGCCATTGTTATTCCCATTCAAGTCGATGTAGCTCAGACACGTGAATGTACAGTACTAAATACATTACTGAACTATTTTCTTTTGTAGTGTATTTTTTATTCTGTGGCTTACTGTCTTTAGACTAAACTTTGGAACATAAATAGATGGAATTAATAATTAATACAGTTGTTTTGCCAACAGAGAAATAGATTCCAAACTATTCTGTCCAAGCTTTATATTGAATAATAAATACATATTAAATATTAAATTTACAAAATTAAATTTACAAAACAAAACCCAGCATATTCTGCTTGGAATTATAAACCCAAAAATCATGACCACTGGGTATTTTGGGGTTTGCGTTTCTTTTTGGTGAATACACTAAAGATACATACTTTTGATTTTGACTGCATCAATTCAAAGTTCATTGTTTCCACTCTGTTCTTTAGGTAGTGGTTCTGAGAAGTCAATGATGCATTTTGCTCACGAAGGGCATCCAACTTTTCCTGAAGCTGTTCATTTTCTTCCACAGTTTTACCCAAAGTTGTGAATACTGAGTAAGACTAGACATAAAAATACATTTGTTTCTATATATACACACTTATATTTTTATATATATATATATATAAATACATAATAGAATCATAGTTTGGGTTGAAAGGGACCTTTAGAGGTCACTTACTCCAACCACCTTGCAATAAGCAAGGACAACCTGAACTAGATCAACTTGCTTGGAGCCCTGTCCAACCTGACCTTGAATGCTTCCAGGGATGGGGGATCTACCACAGCTCTGGGCAACCTGTTCCTTTTACTACCACCCTTGTAGTAAAACACTTGTAACATCTGATCTAAATCAGTTTAAAATCATTACCCCTTGCCTTATCACAACAGGATCTGCTAAAAACTTTGTCCCCCTCGTTCTTACAAGCCTCAAGTACTGACAGGTGGGAGCAGAAACTTCCCTGAAGAAATCTATTCAAATGATACTATGTTCAACAGCGCTCACTTGCTATCATTGTCCACTGCTACTGCTACAGTGTACCTACTCCAAGCCCAGTACCCGAAAAATGCTCAAAAACATAGCAAAGAATAGAAAGTAAAAGTAATAAAAAGAACGAAGAGCAATATTTACTTTGGATTCTCTTTGAAAATCCTGGCGGGATGTTCTACCAGAATTCTTCTGACAGCTGGAAAAGCTTTGGCAGTTGTAATTTTGCTGTACAAAGTCCTCCAGAGGGAAGTCTATCACCTCATCGAAGCAGTGCCTGTAATGTTCACTTGTACTAGTGTTTGGAGGGAGAGCAAATAGTCACTACTCCTTTTTTTATTAGGTTGTTCATAAAGACTACTCAAACGAAAAGCACAAAAGGAGCTAATTGCAATAATCCATCACACAAAATAAGACAGATTCACACTACAGGAGACAGGAGGTTCTCATTCCCAGACACACTCATACCTGGAAAGCTCTTTCTCTACAGTTTGTAGGTTTTTTTCAGTTCTTCTCAGCTGATTCTGTAATGACTGTACATTTGCGAGCAGGTCTTCATCAGCACCACTTTTAGAGCAAGCCCACATCCTACATTCCATTGGTTAAAGGCTAAAGTAATATTTAATATTAAAACACTGTTAAGTGTGCATGAAAATTAATTGCAACGATAAAAAAAGAAAGGAGAAAAAAATACAGATAATACTGAATTTCCAAATGTAGACGTATATTTCACACATTACTCCTTCCCATGTTCACTAGATAAAAATAATAAATTGTCACTTCTGTGAGGAGTTCTAAATGCATTCATGAAATACAAAAAGCTTCATGACTTGCCATATATGAAAACTGGAAAAACCTGCTTTAGATTATTTGCCAAAAATCTGTCACGCAGCGCGTCTCAGGAATCTCGGCAGTCTCCTCGTCCTGGGGAGCCCGAGAAGCGAACGGCGCACACGCGAATGCGCAAAACTTGCCTCGCTGCCCGTGACCAGCGCAACGAGAGACGAAAGAGAAAGGGCCCCGGGCGGAAGGGCAGCACCAGCGCCGAGGCGGGGAGAGCCGCAGGACGGCGAACCAGCGGCCCAGGCTGGCCGAGAGCAGCGGCTCGGGGCGCTGGCGGCAGAGCAGGTCGGTGGCGGTGGCGGTGGCGGTGGCGGTGGCGGTGGCGGTGGCGGAGCCGCCCCGTTCCCGTCCCGTTCCCGTCCCGTTCCCGTCCCGTTCCCGTCCCGTTCCCGTTCCCGCCGCAGCAGCGCCCGGCACGGCTCCCTCGGCGCTCGAACCGCGCGGGGCCCTCAGGGCGCAGGCGCGGCCGCGCCTCCCGCGGCGCGGCTGGGGGCGGGAGCAGAGCGCGCCGCCGCGGTGCACTGTGGGCGGGCGGGGCGCGGCGCTGCCGCGGCGGCGATTGGTGCGGCGGGCGGAGGGGGCGGGGCGCTGCCGGGCCCGCCCCCGGCCGGGGCGCCCCGCCCCTCGGTGCCTGCGCGCGGGGGCTCCGCGCTCCGAGGCGGTGCCGCGATGGGGCCGCGGCTGCTGCTGCTGCTGCTGCCGCTCGGGTGCCTCGCGCTGCTGCTGCCGCCGCCCGGCGCCGCCGAGTTCAGTCCCTCCCTGGACAGCGACTTCACGTTCACGCTGCCCGCCGGCCGCAAGGAGTGCTTCTACCAGCCCATGCGCAAGGAGGCCTCGCTGGAGCTCGAGTACCAGGTCGGACAGGGCGGGAGGGGGCGTCTCCCCGCGGCGTGTCCCGAGGGGAGCTGGCGTCCCGCTTCTCGCCGTGACGGCGGCGCTGCCGTCCCCGGGCCGTCTGCCCGGCATTCTCTACAGCGGCTCAGCTCGGTCCTGCCTTCCTGGGGCCGCAGCCTCGGCCCTGGAGAGGCAGTGCCTGCGGAGACCGAGGGACGCGGTGCCCTGCCCCGAGCAGAGGCCGTGGGGCTCCTCTGGCCTGCCCGGGGCGCGGGGAGCCCAGCTCTGCCCGGGGCTCTGCCGGCCTCGGCAGCTCCCGCAAAGCCACGTTGGAATTGTACACTGTTAGAAGTTCTGCCTTCGGGAGTTAAAAATTAACTTATCGACTTTTTAAAATTATTCTAATACGTTGTTTTGGTGGTTGGGGGGAGTTTAGAAGAGCTCAAGTCGCCATCCTTTTAAAGGGCAGAATGTGGAAAGTTCATGGTTGTGACCTTGTGTTGTAGCTCTGAAGCGCAAGGAACATTGTGATGCACAGAGCCTGTACTTGCCTATCTTTGTGCTGATATTAAACACCTTTCACCTCAATGATGAAAGTTTTACAAAAACAGCTCTATTTAACTAGATTAACATTAAGATCTTGATGTCCTTCGTGGGGAGAGTCGCGTTTCCTAGAGATGTCTGGGATAGATCTCGATCTCAGACTTTTTTGTCCTCCTTAAAACAAAGGCTTATTTCCAGTAAAATAGATACAGTGAGGGAAGCTGCATTGAATATTTTCTCACCCTATTGCTGTGCCTCGAAGTTGGCCAGGATTTGTCTCTCTTCTCCCCCGCCTGTTTTCCTCCTCTGTTTCCCAACTGAAAGACAAAGCTGAAGTTCCTGATTATTTCTAATTTCTAATACTGTTACACACAGAACTGAACAAGAATGATAGACAGAGGTGTTCAAGCTTTGTTCAGAGTCCTGTCTAAGCCAAACAGAAGTTTATTTCACACAGAGTAGGATTTTAGTTTGATCATAAGCTAAATACATTATTTTAGAAAGGTCTAATGTGTACAAACATTATACGCATAACTTATTTCTACTGGGGCATAAAGTTCTTAGCACTACTGTTAACAGTAATGATTAGTCTTTCTATTTGAATGTGTAGAAGAGGAGCTCTGTATATTATTGCAAATAGATTTATTTTGTACTTAATTATTTTAGTGGCTAAAGCATAGGAATATTTAACATAGGATGCAGGTCATTCTGAAAAGACATAAGGTAAACACTGTGCTAATACAAAGGTTCTTTTCTGGGTTTTTAGACTGGAGCATAGCCCTAAAGGTATGCCACTATGTATGGTTTTTAATTTGATCAGCTGTTTGCTAGTAATTTTCTTTGTCCTTTTTTTGTAATTCTCCAGTGTCAATTTGAGTCAATGTAAACTTTGCCCTCCATTTCGGCAGGACCAGACTGCTATACTGGAAAACCTCCCTGGAAAACAAGAAAACAAAAAATTCCCCTAGCATGGACTTAAGTAATGTCATAAAAATGGTCCCTCTCCCCCCCTTACGCAGTTACTACGTTCCCTGTAAAGAATTTCTGCAACACGTGGTGATACAATTGTAGCTATATTACACAGTTAAAGCAGCACAGCTTTGTAATGCTGTAGACCCTCCTTGAGAACTTAGGAAGCTAAATGCCTTCAATTCCTCCTAACTTTGGGAAAAGAGAATGCCCTGGCAGAATTCAGACCTTAAATGTGCATCAAAAGGTGAGAAGATCTTGTGGCACTGCTTTCATTGGCTTAAGAGGTTTGGTCCTGTCTTCAGCTTCAGCTGTTGTTGTTAATTCAGCCAACAAAGAGCTCTTACGGTGATAGCACATAGCCTACAAATATGTGTAACATGTATATACATAGAAGTGACTTGTTAGAACATTTCTACCAGTGAAATGGGAGTAGTGCACATACCAGTCAATGACATCTGCCATAGAAATGCCAGATTTAGCCATCTGCTGTCGGTGTTTTTACAGGTTGTCTAACCCTGCCCGTTGATAAAACTGTATGCATTCTTAAAAGTGATTAGGCAAAGGTTCAATATAAACCCAGCCTAGCTGGTTTAGATCACATTTCGTTTAAGATTCTGAAATTGCTAAAATGCTTTTCGTTTGAGCTGGTTTTTAATCTGTTTTCAGTTAATTTGGTGCCAGTTTATCCAGATTAATCTTTCAGACTCTTTATTTGTCAGTTCCCTTACCTAAAAATGTTTGCCTTTCCTAAAAATGTTGCTCTCAGCAATGCAAAAAGGAATTCCATGGGTCAGAGATTGGTTATTTTTGTTTGTTTCACAGGTTTTAGATGGAGCAGGATTAGATGTCGACTTTCATCTGCTGTCCCCAAAAGGTGAAACTCTAGTTTTTGATGAAAGAAAATCAGATGGAGTTCATACGTAAGTTTAAAATCTTCAAACTCAGAATGTTAGATAAAGAACTTTTCTGGTTTCTTTAGCAAATACAACTAAAATGAAGGTTGAGTACTTTTTATTCCTTAGTATTACAAAAGATTTTCTAATAGGTTTGAGAATACCAATTATCTTTTTATAAACACTGAACGCTTTTTACATGGATTGTACCATGAAGTGAAGGGTATTTTTGTTTTAATGATAGCTGTTATTGTTCAGTGGACAAAAGTAATTATTATGGAGTTGAAAAAGGCATCCATATCTAATATCAAAAGATGATGTCATACATACAAATAAGAAGATAAAAAGTCCCTATTTTTCCAGTCCTTTTGTCAAAATATGTAATATTTGCTGTAATTTTACTATACAGTATAAGAATTCCACTTATTATGTATTTTTTGTAATGATTAACAATTATTCAAAATCCCTGAAAAGAAATGAAAGCAAGCTTCTGCCTTCAATCATTTTGAGCCTTTAGAGTCAGTGGGATTGTTTTGCTGTGACTGTGTGATCTGTAAGACGTTTTGAGAGTTCTTATTTTTATACAAAAGCAGATTTGGTTATTTCTAAGTGCGTGATTGTCAGTCTTAAAGGGAAAGGTGTGCTTACAAAAACTGACTTTTTGAGAACCAGCACAGGAAGTATAGTTAATCACATTTTGTGTATATACACAGTGTGGAAACAGAAGATGGGGATTACATGTTCTGCTTTGACAACACCTTCAGTACCATTTCTGAGAAGGTAATTTTCTTTGAACTGATCCTGGACAATATGGGAGAAGATGGGCAAGATGAGGAAGACTGGAAGAAGTATGTTACAGGCACAGATCTCCTAGACATGAAATTGGAAGATATTCTGGTTAGTATTTAAGCTTTAATTCTATTCAGAGTCATATAGTCATGATGCCTTGGTCTGTTTTGTCCTCCTGGAACATATTCCAGTTCCATATATTGCTTTTACTAATACACACAGTATTAGTGTGTGTTTACACACAGAAACTTGAAGATCTTTTCAGAATAGGCCCTTAATCAGCAAGAAGAAACTGCCTAGTTCTCAGTCACTTGGTTTCCAATTCAGCTTCCTTTCCTCCTACTGCTAAAATGGGACATTCTTCCCTAGCAGCAATAAAACTAATACTTAGAGCATTAAAGTATTACTTAGGGCCAATGATATAGTTAGAATTATTGCATAATTTTTATCAATATTTAAAAATAAAGTACCATGTTATCCTCTTCATCATATCTTCGCAGAAGTATGGATTACTGTTTCTGTCCTCAGTAAATTAGATAGTAGGACTTTTACCCCTGAATTTTATTACATCTTTTCAAACGAATAAACAGAATGGGAGTTAATTTGCATAAACTACAGGTTCATCTTTGCAGACATAGTTTGAATGGTTACGTTTGCTTAAACTGTATAAACTCTATGCTGACTCTATTTGATGTAGGATTCAGGATGTAGGATGCTGCTGAGTCAAAGCAATATGATCATTAAATATTGAGATTATTCTAGAAGCAAAGGATTGCTTGGTGCTCCAGTACCTCTGTTCTTAATGCAGGATGCAGTGAGCTATTGTTTGTTTGATTGTAGCTACAGACAACAGGTATCTTAAAAAACCAACCCAAAACCCCAGCGTCTACACACACTTACTGAATACATCCTGTAGAAAATTACAATGTATTATTTATTGCTGTAAACACACTGCAGATTTTTAAATAAGAAAACAAACTGTTTAAAATCTTCTATAGGTGAATGACACACTTTTAAATTATAATAAAACTAAATACAGAATCTGGAAAGCTGACCAGAACTTTAAAATTGGCGATCAGGACACTTAGAAAAAAACAGAATTTATATGTGAAGTTGTGAAGAAAATTCCTCTCACACTAATCACAAAAAATATTTCAATGGATTTGATAGATACTTGTTTACATACTGGTATCTCTTCCAAAAGAAAAAGAAATGCAGAACTTGTCTTTGAGAGCCTTGAAAATCTTACAAAGGAGCTATTTTTTGTAAAGTTAACATAGGTATTTGATCCCCTTGCTTACTTAGCCAAGGTATTACTTTCCTTGCAAGCTCCATGAGAGCTCACATAAACACTCAGTAGTTTAATTCCTTAATGAGAACACGTTTTCTGGTGAAAATAGGGAATTGTGTCTTATTTTTAAAGCTCTTGTGTGGTGTTCATGTTCCTGATTGTGTAACGATGAAATTTATCATCGTAAAATTATTTGGCTCCCCAAAATAGCTATTTTGAAATATTTTTGTTAAACATGAAACAGAGAAAATGTTACTGCAGTGTTTAACCTTATGGTTTTGGGGTTTTTTTAATTATTAGCCTCCTCTTACTTCAAATGTTACTCTTCTCACTAGAAGTTACTTCAGGATCCATAAATATATCAAGAATGTAATTCCACACTTCATGAGATCAGCTTTTATGTTGTTAGGATCTATTATGTGGTGGATGAAACTTCAACAGATCATAGGACCAGATGTTTACTTTGTAAATGCAGAATAAGGTGTGGATCTCGAGTTGCTCTTGTCATGGCTGGAGTGTTCATGTACTTCTTCTGGTTCCCAGGGTCACACTCTATGTCCTTTTTAGGACCTCCAGTTGTCCTATTCTAAATTTGTTGTCAAAATTCTGCTTTTGTATCAAGGCTGATGCAGCAGTTTGTAGCCACTACAGTGGAAACACCAGAAGCAGACAGGAATGTAACATTACTGTACTTTTCTTTTGCTACAGCTATAGCCCTGATGGTAGTTTGCATTAAAAAGCACCTTAATTTTATTATGCAGCAGAAAAAACTCTGCATTTGCCTGCCATTACATAACTTGTTTTGAGATTAGTTCGGCAGAATTCACTGCTTTTTATTTGTGCAAATGGGTTTGATTTCTGTCTTACCTTCCTACCTTTAAGAGAAAAAACAAAATTACTGCAGAACACTAATGCTACATTAAGTCTTTTTAGGTGATACACAATAAACATGCTAGACAAATTAATGAAAACTGATGAGGTGTATATTTTAAAATGAAACTACTCTTCACTTGTCAAGAAATTAAATTACAGGTGGTAATACAGTAGTAATAGTTTTGTATGTGCTGCAAGCTACCCATTTAATTCAGGTCTTTTTTTCTTCTAAAAATACTCTTTTATTACTTACCAGGAATCCATCAACAGTGTCAAAGCCAGATTAAGCAAAAGTGTCCAGATTCAGACCCTGCTCAGAGCATTTGAGGCTCGCGACCGGAACATACAAGAAAGCAACTTTGACAGAGTGAATTTCTGGTCCATGGTCAACTTGGGAGTAATGGTGGTGGTATCAGCTGTTCAGGTTTACATGTTGAAAAGTCTCTTTGAAGATAAGAGGAAAAGTAGAACTTAATATTCATTAATGTTCATATTATGGTCATAACCATATAACAGGTATGGGGGAGAAGGGGAGCAATAAACTATGGTAAAGAAAATAAAGACCTTTCTTTTAAGGTTTTTATTAAGGTTCTTTTGAGCAGACAGTAAAAATCAGGTTTTCAATTCATGTTGGGCTTTTTGGATGTGATGGTGCTGGTCTTGTTTGTGTTTGGGGTTTTTCTGTTGTTTTTTTGGTGGTGTGTTGGTTTTTTTTTAAACATGAACATAATGCCTCCTCCCAAACTCCCATTTTTCCAAATGCTACTAACTATTTTTTGTACTTGTAGGATTTGTTAATGATTGTTAATGCCTACCTTATGCATAGCACACTTGGTGCATATGCAAAGTAATGTTAATATAACTGTCATTTTTTTCATTTTCACATAAAAGTAGTAACATAGACATTGGTTTAGTTGCTGTTAAATACTGAGTGAATTTACATATGTTTCTAAGTTTACAGGATTGGTAGTTACTGTCATTTATCTTTAAAGTTTTTAAAAATCCTCAGCTTTTGTTCTTTGGCATCATGGAGAAACACTGGGCTAACTATATAAGAACATGAGATCGCTTTTTATAACAGATGACTAATATCAGCACTTTAAAGAAAGCACCATCAATGTGAAATTGAGTCAGTCTTGAAAAACAATTGGAGAAAATAGGTACAATTTCTGTTCATAAATCATTCTGTCCTGTAGTTGCAGAATCCTATTTTCCTTTTTGGCTGTTACATGAGGCAAGTGACTACACGATATACAAACAAATACAGGCACATTTTGAAGTATGATTTGCAAATTCTTAGTTTCTGTAACCTCATGTAATAGCTAATTTTCTAAAAAAGTAATTTCTCATGTTTTTTTCCTTTAATAAAGGGGGTGTCATGGTATGCCAAAACAAACATTGATTGTAGTTTCAAAAATCCCTCTTATTTTCCACTTCATTTTTATTACATTATGACTAATGTAACAATCAGGTGACTTACATAGGCATATAAAACCAAAGCTGTTCACCTAAACTTTCCCTTTTTGCTCACCCTCACAAGTCTCTCAGCTGTGTAAGTATACTCTCTTCATATAACCATTGTTTCTTTATCTAGCTGTTCATACTCATAAGGCACAAATTACAGAAGCAGTAAGTACAGGCTTCAAGTTTTATGATCAACTGAATACATAGTATCACTTAACTAGGGCAAAGCTAATATCAAATCAGAAATTTATAGTATCTGGATGAAGTGACTTTTAACAGTAGTGAGGGTATAGTTTTTGCCAAAACCCCTGGTGCGTGAGAACTAACTTTTTTTTAGTAGTTCCAAGTTAGTAATTTTTACAATGTGCCAAGTAATTGGAATTTCTTGTATAAATGTGTTAACTACATTTCTTCATAAGAGTTTTTTTAAACTTTATTAAAAACGCTTTTTTAAAAAAGTGTTTTGAAAAAGTGTATGTAGTAGTATTGTGCCTGTTGTGGGGTCATCTGTATGAATGGCAGAGTTGCAACTTTGAGACTGTCTGTGATTAAATATTGTTTTATGAATAAAAACAGGGTCAATAGGTGCATTGACGAAACACTTTGTTCAAATGAAGCAGATGCTAGCAAGGGCTACAGAACAGAGAAACAGCACTTCAGTTTTAACTTCAGACAAGAGGACCTAGCAATAATATTTCTAGTTTTATTATAAGCAAAAGTATTATTATTACAGAACTTGTTGTAGAGGGCTCCAAAGGCTGTTGAGCTACTTCATCTTTCGGCAAAGCTGTGTCCAAAATAAGACTGTACCCCTTTAGGGTTTTGTGTATCTTACTTCTGTACGATGCTTTCTATGCTAAACTGCCTGGAATTAGAAAGCTTATTTCTGTGATAAGAACAATGCCTAGGAAAAAATTATTCTTTCAGCTAGAGTAGCAAATAATGTTTTCCTGCCACTTCCCTCTCCATTGCCCAGTAGCACTAAACCATGTCATTATCTTTGCTTGCATCACCGTGTGTGATGCTGCAAACCATCTGCAAAATGCTGAACCTGCTCTGGGAAGCTGTGACTAAGACATCTACCTCTGCTCTCCAAGCTACTAGATTCAAGATTTCAGCTTAGAATTCCAACAGATAGGCTCTGCCAAGTTTTCCAAGGGCACCTTAAGGGATTGGGTTCCCCAGCTGCTCTGCTGTGCCTCTCTGACAGTAGTTACACATCAGTGGCAAAACAGTTTGTATCTCAGTTTAACCTGCTCCTGAATGCAGACTGCTCTAATCAAAGATGCAGGACTGCTGCAGTTCAGTGTCTCCTGTTACAAATAGCAACCTCTGGTAGAAGGAAAACAATGCAACAATTGGCAGCAGAGTTCATCTGGAAGAAACTACTGGTTTGCAACTAAGAGCTCTGACTATTTTTTCCTCATTTAAGGTCCACTATAGAAAATGATAGGGGGAATAACTAGAAAGGTTCATTGACTTTGGCAGCTGGAATATGCTTATGATAGGTGAAGGATCTGGCATTCAAACTTGCAGTTAAGTAACATTTTATTTGAAGAGTAGATTGCTTTTGACTGTGTAAAATTTACAAAGGAGAATATAAATTACATTTTTTTCTTAATGGACTTTTTATTCAGAATTAAATGTTTTAAGACTTGCAGATGTTGAATAATTATGCAAAACTGAGATTTTCAATAAATCAAGTTTAAACCTGTGTTTGTGTTCTTTGTTTTATAATGAAGGAAGAATGCTCTTCCAACAAATGCTGCAAGAAAATCAAGGATGCTAAGCTAACAGGAATATTTGTTTTAGTAATGCAGCTTTTTCATTTCTTCCTCATGCAGTGTACAAATTCTGTTTTTATTCACTGTAACCCAAAATGAACTTTATCAATGCAAATAATTTAAGATTTACACAGGCATCAGATCAGAAATTCACCAACCTCTGGTCTTTCTACGAGAAAATATTTAAGATACTTAACTGTCTATTTCAGCTGCAAACATTAACAGGAAATAGCATCACAATATCAAGCTCACAATTAAGAATCTCGTAAATTACTACTAGTTAATAATTTGTAATATTTTTGCATTATTCATAAAATAATACTCAAGATCCTGAGAATTAAGCTCAAAATATTGGAGCATTTTTTATCAGGTTAATTGAGTAACACACATGACAAATCTGAGCTTGTTTACCATTTCGTAAGACTCCTGAGACACTTGGGCCTGTCCGGAAGCCTGCAAACCACATTGTTCAAGTAATGAAACAGGAACTTCCTTTATGCTGTGTTTTGAATGAACAAAATAGATTATAAAATATCTAAGGCACAATGTTATGTTGTCAGATTGTGCAATAGTGGTAGAAGGAACAGGGATTTGACCGAAAAAGTACATGAACAGTAAAAACTCTCAAGAGCTATTTTTGGACACAGACATGAGAAATACCTGCAAAAGTTCCCTTTCCTGATCTCTCCAAGTGTGCATTGTGACAAATGACACCTTCTGCCTTCATTTCTCATGTACAACACAACACAGCCATGTACCTCGGACTGGCACATTGATTCTCGTGCTCAGCAGTGCAGCACGACCTCGTTTAACTCCGCCTGTCAGGTTGCAGCCCCAGCCTCAGTCCATGACCAAGTGCTACAGTGTTAAGACCACATTTTAAAAAAATTTAATTAGTCAATTACTCAATTTGCAATTTTTTTCCCCTTCTGGAGTATTTTTAAATTTAAATTATTTAAATATTTATATGGCAATCTGTTCTAAAGACTCATTATCCCCAAAACTTAATTAAGACAGCCTTAAACTAAGTAGACTGAGGTATAGCGGATGTCTTTAAAACGTAACAGTTCCTGTGTTTCTAAGCACAATTCTCCTCGAGACTCTTTAATCTGAGAACTTAGCAACTTGGGGTGTAGACAGGAAACATACAACTCTTAGTTAGTGCTGAGAAAGGGCTTATGTTAAGACTTTCCTTTTCCATGCTTTCCCGCAGGCTCCAGCAGCAGTCTCTCACAGAAATTCACCATTCATACAGGGGGAATGCTGTATGAATAGTGAGGTACAGAGGTGAGTAAGCACAATTTACAGAAATTAAAAATGCAGATCGAAAGCTACATACCTTATTGGGTCATTTTGTTTTCAAAACCAACAATTCACATAACATAACTTGATTTTTATCAAAGGTAAAGATAAAAAAAAAGCAATAAAAAAATGAAAAAATTATTAAAAACTTAGAAGTAGCAGTAAGCACACCTACGCTACT
Source organism: Acanthornis magna (assembly GCA_036785705.1). Classification (NCBI taxonomy): domain Eukaryota; kingdom Metazoa; phylum Chordata; class Aves; order Passeriformes; family Acanthizidae; genus Acanthornis; species Acanthornis magna. Next base: position 1,606,054 of record JAWUZG010000058.1, read on the forward strand.
GAAGTTTCACCAAAAGCATCTGAATTACATTTCATGCTATCTAGTGCTACAGTTGACAACAGTAAATGAGACTTGGAACCTGTGCTGTTCACAAACTCCTTTCTTCCCTGGTGCATACCAAGTTTCTGGAAACAAGATATCCTTCCTCACTCTCCATCTGCTACCTGCTGAATTGGAAAACAGGTACATAAGGAAGGCACAGAGTTTCAAAAGAAAAGTTCTAGAAGCATGTATCTCTACATTTCAACCTTATGTTAAGGAATCTGAAATTAAACATCTAATTAAAGTCCTTTTCTTTCATGCTGAAGGATTTAATTTCATTAAAACCTTTCCAGTTGTTCATTAATTCCCTTTCCCACAATTTCCAACTATTGTTGGAACTATTGTTGGTGATCTCTAGAATTTTACCCTTAGTGCTTTCTAGTCTCTGCTATCATGCAACCAATTTGTGAAGTTATGAATACCAAATTAGAGCAACCAAATAACACAAAGTAGGCAACCTTAGTAATATTCATTAATGAGAAAAAACATGTACACAGCAAAGCAATAACTATCCCACTGGATGGTGACACAAGTGAATGCAACAATAGCCAAGTTTGTGAGTATTCATCAGGGAATGGCAAAGCACAAATGAAGGACTTGGAAATGGTGCTTACAGAAAAACTTTATTTAGAGCAAGACAAAACTATTAATTAGCTTCCTGCTTAAAAGCAGTTTTTTAAGTGAATCAGCTTGTTAAGAGTAAAAATGCAGATCGGGATTGGAAGATACCAAGTCAAACACTAAATAAACAGAAGACTAGGAAACCAAAACCACATGAAAATCAGTGCCAAACACTAAGTAGATAACAATACGAAGCAAACGGAATATTGTCAAATTGAGAAGTTGGAAACATAAATTAGAACAAGTGAAAGAAAAACACACACTGGTGAAATAGTATCAGTAAACAGGTTAGAGGAAAGATTATATGAAAAGAATGGTATGAACTACAGCTGTATTTGAAAAATTAGTACCTGCAGGCAAAATATTTTGGTACTAGTGAAAACCAGAACAATGTTGATATTATGGTATATGGATCTCAACACTAAGATATGTACATATCTGATTTTAAAAATAGCAGAGATGAGCTAGCTGAGAATATTACAGGATTCAAAAATGCAAAATACTAGAACACCAGACAATGTAAAAATCTTGTTTCATTGTTGCTGAATGATAAAATTGAAAGACAGCAAAGGCATCAAATTTCAAACTCATTCTCAGACTGTGCACAGCTTGTACTGGTGCTTGTCTTTTGCTTTTCTTTCTATTGTCCTGAGCTACCTTTACTAGAAGACAGTTGTTTCCCCCTCTCACTTCCTTCAGGGATTCCAATGGAAACTCTTTTCCCGTGTCTTTCTCTTCACTACATGTCACCTACAGATGATCCAATTCACACACACAAAAAAAAAAAGGGCAGCTAACTTTTCTACAAACATCGACAACTCCAGTGTTTAACTCACGCATTAATATGTTTTTCTAACCAAACCAGGATATCAATAGATCTGACACCTCCACGTGGGTGTTTAGCCATCAGTTTAAGTTCAACATTGACCAAACAAAACTCAGCATCCTAAACCGTTTTCTCCATTTGTACAAAACATAGTTTTCTGCCATCATGCCCTTAACTGGAGTGTTATTTTTCAGATGTGAGGCAACTAGAGATGTGCCTGAACATATTACCTGCGTAGCATTTGCAAGACTCATCCTCTTCCCTCTGTGCACAGAACTGATGCTTCTGTCCAGTTTATCCTTATCAATCTGTTCTGACTACTGCTCCATCTTCAGCCTTGGCATGTTCCATCTCAATTCACCAATTTCCTTTTAAAATATTAACACTATAGATCACTTTAGTAGGATGTTCGAAAGACAAAACCATTTTTCTGTTTATTAAGTTATCTTACTCTAACCCATTCCCTAGACAATAAAGTGCTTGTCTTCACCTTCAAGGTATTTTAAAAATTTATTTGTCTTCATGTCAAATCAAAATATTGACCTTCATTTCATGTATCACACTGAGAGATTTTTCAAAACTTCTTCATAATCTCACTCAAAATGCCTGTTATGCATAGAAAAGCATAGTTTTATTCAGAATTCCTGTTGAAGTTTTTGTTGAGAACAATGACTTGACAAATAGTTTGCTATGATGCTTATTTTACAATTCTGACCAGTATTGTGCCATTATTTCTTTGCTGTCTTGTTCATGCGATACCTATATTTTTAGAACGGTCAAGAGAGACTTCTCCTACCTAAATACTACTGTAATACAAATAAAACATAAAGGAAAAATATTAAATATCATACACATAGAAATGGTTCTAAATCAGTGACCACAACAAAGTTGAATTACATCTATTTACACACATGCATACATACAATGATCGAGTTATACCAAAATGAAATCCATTACATACAGCAACATTTGTCTTCTTCCTTTAGACACCACTACTACATACAACGAAATTCACATAAAATGAGAAAGGCATTTGTAGGTGTGCTTTAATTACTACTCTAGCTCTATCTTCAGCAGCACAATTGCAGCATTTTCCAGTACATGACACCTTGTAACAAAGCATCCCTCAACCATAGCTGGAACACCAGTTAGTGTCTATGTGCAGGGCAAGTGTCTCCAGGACAGGAACAGGAAAGCTAGAGATTGGGAAATCATGGATGGGAGGATGCCACCAAGTATGTGCTTCACAAGAGTACAGAATCAAAACTCATTCTTCTCTCTCAAAAATACACACATTTAATGTTGGTCTTTTAATTCTAAGAAAAAAACAATTCCAAAAATACAAACTGAACATCAGAGTTAAGTCAGCCACCATAATAAAATGAAATGACATTCACAATAGTTAGGTCTACGGACAGCTTAAGTTTGACAAGTATTTTCTCCCCGCACCTCCCCACTAAAGTCCCCAAGTACATTCCAATATTTATCATTAAATGAATCTTTATGAAAAATACTGCTGGTGTTCAGTTAGAATTAAAGGACTTGGATAAAGTGAAACAATAAAGACAAATACAGATGGTGTGAGTAAGGTTACAAAGGCTTTACATTTTGCATTATCTCAAGATATAAACATTCAAAAATTAACATGAAGTTGCTGTGTTATCAAAATATTGCAGCTATAGGCAAGGCAACATTAAATTAATAGCTGAGGGTGTGAGAAAAAAACCCACACATTTTAGTGAAGGTAAACAGAAGTGGGAGTTTTTAATTAGCATTTTTATAAAGCTAATATCACCCAGCCAGCCATAAGCCAAGCACGGGATAAAAAGCTTTCTCTGCTTCCTTTGGCTATAAGGTGATAAAAAAAATTTCAAAAAAAAATCACCTTTTCAAGATGTTCAAGATGAGCAGAAAAAGTCAAATAACCAAGTAAATGGAATAAGTAAGTACTAACTCAGCCAGTACACTTTAAACCACTCTGTCATTTGTTAATGTTACATAATTTTATTTTGGTGGCAAACTGTAAGCATGTAAGAAAACTAACCTTATACAGTACAGTGAATAACCACCAAAGTAAAAATATTCTTCTGTTTACTCTTTGGCTAAAACCCCCTCAAAAGTAGCAGACAAAGAAAAAACATCTAATACTGGCAAGAGACTTTTTGACTTTTTTTTTTAACAAGTAAAATAATCTTACCAATTTAAAACTTGGTACATTTTATAAACACAAAAGAGGTAATGTTGTAATAAAATCAGTAATGTTACTTCAAATGGCAACATTTGTTGACCCTGTGCAATAATACACTTAGTTCATACTACATTTATCAAAATATGACTGTTTCTACAGATATGTAGAAATTCTGCACGACTCCTGTCAACTTACTTTCTAACTGGGACAAGAAATTTACAATCAGAGTGCCACAAGAACTTTCAAATTGTTATTTCCAGTAGAATTAATTTCAAAATCTTCAGATCCTGCATTATTTTTTAATAGTTAATTCAAATGGAAAATAATGGAATGTAGAGCACATGACTATCAATGACTGCACCCATTGCCAGAACATGCTGCACTGGTTGGACACTTTTCCTTAGTACATAAAAAGCAACAGCACCCAATAAGCCTGAGAAGAAATGCTGCTGTGTAAATACTGGCAACTATTCCTGAAAAAAGAATTATGGGATGTATTCTCAGAAGCTGACCGATCCCATAATTTGTATTGCATAGGTCACAATCACACATCTATATACACGCCCAGGTCTGTGAGTGCGTATATACATCTGTATATATGCACACACGCGCACACGCACACACACAGAGAATATATTAAGAAGACAATGAAGTCTGGTCACAGAGCAATTTACAGGCTCAATATATTTTTTTCTTTTTTTTTTTTTTTTTACACTTTGAAAGAAAACTTCAGTATTTTACAGTCTTCAGTAGGCATTATATACACTGCACTTATGAAATCTAGAAAGTATTGAAATAGAAATACATTTCTGCAAACATTTGGGTAAGAAAACAAACCAAGATTTTTCAAATATTTGTGCTATCTACATAGTATTTTCTCTAAATCACAATAACTGTATCCATGGAATGTTCTCTAGAAAATGTCATCTTTTTTAAACACCATGCACATTTTTAAGCAATTGTAACCCAAAATATCCCAACCTAAAACAATCTAACAATGTTCAGATTAAAAAATTTAAGTCTCAGATCAGATTTTAAAAAGATAAGTCTTTATCACAAGAGCTGTAATGATAACAATTACATGTTAAGGCTAAACTGGTTTTGTTTTGTTTTTGTTTTTTTTAGAAACACATTTAAAGACCATTTCTCTCGTGGCTCTGCATTATGAACTGTACTTACAGATGACAGTGCAGTGAACATAATGTTCAGTCCTACAGTCAGGATGCAGTTGCTCCTTCCCACTCCACAAGATACTGCACCTTTCCATCAAGTGTCACCCGACGAGCCAACACGCGGTATTTTTCCCCACAAGCTATTCTACCTGCTGCACCAAAATAACTAGTGATCGAGTTCTTTAGATGATTGAGCTGTAACTCCTGATCTGCTAAGTTGTTAAGTATCTCTGTATTGAGTTCATCATACTGGTAGTCTTCCTTGCTCTCATCATCTTTTACAATTTCTGAATTTTGAGTCTGGAGTGCTTTTCGTGGAAAGCGGCCTCTCCTCCTCAAATGTGGTATTGCAGCAGGCCAAGTTCTTCCTGTACGAGTCCTTTTTCTCGAGTCAGATAAACTATTGAAAATAAAACCCCACAGCATTAACTCCAAGGAAATTCAAAATGTATGCTGTATCATCAGTTATTTCCATGCCACTCATAATAATTTTTGTTGGTTTTCCCTCATAAAATACTTATTGCCTACAGACAGGTAACTAAGTATGGATCCTAGGTAACAGTAACTCTAAATTAAACGTGTTTTTTGAAAACTGACTATTTATAGCAATAATACACACAAAAATGACTCATGAAAGCACTTAATAGCATGAACCAGAAAGAGGAGGCAAAATAGTAGAATTCATGTATCTCAATAACAGAAATTTGCATTTGCTGGACTTGAGAGAGGGAAAAGTTCAAGTAACAATTTACTTGCAGGAAGGTTGATGGTAGTTAATAATTTATTTATAAAGACTGTGGCAGTTTTTTCATGCTCTATTGACTGTAGAAAATCACAGCATACTTAGTATTTTATAACATGAATACACAAACCTAAGAAAACAAAAACTGCTAAAATTAATTCAGGACGCACATCAGTTCTTTTGGGATTATTAGTAGAAAACGAGGCTCAGCAAATGTTTACGCAGTTTAATCCTTTTCAGTAAACATAACTTAGCCACATATTTTACATTAAAAACAATGGTTAGTGAGCACTAAAAATCCTTACCCTGTGAGTTGTAAGCAGAACTATTAAAGACTAAATTTCATTTGTCCTATTTCTTTAGATTTCCCCATGCAATTTATAGCTCTACTCTGAGAAAATTAAAATCAATACACTGCAAATTTTACTCTTTATAGCAGATAGAGTAACTGAACAGTTACCTATAATGTCTGGAAATGCTAGATGAGGTAGTTTCTTTCATACTGGCAGCACCTGTGGATTCCACATCTGAGGTATTGGATGAATGTGCAGTTCCATCAGATTTCCTATTTTGAAAGATAACAGGTTTGCCATGTAACAAAAATAATCTTAAATTAAAAACTGAGCTGACATTTCAGAAGCAAACAGATAAATTACATGGTGTTACAATGTTTTATGAGAGGGTTTGGTTTTTTTTAATTTACCCAACAGTGCAGGGTAATTCCAAGGCTGGGTTCTCTGTCACTGGAACTGGTTCATTATCCTAAGGGGAAAAAACAAAAGTACTTCAACTTAATTTTTTAAAAATTGATTTTGAGAGCAAGTGGGGGAATATTACAATTCATATTAACTTGTTATGTTTTTCTTCAACATTTATGATGCAGTTAGAAGGAAGGGAGGAAGGGGGAAGAAATATCCTTACCAGAGGAGATGACTCTGGAGTTTTGTGAATCATTTTTCTTGTATAGGGACCAGGTGGACGACCTACTGATTTTTTTTTCCCCTTTCTTTCTATACCATTACTTAATTCCCTAGAAGAAAATTTGTATTTTACTCTGTATTACTGGTGATAATTCTCACTGAATACATGTTTTCCTTTGGCAATAAATATACAATTAGATATTTATTTCTAAAACATTGTATTAAATGAGGTGACTCTGGCAAATCAAAATTTTCAGGTACAAAGCTACATGGTTTTGTCTTTATAATAACATCAACAGATTCAAGGTATTTCTAGGGACATTACTGATTCCCAAATGTTGAAGAGGAATGAACAAGCATTAAACAATTTATTCATATGATCACACTTGGTGAAAAAGATGGCACATTTACCAATACAAGTCACTATTTCACAACATCCTTCCTATTTAGAATTCTAGTTAGATTATTGACTAAGAGATCCAGTACGGCAAGAGATTTTGTTTCCCAAATGACAGCAAAGTTGGGATATTTTCTATTGTTCTTACAGCTAAATTTCCCATTGATTTTTCAGAAGAATCCTAATGGAAGCTACATTTGTTCTAAGACCTTGTTCTTACAAATAATCCACCTTTACAATTATTTTTAAAAAATACATTCTACAAAAGCCTTTTTTGTAGGCACCAAAAAATACCCTAAGTGGCCCCAATTAACCACAACACTGCTAGAATAACTGGGTTATTTTACCTCACATCAGGGATTGGTTTAGATGACTTTCTGCCTTTAATTTTGAACTCATGAGAAGTTCCTTCTGGCTCTTTATCAGCCTTTAAAGCAGCATTCGGTGGCACAGGAGGAACTCGAATTCTCAAGCCAAACAAATGCTTCTTTTTCTTTATTTCTTTTCCAGACATAAACCTAGATGATGTTAAATTAATTGTTAAAATTCTTATCCCAGGGAAAGCGACTTTTAAAATAGCAGTGTACATGAAAAGCAAAACTATGCAAAGAGAATGACCATTCAAATGCTATTTTACTCCCTCTTTATCGTATCACAATCCTCCCTCTCAAACACAGAATGTGAAGTGGAAAGAGGATGGAAGTTAAAACAATTTTTTCCTCATGGTCTGGATTCCATTCAGCATAGTTATGTAATGTTATAATTTGAAACAGAAACAGTATTTAAAATGTAAATGTTATCTGCAGCCAAAGTGATTATCACATAGACTGAAGACTATAAGCTATGTCAAATTAAATAGCCAACCAACGTTTAAAACAAAAAGTACCAATAACTTACATAGTCTTGTAATCATTTAATGCCTCCAGGACATGCTCATATCTTTCAGATTTTGGTGTGTCTGCCAGCTGTAAAGTATAAAGAAATCATTTAACCTGTCAAATTCATTAGCAAAAGAAAGATTCCAGTTACTCTGAGTAATTGTAACTACAGATTTGAATGTGAAGTGCATTCATGAAATATTAGCTGTTGGTTGCATATTAATTATTATCCCATATATTCCCATTTACATCCAAGAATTAATGCCAGGATCAAGCCCAAGCCAAAGAATAAGTTTCACTTTTAAGAAATACAACAAAAATATCTCAAAAACATTTAGTATAATGAAGGAACATAATATTAGATTGCCTTCCTGAGATTGCTAACAAAAGATGTTCTTTATGTACTCCCAAATTAATCGAGACTGCAAACAGAAGATTACTATATAGGCAGAAGAAATTTTTGAGTACAGTATTTCATCATGTATTACACCTTAGAAACTCTGAAAGTGGTCTTCACATGCAATATACTCTGCCTTCATTTCTACATTTAGATTTTCTGGTCAGGGCACATGAAAATATCAAAGTAGTAAAAAAAATATGAAATGAAAGGAGAATGCAGATATGCAACAGAATCAACAGCTAAGCAATTAAAAGTTGCCATGCAAGTAATTAGTTGCATAGCTAACTTGAACAAATTTTACAGCTTAGAAAAGCACACACCCCTTAAAAACATTCTATTTCTACAAGGAAGTTAAAAATTCTTTTATGATTTGGAATTACCAGATTTTAAGGTTCTATAGGATTTAACACCCCGAGTAAAACAGTTCATAGGTTGTCAACTTTGAAGACGTGTAAACACTATGATTTAAAAACAAGGGGTATTCCCTTGTATATACTCACCTCACCAGGATGCAATCTATCCCAGTTTTCATTAATGTAGGCCATAAGTTCAAGCTCCGAATCAAAATATTTCTTTTTATGAATAACACTTAGGTTGTAAAGGCATAGATGTGCTATATCTACCCTAGAATATTTGAATAAAAAAAACAGAGAAACAAGTATTTTTCTTCCAATTGCTTTCCTTTGAAAAAATTCAGCAGAAAAGTTATTAGCACGATAAAGTTGGAAGAACACAAAGCCTAAGTTAAAACACTCCATCCAGACAACACTATGAAGCCTCCTGCAATTTCTCTTCAAGTGATTCCTATTTTGCATCTTACTTTCATTTCTAACTCTCCTCATTGTCACAATCATTTTTTAAATTCCAAAACTGGTCTGAACCATGGGATATGTAAGCAAGTCAGAACTCATACTTAAACCTATTATAAAATGTGTACTCTGACACTACATTTGGCTTACATAATACAGCAAGATTCTAAACCTGTAAAAAATACTTAATTTAGATATCTCAATCTTCACGTATCCAATGAGTAGTTGCTTGTTACTTCACTGAACAATTCCAGGAATGAATCCCAAGAGCAGCAATCACAATATATCTCTACCCTTAAGGAGAAACTTAGAAAAAATTTATCTTTGGTCAAACACACAGCAAGCATGACTTGGGAAACTGCTCAAGTGAACAAGTGGATTTCCTTTTTAATCAAGGAGAACAAAAATACCAAAAAGAAAAGCAAAGTATGTATTCAACTCACCCTTTTTTTTTTTTTAATTCACACTTACCATCTCAAGGGTAAACGTTTGAGGTATTCTGGTCCAGAACTGCAAACTGAGCAAATGAACGTATAAAACCTAGAAATATATACATATGCATATGTACATGTGTCTGGGAGGTGAGTGTCCATACACACACTCTTAGTGTTTTAACACCCTGATTATGAAAAAATGAAAGTTAAGCAAGCCAGAAACTCAGCCATATGATATTTGTGAGTCCCTTTATTCCCTTTCTTTAGCAACTTCTGCAATCTGTGCTGATACCTACTGGGCCAGATACAAGGTACCTCTTCAATTTCATTCTGCCTGACAAAGTCCCTCAACCTCTGACTGTATCAGTGGAGATGCTCTGTAATGTCCCCAGCACAATCTCTCAAATGCAAAACCCTGTGCACCAGTATAAACATGCATTTTAAGGATGCATACATTCCTGGGCTCTAACTCAGTTTCCTTCATACAAACATTCCAGAAAAATTTCCAGATAATATTTTAATAAATAATGAATGAGATGCTCCTTGATTCTCTTCTCCTGTTTGCTCTCTTATCTGCTGCTAGTGCCCCAAGTTCCTCTTCAAATAAGAGCACAAACTACCACAGTTTTTTCTTTCTTTCTGTCCCAACTCCTCACACATGAAGAGAGGATGCAGAGCTCCCCTCAGTCTAAGTATCCCTCCAGCTCTGTCCAATACCTTACACTGTTAGTGCAGGGAACTGTCACACACACACACCAACAGCACACCTCCAAGCACGGTGCCCATTGTGTGTAAGATCAGTCACCTACGCTCGGGGAACTTGAGCCTTCATCCTACCTTCTGACCCCACTGAAGGGGTCTGCTTTAAAGCTTCCCATCTCCCAGCTGCCAGCAGCTATAGTATAAGGGATTTCCACACAAAGTGAAGTCAGTAACAGCTAGAATTCAACTATCCATTGGTTACTTCACCACCCACCACTGCATCCCCTGTTCAACTGAGACAAGAACTGCATTTTCCTGGCACCTGAACACAAGGCTGTATTGTGTATAAACTTCTACTCAAAACTCAACTCATTTTTGAAAAATACTGTTTTATTATGGATGCCTTTATAAAAGTTCACACGTGATATTTCCCTCACATTTTAAATAAAGACAACCATAAAGTACAGCTTAATTTTCTTACCTGTCACCAAAAAGCATTGGTTTTTGGAGGCACTGCACACAAGCCTCATGAAACCACTGTTTACATTTGCAGCACTGCAACATCTTTAGATACCAGCTTCAACAACGGAAAGAGAAACAAGATGTGTTAAAAAAGTTACTGAAAATTGTTTCTTCATTATGTTTAAATTAAATAGGAAGAGATCTTTTGACTCAAATTGATTTTCACAGTTTATAAAACAAACAGTCATCTCTAGGGATATTTCAGTAACATTTAGTAGTTCCATAATGAAATACTAGAAAAGAGGCTAGGAATAATAAAAGATAGCCTAGTAAAAGAATTAAGTCATTAAATTAAGGAAAAAAATTTAATTTACTCTGACAACAACCTTTTAATTCTCCGTAAGAATTCAGGAACTCCATACAAGCTCCTTCTGACATACCAGATTAGCTTCCTTGTTATTTTCTAAAGCACAACACAACTGCATTAAGTCACAAACATTTGTTCTGCAGATCCAGCTACTTGAATCCTCAAAAACACCTCATAGCTTACAGCTTTTCCTTTTGCAGCTTCTCCCTTGAGAAAACAAACCATGCAAAACTGACAGTGATGTTTGTTCAAGTCTCAAAATTCTCAAACCAGAGCTCTGTCCAGTGTGTATACACTCAAAATTTTGCCTCTTTGTGGGACTCTTTATTTGCCTTGACCTCATATCTTCAATGCTATCTTATTCATTCACTCATTCATACAGACACCAGAGTACTCATCTCTACCTGCTTAAGAAGTCCTCTTCTTGCCTTTCTTGTAAAAAAGAACCAGCAGAGGACTCTGTAATGCCATAAGAGGAAAAAAAAAATCTTTCCCCTGCCAGTGACTGAAAACCAGGATATGATGTTATGGTAGATTCAGACAGCTGTCTATTCAGACAAAATGTAATAAACTAATCTCTGGTTACATTTATTTTTGTGACTTGTGACAAAGCTGAATTAATAGCAGAAAAATACTGCCTAGAACTGCAAGATCATCAGCAAACAACTCCATCCAAGCTCAACACATCAACAGTAGCAAAACAAAAAAATTTCTGCTCATTATAGAATGTACTGTGAGGATCTGTGATGGTCACTTGACAAAATTAAACCAAAACATTTTATGGAACTAGAAAATAAATTAATAATATATTTCTCACTGTGAGATGCTTTCAAAATGTATATAGAATTCAGAATCCCACTTTGCACCCAGTTTCTAATATGTACACACAAGAGAAACAGAAACTAACAAGTTCACAAGAAATTCTACAAAAAAAGAGTCAAAGTTTGCAGCTGCATTAGAGAAAAGTTCTTGCATATTATCCATTTACTTACTCTCCAGGTCCTCCACAGTAGCAGTAACACTGCTGGACATTGGTTTTATGACCTGCATCCCACTCAAGTTCTGTTGCATTATAGGGTAACGTTTGTTTCATGACTTGCAGCGCTTTGGCATTTGGTCCTTTTTTAAGCGCACCACCTCTCTGGGCCAAAACAAATACATTGGTTCACTAAAACAGTAATATATTTCTAAAACTTTCAAGGCTTTTAATATGATTGTAGACAAGTTTTCATAACTTTCAGGTCAAATACTTTTACCTGCATTTATGTTTTAATACTAGCAAGTCTGTTTAAAAGTGAAACACTTTCCATTTTTAAAAATAGCATTACTTCTCAACATACAAAACTTGCATTCAGATCAAAGATTAAAAATACTGAAAAAAATGCTGTATCTTTTTATTGTTTCAATTTCAAAAACAAAGATGCATGCAATATGACATGTATTAACTTTTTTTTCCTGGAAACACACCTTAGTTGTTGTTGCAAAGACACACTGTCGACAGAGCCATTTATCATCTGAATCAATCACGCTGGCATCAATATTTGGTGTGTGACACAGCTGATGGTAACCTGCATGAAAAATGATCAGCCAAACTGTTAGTAAAATTACAAAAGAAACTTCCACAGAATTAACTATATATACCTTCAATGAAACCATAAGGCATTACCCATCATTAAGTGCCAAAAACCTGAACAAAAAGATTGGTAATACATTCAAAATGGTCTTTTAAACTTTCTTAGTAGAAAAAAATAATCTTGACTTACAGAACAGGTGTTAGTGACTTTAATATGGATTATCATCTTTCACTGAGCTGTTAATAGCCACTAAGGGCTACAAAATTTAAGATCAGTTGAGCAGTCAGTCATAGCCGGGCAAATATCCTCCTTTGTGAAACAAATCAAAATATCTTTTAAAATGCAGTAAATAGAAAAAAATCTAGTTACCTTGCCCACATTTATCACATATAACCATTTCATTTGGTGCTTCTGAATACTCTTCCTGACATATTGTACAGACCATTTCCCCACTCTCAGTGGCTCCTAGACAAAGATGAGATTGTGTTTTTCAGATTACATCTGCAGTTGGAAGAGTTACCACATGTATATCCTCCTTCATAATTTCAGGTACAGATGCATGCATTGAAGAAACACATTGATACAGAGATAAACTTATATTCAGACATTTTGTACAGACTGTGTTACAAATATTTATATCACTTATGATAAGCTATCAGATATTTATAGACTTTATATTGCCTACTAACTATGCAGTCCACGGTTCCTCAACATCAACAATAAAAATTCAGTAACTGAATAAAGAACATAAATTTAGGCTAAAAAGTACCTACAAATAAATATTATCTGGACCACAAATAGATCTTTTGTATTTATATTACTTTGTGTTTCTTTCCATGTAAATACATACACACTAGGTGTATCTTTTTGACAGATCTGCCAAAGATGCCTTAAACCCCAATATTACCACTGTTATTACTACTTATACATATCTGCAAGCATACAAAAGCACACAGGTACAGTAGAGATAAGGGGGAAAAGTATGCTTGCAAACTGGAAACAAAGCTACATCTTGCTCCATTTATACCCTATACTAACATAACAGCTGACAAAAATAGCAGCTTCTTAAATACAGAATATTGAGTGGGAAGGGATCCATAAGGATCATCAACTTGAAATTTTCTCATACTCATTCACTAACTTTTGACAGTTAGGATAAATGAATCAGAGATCATAAACTAATACTATACATAAGCAGAACAGCATCTTTTTCACAAGCTTCAAGAAATAAAACTGTTGATTTTTTGCTAATACAAATACAAAGTTTCTCCTTTAAGTAGACAGTGTTTAGCCTAAACATCAAGAATCAAAAAGAGCCAGAGCAGATTTCCACTACTTTTGCTCAATGAGGAAATTGTAACTGATTTTCAGAAGAAATTATCATGAACGATTAATTATTATTAGATTATAAAAATATTAACTACTCTCCAAAAGTCTGAAAACCAAAAACGTATTACACAATACGTGCCTCACTCGATAACTACACATTTCTTTATATCACAAGAATACTCCAAAACTTGTAATGGTTTAGTATGTGCAAGTTATGAAAAAAAAAAGTCAAAATGTCAAAACTCTGTTCAAACCCCAAATATGGGAAAACAAACAAAAAAAACCAAGCCAAAACAAAATAATAACTTCAATGACAGAGTTTTTTGAATTTTTTTTTTCCCCATTTGCCTAATTTTTGATCCCGAATCACTTAAATTGTATCACTCTTTAGGATAAAATAATATAATATAATCATGTATTTTAACAGATACAGTAATCTAAACAAATAAGATACCAAACAATGACTACTTCATGGAGGTTCTTGCCTGTTTGTATGTCCTTCCAGAGAACCCAGGATTTGGAACTGTCTTCAAATATAATGAAGCAGTTCTGTTTCAGTTTGTTTATCTGAAAAACAGAAATATAGTGGAAACCATGAGTAAAAGCACTAAACAGAAGAATGTATTTAATACTACAGAAACAAGACAATAATACTGCAATTTTCAACAATATGCGACACTTTCAAGAAGTTAAAAAATGTGTTTACCTTTTTGATAGTTCCAAGATAAAACAAGCCATCTGACCATCTAGCTAGGACATCCTGACCTTCCTCAAATTTACAAAATGGCTTTTTGGCTTTCTGTCCATCATGTAACGACAGCTTGGCCAGAGATGCTGAGGTCTTATGACTGCGACGTATAGGAGACCGCTTATGGACCAGTGAATTACCCACCGCTGTAGAGTCTCTAACAAAGGCAAGCAAGAGAAGAGGCAATCAGAATTAGGTTAAAGGAACCATGTATTTTAAGTACCAATATGACTGACTCTAGAACTTTAGGCAACAAAAGACCTGCTCGTGATTTCAGACTTTACACACCTTGAGTGGTAATGCCTCTGCTACTATACAAGAGTGCAAAATCTGAAAGGGACAAGTTTATAGAAAGAGAAGTGTTCTACAAAATCACCTAATGTAAATGAAGATGGGGACACACAAACTTTCCAGCTCAGAGACTCTTCATAAAATCACCAGAAGCATTGAAAAACACATCAGAAACATTCAATACAGGATTACTTATGCAAAACTCAAATCGCTGCCAGTTTTCTAAAATTTCAAGGAAGCTAAAAAGGTCCTAAGCGAATTCTAACTGCATTACCTTGTTAGGGAGAGTACAAGTTGAGCATTATGCTGACTCAAGGTAAATACTGAGGTACCTCCCACACAGAATCATGCCTTGACACTAAGCATAGCTGTAGAGCTTTTCAGCACAGGAAAAATTTCTATGTGTTACATTTCTTATGTAAAATAAAATTTCCTCTCTGTTAGAATAAGAGTGGAAAATAATAAGGAAGGAAAAACAACAGATCTTGCAACCTTTTTCCATACACAAAACCCAAAATTTTAAGTTATTAGTATCAATAAGCATTTTTCCACATATATTCCACAATATATAGCCTATTTATATGCAAGTGTGAATATGCTTTTGTCAGACTAGCTGTCAAACACTACACTCCAATTAAAGGAGTAAAATGTAGAAAATTAGGTCCTGTAGAAAACAGGACCAGACAGTGCACAAGGAAGAATCTTCATAAGCAATAGGCAGAATTTGAGACTATGTGATAAAGTTACGACTTGTATATCCAAATGTATT
Source organism: Acanthornis magna (assembly GCA_036785705.1). NCBI lineage: Eukaryota > Metazoa > Chordata > Aves > Passeriformes > Acanthizidae > Acanthornis > Acanthornis magna. The sequence goes on from JAWUZG010000058.1 coordinate 1,621,725, forward strand.
TTCTCTAGAAACCAAATGAATGTGTAACTAGGATGCAAACACAGAGATGGATTAGGGAATTAAATAGGATACAGTCAATTGAAGAACAGTTTCACCTCATTATCAGCACCAGAAACATTTGAATTAATCTCAGAGCACCAACAAAAGCAGCAAATTATTCAATGTCCCATATAGTTTGAGAATTGCTATACAGATATTTGAGAAGTTGCTCTACAGCTTCAAAGAGAAAAGAATCTTCTCTCAAAAGAATTTACTATTCACATTTAATATGACAATAAAACTGGAAAGGTAATGGCTTAAAATATCATATTAAACAGTTTAAACCAAGAAGGTTAGGCAGCAGAAAATTAGCTGCTTTAAGCATATTTATAATCAGTGTGACACTAAACAATGACATGGCAGTAAGAGCAGCTATAATGGGCCTCTGGCATCCTCATGCACAACTGGGTCACCAATTTAAGTCCTGCTCGATCCCAAACACAAAGATACACAGACGGGTGCCTAGGGAAGACCAGAAGAACAAAAAAATCCTTTGGCTTACTTCACAGCTGGCACCTTGTCACTTCAACCGACATCCTTCATCACTGCATCAGCAAACTAAACTGTCAATTCCCATCTTCTCTCATAATGGTGCAGCAACCAGCCAGAGCTCCCAGAGAAAGAATCTTACCAATTCTGTTGTTTCTTTCACAAAAGCTAATTCAACTTACTGCTGCTTTTCCTCAGCTCTACGCTAACATCTGATAAATGGGACAGGATACATGCAGCATTAAAAATAGGTTTACAATAATAGAGAAAAAGCATGCCAGCCCAGGACACTTATTTTTGGCTTTCTCAGCATTAACATCTGGTTTACAACAGAGTAGTCCTGGTTTTGACAGAACTACTCTCAGAGAGGTTCAAACACTTTCTTTCCAAATTTTTTCTAGGATTTAAGACCCTAGAAAAAGCTAGGTTAGTCTAGCTAGGCTAGCCTAGAAATAGGTAGGTATTCCTGCTACAAGGCAGGAATGCTTTTTCTTCTTTTCCAGTACTTGAAAAAACATGTGAAAGATCTCGTACTGAATACACAAAAAGACACAAATTCATTTATCAAACAGTACAGATTGCCACTTTAAAAACAACTATGACCTTTACATTTAAAAAAAAAATCTTCAAAAGCATTCTTTTAAGTACAGAAGTTTGTCTTGCAACTCCATTGAAATAATAACAAAAAAAGTGCACATCATTTTCTGGCACAAAACACTTTAATGAATCTGTACATTAACTTATATAACAGCATAAATTCACAATAGCAGCTTTAGACCCTGAAGAACCTTGATACACAGTAAAGATGTGAGCCAGTAAACCAGACACTTCCCTATTGTCCACACTGCTCTCTTTGTGAGTGATGGCAGTGCTGAAGTGACGACTAAAGAGCTCATGAAGCAGCTCCTGCTGTGGCAGTTTATGGTTTATCTCAGAGACTGAAAATAGGGTTAGTTATCACAATAGGCTGACAGTAGCTTAACAGTTGCTTTCCACATGGATAGGAAGTTTCTCACCAGGGAAACATTCCCTCAATGTTTTTGATGGAGATTAAGTAGGAAGAGCTACTGTTTTAACAAGCTGACTTTAATGAACAGGACATAAGTTACTTAAAGTAGGTGTCTCTGAAGTACCTTCTGAAATCACCGCACAAGAAATGCTGTGCAGACCAGTGTAAAAGCTACATGCATAAAATGTTACTAACTTGCCCGTCTTGTCACAGCTCTATCTGTTGTAGTGGAATGCCAAAAAGTCACACCTATCATTAAAATAAAACTTTTGCTGGCAGTTAAAATGCAAACAGAATTTCAAAATTGGCAAGCAAGAAATTAAAGGTTCCTCATTGTCCAGAAACTTGCTTTCCAGTCTCCCCTAAAGTTAGCTTTATAGCACCTTCATACCATATTATTTATAGTTACCAACAAAATTAGTAACCTTGAAGTAACAATTTCCCCACCATCTTAAGCACTTGTCTCCAAGAACTTTTAATTGCTCAATATCCAACAGATGCACTTTTCCAAAAACTCTTATCCAATATAAAGATCTACTTTATCTCATTTAATTTGCAGAATCAAGATACACTGTATGTCATACAGTATGTATGGTTTTACATCTATTACTCAATACTAAGTTGTGCTCTATTCTTACTCTAGCACTTAAAATGCAAAACCAAAAAAAAAGTACTTATATACCCATATAATCTTTCAAAAGTTAGTGGTGACAGTAAGTAAAATGTGTCTGCACACTGATGTATGTTTGAAAATAGAAATGCACTTCTGCCTTTTCTTGAGAAGCTGATGTCATGAAGTACCAAAAATGCTCACTGATTTTTCACCTTGGAGTCTAGATCATACCCACAGATAATCTCAAGAAAGACAGACAGAAGAATACCTTCTATTCATCTACTTAATGAATTAGTTTATAATATGTTGCAGAAGCAGGAGATAATTGTCATTGTCAAGAGGAATGGCAAACTCCCTCCCAAAGTAAACTACCTGAATCAGTCTGATTTGTGAACCACAAGCAGTTACTATGCATAGCACTGTATTTATCAAAATTAGATTTGTTAGTTTTGACTCATAACTCTAACCTCTTTAATAGCAGTTAGAAAATGTTGGTGTTCATTTGGTGCCTCCACTCCCCTATCTCTACAGCATCCTACAGAAGGAAGAAGTGGAAAAGCTGAGGGAAAAGATGTGAAGAGGATGGAGGATTAAGAAGACTGAGCATTCTTGTTTTCATGTGTCTTTTTCTTAAGATCATTCATACTCCTGTACTCCTTCAGTCTCAACAACTGCTGTGAAAAAACTTCTGTCAAGAAAACTCACTTGACAGTTTTAGTGGTTTTTTCCCAGCCATCTCAGTCCACTGATGTGTTTCACAGAATGTTTTGTAAGCACAACTGAAAAATGCAAACAAGCAAGTGGGACACAAACTCCCTCAGCTGGCACTGCCAGACTGCAAAGACTGAACTATAGTCGGGTTTACTGACAATCCATTAAATTTCAAGAAACTTCTTCCAGAAGGGCTGCCTGATTCACAAAGGCTGCAACAGCAACAGATGATAGCTACCCTACCAGCACAGATAGTTTTTGGAAGCATAAAAGATACTAAGTGTCCAAAGAATATTAAAGGAATTTTAATCCAGTGAGAAAACTCAAAGTGGAAAAAATAATTCATTTATTCCTAGTAAATACAAATCACAATGAAGGGATGATGACTTTAAAGAGTTATTAGAAGGGAATTCAGACTAGAAATTACACACAGAGCACTCTACTAAGACAATTCACACAGGTTTAGGATCTATCTCAAAACTGGAAATGTGGTCTTGCACACAAAAGAAAAATACAGTGAAAGAACTTATGATAACTATAGATAATCACTTCAAATTCTGGATGTATGATGTTATTGCTGATTAATCACATTTTTTTTGTCTGAAGTTGCAAATTAGCCTTTTGTTACCCTTTATTAGAGAAAACTGAACTATAAAGAAGTTGTAAGATGTAAAATACCAGCAGTCTGTTCTCTCCTTAAAACTCACATGGAAAGAGGGGAGTGGAGGTCTAGCAAGGGCTCAGAACACACAAAACTGATGGCAGTTTCACACATGGCTTACTCAATGCCATGCTGCATACTCAATGCAGCTTGCTCCCTACCTAGCAGCTCTGGAATGAAAAGCTGGCTTCTCCATTAGCTTTCTATTCAGTTTTCTTTCCCTTAATATGGATTCACTGAGTGATATTTAAAACAAATCTCTACCTCACAGAGAGATCTGGTGACTAAACTAGCCAGGTAAGCAACAAGTGCTCCCAGCTAAAAGGCAGCAGAAAAGGGAAATTAATCTTTTCTGAGAGTAATAATCTTAGCTTGTTTACCCAGCTCCACATAACCAAGCTAAGGCCATATTTCCAACATTGCCTGCGACTTGAATCTAGTATCTCTGTCAGCAGCTGAAAAGATGTTGGATCCTAGTCACATTTCTTCCTTTCAGCTTCTCCACTATTTATGAAATCTTGTAACAACCATTATCTCTTCACCGTGGCAAACATACTTTCCTCCCCCAAATAAAAAGATTCTGCTGGGCCAAGAAGTCAGTCAAAATTAAGAGGATGACAAGTCAAACTTAACTTCCTCCACCCCAACCCAGGCCCAAACTTCAGATCAGGGTAAATCAACTGATGACAAAAATGAAAGAAATCACTTTTCATACTACCACAGTTATTGCAACAGTCACTGTTCAATTACACATGAACAGGCTATTATATTGCCAGTACATTGCCATTAACTTCTAGCACACGAAGAATCAACTACAAATCCAGATTACAGTCTATCCTCTACACTACTTCACAGACTGAAATAAATATCGCTTTTCCAATGTGCCGTATCACACATCTACAAAACACACTTGAAGGTCCTTATCTTAACGCTATTTTACATGCTGGTACGATCAAAAGCCAACTGTACCAAAGAAGGACAAAGGGACTCTAATCTAGGCATCTCTCAGTCTAGAAAAGTAGAGTAATGATCGGGGGATAAGAAATACATTGTCAAAATTACTTTCAGTTTTAAGCGTTGTTTAGGATAATACAATAATTCAGGGTAGAAAGGTTCTCAGGAATTCTCTACCTCAGCATAGCATCAGCCATGAGGTCAAATCAGGTGGCCACACAAGCACCCTGGATCCCTGTTCCACTGCTGAACTACCACCCTGAGGAAGGGGGGATGTTCCCTCCCCAACAGCATCTCTCTTATTCCCATGTAGGCATGTTACCTCTTGTCCTCCTGCCATGCACTGCTGTGAAGAGACTAATTGCATCACACTAATTTTCTCATAGGAGCTGGAAGGCTGCTGCTATGCCTCCCTGAAGCGTAATGAACCTGGCTCCCTAAGGCCCTCTCACAGGGCAAGCACTCCAGTCCCTGATGGTCTTGGCGGCCCAACACCAAACTCATCTATTTTGATGTCTCTCGCAATGGCAGCACAAAAACACAGCATTCTACCGAGACGCTGTCTAACAAGTTTTGTGTAGAAGGAAATAAACACTTCCCCTCAGTCTTCTGTTAATATAGCCCAGGATACCACTTGCCCTAGCTCACAGGACACAGTGCTGTCTTGTGTTCTGCCTTCTGCCTGTCAGATCTCCAGCCAGTCTTGCAAAGCTGACTCCCAGTCAATCTTAGCCTGGGGTTCCTTCTTCAGATACAGGATTTGCTTTCTTATCTGTTGAATTTTACAAAGTTCATGCTCAATCTCTTCCTTCAGCCTTGCTGAAACTGAGGTTGGACAAGGTTCTCCCTTTGTTCAAAAACCCTGCCATTTTTAACAGAGAAGGTTGTTCAGGCTATGATTTATCTTTGGTGACTGTAACTAGTCATCACCTTTCCATGCATTCAGAAACATCCTCCACGAAGAATTCACTACTTCCCTCATGACCAAAGTGAAGGTAACCAGCCTGTGGCTCCCTGGGTTGAACTCTTAGCCCTTTCCAAAGATGGGTTTAACATTTGCCATTTTCTAACCATGATGGATCAGCTCTGTTCTCCGTAACTAATTACAGTAAGGAAGAGCCCTACAAGAACATCACACAGTTTCCGTGGTGCTCTTGAAAGCAGCCTGGTACCATGGGCCTACACGAGTCAAGTTCACATGTTTGTTCAAACACGTGCAGCAAGCCAATTCATAGGACACTCAAGCAAAGCTTAACAAAACCACCAGGGATAGAAGTTAAAATATCATTTAAGGCAGAACAACTTTGTTCTACCAATGATTTCAGGATAACCATTCTGTATAAGCTGCTCCTGGTCAATATGATGGGAAATTGTAACTTGCTTGTTCTCAGCTTTATCCAGTCAATGCTAATACCACCCATGATGATCAAACGTGATTTTCACATAATACATTCGTATCCCAATAGGGTGGTTGGCTTTGGTGAGGGTTTTAATTCTTTGAAAGTGCCTTACATTTTGGCCATGATTTTTTTTTCCTCTTAATTCTTCTGTCTGGTTAGACTCCCTAAGGAACTCTCCAGCTATTACAGAATATCTTTCCATTAGTGAGGTTTTTAAGAAGATCCTTGCTTTCAAAATTATATACCTCACATTACCTGACAAAATGAATAAATTTTGCTTCTAAAATATAAAAAATTGGTAACAAAAACTAAGTGAGGCCTATTAATCTGATTAGCAGTTAGGTTTATGAATCTGTTGCATATCAGAAAGAAGTTTAGCCAGAAGACTGAGGGGAAGTGACAATTTCCTTCTACACAAAACTTGTTAGACAGCATCTAGATAGAATACTGTGGTTTTGTTCTCTCACCCTGTGAAATATGACTGTCCTTAATAAGACAGATGCATACTGTTAAAAAGAGGTAGTCACCAGGATAACTGTACTCTCATGTTCATAATACTACAATCATTTGTGATTCTGTTTTTACTTGATCACATTCTCCCTCAAGAAATCTTAAATAACTAGAAGTGTTTTAATTCTATTTTATATAAATAGTGAAAGTATTAGAGTTTAAAAGATCATTACAAAATAACTATTTCCCTACATATTTAGTACATAGGGAAATAGGACAGGGTAGTTGTGTACTGCAAGAGCCATTTGTTTGGGATGGATCATGTGTTTGTACACAAAGAGAAGAAGCAGAAGATACAGGGAGAAAACATTGGTACGATGTCACAAGACACCTTTTCCGATCAGAATTTCCCTTAATTGTATCCTCAGCACCTCTGTGAATATAGCAACTGCCTTTTGGGTTCATACAGTACCCAAATCCATTACATACAGCAACACACCAAGGGAGTATGAGCACACACCCCAGCAATGACAGAGGTAACAGACAATATGTTGACTTGCTCTGGGAGAAGTGGGACAGAAAAAGGATTTCAGAGTTGACCAAAACCCCATAATTATAAGTCTCCTTCTTTAAGGTTAGTCTACAAGAACAGCAACCTTAATAAGCATTCCACAGAATTAAAGAAATAAATAGATCTGAGACATAAGTAAAGTAGTATTATCCTCAAATATATTTAGTGAATGAAGTATGTCCAGACTCATCAGGAATGCTCTCATCATTTGCTCTCCTTCTCTCAAAGGAAGTTAAGCTTCTTGATTTCACTCCTCCATGGAGATTATATCCCCAGAAATACCTGTGGTTTTATAATTCTTCTCCTGTTGTGTTTTGTTCAAAGACACACTTCCCCTCCATTTCCGGCAAGGAAGGCCTATAAAGAAGGTGAAACGAACTCTGCAGCAAGGCCAGCAGCTGGTCACACAAAAAACACTGTCAATTCACAAACTAAGAGAAGATTCATATTCGTTGCTGGTCACATGTGCTTCTAGTCACATCTCCAAGCTTCCTCATCCACAACTCACATGAGGAGCACAAAATATGCTTTAGTGCCTCTATATTAATTCACATCCATCTCCAGGGAATACAGAAATCCACTGCCTACTAGGAAATTAACTGGAACTTATTTGTTACAGCTGCTCTTCTCATAAATTCTACCTGATCTCCTGGTGCAGGGAAGAACAAACATAACTTGATACTAACTACCAATGCATGTCTCTTTCACCTATTAAAAAAACACATATACACTGCTGACTAGCCTTATTAAGTCATATGAGAAGTATCTACGTCTAATTTAAAATTCCTTCCAGAACAGAAAAAGCAAGTTGTTGAGAAGCCACACACCTATATTTGACAAAAAAAGGGTTAACTGTAGAAAACATTACTACATTATACTCTGAGTACAGATCTACATTTCACAGCTTGGAGCTCCTTGCAAAGACCCTTCTCATTTTCACTGTATTATGCATCTCCTTTCATACTTTCAATCTCTGTTTTCCCTTATTCTCCTTTAAATAAAATGTTATGAACTCATTAACCTATATTCTAATAATACAGAAACTAAATCTCCCCCCCCCTCTTTTAATCTCAAATAGTTTCAAATTAAATGTAATTTGAGCTTTCAAAAAAAAGGGACAAACATTGCCAGGTTAACTTTTACCAACCTGACTACAGATCAAAAGCAAAACAACAACAAGGAAACTGTTTTGTTACTATCCCACACTTTTGCCACTGTATGTGCATATAATCGATCACATTCCCTTACACGAAGTCAGGAGAAAACCATGCCATTATCCATTACTACGTTTGACCTTTTAAAGTTATGATGAGCTGGGCCTATCACAAATTCCAGAAACAACCATAATGGCACACTGCTTTCTTGGCAGAGCCTTTCATTTAATTACGGAGGCCCGCTTCTTCTAATATCACCCTGATACTTCATGGATGAACAACAACCCATCGTATTTCAACACTAATATCAGTGTCCAGAGCATGCAGCACAGAACCATATTGTTCTCTCTCACTAAAAGAGGTATCAGCCCATTCTTTCTACAGAATTCAACGCCAAAAAAAATGTATTACTGCACATCCTTTCAGCCAGCAACAGTTACCACATTTCAGTGGACTAAAAACCTACAGCGCACATTCAAATCGTCAAGCCTGACAGAAATTAGGAGGTGAGGCGTTGCAAACCCAAAAAAAAACAAAACAAACCAAAACCCAAAAAAAACCCGCAACGAAATATCCCAAACAAACAAAAAAAGAAACCAAAAAACCAAAAACAAAGTTACCAGCGAGCACCGCTACCTCTTTGTGCTGCTCTCTTCGCACTCGAGCAAACGCAGCCTACTCGGACAATATCCTTAAAGGAGAAGATGAAAATGCAGCTGGCGCGAGGCTGATGGCACCTCACCGCTGCAGCCCCCGGCCCCACCGGCCTGCCCGCTGCCTCCCTCCCTTTGTTTTGGTCACCGAGAAGCACCACTGACCTCTCACACTCGCCTGCCAGCGGCCGCTCGGAGGGAGCTCCCTCCCCCTCCCCCCAAGGCCTCGGGGCCCCCGCACCGGAGCGGGGCCCCTGGCACGCTCCCCGCGCGGCGCTGGGATGCGGCACCGGCGGCCCGGGCTGCGGGGATCGCGCCCCCCTCCACCGCGCGGGCCCGGCCGCCCCTCCCTCCCCCCCACCCCTCACCTCATTCGGTCTCTCCAGTGGTGCCAACAGCCTCATACAGGGAAATCGGCGAGCTCGGGAGCCTCCCCCGGCGGCGCGGCGCGGTGCGGCCGGGCGTTCTGTGCGCAGCTGGCCCCCCGGGCGCGGACCCGCGGCGGAAGGCGGCGGGGGACGGTCAGACCCCCCTCACGGGCAGCCCGGCCCCGGCGCAGCCCCTCGCCATTTTTGTTTCCCGCGGAGGAGGCGCTGGTGCATTCTGGGAGCACAAAGGGCCACGGCCCCGCCCCGGCGGCCCCGCCTGCGCCGGCAGCGCCGGGGGCGGGCACGGGGGCGCCGCGGCGGAGGGACACGGGCGTACGCGAGTCTCCGCCGCTGGTGAACAAAGAGGGACTACTTTAGGCGTGCCCGTCCGGAACGGATCTTTGCGCGCCGCCGGGGCTCGTTTCGGCAGTGCCGTTCATTGTTCCCGCCGCACCTGAGGGGAGGCGGCAGTGTCGGGCCGTGCGACCCGCGAGCTCTGCGGCCGGGCTCAGGCGGGAATTCCCCGCCTTGCTGGGGGTCGGCCCTGCCGTGTAGAATGGCCCCGGGTCCGTCTTCCTGCCCGGGTGGTCGCGAGGCGAGGCCCGGCCCAGGTGCCGGAGGCTGCCGCGGCCGGCCCGTGGACAGCGCACTGTGTAATGTGCTCCTCTGCACTGACATCGGCATGCTGCCATTTTAGGAGATGAGCTGAACCTCAGTTCCAGTTTTTCGCGGCAGCTGTATTAGCTAAGCTGATGGAACAGGCTGAACAGGGAGGTCATGAAGTCTCCCTCTGGATTCATTCAAAACCCGCCTGGGCACATTTCTGTTACTTGCTCTAGGTGACCCTGCCTTGGTGGGCAGGTTGGACTAGATGATCTCCCGAGGTCCCTTCCAACACTAACAATTCACTGATCCTATGAAATAGGTTTTTTGTTTTCCGTGATTGTGTTTTGCCGTTTTTCAGACTCCAGTACTGGGCTAGTCCCTATGGTCCCCGTGGTTAAGCACAGCAATTGCCCAATGCAGTGGTAATAAACACTAAAGCTTGTCCTAACCGCGTAAGGGTCTTTGCTGTGTGCAGCTCAGGCCTGTGCAGCACTGGAATGCAAGCGCTCCCTGGATCACAGCTCAACAACTGGTATCGCAGACTCGTGGGAATGGCTGAACTCAGGAGACTGGATGGTGAATTCAGGATTCCAATCTCTCTCCTGCTCAAGCTGCCCAAGTTCTCAAAGCCATCATCCCTCCTGGGGTAAGCCTCCGAAACTAAGGCACTGGGTCAGTGTGCCATCCCTGGAAAGATGCACAGGGAGGGAAGCCTGGGCAGAGCCCTGGAGTACAGGTTAGTCTGGCCAGTTCCTAGTTACGTCAGAATAAAGCAGTATTTATCATCAAAATCCCTTGTTCAGAGTTGTTTTAAATACAAGTTTGAGGGGATAGTTCTCCCCTGAATGCACTAACTAGGCACTGTTCAGGAGTTATGATGATCTGCTAAAAATAGACTTGGACAACACAAAGGGCCCTGGCTGCTCTTCACACATTTTCATGTGCAGTGAGCAGCAATCAGGTACCACGGGTTCTAAAGGCAAAGGGTCACCAGCAGAAGAAAGAAAATTAAACTCAGTCTGAAGTATATCCACATAAAAATTCTTGTTTATAAATCACAACAGGGATGTGAGAACCAATGTTCAGCTAATTAAAAAGCAAACTTTCTAGTCAGCAACAGAATAAACATCAATAATTGGCTACATCACAACTTCCTTTTTAAGTGTCATACTTGGAAGGTCTTGCCAGCCTGTTGTCCTACTGTCTCTTCAAAATTAATCAAAATTTGTCGAAGTACAATCACTCACCTATAATGTAAATTATTTCACCACCAGCACCAAAACCCCCATGAACTCAACACAAAATCTTCTGACAAGCAAAACATGTGCCAGTACTACCCTCCTTGTCCTTAAAATATTGTTCCCAGAAGGAGTTTGCAGAGCTTCATTGCAGAATTGCAGAGCTGCATGGCCCCATCCTACCCGTAAAGCACCGCTTGTTACAAAGTTAGGAGTCACTGCTGGAATAGCATTATCTGAGGGCAGCACGAAAAGAAACCAGGAATCCAGGAAACCAGGAATTCTCATACATTGTATGAGAATAATTAGGGTTTGATAAACTGATTAGTTCGCTATTACAAGGATTGCAGTAGTTAGGCCAGAATGTACCCCCAAAGCCAAAGTTTGTTACCATTAGCCTTATTACTACAAACAGCAGACTATGAATATTTTACCATATCTTAGATTCCATGTAATTCTTCTGTAATATCCAAGAAGAACAATGGGAGCTTATAGCCAAACACCAAAAAAAGGGCTCTGTTTCCTTTAAACTTAGCTTACTGATAGCTAGAAAGATTCCAAGCTGTATACCTCCCACAGACACCTCATCCTGCACCAACTTTATTTAGTAACTCATCCTATAACATCCTTTTTGATCACTTTAGCAAGTCACTGAATTTCCATCTGACAGGAAGCCCCTTTCCCGAGCATAAGTTGTGTGACTCCTACCCATCCAATCCATCTGCTAGATCAGGTAAATCAAATGGCTGAGAGATACATCGACACAGATGACTTAAATTCAGTAACTTGTATTCCAGGACAAGAAATTTGCCCTGAAAGAGTAACATTTGTTATTCCTCTGCACAGCCTGACCAGATTATTACAGAGTTGGGAATCTTACTGGAAATGTGCAAATGCACCTTTAGAAATGGTTTTAAATTTAAAATGCTCAAATTGGCAAACCTGTATTTGCAGAATAAGAATCTTTGTTAATCACTGACATATGTGTGGCTAAAAATCAACAGCAATAGTAAAAATTGCTATTTTTAGCAATACAGAGTGTCTAAACAAGTCTTTCTAGTATTCCTGTTATTATATTATGAGGCATGCATGATTAACCTGATTTGGAGCAAGTTAGAATCTTTGTCTGTTTTCTGTTTGGTGCTGGTAGCAAAACAACCAGTTACTTCTGTTAATATTCGGCAAGACTCTATGTCATGGCTTTAGAAGGAATTTCCTTGACTTACTTTCTTCTTTGTCTTCTGCTAATATCTCAAAAGTATTTGAAAATACAGCTTAAACAATATCTCCTGGTGCGTTTTCAATTCCACATATATTATGTCTGTACTTTGAGGCACAGAGTGACCAAAGCCAAATTAAATCACTTTACCTGCAATGTCAGTAAGGACTTTCTTGTGTAGAAGTTTTGGAGAAAAAAATAGTCTTCTATTATCTATCATATTCTGTTTAATAATAGGTATGTTCAGCTTTATTCCACATCGTATAAATAGTTGCATTTCAGAAAGAAGCTAAATATTAACAACCTAGTACTGTCTTTACCTCTGTTTATATTTGTCCATATACTGTTAGGCAATCTCTTGCCATATACTCATGCAAAAGCAAAGTGTTGGATTTTAAAAATTGAATCTTGCCTTGCTGGCACAGCAGAGACAAAATAAATTTCATATTCAACATGTAAATTCCCTGGTACCCAGCAGAGATGAATAAATTTGAAGAGTCAGAACAGTGGCATTTCCATTAGCCCTTCTCTCAAGTGTTAATGTATTTTTTTTTAAGTTAATGTTGTTTTTTATACTTTCCTTGCCCCAATGTCCACATAAATATTAAAAAAGCAAACCAAAACACACAAAACCCAAAAGTGTAAGTCAGCAGTGTATGTAGATGAGAGCACCAACTGCTGCACAGTATTATTTCCCATTACCTTATTGTATCACACAACATAGCACCAAAATGATACCCTTGAACATGACAGTACTGTAAAGCTTATCCTTGTACAGATGGTTGTCATGACCACAATTCAGCAAGGAGGGAAAATTAGATCCCAGGATATTTTCTTTGCATTGTTTAAGCGCAGAAACAGCAAGGAAGCTCATCTGGGATCTTCCTATCTTAAATCAAGATAAATATGGTACATCCATTTATACATAAACATAATAGTTAGTAAGACAGGGCACATACACTGCATTTATTAGGGCTCAACTCAGACAAGAATCTTCAATTTCAAAATTTAAAAAATAGGCAAGTGATAAGATATAAAGAATTTTGTATTAATTGTCTTACAACTAGCTAACAATTGTTCTCATAAAATTGTGTAGTAATTATTCTCTCTTTGTGCTACAGATATAAAAATAGCACTGAAAACATTTAAAAATAGACATCTTTAAATATTTTTCTAGAAAGACAATATTAATAATTTTACTCCTCACATAACATTAGAGAGGAAAGTAAATTTTTATTACTGGTGATAAGGTGCCTTGACAAAACCACTTTTTTCTAGTACAAGCACTTTGCCATTTCTACCTTTTTCACCTTCTCAAGGATCATGAAATCCTGAAAAGAACTGTCCTGTCCTGTTCGTCATCTTCTTGTGAATGTCATGATCTTGCCCGATAAATCTTAAACTGTAAATATCCTTTTAAATGTGTTCACTGTCACTGTTGGCCCAATTTAGCCAGTCAAATACTGTTTTTTTCAGTTCAATTCAATGTGTAGAAAAACAACAACGTATTTGCCCCATTAATCCTAAGCAATTATTTTTTTATTCTCAACTCCTTGATATTTAAAACTATGCTAACTTTTGAAGATAGAATATTATGAATATTGCAGTCCTATTTTGTATTATTAAGTCTCTAGAGCCCTTCTGCAATACATATATAAAATAGCAATTACTGTGTGGGTTAGTATATGATCTGTTTGTATCACAATCTATATTAACCTTTGAACTAAGCCACATATAGACTTGAAAATCATTAGAGGATTATTTACCTTCTAAAAATTAACATTTAGCAATGTTCTACTTGTTCTTTAAATCTTTTCCTGTCACTATTACTCAAAGCACCAAAGACACTTTAAAAAAAACCGAAACAACCAACTCTGCCTTTTAGCTCTGCATCTAATAGCAGACACTTCCGATGCTGGAAAAAATGGCAAATAAACTGCTGCTTAAAAAGTCCTTCATGCTTCATTCACTTAAGATTTTATTCCAGATGTGTAACGTTGCTGAAATTCCTTGTAAAACAGATTTTGTGTAACTGAGTGGTCTTGGGTAGGTGGATAGATAGTTCTTCAAGTGCTCTACAGTTCATAATTCAAAGCACTTACAAGCTATTAACTGTTCACATCATTCTGCTATAAGTCCTTAGTTATTCCTGTTTTGTAGTTCGTACCCTGCCATGGCTGAATTCTCTCTGTTTGCTGGAAGTGGCTGAACAAGAAGCAATCCCTCCGTTCACATATGTGTAACAGTGCAGAAAAAAAACTTGTTGTAGACTGAGATAGGCAAAGACTGAAACAGTAACAGCTCAAGACACAGTGTTTCTACATTATTTACAACATCTTTGAGTATGCTAGCTAAGAGCAGGCAAGGCTTTTATTGTAAGAGATTATGTCTCGCATCTATCTTAGTTATACTAACACTTTTTTGTACCTGAAGACAGTGAGCGAGTCTGAAGGAGAAAAAAAAATAAGTGTTTGACTAGGTTTGGCCCTGCTGAGGATGCTTATATATGAGTTACTCTGTTTTTGCTGCTAATACTGTTTGTTTTCTGTATCAAAGACTTAAGAGCTTATGTAGCAGTATTTTAGCTCCACAAAATAGCTGTGAGAGAACTGTTACTACTATTTCAGCTAGTGGGAGTTTTGCGAGGGTGTGCAAGCACTGTTCTGAGTAATCTTTTTTTCCTTTTCTTTGTGAGGCCAGTTCATAGAAATGTACGTTCATTATACAGAGGTGGAATTTAAGAAAGGTTTGCTACTCTCCCTGCACTGTCAGTCTGCTGCTGCGGCCATATGATTGCCTCCTTTCAGAAAACAAACAGCTGCCAAGGCTTGAAATTTTGGTTAATTGCTTGGATCAGAAAGAGATTCCAGTTCTCAAACTCCCTGAGAATTCAGTCATGCACCAGTGTGATGCATTCCTTCCCCTCCTCTCTAAGCACAGATTTGAAAGCAGTTACTGAAGCTCTAGTTAGTGACTAAAGTTAAAATGCAGAGTCAGCATTTCAGAGTTAAAGCCTAAGCGAGCATTTTATTCATTCCCTTTAACTCTGCTCTGCAGATTTGCAAAAGTAATTGCAGTCTCAAGTATTTTACATTGTGATGGGCTGTATCATAACTTCTTGAGGACTGGAGCATCATAGACTTTTATGGTAAGGTTTTGTCTGTCAGCATCTGTGCTCCTTTGTGGACTGTAAAAATGTCTGCTAGAGCAGAATTTCCAGCTCTTCGGTGGTTAAATTTTGTAGCAGTACAGACCAGACTTACCTCTTAACTCTAAACTGAAGTTAAAAAATGTTTAACAGCCCCTCAGGACACAGTTACATGCCAGAATATTGCCATTTCATCTGCGATGAAAAATCTGTTCTGGACATCAGTCTGGCTGGAGGGAGAATTAGTACAGCATTCCTTCTGCTCTCCCACCACCTGGAATGCAGCATGGGCCTTCAAACAAGCTTTCAGCAGGTCTGCCAAGTCCCATTCAGATCGAAAACCCCTCACTTCTCTTATTTTCTTTTTTTCCCCTACCTGATAGCATCTCTTCATCTGTGAAGATGGAGACAAAATACTTTTTGAACAGTGCAGCATAAGAGGACTCTGCTAGCACTTAGCAGGAGCTGAAAAGCTGTTTGCAGCCCAGAAAATTCAGCTGTGGTGGCTGAACATAAGGCAGTAGCCCCTTCTGCTGCCAGCCCAAGGGGGCTGCACAGAAAGAACTGTAAGTAGTCCCAGGCTGACACACTAGCCAAGTCATCAGCTGCATACTTCATTCTTGCACCTCTTATGAAATAGTGATACTTTACACTTGTTAACTTTGATATGCTTACTTAAAAGGTGAAATCTAAGTATCATTTTAGCTAATCCAAATGTAATAGCTGTTGTCACATATTTTCATCACACTGATGTCATGTTCTCTCAGCCTGAAGGCCCAGATTTTGTTCTAACACAGCATTTCTTACCTGCATTCAATTAAAAAAAAAGTATACAGAAACAGGATCAAAATCAGTTCTTATTACATCAGTCACTTGTTTTCTATTTTGACTTGCTTCACACCAGCACTGACATTCCCATCTATGCAGTCCTGACTCTATCCCTAAAACTTGGGGCTGCTGCGACAGACAGGTTTTTTCTATTTTTTTTTTAGCTCCTGCTATGTTCTTTATGATGAGTCTATAAACATTAGTTAAATATGCATGTAAAACCAAAGCAACGGTATTTTCACCTGCAGTGTCATAAGGGTGCAAAAGTATACCATAAGCCAGATTCTGTCTCAGCTAAACTAGTGAAATTCTTCTAATGTATCGTTAAAATAGTAAGAAAAAATGGTCTTATCAACACAGAAGAGCTATATTTCTATTAGATTAGGTAGTTAAAATAGCACCATCTGAAGTTGTCATAACATGGATATAACTACCAGAGAGCTAAACTTAAAGATGTGTTTGGGAGAAGTGGGGCACACACAGACAGCTGGCCAAGCAATCTCCTCTGCCAGCTTTTGCAGTGAGGTGGAAAAGTGAATTTTACAAAGCAGCACATCAAGAGCTGGCAGTCCTGCTGCTTCCCTCCCAGTATGCTGCCATGGCTCCCTCTGAGCCCACATGGGTGCTCCTCTGACCTGTTCCCTAGCCTCAGTAGTATAAACTAAGCCCACAACAGTGGTTCAAATGTTTTCTGCTGGTTCAGTCCCCTGAGCCTACTCTTCACAAGAGGCAGGGGAGGCCTGGGCTGTAGAAGAGGGTGGGAAGCAGACCATCAGCAAAGGGGCTTTATATCTGTCTCTTCTAAGGGTACAGTTACCTGACCCAGCCACACTTTTCTGACAGCTGCTGCCATCTAAGGTTGCACTCACTTCTGCTCAGGGACGTGCTGGCTGTCCCCTATGCCAGGAGCCATGCAGAGGCGGCAGCTCAGTGAACTGCTCCTGCTGAAAAACATTAATGCATAGATGTATATAAAGCACATACATGTATGTGTAAAAATAGGTTTGCAGACAGGTCAGCTTGCAGTAACTTTGTGGGTCTAGGAGCTGAGAGCACGTACATGCTGAAGAGGGAGTACAGAACTGAGGTAGCAGAAGAGGTGATAAAAACGGTCATATGAAAATGGAAATGTAGAGAGAAAAGGCTTATTTCTTCCTGTGTTTAAGTTACAGAATGAAACACCTACAGCAAGCCAAAAGGGTAAGTGAAGGTAAGCTGACCTTCAGTTTGATCCCATGGGCTGCCATCTCTTTCAGATGGCCAAATGCATGTTCCATGGTCGTGGGCAGCTTATGAAGTGAACAATTGAAGTATTTCTGATTATGGCACAAATGAGCTGCCTCTTGAGTCAGGAAAGCATGTGTGAGGATTATCTAAGTCAGAAGTCAGTTGCTATAGATTAATTCCCCTTCAAATTACAACAGACTGCTGTCAGCTTGCCTCTCCCAGGAACTTTACCAGCTGTCTCAAATTTCTCAGGTAGGATATCGATTTCCTCCTATCCTGTAGGAGGAAACCTACAGAACAGGAGGTACTTGCCAAGGATAGGAGAAAATGCAGGCAAGCATTGATAAGACACTGCACTAATGTGTAGGAGATTGCTAAAAGTAGAACTGATTTTTTTTGCCTTGCCTGGAATTCAGCAGACCAAGAGGTCAAGTAGTGATGGCCTCCAAGGACTTTTTAATTTACTGCAGGTTCTAGGATGTAAAATGCCTGTGACAGGGCTATCATGCTAGTAAAGATCTAATGCTGTATCAGATTACTGGTGTGATTTAATTACCAGTGGATAGCCTGTGGTGAAAAGGGCATCCTTTCTTGCTAGACCTGTAAATCCAGGTTTTATTTAAAACCTTTTTTTTTAATCAGAAACTGCAAATTTATTGAATATGTAATTTTATTCTGTTTAGAATGCACTTTGAATCTTGCATGATGGCTGTGAAGAGGGTTGGGGGGAAAAAAGAGATGGAAAAGTTGTGTAGTTTCCACTCTGTTGTCGTTTAAATTAAAACTAATTATAACCATTGATTCCTGATGGGAAACAATATTTGTGGTTAGAGTTTGACTGAAAATAAAACTAGACATAAACCTATATCCTCAGTTGTGTAAATGAGTCCAGGTTCAAACAATACTGTGCAGAAGGGGTTTTTATGTGGAAAGTTGCCTGATGAGAACAAGAAGCTGGAATAAAACATAGGTAAAAAAAGGTCAGCTGTGATATCAATACACAGTAAGTCTGTTTGTGAATAAAGAGGAAATCATAAAATAAGTTGATTGAAAACTCTGCAAATCTCACATCAAAGTCGACTTAAACAATAACAAATTATTTAATACATATCTAGACAAAACAGAACAGAAGTATCTGCAGTAATTTGAAATATTTTTATAGGAATCACACTATCTGTGTCAACTACAATGACTGCATTGATCAGCTACCACTTAATCCTTATTAGTGGTGTAAAAGTCTAACAAAGACTCTCTGTGTCTTCAGAGAACTGTTCAGTTTACCTTGCCCACTACTTTTTTTTTTTCAGATATACTCCCAAATCCCAAACCAAAATTGGTGTTATAGGCTGGAAATGTGGGTTTGTGAATTGTTTTCTTTTGTTCAGCTCCGTTGTAATATAAAAGACCTAGAAAGGGTCTGATTGCCTGCTATATCCAAAGAAAATGCTTTATCTGCTACAGCTTCTGTCTGAGGGTGATGGTGGTGTCATTTGAACGCTGTGTTTGGAAAAAGGGCTCTGAACCTACGTACAATGAGAACCCAGGGCATGCACAACAGTTGCACTGTTCACCATAATGACACTGAATATATTCAGTTTAGCACAAAAGATGTGTGTTCAGTGTGTTTCCTCTGAGATAATAAAAGATTTAATTAACTGCAATAGTTTATTCTTTATATATTTAGGCATTGTAGCAATTTTTAATACACCAGTTTGTATATAAAATGCAGTCTTGGTTTCTTTTAAATGAAAGGCAGGGAATCAAATAGCACAATTTCTTATGCAGATTCTTACAGAGCAATAATAAAATACATCTTTAAGGCCTATGTTCTTACAGGTACCATATTATCAAATAACATAATTACTTTAGTTGCAGTTCCATGATGCATTTTCTTTAGCAGTTGGGCTGGTTTAAGAAGTTCTGGCCACAACCTGCTTCTGGGGTGCTCTCCACACACCCTTAGTGCAGGTGAAAGCTTTGTTCAGCTATGCTGCAAGTTGCGTAATAGAAATAATCGGGGTTAAAATAACCTCTAATTAAAAATAATAGAAAAATATTTATGGGTGGGGGGTGGAATGGTGTGTCTGTGATACAGAAATAAAATGAGCTGGGAGGGGACAGGACAAAAATAGCTTCTTCTGTTGTGGACTTAAGTGTTGCTGAAAAAGCATGTAGCAGTACTGGTCAATGAGAACTGCAGCACCAGACTTATAGAACTTTGTAGGAGCTGGGCATAAGCCTAATCTGACAAGATATTTTTTTAGCATGTTGGTATGTTATAATCAATCTATGACTGTAGTGATACTTACCTTGAAGTTAAATGAAGCATATAGCTAAAAATAATACTGCATACTATATTAGCGTAAGCTTTGTTATTTTTTTAAATTTTATTTTATAGCATTGTAAACTGTTACTGCTCTAAATTGCCTTTTGTCATTCATTTAGAGGGGAAAAACACCTTTAGAAATGCTGTAACCTGGTATTTATTGTGATGTTATTATTTTATTATGTTGTTTAGAAGGATCAAAAACATTTGTTGTTTAGAAATCTATACTTCTACACAGAAGAGAACTCAAAGAATATATTTTAGACTACTGAATTTATCCTACCTGGGTATTTTTAATGATGTAAGAAAATTTGTGTGTGAATGCAGCTCCTTACCATGCTTAAAACAGCATTTTTCCTTTTAAAAAATGAGTTTAAATATAAAATGGTTTTACTTTTCTAGCAATTATATTTACAGTATTTACAGTACTTATTGCTAAGTACTGTAGAAATTTGGATGTTGACAAATTTAAAATAATTCAATTAATACATAATGCCTACTGGCATTTTCGATCAACAATCCCACAGCACTTGTATAAAGTAGGCTACAGGAATTAATTAATATGCAATCAATACATTGCCTACTCTAGGGATCAAAAAAGGCATCTGCTCTGTGCCAGGAATATGCTTGACTGTCTATTTGTTGTTTTGTTTATTTAAAAGGAAGTGAAAACCGTTTTATCTAGAAAAAAACCAATGATAAAGGCTTAAGTAGATTAACTGTACATGTATTTATTAAGAGCTTGGAATTTTAGTAATATAGATGCTTCCTTCATAAGAGGTGATAAGATTTTAAGAAAGTTCGTGTATTACAAATTACCTCAAAATTACCAACTTCAATAAGCTAATACTAAAAATACATTAAAAAAAATTTGAACCTAACAAATTGATAAACCTTATAATTAGAGGTTTCCTAAAAGGAAATATTTCTTACCTAGAGATTTCTTCTAATCATTACTGCTTTTTCAAGGGTGCTGCCCAAATCCTGTAACAATTTAGTACAAGATTTCTGGATTTCATGTACAGAGGTTTTGAATGTAGCCAAAATGAGTAAGACAAAGCATTATGTTTTGATTCATTTTTATCAATACCATGAAGACTGTTTGATGAGGCATGCCACTACACTGTACTAATTCTTGCTTAGGGGATCAGATTGCCAGCTTCATTAAAGCCTGTGAACTGAAGCCGATTTACTTCTGTGTGATTTCAAGCCTGTGATGTGCTGAGGCCTGAGCAACAGGCCTCAGCCAGAGGTGACTTACGAGATGGATCCTGGGCACTGTGTGCCTAACACCATCAGTATTACATAGCTAAAAATAGATGACAAAAATGCTTATGCTAGCTCATTATAACCTTGTGTAGTTATCGGCAAGAAATGTATCATTTTAAGAAACTTTCTCAACTGGCATGAATAGAGGTTTGTTTGTAGGGTATTTTAGGGGAAAACCCTTCCAGTCAAGGCCTGGGCTCTGGCCAAGCCCTGGCCTTGGCTCGGCGGGAAGTGTGCCATCAAATCCAGGCATTTCTGTGCTAAAAATATAATCAAATTGCTTCGACGTGCTGATTTGGGCCTATAAAAGCTGGACCTCACCTATGTGTGAACGTGCCACGTAGGATTTTCCCAATTGCTGGGAGGGGTTCTCCAGGTCTTCACTGAGAAATGAGGCTCCCCAGCAACTGCAGACTCTGGATGATGGTAAAATATTTAGGCAACTGATGATGTATCTTTCTCGATCACTATCCTTTCTCTCGCTTAGTAATGATTAGGTGCATTACCTTGCTTATTTTTGCTTGCTGCTAAAGCCAAGCACATAGTTTTATTGGATGTATCATTTTACTTTTGTGCTGCCTTAATATTCATAGTAAAACAAGACCATTCTTTCCATTGGTGTCTGTGTTATTTAAATTGCCCCCTCAATTGGCAGAACAGGCCTGGCACAATGATTAGTTCAGTTCAAATTCCTACATAACACAGTGTTTCATTCATTCTGCCCAACAAATCACTGGGTTGGAGTATATATTTTAAGGAGACATCAGTTTTAGGGCAGACTTGAAGTGCTTTGCATCGTATCCCATTTTAAGTAGTTCCTGTTTCTGCCACTTCTTCCAAATGTCAAGCTATTCCTGCATTTCTGAATATGGCAGTCTGCAGTGGCATACAGAATCAAAATGAAGAACTGATGTGTTTTTTTTCTTTTTCTGTGTTATTTTTAATTTGAGTTCAGCAGACAGTTCACCATTCAGCTTCACAAAGAGCTGCATGGCAGAAGTGAGAGAACAGCATGGGAGTAGGTGTAAGTAGTAGAGGATGAGCGAGGCAAGGGCTTCACACAGCAGCTCTGCTATCTGTGGTTGCTCTTCTGCCTATTTTTCTCCTCCATACCATAGCTGGCAGAAGGCAGGGCAGAACTCTACCTCACTAGCTGAGGTTCACAGTCTAGCATTTTAGTGTGAACTGGCTTCTCAGGCAGTTAAAGCAAATGTGCTCGACTGTGAAGTGGAAAAGTTCTGTTGTGGAAATGTCCTCGGGCAGAGGCAATGGCAGGAGAGCTGGAGGTAACAATGCATTAAACCATTGCAGCTGTTTTCTTCTTCATGCTTGAGTCAGAACTCTCAGTTAAGTGCACCACGTGTTGAAAAATGTACTATCCTGCTAGGTGATTTGTTCCAATATTGTACTTCCTCATGAGTTAAAAATTACTATCTTCTTTCTGAATTGAGTTCTGCTGACATCTTCTAATCTTGACCTTATATCAGCATGTACTAGTTTCTGTACTGGAATCCACTATTTAGAACCTAAGAAGATTTTTTAAAGAGTGTGGGCTAGAACTTGGATATATCCTAGCTCTTTGAGCTACCTTATAAAGTAAGCAGGAACGTGGAAGTGTTAATTCAGGGGAAGAAATTTTGGGAAATGGGAGTAGGGCATGAAGAATATGCCAACTAGACTGTTTCTGGGAAAGTCCATAAATAGCAATTAAGACTAACGTTTCTCTTATATAAAGATTTGTGTTTTTTAACAGATGACTACCACGAGCATAAAATAACAGAACAAAGAAGTCTTTTACTTCAAGTAGTGTGAGCAGAAGTTCAGAGTGGATTATAACTTTATTTTGCCACTAATTCAAAGAAGGAAACAGCCTGGATAATTAAGTGAAATAACCATATTGAAAGCTCGGTATATTTGAAAAATCATTACACAAAAATAAGTTATCTGAAAATGATAAAGGCTTTGCAAACCAGAAGTAGATTAATGCTAGCAAGTGTACTCTGATCATGCCTTTTAACATATAACCTAAGTTAATCTTGAGTAAAATTCTTGAACCTCATAACTCCAGCAATTAATAGAGGAAGTAGACTTGAAAGCACAAATATGTACAAAGGAAACCTAATTTTATTGGTTGATTGAATCTGAACTGTGTAGTCTTTGTAGACTTTGAAACAATGCGAACATAAATGTGAACTCTTGTTTAGCATTTGCTTACAATTGACCACCTTTGAATCTTCTGAGCACTGTATTTCTGGAGTTTTCTTAGTCCTCTAACCTATACAGGATTATAACATGTAAAGCTTTCTATTCTGGATTTTTGCAGACCTATTTACTCTAGATATTTGCTCTATGTTATTAAGACCTAGTTACTGTAATGTTTTTTAGTACATTTTGAATTTTAAAAAATACACCAGAAGAAAAGAGTAAACACTGTGTCTCTCAAAGCAAAGACTTGTATGTCAAATTAATCAGTATCTCTTAATGTTTAATAATAGTGATTGTATCTAATCTCAGTCAAGAGCTACAAATGAGTCCACATATATTTAAATAATTTATCTGACTCTACTAAAACATGATCTTTTATAAGGATATGTGTTCAAATAAGATAAAGGTTTCAGTGGTTACAAACAGCCAGTTTACTCTAGCATATGTCCAAGCCACAGATGAAAGGAATTGGACTGCCTCTAACCTATCTCAGAGGAAAAAAGAAACAAGATTAGTTTTTAGTTCAGATCATTGATCTAGTTCTTTATACAACAGAAATGTTTGTGCCAACCCAAGGGAGAAGGTAGGCACCAACAGCAAGAGAAGGTGACACCATCTGCTTCAGCAGCAGGGTGGATTTATGTGAGATTAAAGTGACCATGTAAATGGAGCCTTCAAAATGAAACCTGTTGGCTGGAAGAGTCTGTTTCCTCAAATAGATTAATGATTTGTTTATACCAAGTTAAGCCACAAGGGAATCCCTTAACAGGCTGTGTCTGCTTTCTGTGTAAGAGATGGCTCCACCTACTCATGAAATAGAAGCATTATCATTTATAAGAATCTGAATAGGAAATGATAGAAGATAATCCATTAGGATAAAATTAAAGTTAACACACTGATTAAGTGAGAGTTCATGGAAATTTTCAGAGGGGAAGGAAACAGTATCTCTCTCTGAAGGGAACATGAGGGCAAGTTTTGATCTAAAGGTTGGATGGGTCCCCAGATCTTCATTCTCATCCACAAAGACAGGCCTAAGAAAGTAGAATCTGTATAAAAACAGACTCCTAGACAGATATCTGAACAAGTAGATAGCTGAGTAACACGAAAAAAGAGAAACCTCTCAATTTTTCTAGAATTTATTTTAGGAAATGTGGATAATTTTATTTTAAATCATTGCCATGTTATATATTGTGGAAATATACTTATTAAATGTAGCTACAAACCTGGGCAACTGGCACATGCTAAGGCATTACATTCTACTGGTGCTGTAAGACTTTAAGACTGTGGTAGCTGCTCAGGATCATAGAATATTTCTTAGGCAAATCCAAAGAAAAAGAGCATTAATCTAGGAAGCCACGCTAGGCAGACTGGAAGTTGGTAAAGCTGCTGTGAGAAAAAGAAGTCTTGTGATTATTAACATTCAAGGTCTTGTGATTATTAACATTAGCTGGAGGCTCCCTGTATATAATATGAAGGTGGGGAAAATGGGTGAACCCTGAGGATCTCCATAAGGAGTCTCTTATGACAGCGTTTGAGTTAAATCAGTATGTGGGTGCAGCTGCTTCAAATAACTGAAAGAAGCAAGTCCAGCACCACTGCAATAAGTTAAAATTTAGCTTTCATTTAATGTTAAAACCTGTATTACTTGCTCAAGTAACAAAGATTTTCCTTTGAAAGAAATTGGACAAAATGATTTATTATATTTTAAAAGTGCACATTACACTGACTATTTTGAATAATTCAGATTCTTCTCTGTAGTTTTTCAGTATTTTCATTTGTCTCATATTTTCATTATTTATATGTCCAGAAGTCCTGGACGCTTCAGCCTTTGCAACAATTTTTTTGGTTTTTCTGAGATATGCTTAATATGTTATAAGGTCCAAATTGTCATGGAACTGCAGGTGAATGTAAGAAGGTATTATAAAACCACATTTACCTTTTGACATTGTGAGTGACAAACACTGTCACTCATAAGATAACTCCTATCTTATACAAAAACCCTGCATCACTAGAATAACAACATTTAGTGTTGTTATAGCTGGGTAGGAAATTTAAGTATTAATAGCTAGCAATAAATCAGCATAACTTCTACTGTTTGAATGTAAAGATATACCAAAGCTTTGGTGTTGGTATACAAAAATGGATAATATGTGAACTGCAGAATGGAATGTGTAAATGGAAAGGCTGTACAGTAAATAATACATCAGCTCATGTTCTACCTGTGTGGTTTTTCTGCATCTGCACCCCCAGTCTTTAGAATATTCCTTTGGTTTTGCACATCCTGCGAATGCCAAGTCAGTGCATGTTACACGTTTTCTGTTACTGTTCTGGCTTATGTGGCCTAGCTTTTCAAGGGAGTTGCCTCTATTGAGGCTTAACTGGGAATTTAACAGGTAACTGAAAAGGGCTGAAACAGCCTTACTTTTTAGCATTTAGCAAAGCCTGGGCACAAAGAGTACTTGAACAAGAATGAAACATTTCAGTGCTGGAATAAAGCACCTGTTCTCACAGATGATGAAGATCTTATGTACTAAGTGAAAAATATATCCCCTAATGAACATATGCCAGGAACTGTTTGGATCTAGATGTAATAGGAATGAAACATTTAGATCCTTGCCAGCCATATGGGACACCGACATTTCACAATTACTCCCAGCCTGTCATTCCAAGGGTTGGCATAGAGCACTGGATGAAGTAAGGGCTTGAGATTATTCAGCAAAATGTTAAAATGTTTGCTCTGTGGCCTCCTCTTGTGTTCCTGTTCTGTTGCATGCCCATAACCTAGCAAAACTTGTGCAAACCACTGAACTGTAGAGGGAGGTGATGCAGAAAGCGCAGCCATCTGGGCCTGCTGAATAGGAAGAGAAGAAAACCCTGCAAGAGTTGCTGGCTGTTAGTAAAGCCAGGATTGCTTTTACAGGCGTGCCAAATCTTACTAATTAATTTTCAGATTTATACTTCAGGGTGACTCTGGCAGTGATGATATTATTTAAAAAACAGTCACAGACTGTTCTTGAATCTTAAAGCACAAATCTCTAAATTCTGCAGTTTTAATCCTTTGTGAGTTCCTAACACTTGGTTTCAACATACACATCTTTCCTTAACAGTAAGCTCTGCCAAAAAGTGGCAGCTTCTCCTTACAGTAGTATTTTGTGACCCATCTTTTCATCAAAGCAGCCTCCTTTGGTAAGTGCACTGAACACCCAAAGCCGTAATACATTGGTCTGATTTTTATCCCAACACTGCAGCATAATCTTTCTGCCTAAAAGTCTCACAGAGAAAAAGCATCAGGACTGGAGACTCATAGCTTCTGGCTTTGACTCTGCTAATGCACTGCTTTAAATGAAGTCACAATCAAGTCATGAACACAAGAAGGCTGGACAAAAATCAAACCTTGCATAAGAAAGGGTGATTTTACTTGAACTTAACAGTGTTCTCCCAAATTTCAATTGGAATAAGGCTTCCCACAGCACATGAACGGCTGAGAGATCCTCTGTGAAGAAGAAATTGGTAACTTTGCCCCACTTTATGGCACTAATGGAGAATCATAGAATGGCTGGGGTTAGAAGGGACCTTAAAGATCATCTTGTTCCAACCCTCCTGCCATGGCCAGGGACAACTCCCACTAGAGGAGGTTACTCGAAGCCCTGTCCAACCTGGCCTTGAACAGGGGCATCCACAGCTTCTCTGGGCAACCTGTTCAGGTGTCTCACCAACCTCTGAAAAGAATTTGCTCGTCTGTGTTAATATGGGCCCCGGCAAACGCTCCTGCCTTATTTTGGAGGATCTATTTATTTTTTGTTTTGTGTGAGTTTTTGGTTGGGGTTTGGTTTGTGGGGTTTTTTGTCGTTTTGGGGGGGTTTTTTTAGGACTGTAAGGATCCTGCAGCTGTTTTTAATACCCTGCCCAGTAAATGACCGAAGCCTGTTCGCAATCAACGACACGCGTTATTTATTAACTGACTTCTCCGTAATTGTCCCCAGACAGCGCCCCGAGCACTTTCTGGCAGACGCGAGGGGAGCTCGGGGGTGGCTGTCCGGCTGCACGGGCTCCGCGCGGCCCTGGAGCGGGCAAAGGGACTGGGACAGCCCCAGACGCTCGGGGCGGGCGGGGCTCGCCTCGCCCCCTCAGCCCCGCCTCGCTCCCTCGCAGCTGCTGCGTTCGCCCCTTCAAGCAGCGGCGTGAGCGGTGCTGAGGCGGCAGCCCCCGCCCTGCCCGCTGACAGCCGCCGTCTCCCGGCGGCCGCCGCTGCCCGAGGCAGTTCTTCGCCGGCGAGCCGAGCGGAGCCGGCGGCGCGGCTGCAGCGGCAGGCGGGGGAGCGCTCCTCACCGCTCCGCCTCCGACCGCCGCCCGCTGCGGGGATGTGTGATTGCCATGGCGAGGCGGCTCTTCCCGGGGGCCTGGCTGAGGAAGCCCCACTCCGCGCAGGTAGGCCGGCGAAGGGCCGGTGCCGGCGCCCGTCCCTCCCCGCGAAGTTCCCTCCGGAGCGGGCGCCCCCCGCAGGCTCTCGCCGCTTCCCCCGGCCCGGCCCGGCGCGGCCGCCGTTCCCCTCCCGCCGGCGCCTGGCGGCGGCCAGGGCTCGGCTGCGCCGCGCTGCCGCTCGGCCGGCGGGAGGTGGCGGCGGCAGGCACAGCCGGCGGGTGTCCGGGCACGGGAGCAGGTGGCGGCGGCCCTGGGGCCGCGGTGCCTCTCGCCGCTCGCCCGCCGGTCGGATCGGGCCTCTCCCGCCGCCTCCGGGCGCAGCGCGCTCGCGGAGCGCCCGCCCCGAGCGGCCGGCGCGGGACCTGTTACGCGGCAGCCACCCGCGGCTCCCCGGGCTCACGGCACTGCCAGCGGGGCAGCGACACCTGCGGCGCTGCCGCGGCCCGGGAACGCCCGTGCTGTGCTCCGCGTCCCTCCTTTACACCAACGCCGGTGCTGCAGGCATCCATCCTGTCAGCGCACGGACCACAGCTTGCATGAGCAACTCATGTCCTTTTTCTCGTGTCTTCTAAAAAAATTAGTGTCGGGCACTTTTTTTCTGCTGCTCCGTGCATTTGCTTATCCGTTCGTAGAAACACTTTTCTATTTCTGTATGCAGGTACATGTTGACATGACTTCAGTTAGCAGAGTAAGGATGTTTTGGTTGGAAGTGCTGTGGCTATTGTGTAGTAGGAAGTTCTGCTGTGAAACGTTAGTCAGTTATGACGTTGTGGTAGCTTGGTGGTTTATCCTCTGAGTTTCCCTTTTATACTGGATTGTATTTTAACTAGATTGTAACTAAGGTGAGTATTTGTTGAGTTGGAGGAGATAAATAATGTTTAGTTTTCTTATGTATGCTACTTATTTGTTTGTCATCTGTTGATATGCTTGATGATCATTGGATTAAAAAATTTTAAACTTCATTTTTGGTGCGTTTAAAAATCTTGAATGTTTGATTTTTCTCCTCATCTGCAACTTTTCCAGTCTTGTTCTCTTTTTGGAAGTACCTGGAGTGGAGTGTAATGTTTGATAAGAAGCATACAGATATAATTTTACCCTCTGTAGTATTTGTTTCATGGTATATATCTGCAAATCAGGGTCAGTATCACTGACCAAAAAAGATTACTCTAGATCTATTTACTGAAGTAGACACTAGTATAATATTTGCATTCCCGTGGGATAAAGGTTTCAATACAAATAAAAATTAATTCCTAATCTATATGCTACCTTTCAAATTAGGATTCTCTAAACTGTTTGCCTCCTTTGCCTTGGTAGTCTCTTTCTCATCATTATATGATGATATCTGATAACATTCTTCTCTACTCTCCTTCTCAAAACTTAAGGCCTTCCAAGCAAAATGTTATTTTAAAATCTGCTAGGAAACATGAAGACCACAAAATTATGTATTAGAAAAGCCAAGGAATTTAAAAGCTCATTTCTATTGCAGATTAAAAAAAAATTCTGATTGTGTTTTCTTATGCTGAGAACTGCTTTTGCATATTCTACAGATTTGTTTTAGGAGGTCTAATAGTGGCTTTGTGAACATAAACATATTTTTCTGTGTTAGTGAATGTATGTTGATACTTGATGCACCCATAGAATGGCAGCAACTATCAATATATTGGCTTTTCTTGTCACTGCGTGTTACTGTTGGTACATGACAAATGTAGTCATGATTTAACTACCCTAATTGCTGAGTGCTTTATTGAGATTTGTCTCTAAAGAAGTCAATGCTCTCTAAGTAAATGGTAGGCTTAACTCACTGAGGGCCATGAGCAAGATGTAAAGGTTTGTGTAGTGTTCCTATGCAATATTTCAAGTAGCACATCGGGGAAGA
The DNA here is from genome assembly GCA_036785705.1 of Acanthornis magna. NCBI lineage: Eukaryota > Metazoa > Chordata > Aves > Passeriformes > Acanthizidae > Acanthornis > Acanthornis magna. The sequence continues at coordinate 1,651,161 of JAWUZG010000058.1, forward strand.
TGTTTGTCCAGTGGAAGGTTATCATGGAGTGAATTCCAGCTTTTGCTGGCTGCTGTTCCAGACTTTTTGAAAACTATTTTGTGAAATGAATTCCCAGAACATCGGGTTCTGTGAGACAGAACTTATTACCTGTTATGGCTTTTCTGCCCTAATACAAGCAGGATGTTATGAGCTGGGTTGCACCAGATGTTCTATTGGCAAATGTTCTCTTGTTTTATGCATGCTTTAGCTTTTGTGCAGAATGCAAGATCCATAGGTAATCAATCAGTTGATGTTCTTTGAGCCTAAAAAACATGTGCTCCTATGTGTCAGCTTGTGTAAAAGGAGCAAGGCAAACTCTTAGATATCTTAGCTCAGCCCAAAACTTAGTGGTTAGGGACTCCCTGAGTCAATGTTAAAGTTCTGTCACAGAATAGTAACTCTGAAGTACAAAATTTTGCCATTGCTTAGACTGCAAATCATGTAATAATAGTAAACAAAACAACAAAAATACCCTAAAACCTGAAAAACTTTTGAACAACACCAAAGACCACAAAAATAATTCAATTGTATTTATAGGATTTTACAGTTCGGTGCTTAACACTGGGATTTTGTTTTACAAGGAGAGGTTAGTGTCCCAAATTTAAGAGACATTGCCCTGAAGTTCTTTCTGATAGCCGTAGTTACCAATTGCATTGTGAGGCTGAGAACTAACCAGCAGGATAGCTCATGACAATCATCATGTAAAGAGCATTTGCATGCATGGAAGTTTGGCCTTTATAGATTCTGGGCCAAGTTTACGGACTTTGTAGAGATGCCTCATGGACTTCAGTAATGTACCAGAGACTGTCATTGAAGGGCCAAGGAGTAAGCAAGTTTAAAGCCCCACATAACAGAAATTTCCTATGTAATCTCTTTGCTCTATGATTTTAATCCCTTTTGTTTTGTTTAACCATTTAAGGGGAAATGTCCTATTTCCCATCTTGGTCATTATTTTATTTCAAAAGATACCTCAGCTCTGTTTAGTCAGTATGGTTACTCAGGATACAAAATAATTCAAGACACTGGCGTAACCATAAGCATGCACTGTCTGCTCTTAAAGATATGAATGTGTCCTGTTCATGGCATCCAAAACAGTGTGGGCTAATGCTCTCAGACATCATGTCAGCCTACCTGAAGTGCATCCTGTGACAGACAAATCAGCCTGAACAGAGAACAAAACAGAATTTCTAACATGATTGGCCTACTTTTTTTAATCTGTCTTTTTGTATTGTAAGTATGTAAGACAAATGGAGTGAGCAACTCTGATTTGGAGAACATTACTATACTGTGGTTATGTGGAATACTTTCCAGAATTAAGTTCTCTGTACTATTAAACAAAGAAACACTTTCATACTCTTTAACCATAAAAGTGTTTTAAATAAAAAGTACACTCACCAAAAATCTGTCAAGTTATGTTGCATGTTGATTCACTACTCTCCATATGCTTTGGAGTGCATCCAGGCTTGAGTTTTGCCAGAAGTGGTTTTCCAGTTCTATTTCAGGGGATGAATGTCTTATTATTATTCAATGCACATGACTTAGCAGAATACGCAAGTGATGGAAGAAGTTGAATCGGTAACATCTATCATTACAAGTGCTTTCCCTCATTCTTGCATTCCTTGGCTCATATTTAACTCTTGATAGAAGAGTAGAGTTGAAAAAAGAAACTGTTTCCTTGTTTTGAACACTTTCTTCCTTTTCTGATAACTTTGGAACTCTCAGTTATTCTGTTGCCCTAAATATGTTCTTATTACAAGTTTCTTGGCAATTTGTCACAGTTTCAAATGGAGTCCATCTATATGTGTTGTTCCCTAAATGCTGTCTAGGACTTCTTGCTCAGAAATGTGTTCCAACAATCCACACAGTGAATGTCAGTAAATCCTCTGTGTTCAAGGTGCATTAGCACACGTGTGCCCACACCAGGCTCAGTAAATCCGTGTACCTGAATTAGAACAGCATGTGCACATGCCAGGTGTAGTCAACTACGTGTGTCTATACTCACAGACCAGTTCTGGGGAGGAAATGAAAATTTGGTAGGGGGAATGTATGGGAAGAAACCAAATAATGATCACGCCTTTTGCTGAACATGATAAGGAAGTCCTTATTAGAAAAGTAATTCCCTTTGAACCAGAGCGTGGAACCCTGTGGCTGTCTGTAAGCAGAGGAATGCAGTTGTCCATGCTCTGAACTGGCAGGGTGGCTTTTGCAAGTCAAAAGCTGCACGACTCCATTGGCACAGTGCTAAGCTCAAAATAAATCTGGCTTCTCTGGAACTTCCTGCCAAATACATGATGTAGTCAGATGGCATTTGGGGAGGATCTTTGGCCTTAAGTACATTCTCTTTCTGCCTAAGGAGGAGGACAATCTATGCCGTATCTGTACTGTGACTATGGTTAATATTCTGCAGTGGTCCTGAGGCCTGCAGGCCACTGCTAATCTCTGAGGTTGCACTAAATGTATACAATTAATACAAACTTCCATTAAATAGCACTTTGGTTTAAAGAGCATTATAAAGGCTCATGGAAGGATTCAGCAAGGAACACTGAGGAATGAAGAGGGTTTGTTGTCCCAGAAGCTTTGGTTCCCAAGCAGTTTTTACATATGAAACAGCTTTCCCTAAAAATTGTCAGTTTTATTTCTGTTGATCTTCCCCAGATTTTACCAGTAGTTTTCTGTGCTTCATGTACTGCTACATAACAGGATTATTAGAAATAGCTTTAAAAACCCCCAAAATTATAAAACCTGTCTCTAAAAGAAATCGCTGGAATAAAAAGTTAATTGTAGCTCTGTCTTTTTTTAACCAGGTAGTTTTAAGATTGTCAAGTGAGTCTGTGTGAAGGCGTGAAGAAATAGGGATGCACAGCTGAGGCATGTGGCAGGACCACAGCTATATGGATTGGACTCACCTTTGGGTCTTTTGAAACTGACATTTTCTGGATTTTTTGTTTCCAAGAGAAAGGCTGTAATGCATGCTGGATGTTTGTCATATTTTAATAAATATTAATAAATTATTGCAGTCTTTCTAGTTTAAAAAAATTACTTATTTAAGTCTGCTGCAGTTCTATGTATGTACGTGATGGCAAAACTGCTCATCATTGCTATTTTTCTTGGAACCTTTTCCAAACATTAAGAATAATTTCTCTATGATGAACAGTCAAGTTAGGACCCGTCAGTCTGGAAAAGAGAAGACATCACAGAGAGGCCTACAAAATCACATCAGATGGGGAAAGAGTGGACAGAAATTGTTAACTCTTCTCTTCTGATACATGAAGGGTGGGGGGGAGTCTCAAACAAAGCAGATATGAATCAGACTTCAGCAAAATAAAGTCCAGTTCCTGACCTCGGTAGTGGATAATAGACCTGTGAATTAATTGCTGAAGTTCGTTGTTGAATGCGAAAAGCTTATGCGGATTTTTAAGGGAATCTGAGTAAATTAATGGAAGAGAAATCATTTGAGATTTACTAAATATAGAATATCACATCTGTCTTAGCATGTTCTTCTAGAGGAAACTGGGAGCACATTTTGTATATGTATGTTCTCAGTCTTTGATGGCATCTTTTTATAGCTATTGCTGAAGATCAGGATACTGATAGAAATGGATCTCATACTGACCAAATATAGCTGCTCTCATGCACTTTTCTTATATCTTGTTGCTAAAGCTGATCCTGACCTACTAATCCTGATGAGAGTATGAAAATCAAGTTGTTAGCACACCAGACTCCAAGGAGGAGGGGAAAAAAAGAAGGAAAAGATCAAAACATCCCCCCTACTCTGCAAGACACTTAGCTCTCCCTCAGTTCTTAATTTATAAATAGTTTTTCCTTCTGCCCCTGTGCAAACTGTGTATGTGAGGCCACAAAAACAACAGGAAAGTCGTGCATACAATTGAGGGAAAAACCACTGAAGATGAGGCTAGTAGAGAAGAATTTTATTTGCATAATTAAATGGTGTCATTTCAAGGGAGGAGTGGGAGACTTCAGTACAGGGAACGTGACTCTGATATTCACCTTACTCATTGTATATCTGTCTTGCATATTTACACATTAACACAGATTTTGACTGAATTCCTGGTCTGTTAGATTTGATTTACCATGAGTGGAACATAAGTAACTGATCTTAGAGAAAAATGCATTTAATTGAGCTCCAGCAGTTTATGATTTTGATGAAATTGGTTCCTGCAGTCTGGCTTGCCCTGTGAGGGTCTGACACCTTTTCTTCTATTTATTTATATCTCAATTTTCCTTCTACTTACATAAGTCAAACTGACCTTCCCTGTCAATTTTGCTCACAGAAGGAAGCAAACATTCCATGTAATGCAGTCTGCTTATTTTATCACTGTGGAAGTCAAATTCCTTGAAGATGATATAGTAAATAATGTTTAGTGCTGCTCAGTGAATTACAAACAATATTTTCTCTTTGTGTGGTCTAGGTACGCCTGTCATATGTGCGGATAAAGTATCTCTTCATCTCTTGGTTAGTAGTGTTTATTGGCAGCTGGATTATGTATGTGCAGTACTCTGCCTACACAGAACTGTGCCGAGGACATGACTGTAGGAAAATAATAGTAAGTATATTTAGTACAGCTTTCTGAAGTGTTTGACTAATTCAGTCAGTGCCACATGTAATGTAATCAAATTCTCATATTCCATCATGCTGAAGTAGGATTACAACTTCAGTAACAATAAAACCAGTTGGGTCTCCTAACAGTGTTTTGGCATAGGGTTATTTAAATTATTTTCTTAGATTTTTCTGTCAAGACTTGGGTGTTGGAAGAGATACTGTGGTTGCCTTCTTTCTTAGGCAATTTGTTAAATATTTTTCTCCCTGTTTGTTTCAGTGTGATAAATACAAGACTGGTGTTATTGATGGGTCAGCATGTAGTAGTCTTTGTGCTAAAGAAACATTGTATTTTGGAAAATGTTTGTCAACAAAGCCCAATAACCAGGTAAGGCTTTACTCATCCAACCTAGTTTTATTATTTCCCACTGAAATGTCATTGTCTGGAATATCAAGTAGAACTTAGTGTCAGCAAGCTGAATCTGTTTAATACAGATTATTTCAAACTTTATTTGTTGTGACATGCAGAGTGTGTGTATGTGTGTGTGTGTGTATATATATATATATATATACACCCCCCCACATAATATGTACACCTATGTAGAGAAGATGCAGTATAATACATACTAATATATACAAGATGCACCTATATACAATAGTATATATTATTTCTATATGTAGAGGAGTATATAATTATTGTATAATACATGTATTTTGGAAACATATATACTGAATCCTTCCACAGTTTGACAGAATGTGCATACTTCTGTACAGCATACGGCTTCTCTGATAGCCTGCAGCACAAGTAGAAGCAGCAGCCTTGTAACAGCTATGCAAAGGTGGCAGTCGTGCCAGTCTGTTGTTTGGGAAGCTGTCTGTGTTTTGACAGTGTGGTGTCTCCGAAGTACCTGCAGCAGTGTGTGGTATTTGAAATTGCCATTGTTCAACTTGCCGTATCCATTGTCTGCACACAGGATTCAGTCTTCTGATCTGTGTTACTGTTTGACTCTTGAAGCAGAGGTTGGAGGACAGGTGGTCTTCAGATGGACTTCGATGGTGTTTTATACCTTTCCCCCTCTTTTTCTGCATAGATGTATTTAGGAATCTGGGGAAATCTGCAAAGTGTTATAAAATGCCAGATGGGAGAAGCTTCTCAACTTGATTTTGGTACTGACCCAGAACCAAGGAAGGAAATAGTCCTATTTGATAAACCAACAAGAGGAACCACTGTTGAGAAATTCAAAGAAATGGTATATGGTCTTTTTAAAGTAAGTATATTCTTATTTATTCTATTTTGACAGAAAGGCTTGTTTTCTTGAAGCTGGAGAGAATACCCTATTGTATGAGCCTTTGTTCAAGGGTATGCTAGAAAAATAACACAAAAACAGTTTTTCCAGAGGTGCTTATCTTGAAGTTTGAAGCAACTAGCTATCAAGGTTTTTTCCCTTACTCTTTAAATGATGGAAGCTGGCATTCATCTTGTATGTCTATAGATTTCGCTAGAATGTGTATAGAAAATATGATGAAAAGTTGATGTCAGTTGTCACACATTACAGCAGCTTTGTCTCTAACAGTGGTGAGAAGCAGGTGTGTTAGGGTAGTTTTTAGGAAAATTTGGAAGAAGTTGATCTGCCTTTGTGTGTGCATTCATGGTAGTTGAAAATGAAACAGTTCTGATTCCAGCAATGGCTTTTTTCTCTGTTGTCTCTGTTGTCCTATGATGGCGGTGCATTTCAGTATAGTTATATTTGTATATAACTTGTACCTAGTTGCGTCTTGGTACTTTTATACCAAAATGATGTTGGTAATGTGATTTTTCTACATTTGTAACATCTAATCAGCTGAAAACTAAACCTGCTCTAAACATTTGAATTCTGTATACTTTTTCTAAGAGAATATTGAACAAGCTACTTGATACAATTTTTCTAAAGACTGATATGATGAAGAACAATGTTTGAATTTTAATGTTTGCATTTTGAAGTGCAAAGAAAGGTAGTACTTTCAGAGGATTGTATGCTTAGTGCCTATGAAAACAGAACAAAAAGGAAGCTCTGCAGGGATCTGATGGCAGGTTCTGTTACATCCATAACCAGTGAAAACTAGAACATATCCTATTATTAATTTTATTCATAGAAGGAGAGTAACAGGAGGTAGAATGATAGATGGATTGGGGGTAGTTATTGAAGTCATACTTAATCTTCTTTGTCTTTTGTTTTTAGGCAAAATTGGGTGAACAAGGAAATCTTTCAGAACTGGTTAATCTCATCCTGTCTTTCGCTGATGGAAACAAAGATGGCAGAGTCTCTTTGCCAGAGGCGAAATCTGCATGGGCTCTCCTGCAGCTGGAAGAGTTTCTGTTAATGGTGATCTTGCAGGATAAAGAACATACTCCCAAGCTGATGGGTTTTTGTGGGGATCTCTATGTGACCGAAAGAGTTGAATATACCTCTCTCTATGGAATCAGCCTTCCATGGATTATAGAACTTCTCATTCCCTCTGGCTTCAGAAGAAGCATGGACCAATGGTTCACTCCATCATGGCCAAGAAAGGCAAAAATAGCTATAGGGCTTTTAGAATTTGTGGAAGATATTTTCCATGGACCTTATGGAAACTTTCTTATGTGTGATACAAGTGCCAAAAACTTGGGATATAATGATAAATATGATTTGAAAATGATGGACATGAGAAAAATTGTGCCAGAAATGAATTTGAAAGAAATAATTAAAGATCGTCAGTGTGACTCAGATTTGGACTGCATTTATGGTACAGACTGTAGAACGCTGTGTGACCAAAGCAAAATGAGATGTACCACCGAAGTAATTCAGCCAAACTTGGCAAAAGCTTGTCAGCTCCTTAAAGACTATCTGCTTCGTGGTGCTCCTTCAGATATCCATGAAGAACTAGAGAAACAACTGTACTTGTGTATTGCCCTTAAAGTCACAGCAAATCAGATGGAAATGGAGCATTCTTTAATACTCAATAACTTAAAAACTTTACTATGGAAGAAAATTTCTCATACGAATGATTCTTAGCTTCTCCACCAGCAGAAGAGAATATTGATGCCTGCCACTAGAGGTGGCCTAAGACATTTGTTAAAAACAATCTGCACCTTTTAAAAAAGATACTTCTTTATTCAGATTTTGTTAATGGTTCTTTTACTCTTGCCCTTCAGTCAGTACCTTATGACAGGGCTTCTCAAAGAATGAACATGCCACTGAACAATCAGGCAGAGGCCTGAAATACTTCTGGTGTTCAGTGCTGCGTTATGGAAACAAGAACTCTGCATGCTTGACTGTTCTGTGCACTTTGTCAGATCTTGAACAGGATGAAAGTATTCACTGTGCCACCACATCAGCTGAGGGAACATCTTCCATTTCTGTGAAAAACATTGCTCACTTGTGAAATACCTGCAGAGGATTTTTTTCCTAAGTAGTTTTATGAAGAATCACCACTACTGCAAATAAAGTGTCCAAGTCCAAGCTGCTGTTATGAATAAACTGAACTGTGAGATTGAAGTTTACTAATACCTTAGCATGGCAGAATTTGCACATTAAATAATTTTTAACTGTGGAAAATTAAATTTTATTCTAGAATGGATAGGTTGTAATAGGAGACAAATCAAATTCTGTTTACACATTGTTACCTCATGCTTACGTCTTGAATGTTTAAGTAGTTCAACATTTTTTAATTAAGTCATTGTATGGTGAGCCATGTGGGAGCCAAGAATTTTGGAGTATTATTTCTTAAAATCATCAATGTGGTCTAGCAGCAATACCAGTATCCATTTCAAAAACTTTAGTGGAAACCTTTCACCCAAATTAAGCTGTGGCAAATACTGAAAATCAAGGCATTTGTGGACTAAGCTATAGTATGAAAACTGAAGTTAATTTTTAAAAATACTGAATAGCAGAAGTGTCCTATCAGTTAAAAAAAGGAAGCTTGCATAGTGTAGGAATCTGCTGTATGACATGAGAAACAAATTAATAATTGTGGATGGCCTAGACTCTTTACATTTAGCTCCACATTTAGCTACAGACCCGTACTTCAATATTCTTAACTATTGCAGGAAGTATGTAAGCAAGAGCTAGACCTGAACTATAAGACAGAGCCTGGATTGTTCAGGATTGTGCAATATTGCTAACTGGGAGCCTATGAGGTATTTTCCAGCTCATTCCTAGCTGTCACTAAGTGAGCTGCAGTGTGTTACTATTCTTCTTTTGCAGTAGCAGCTATGAGTTGTTAAGACTCGAGTCCGGAGTAAATAAACATCATCTGACCCCAGCACACCACAAAGCATGACCACTCTACCACCTTTAACCTGTACCCTTGTTGTTTTTCAGATTTACATCTGTGTTCATAATTATGCGGAATTGAATGTCCATAAAACACATTAATACGTGCTCAATTCTTACCTGTTGAATATTTAATATATAAATGCTTTAAGTATAAAATTGTTTAATCATTAATAATTTTAATGGCAGTCATCCGTATACTTCTGAATCCTGGCCCCTTAATTCATTTTCACCAGAGATAAGAAGAACAAGCTTTATTTAAGTATTTGAAAGGTTAATTGCTTTAGGTATCCTATCTTAAATGAATTCCTTGAAGGAAGAAACTGAAGTACAGGACCACAATGAAGTAATTTCTTCATACCAGAAGTAATGATATGCAGTTTGGGTTAAGATTGTTTTGTGAACATCAGCTTTTCAGTTTAAGAAACACTATGCTCATGCTAATTATTGTCTTGAACTTGCTAATGTGCTCCAACCATGAACTAATAAGTATTTGTAACCAGCAATGCACTAACAGTGTAAAGTGGTCATGTTCTTGGTGAAAAAATCTGACAGTAACTGCTACTATTTGGGCAGAGATTACTTAAAATACCTAACGTCATTGGGTATTTTAACAACTGGAAAATATGTTTAATGCAGTTTGTTGTACAGAATCTTCATTTTTATTACTGTTGCATCAAGTTGAAGCTTTCATTGGAAAAAAAAAATTACACTTTTGTTTACAATATATCACAGGCCTCCTTTTCTCTTTCAATAGCAGTACTTACACCAACTTGGAGCAGAACATTTCTCCATGGAGTCTTCTTGACTCCTGTTTAAACTGTGCAAACAATTTCTGCCAGTCTAATGGGAAACAAGAAGTGCCCATGAAACTGAGGTACATGGAGACAAAGGATGAGAGGCCAAGGCTGTTGAGGAATACTTCTCTTCCAGGTGGCTCAGCCTGCAAGCTGCAGAGGGAAACACAGATTTGGGCTCTGGGTGGGAGCCACCCTTTAGGATAACAGAAGAGACAAAAACCAGTGACTGAGGTGGATGGCCACGGAGAGGGGAGGCAAGAGAAGACTGAGGAAGTAGAGACTGGCACGGCAGGGGCGGGGGGGGAGTGTGAGGGTATAAGAGCCTGGGGGTGCTCCTCCGAGGGACCATCTTGTGCTGTTACTGCACCAGGAATAAACTGCCTTGTGCAATGGGATGTCCTGGGCTCTGGGTAAGGGAAACCTTGGGCTGAACTGGAAGGGAACATGGTCTGGCTGTGTGTGGGGAGTTAAGGGGGAAAAGTCTCTGGTGTGTAACTGCCGGTGAGTCTCATGAATGGTCAGACCTTAACAAGGCCTCCCTAAGCCCATATATACAACTTAAACGTGCACTATCAACCACTAAATAATGCAAAGTACTCAGCTTGAGACAGTACCTGTTTCAGTAGCAGCCAGAGCTTGGAGGTGCTAAGTCTAAGGTTACCTTTGGGCAGAGGCTTTAGAACCTTACTGTGACTATTCTTGTTTCTTTCCTAAGCTACATCCAGACTCCCCCTAACATAAAGTATGCCGAAAGAATTGTGAAGGTCAGGTAAAGCGTTTTTTAGAAGTTTACAATCTTTCTCTAGTTAGAAGCAGCAAGCTCTTAGACAGTCCTTGATACTAGCCATGCCAAAAATTAATCAAATTGATTTCCCCTTCTTATAGGAGTAATTCTGATGCAGCAGCCTTGGTCTTTGAAGTCTTGCCTCTTCTCTCTTCGTGAAAGCTCAATTCACACAGTACTTTGAAAGGGGGAAAAAACCCCTTTCAGGTACAGAACATCTAGATTAAAAAAAAAATTTTCTATCTTTATAAATTATATAAACAAGCCAGTCTTACACAGTTGCTTCCTCAATAGATTTATTGCCACTTTTTCCAAATCTTCACAAAAAACTGTGGAAGTTGTCTTAACTATCAGTTCTGCGCTCCTGGGCCCTGAGGAAGCTGGCCTTCTTCTGAGCAACACGGTCTTTCTTCTGGGCAAGGGACATCTTGGGACAGTTCCATCTGCAATGTAAGGACAGTGTACAGGAGATCCACGGCAGAAATAAACAGAAAAGTAGGCAAGAAATGTGCAGTGTACCACAAGTGTGATTGAGAGTGCAATAGAAGAATACATTCCCACTTCTGTAACATGCTTTACTTCCTCATAATGATCTTAGGCTGTAGTTAGGGAACCATGAAAAGGCATGGTTGGACAGTTTTAATTTCTCAAGAGGTAAACTCTACTCTCTTGTGACTGAAGTATAGACATTATCAAGCCCAATGCACTAGCTGTGCCTTGATTTCTTTTCTCCCACACCCCTGAAAAATCAAATAATTTAGTACTGACAAATTAGTCAATGTGCTCTCAGCTGAAGAGAAGCAGCTTCCTCAATGAAAACACTGAGATGTGAAGATAACACAGTTCCAGCTATTCGAGCCACAAGCATTCTTCACTCTGATTTTTAATATAGTTAAGAGCTCTTGAATTTCATATTCAAGAATGAAAGTTAACTCCTTTAGAGCTAAAGTTAACACCTAAGTTATACAGAAGTGCTTGTATCTTAATATGATGCAGAACATGTGACTATTGACACAACTGCAAAATTGCATGACTTGTTTTACTGTAACTAGAGTATCTCCAACAGAGAAGTCACATGGATGTTAAAAAGAATGAAAATTTTACCTCTTTTTCTTGACTTCTCTCTTAGGTTTCTTTTCATGGACTGGATTATCCCGTATAGCAGCATGCGCTTTTTTATACATTTCTTCCATCTTGGGGAAAAAGAAATTAATTACATTCACCCTAGTGGTCCAGTTGTAGGATTATCAGAAACCCAAGATCCCTGTGCCTGCATTGTCCCCAGGTACGCAACAATGCTGCTCTATCCCAGAGACAACTCTGGCTCCACCGCTGCACAAATTTTAAGAATGCCTTTGCTGGTAGTTAATTAAGACCACTCCATCTCAGCTGTGAAAAGCTTTCTAGATGTTCAAAGAGCAAGTGTCTATCTAGTGACTCAAGTCCTAGATCACTTCATTTGAATACAAGCTATAACTGCTGTTTGCTTAGAAAGCAGAAAAGATGGCATTTACATTACTTTTTTTTTTAAATTTGTAGGAAAAAATAGCAATTAGTTAAATTTACAAAAAACCCTAAAACCCCATTGAAATAAAGGAAGAGAGAGTGAAGTTAAGCTTGCCCTAGCCTAAAAAGGGGATATGAGGGAGCTATGTTTTAAAGCTCCAAGATCCCTTACTAGGAGAATCAAGCAAGAATATTACAGGCAGCAGGACAAGTCATCTGCAAGGATTTTAATACTTGGAGAAAGTAAAGCAGCATGTCTGTATTCTCACCTATCTTTTAGTATTTTCTACAACTCTAAAATGTGAAGCAGTACCAAAATAAAATGTGTTCCAGTCTGTAGTTTCATGGAATGCTAGTTTGGGCTCTCTCTATTCACCTGAAACACAGAACTAACCCCAGGGTCACACAAACAGTAACACAGATTTGGCACAACCACATGCTCACTCACAGCTGCAACCACTACAGCTGCAGGAACAACAGGCTGTGGTGCAGGATAAGGAATGAGTGGAAAGCATGCATAGAAATTTCTAATTTAGTTTCTGTATTGGGGAGGGGGGGAAGTGGTCCAGCAGAGATTGAACTCCTGTAAGCCTGGATTTATAGGCATAATGTAAATTTCACTGCAGGAAAAAAGGACTCCCTTTCAGAAGTTCTACAATATACTATAGAGCTCTTAATGAAGGGAAAAAACATTTTCTTCAGATGGCTAACAGACAACACAAATCATGTAATTTCACATATCAAACTTATTTGCATTATTACAGAAGTCCCTGCGCAAGACTTATCAGCATCTCTACTAATGCATGAGCTCCAGCTGAATAAATCTTACCCCATCAGGTGTTACATTGTTCTTTATGTACTGGGAGAACTGTTTCTTGTAAGCATCTTCATCCTCCTCCATCAGGTACCGCATATAATCAGCCACGTTCTGGCCCATGATGTGCTTGCGGTGAACCTCCGCATTGAACTCTTTGCTTTCTGAGTCGTAGCCAGGGAAACGCTTGGTGCTGTCAAACAGCAGGTACAGTCACATTAAGATTCTAATTCAGAGGCTAAGAACCACACTGAAATGACTGACGCATCAGAATCTCCTATAGGTAACTGAGGGAGAGGACCCTCTAATTAAAAAATAAAAATAGGAGTTTTAAGTTCATCTCAGCTGCTATCAGTCCCGTCTTGAAACACTGCAGTACATCATATACACACCATGGACCAACTACAGAGTGTTCAGTCATTGCAAGTATCATCATGTAGCAGCCAAGTCAAAAAAACCTGGACCATTAGTCAAGAATAGGACAGCAAGGGAGAGGGCAGGAAAACACACACTGCTGCTAGCAGAAAGGAGCACTCAGCTGTAATATCAGTGTTAGATTACAGTCAAAATATACATGTGAAAATTCTAAATGAAGGTGGACTGCTCAGACTTACTGTTGTATCAACAACTGTAGCAAGTATTAGTAGGTTTGTACCTGGTACTTAGGTTTGTACAGTGAAATTAATAGCTATATACAATTTGGTAAAGATTTAAAACAAGCAAGTACCCTTTGAAGATCTGTTACGTGCATTCACTCAATTTTTAGTAAAAGCAACAAGATAGCTCTTTAGTTTCTACAAGTTTCATAATATCTCTTGACAGTTTTAAGATTGCCAGCAGCACGATCAGAATAGCACTGTGGATTAAAAAAACAACAAAAAAATAAGGAACCCAGTACCTAGATTACATAACCATTACCATATCACAACAAAATTATTCAACATAAAGTGATGAGCGTAAGTAGACTTCACATACAGAACCTTCTCAAATTAACCCTGAAGAAATTCTTTATAACATACATTACCTATGAGGGATAGACAGCCCACCATCCACTGCACCCTTCAGAGCACCAAAGACTTTGTTTCCAGTGGTCGTTCTGGCAAGACCTGCATCCAGGTAGCATGTAAAAGCACCAGGCTTGCCATCCACGCTTTCCACGTTGTATTCATCACCAGTGACTTCAACTTGGCCTTCATAGATCTTATCAAGGCCAAATTTATTCAGAAGCTGTGGGGAAAGAAAACCATTTCTGAAATTCCTTCCATTTACTGATAAAAAGTAGAACCACCACTACTTCAAATGTGAATTTGCAACCACTACTTTGAATGTGAACTTGTGAATCAAGTTGTTAACAAATTTCTTTACAAAAATTATGCACTCTATACTAATAACAAAGCTTTTTAAAAACCATCACTGTAAGTGTGTCTGTTAAGTTTCAACCTTCTGTTCCAACAGGTACACCACTGAAGACTTACTCAAGAACCCCTGTGGAAAACGGATGGATACTGTTTTCAAGCTACAAGGTGCATTCCTTACATTTTTATCCTGACTCCCTCCCTCCACCAAACTTAAGGCCTGAGACACTAAAGTGGGCTGCTGGAGCTGAAACTGTGTGCTGTCATACTTCTCAGTGATTTGACAATCACAAGGTGCATCAAATCCATTATGGTAAAGAGCGAAAGTTACTATTTTGAGAAACCCAAAGACTCAGGTGGGCTGACACCCCACTGAAGAAGTGGGCTTTCCCCTCCGTGAGGGCACCAGGAGCAGCTCCCAGGGGCTGTGGCTGTACGTACCCTGCGTGCCAGGAGCAGGCCGGTGCAATAGGCAGCAGCGTAGTTGGTCAGGCCAACCTTGACGCCGTACTTGGGCAGCTCATGGGCATAAGCAGCACAGACAATCATGTCACCTTCGATTCTGGCGTAGGCAATCTGACAACAAAGAAAACGTTAGTGTCCCCACCATTCAGGGCTCCAGTGATTGTTTCTTTGACATCTACTCAAGCCAACAGCAATACTGTATCTAAGTGTGCAAAAACTGCCAACCTCTGCATGCAAACTTAAGGAGTGGTACTGTTTTGGTTTGTTGGGGTTTTTTGTTTGCTCCCCCCCGCTTTGTGATTTCTTTGTTTTTGCAAAAGGAATAATCAACTCCTCAAGTAAGGACACAAAGAATTAAAATCTGTATTAGGCCAGCTAAAATGTACATCAGCAGCAACTTGTAATTATGTTTCCACGTGGGTCAAGAGGCCAGGAACTGCCTACAAAATCAGCCTTTCAAAGAATCATTATGGATGGAGATGAATTCTGTCCCACTTTCTGACACACCTCAAAAAATGCAAGAAGCATGTGACAGTTTGTGGCAACATCGTTAATAACCTTACCGAGTGATTTTATCAATGGTCTATCATCTCAGGAGTCTCCTGTGAGACAGCAGTACTATCAGATGTTTCTGCTGTTCCTTTCATGCGTAGAAATGAAAGGAACTTTTGACTCTCACACCTTCTCTCTATATCCAAAAGCTTGTCCCCTTTCTGCAGGATTCCTACATACTGGAAAGGCACTATCAGTCAGATGTAAGCACCTGCCACCCCTGATTTTTGCTTTGAGTTTCAAAGATAAAATAACCTTGTCAATGACTCAATTGACTGTACTTAACAGATAACTGCTCTATGAAGAAACAGCAGTTCAACTTTTCTAGCTGCTTCCTTTTCAAGCTTAACAACATATATTAATTATACAGGCATTCCTAAGTTTTTAACCTCAAAATTAGTTAAAACATTCTGAAAATGAAACAAGAAAAGTGAGCCACAGAGAGGAACTGCATATGATGCTACACACAACCACATACTTAATCACCATGAAAAAGTGTTCTTATTCACCAGTCTCCTTTAATCTCACAGGAAAGCCATCATAAGGTTTCAATGCCTCGTCTGATCCACACAACATAATGGAAATAGAACTCTCAAAAAGAAGGCACCTTTAGATACAGCACAAGTCAATGCAGGTTGACAGGTCACACTATCAACTTGGTTGGCTTCAGCCAAGGAAAAAAAGGCCTCTTTTCAAAGCCCTTAAATATAGCAGAAACCCCCAGGGACACCTTCCCTCTCCCAAAGACCTTCTACTTGTCCCAGCATCATTAAAGCAGAACAATCTTACACTGCAAATAACCTCACCGAAAAAATGTTAACACTTGTAAAGCTTCTTTTCTAGAATGCACATGGTTTATTACTGAAGTTATGATAACCACTGAAGATTGCTCTCCTCTAAGGAGCTATTTTACAATAAAAAAACTGTGCAGATCTGGCCTAAAAAACCCCAGTTGCTCCAAGCCTCCCTCTCTGTGCTGACTTCACCCTGGGAAGGCTGGCAGGTCAGCAGCAAACACCGTAGGCCTTACCTGGCAAATGATGTCTCTGTTGGTAACGCGCACAATCATCCTGTATTTAGGAGTGTTGTACTTGTTTTTATCTTGAATTACCAAACGTTTCCGAGCATAATAATCAGTTTTTCCCTCTGAAAAACAACAGTTGCAGTGTGCAAAATGCATGAACAAAGCAGGAATATTCACCAAGGACATTTAATTATGTGTTACAGGGGATTTAATAATACCTCTCCTTCTCCTGAATTTCACTTGGTATCTCTTGAAGTACGCCTTATTCTTGACAACTTTCACAAACCCCTTGGATAAGAAATATAAACTAGATGTTATTATATAAGCCGGTACGCCAAGATCATTCTAACTAAACGTGTGACAAATAAAGCCATGGTGCAATCGGGAATTAAACAGATTTTCTTGTATGTTTAGATTAAAAAACAAACCATAAAAATTTAATGGAAAAAAAAAAATCTGGCACATCAAACCCCATAAATTCTACCCCTCCCACAGGAACTAATGTTACAAGAGAAATCCAAAGTATATCTGTAAATTGAAGGCCTGTTTGCACGGGCCGGAGCAGTGACTGCTCTCATTTCCTGTCACTCCCGCACAGCCACTGACTCCTCTGGCGCGTTCCGCCACGGAGCCGCTGGCCCTGCAACCGCCCGCCCTCAGCCAGCCCGACACTCGCACCCCGGGGCCCGGCGCGGCTGCTGCGGGGCACCGAGGGCTCTATCAGATCCGCTCCCGCCGCCCCGCGGCCCGGCCCCGGCCCAGCCGCCGCCGGCGAGACCCGGGGGGACGCGGCCGAGGGCGGCAGCGCAGCCGGTACCGGGGCCGTGATGGGCCCCGCCGGAGCCCCTCGAGCCGCTCGCGGGACAGCCCCGGCAGAATGGCAGCCATTGCCACGCCGGCGCCGGGCGGCCGCCCCGAGCCCGCCACAATCGGGCTCCATCCGAGCGGGCGGCGCGGCGCGGCGGGCGCGGGACGACGGACGCGATGCCCCCGAGCCCCCCCGTGCCGGTACCGACCATCGTGCCAGGCACTGTCCGGTCCCTCCAGGCCGGGGCCCGCTCCGCACAACGACTGCGCTCTGCAGCAAGGGGGAAAAGGCCGCGCGCGCCGCGCAGCCGCAGCTCCTGCCCTGCCCGGCGGGGCGGGGCCGCGCGCGCGCCGCGCTGCCCCCTGGCGGCCCGGCGGACCGACTGCGGGCCGTGCGAGCAGCGCCGCCGGGCGCCCGCGGCTCCCGCCGGGAGCGCGCCCCGCTCTGAGCCCCCGGAGGGTGGGCCCTGAGCCCCGCGGGTGCCGCCGCAGCAACGGCACCGCTTCCCGCCTGGGCCCGCCACTTCAGGAAAGCCACCGAGGGGCTGGAGCGAGTCCGGAGAAGGTCAACAGAGCTGGTGAAGGAAGGGTCTGGAGAGTAAGTCCTGTGAGGAGCGGCTGAGGGAGCTGGGGGTGTTTAGCCTGGAGAGGAGGCTCGGCTGAGGGAGACCTTGTCAGTCTCTACAGCTGCCTGAGAGGAGGGTGTAGCAAGGTGGGCCTCTTCTCCCAGGCAACAGGAGGACACGGTCTGAAGCTGCATTAGGGGAGGTTTAGGATGTACATTAGGAGGAATTTCTTCACAGAGAGAGAGATTGAGCATTGGGATTGAGCATTGGAATGGGCTGCCCAGGGAGATGGTGGAATCACCGTCCCTGGAGGTGTTCAAGACTGTACATGGCATTCTATGCCGTGGTTTAGTTGACATGGTGGTGTTCTGTCAAAGCTTTGACTCGATGATCTCAGAGGTCTTTTTCAACCTAACTGATTCTGTGATATCAGAGAAATGCAATTCTAAGGAAAAAATAATATTGCTGTCATTTAATGTCTACACATAATGCATGATCGCTTCCAAGTCTCCTTATGTTAAGTGCCTAGGCAGTTATTAGCCAGGGTTATATCACAGAGAAAGAATACTTAAACAGAAGAAAATCCATAGATTTGATATTTTAAAAAATCACCAATTATGGGTATATTATAGGGTTTTAATTCCCTTTATTTTCTAGGGAAAATTCTCACAACTGATCAAACGGTAAGTAATTAAAACCATCAAATAAAATCTCAACTTAATACTGTTCTTACACTAAATTATAGATGCTTGGGATTATTGATATTTGATGAATTAAAGCAAGAATATAGACTTGCATATATATATACACACACAATGGATCAAACAGGTCAAGTGACATCAGATTTCTTGACATTGTCAGACAATAGTGAATTTTTGCTCCTCATCATTTGTCTGGTTATCCTCATTCATTTCCCAACAATCTGCCTCACTAGTTATACATGAACCAAAATTTAAAAAATTTGTTAATTTGATATAAATAAGCAAGAGAATGAAAGAAAAAAAAAATGTTTACTACATCAGGCAAGTACCAGCATGGGTCCTACTTGGTAGGGACCTGCTAGCCTTAGAAATAATTTAACTATCTGAAAGGATGTTGTAGCAAGATGGGGACCAGCCTCTCCTCCCTGGCAACTAGTGACAAGAGAACATAGCCTTGAGCTGTGCCAATGGAGGTTCAGGTTGAATATCAGAAAGAATTTTTCTCACTGAAAAGGTGGTTAAGCTTTGGAAGTGGCTGCCCAGGGAGGTGGGCACCATCCCTGGAGAAGTTCAAGAAATGACTGGATGCGGCACTTAGTGCTTTGGACTAATTGACAAGGTGGTGATCAAAGGTTGGACTCAATGATCTTGGAGATCTTTTCCAACCTAAATGAAAAATGATTCTGTAATCTAAGAATGAATTTTAGAAAGTTCAGAATTCTATGTGCTGTTTGATTTGTACAGAAAGTATCTCTAGGGGAGCACATTGTCTTAGCTACCCTCTAGCATATAAATCCACAGTCTTCAAAAAGTCTGCTGCTACTGCTGGGCAATTATTTCCATGATAAATGCCTCATGGTCAATGGTATCATAAGCAAGACTTGTTGTTAGTCCTTTCCTTAAACAAGGAAAAACAAAATCAATTTCTTGTTCTTCCCTGTAAGAACACCTTTTACCCTCAAATAGCTCACCACCACAAAAATCAGCCTGTTAAGCCACCGCACCCACATGCTTTCTTGCTCATTGCCCCCCTCCAAAATGGAGGCTCCAACTGAGCATATTAGCCCCACCCTGGAATCTCTTACAAATTCAGGGTGAATGGATCCTCTAGCATTTTTTCCTCTGGCCTTTAGTGACAATGTCTGTTGAAAGGGTGACTGCTATTCATACACACTTGGGATGGGTTGAGGTAAAAGTGAGGATTTTCAATGTTTAATGAAGTACCTTTTATTCACGACACATTGGTAGGAAAAAAGAATGTGCTTTTTTTTTCTCTAATGCTATTTCTCAAATTCTCTTACGTGTGGTATTTTTACTTAGGTGTGTTCTGGAGAGTAAGGTATCAAGCAGGGGTTTTAGAGCAGTGTCTAGTATTTGTGAATGTCTTGGACTCGCAAAACTGGTACTTTAGCAGCATCTCATGCAAGCAGGGACCCTCTCCCTGTTTGTCTGAAGAGGACTCAAGGCAGTAAACCTGTTGTCTGTGACTGGGCTGACCCATGTGGTCACTTGTAGGAATTGCTTTGGCTTTTTTTTTACTGTTACTTGCAAGAGTGGCAGCCTTTTCTCGGAGAAAAAGAGTTAGGCTGAAGGCCTGGGTATAACCTATTCCTACTATTGCTGCTTACTTTTTTAAAAGAGTGTATTCTTCACATACTTGGCTATAAAACAGTGTTGTAGAGTACTGTATGTATTCTGGTAGTGTTGGAATTACTTTTATAAATATTTTAAAAATAAAAATTATTTATTAAAGGTTTTGTTAGAATTTTTCCAAATGAAAATTTCTGTATGTTTTTGTCGAGGAGTGTCTATTCACTGTAGAAGGACAATGGCAAATGGGCTCTTTATTAGATGGGGAGCTGCTCCGGGCAGACAGTCTCTCAACTGTTTGTGTAACCTAATCGGCATCTGGCTGGAACGTGTCTGACAAATGTGTGCAGGGACGGGCCCGTCTAGCCTGAGGCGGTGGTGCTCCCGGAGAACGCGTTACTGGCTACAGCTTCTAGCGCAGAGATGGTATTATGGAAATGCCTGGCCAGACCCTCCGATTACACCAAAACCCCAGCTCTTCACGGAGCAGGGGCTTCGCCTCCCCGCCTCGTGTGGCGGCGGTGCGGTGGCTTCGTGTCTCTGCCGCTGCCGTGAGCAGCGAGCGCGGGCGGCGGGGATGCCGCGACCCGGGGCCGGGCGGGGGCTCGGCTCGCGGCCGGGGGCCGTGCGGAGGCGCCGGCGGTGACACAGCGGGCGAGCGGCGCGAGGGGAGCACACGAGCGACCTGCGCGCTGCAGGGACGGCTCACCGCCCGGCCTTCCAGTACGCGGCACCGGGAGCCCCGAGAACCGGGGAGAGGGAGTCGTGGCAGCGCCCGGGAGCAGCGCCGGTGCGTTCCCGCCGGCAGGCCCACGGGCTCCGGCCACCGCAGGAAACGCGGCGGGGCAGAGCCGCCGCCCGCCCCGCCCGGGGGGCCCGCGGGGCCGGGGCTGCCCCTCGCGGCGGCTGCGCACCCAGTGCGCCTGCGCGCGGCGCGGGCAGGGACGTGGCCCGGCAGCCGGGGCCGGCGGAGCGGCGCGCGGGGTTCGGCGGGGCGCGGACGCCGATGCCCGCACGCGCCGCCGCTTCCCGCCGCGGGCAGCGCTCCCAAGGTGAGGCGCGCCGGGCGTGCGGCCCCACCGCGGGGGGCGGGGGGGCGGCCTGGCCCGGGCTGGGCGCGGCGGTCGCGGCCGCGCTGTCCCGTCCCCGCGGGCGGCGGCGGCGGCGGCGGCGGCGGGGCCGGGCCGAGCGGTGTCGGGGCAGCGCTGGCCGCCCCCGCCCGGACCCTCCTGGCGCGGTGGGTGGCGGAGCGGGCGGCGCGGCGGCGCTGCGGGGCGGAGTGCGCTCGCGCCGGGCGGGGTGAGGGGAGGCCGTGCTGCGCGGCCCTGCCCGGCTCGGGGGCCGCGGGGCCGGCTTGTTCTGGCCCCTCCGCGCCTCGGCGGCGGCGGGACACGAGTGGACAGCGGCAGCGGTGGAAGTGCCCTGAGACACCGGCCACGGGAGGGGCCGCGGCCCGGGGAGCCTCCGGCGGGTCTGTCTGCAGGGGGCGAGTTCCTCCTTGGCTTATCGGCGTAACGCCGAGCCGGCAACCCGCGCGTCTGTCATTATTGAGCGAGATAATTTTCAGTTTTCAAATGCGAGAACTCGTTTCTTGCCACCTCCTGCTGCATCAGCCTGAATGTGATTATATAATGAGGATAAAAAGTCGATATTAATGTTCTGGCTACTTGTTATGTATTCCAGTTTTAGTTATTCAGTTATGGCCGTGTTTTTGTGGTCCCATGTAACATCTGCTAATGGTCAGCATTGATAACCCGAGCAATTTCATAGCGAACGAGAAGTTTGGCTAACACCATTTTCAATTTCCAGCGTGAGCTGCCATTAACACTGCCTGTATCAAAACACAGCGTTCCACATCAGCCTAGGATAACCCTCTCTTTTCCAAAGATTGCATACAAAAGACGTAGAAAGGAGACACTGGTACAGAGAAGAACAGATAGCATTCAATGTGTTTTACTTATCTCCGAAAGTATTTGTCAAAAAATTCAATTTTTTTCCTTATTTTTTAAAATTCATTTTGCTTCACATGCCTAAAGGAGATGGCAGCTGCATCTTGTTTGGTTTACTGGTAGATAGCATTAAAATGTTTTGTATAAATGTGCCTGTTTATTTCTCTTCCCTTTCCCCAGTGTGAGTTGTCAGCTTTGATCACAATTGTACAGCTATTTATGCTTATAAAGATTTAAGGCTTATTTTGAAATACATAGATATGAGTTCTTCTTCAAGTAAGGATTAGGAGAGGAAATAGAGACAGCCAGTGAAAGAAAGGCATGATCAGGAGGAAAGCACTCAGTATTATGAGTCAGCATTGCCTGAATTTTATCAAGTGGGATGAGAGCAGCTGTAGTGATTGTCACTGAGTGTCCATCCAGCCCCACAGTACTTTGAAGAGGAACAGATGTTTGGAGAAGAAAGCTTCCACAGAACAGCCCTACTTCCCTCCCAAATCTCTTGCTACACTCCTGCAGATTGAGGCTTAAAGACTTCTTGAGCTACAGCTGGTGGCTTGGGTATTTTGTTTTGGTAATGTTGGTTTGTTTGGTTGGGTTTTTTCCCATTGCTCTTCATCTCTTTGTCTTCTGTGGACTTGTTTAATTGCTGTTGACCAAGTAAGCAGGAGGTGGTTGGAGTAGGTGGAAGGAAGAGATAGAAGAAAAGCCCTTCTAGAGTTATAGCAGAAGAAGGGATGGAGAAAGTGACATACCTAAACAGTTACTGTCAGTTTATTCTCTGGGTAAGAGTGATAGTGAACGGAGAAGTTTTAAAAATGTGAAGACAAGTCCTTTGTCAGTGAATTTTGGAAAACAAAAGTGCTTACCTTGCTATTTCAAGGTTCTAGTATCACAATTTAGAAGGGAGAAAACAGCTGAGTTGGGGGTATGCATACTTAAGATTATGTTTACCCTTTCTTACTCTTAGGTTTCCTTAACTTGTAGGAAAAAGAAATTCTAATGCTTAAGAAACAGACATAATAGAATTTAACATTTTGCATGTAATTTTAAGTGTCAAATGCACAGTCTAAAAGAAAAATTCTTTTCTGGTGGTCCAAGAAGCAATAATAAGAACTAATCCTAAGTTTATAAATGTTGCTTTCTAAACCAATGTATACTTGCCTTGATTATAGTTTCTTAATTAATTTTTTTTTCTAGACCCAATTAAAACAATTACAGTTTTAAAAAAGGCAAATAGTAAGTATTATAGGATATGTAATCTTGAATTATTAGATGTGTTTTTTGAAGTTCTTGAATATGTCACTGAAGTTTGTAGAAAGCATGCTGAATTCAAGCCTTGTGCCTTTTGTATTTGTAACAATTGACATCATCTGATGCCAGTGTTTGGATTCATTTAAGTTGGGAATACTGTCTTGCTTTCATTGTAGTCACCTTTGCTCAAGTGTCTGTGGATTGCAGTGCATCCTTTCCCTCTCCAGCAAGTGGTGATTGCAACAAATGGGTAGCTGGTTACTGGCAGTGCCTGGATCTGCTCTGGCTTTACGCATTTTACCTGCAGTTTTATGTGTGTGCACAGAAATCATCTGCTCAGAGCGAGCAGCAGAAGTGATTTAGTGAATCGTCATTTTTCTGTAATTACTCTCAATGTCATCTAATGTCTGTGAACTCTGGAGACTGTTCAGTTTAGCCATCAAGTGGTGTTTTGGGGACAGCCTAGGAAGTGTTGAGCCTGCTCTAGGGTTCAGGCAATGCATCTCCTTTCAGTCATGATGACAGGGATGATGCTGTGGGCCTCCTGTTATTTCAGGCTGTATGACTATCAACTTTGTCTGCTAATTGCCTGTAGAAGTGATCCTTCCCAATCCCAGTGAGGCAGATACATATTTGGGGTTGAAGTACAATACTAGGGTGGGTCTTTATTCTGCACAAGAAGTAAGGTGGTATGATAGAACGACTGTGGACACTTATTTTGTCCTAATTTCCAACCTGGGAAGCAGCCAGAAGCCATCACCAAATATATCTCTGCTCTTTTGTCTGAACAAACTTTACCTGTCTCTGATGGGTTATGTTACTTTATCATCCTGTCTGACCTGTGTTGCTTTTTCTGCTGCAGTTTAATCTTAAAAAAAAAAAAAGAACAAAAAACAAAATAAAAACCCACAAACAAAATAAAACAACAACAACAACAAAAACCAAACCCAAAACAAAACAACAACAAAAAACCAACAACCCAAAAACAAAAACAAAAAACCCCAACAAAAACAAATCCAAACTTAGTATTTTGGAAGTAGGCTGTTTTAATGTGTTCTGCTATATGGTAAGCTATTGAACTTCCCAAACTTCGGAGTTTTCTTATGGCCTATTGTCATGACTAAATCTTAGTGATGTTTAACATAGCATTAAGTACCTGTTTGATGACATCATAACATGTTCTTAGAATTCTGACTCATCAGTATTTTATACTGCATTAACTATGTATTTTTTTCTTTTTTTTATCAGGCTGGCATATGGGGTCAATCTTTCAGTAACAGATTTTTATTGCCATAAATTAACCCTGCACTTGTAGCTAAGAAGATGTTAGAGGAGCTTACTGTTATTTTTGTTATAGAAGGCTAAAACTATCAAATGTCACTTAAAATGGGTGTAAAAAATTAATAGTTAGCCAAAACCTAACATTTTGAACATGTACTGTCCACATAACTATTGTGTAAAGGTTAGTTTTATATCTCTCATTTTTCATGCATTCTCCTTGATTATATGTACCTCAAACAGTGAACTACTTCCAGCTTCTACGCTGTCTGAAATAGCAGAGCTAAAACCCAATATTCATTGAGCAAAGTAATTTTTTTTCTCCATTAGAATGCATTACTGGTGGAACTTTATGGGTTTGGCTGAAGTCTTAGTAAGTATTTCTCAGCCCTTTGGAGAAAGAATTGTGATTGGTCTTTCTAAAGACAAAATTACAAAAGCAAGTTTAAATTCCATAATGAGACACATTATGTTAAAATGGGCTTGGGATTTTTACATGAACTTTTTGGTGTCAGACTGACACTAAAAATCATGTGTTTCATATATCTCCTTTTGTTTTCTTTCCCTAGTAGGCTGTTTTGAAAGAAGTAAACAGGACCTTATTTCCAAATAAAAGTGCAAAAGTCAGCCAACTAATTGGAACGTAGCTGACTTCATTTGATGATGAGCAGAGACATCATTTCTCTGAAAAGCCATTTCCCTTTCCTTGATTCAATATCTAAGGAAAATTAGATTTCTGTGTGCTGTGCTCAGAGAAGGCTGCAGGAGCAGTTATAGACTTGAATAACATGGAGGGAAACCCTTCCATAGCACAAAAACATGCTGCTTCCAGTTATGCTGTAAGTGCTTGTGAAGGCAAGTCATGGCTATGGTAAGTAAATTAGTGGGCAAAATGAAATATTATTCCAGGACCACAGATGCTGGCATGGATTGTGTTAAAAGAACTGACTGTTGATGTTTGCAGCCTTGTTTATATCTGCTCTGTTTACTGGATAGCTTGGACACCTTTCCTATGTGGAAATTACTAATTAGTTATGCTTCTCACTGCTGAAACTTTTACCTTCGATTTCTTGTCTGTCAGCAGCTGCAGGTTGCAATGAGTTGTAGTTCACAAGAAAGCTGGTTACCAGTAAGTCATTTAGAAACTGTTTCACTCTTGAGTTTAACTGATAGAAAGTTGGCCTTTTAGCTGGTCATTTAAAGGAGAGGAATATCCTGAAGGCGAGGGTCTCACCAACCTCTGTCATGTGGTTTTTTTATTCTAGAAAGTAATTAATAAAGTTTTAAGTGTTATGCTTATGTTCTTTGGTTTCTCCGTTAAGTCTCATTTCATAAATGCCTTTGGAAAAGGAACTGTGCACAGCTTGGTAAATGAGAGATGGGCATTTTGGTTCTAACCTGCACATTGTGACTTAAGTTTATCTGGTCTCTATAAAAGAAGGAGAATTAGACCTAGAAAATTCTTGAGCTGCTAGTACATAAACAAAGTTGCATGGAATGGTATGTTTTCATGTGTCAGATACTAAATACTTCTAAACTTACCAATTTAACTCCTTGGAAATTTTGTATCCTTTTAAAATGAATAGTTGTGTTAAAAACATTGATTTTGATAAGGGTCAGTGAAGGTTTAAAAATAGGACTGAGTTGTTTCTCACCTCCAAAATATGGACTTAAAGCTTTTAGTAAATTTAACTGCATTTGTGTACTTTTGTTTATCTTTTGCTAATGTAATGTAAGTGCTAGACCTGTCTCCTTTCCAGGAGGAGCTAGGCTTTGGGGCATGAGTAGGAAAGTAAAATCTGTAGAAAGGACCTTTAGTTATAAACATGTGTCCTTCAGAGTGTGTTAATCTTGTAAGTGCTTGATGACACTTGAACTCCAGTTAAATAATTGAATTGCATTTTACTGAAAAGACAAAACCCCTAAATCTTCCAATCTATTACATAAAAAACCCTGACACTGTTGATTCTATTTTAGCTGATTAATCTGATTGTTCTCTCTGTTTTGTTAGCCAAGGGGATGGTCCTTCAAGTATATGTGTTTGTCATTGGCATGCTGAACCTCAAATACGAAGTCTTCCAGACTGAAGTCTAGGAGAACAAAGGAAGTTTTCTGTTAAAAATTTTTACTGTAGTCCATCAGTATTTTCTCTTGCAGCTCTGAGGAGCTCTCAGCCATCTTTTGTACAAAAGCACTGTATTTAATTATTTTCCCTTGAAAGAAGGCCTAGTTTCCTGAAGATTGTTACATTCCTGTGTCAGATGTGAAACTTTCTGATAAAGGACCATCTTTAGATGGACAGGAGATAGTAACTGCAAAAGCACTGCGGTTTGTCTTAGCACACTGGGACAGTGCTTGACAGACTGCAAACCACACTGGACTGCACAAGTAATTAAAAACCTGGAATTGTTCTTGGAAAGAAATGAAATTTAGTACAACTCGGTCAGTGATGGAAATGTTACTCATATGACTTTGAACAATGGTTTCAACCTTTAGTGAGTTGCTACAACATTTCTAATGAAGTTCCTCTTCAAAAAACCTCATGTATTAGTTGTACATGTGAATCGCCGCTTCAGGTTTCTTTGGGACCATCAAAACCCCATGATATGTTAGTCAGATGATGACTTTTTAAAAATGATGCTAAGCAAAGCTTTCTGACAGCCTACATTTTATGCGATCTAAAATGTTAGACTGCTGAATTTTTTTTTATCAGAAAGGCTTGGAGAGCTAGTGCATGACAAGTGAAATGGAAGATAGGGAATGATATTCCTGACTACTGGTAGGTGATACTACAAGAAAAATCAGGAATATGAGGGTAAGTTGGGACTTCTCTCTCCCATTATGAGTTTGCAGTGTAAAGCACACAAATGAAGTTTATAGTGAAGCCATGTTTGAGGCCTAAATTAGGATTTTAGCTTGTCAGGGAGCATGATAGCAGGCTGATTCACCAGCTACATCTCCTGCGTGTGTCACTGAGTCTCTTTAATTTATTCTACAGATATTAGAGTGCTATTAACTTTGAAGCAAGAAGGAGACTGGGTCTATAGAATGCTATAAAACTGGCTTGAAAACCACATATACAATTTCAGACCCAATTATGTCAGAGTTCTTTTTATATGTAGAGTAGTATGGAGATTACTTCCTGTATGCTGGAAGTTCCCATTTCTTTCTCTTTTCATGAAGAGAAGAAGTAGTTGAAAGCAAATTATACATACAGTAGTGTTTGTGTAAGGCTTGCAATTATTTTTACTTTGTCATATGGTAAGAATCGTTGAGACAGTATTTTGGGCAATCCAGATATCTGTAATCCTTTGATACAAATGTTCCTCAGGGAAATGCAGGAAAAAGTAGTAAGCTAATTCAGTGTGTACAGTGAAATACCTTTTTAAAAGAAATCTAAATAGACTCTTTTAGAAAAAACAGATATTGTCTGGCAAATGCAAATACACAGGGTGGTAACATATTCAGGCTTACTGTAAGGTGCTGCACATTACCTGAGTGTTCTCAGGGAAAGAGGTTTATACATTTGTGTGTAATGCGGAATGTTGCAGTCTACCTTTAGCTGGCCTTACTTAAAATAGTTTATATGCAGCCTCACTGCAGGATTCCTTTGAGTAACTTAAAAAACTAAATACAGTATTGTAGTTCCTCTTGGTAATAAAGCCCTGTAATCATCAGCTAATTAAAGATACTAAACATAAAGTTGAGATACTGAATTTTATATATTTTAATTGGCATATATATGCTGCATGTAATGCATCTGTGTTTAGTATCAATATAAACATTTATTATCTTCACAGTGTCTTAGAGCATGTAGCAGACAGGTCTGTGTCGTGTCTGATTGACTCATCAGGTGCCTGAGAATTGCTGGTAGCTCTGTTTTCCCACTGGAAACTGCATAAGAGTACCAAGTCTTTGGTAATTAAGTCTGTGTCCCCCCATATTTTTAAAGATCAATATGTTCAAACTCAACATTGACACATTTCTTTAGGAGGCATCTGCATGACCTTAGGCAGGCAGATGGAAATGAAGCAGTCCTGTGCTCTGGGTTCCTTGGCAAGTCAGGAGCAGTGTAGCTGTTAACAGGACTGGGAGCCTGAGTGACTGTGCCTGCTTTGGAGCTGGGAGATGCCTGCTTAGTTCCGTGTGTCCTTCCTGTCTAAGGAAGATGTGCCCCTGCCTGCTTGTCTCCAGACCTAGCCATCTTCGCTAGCAGGGGTTGGTGTCCCAGGAGTGGGCTGGAAGTGGCATTTCAGTTCAAAATCTTGGACGAATTGGCAGGTTTTTAAGTGATCCCCCTCTGGGGAAGAAGCACTTTTTAAAAATGGGTTGATTCTGGTTTTGATCACACATTAATAATAATTGGTAATAGCTTGAGCATCCTGATGGTGCTCTTGATGGTTTGGCATACATCCCAGCCAATGTTGGTTACCTTTTGTACTCTTCAAAGGTAACTTGGATTTCAGCATCCAAAAAATGCTGGGAATAACAAGGAAACCAATTCTATTTGTGGAGCTGAAAAACTGGCTGAGTTGAGTAAAGAATCCTGTTAACTGGAGACTTCCAGCTTGGGCTGGTTACCTGAAGGGGGTGGAGAGCTCACCTAGGTCTGGGAAGTGTTGGGACTCGGGGAGCAGTCTGGGTTGAGCTCCGTGTGCAGCTGCGGGCCCGGTGCGTGGCTGGCCTGGAAGGCGCCGGGCTGGAAGCAGTTTTGCAAGCGGGAGGGCTCCGGCAGTGAGTGAGGAGCGGCAGAGGTGGGACGGTGACAGCAAAGGCAAAAGTCCTGTCTCGTGTGTAGTTAAGATTTATCTAGTGACCTAGCTAAGATCATAGGAGGGGCACTGTGGTGCATCTGGTTGTCCTTGTTGCTGCTACAAACAGCTGAGCACATGACTACAATCTCTTTTCCGCAGCAGTGAAGAGTAGCAAAGGGAAGGACACTTTGTAACTGAAGTGTAGAGCATCGTTGTTGCAGGCAAAAGGCAGACGCTGCTGCAGGCCTGCAGATACATCACTGGTAAAATAACAGGGTTTTTAAAGAAACATTTATTTATATGTCCAAAAACTCAAAGATTAAAAGTTTAATGAGATTTGTTCTCTTGAGTCTCTCCAGAATGCTGTGTTAAGCAAAATCACATCTCTAAAGCAGTGAGGTTAAACCAAAAGCTCATACAGGTTTTCCTGTGTTTGCTGGAGTTGGTGTTGCCCAGTGAAACTGTTGTCATTCGTACTAAATGTATTCTCATTGCTGTGACTGTGATTTGTAACTGGGGGAGCCCCAGTTCCTCTGACAGGGCTGGAGTGAAACCTTTAGCTCTTTCCTTTGTGCTGTCAGATCTGGGTGTCAGTAGGATTCACTTGTGTACTGTGTGTACGTATTTTCTTAGCAGTGTGACAGATTTCTTGTTGCAGGGGTGGTCTGCAGAAATGTGGGAGGCAGCAGTGGTCTGTGATTTAGTGATGGCCAAATACGACTACCCTGTTGTGTAGAACAGTGCACATGGAATTGGAAAGCTTGTGACATGTAGCAAGGATTTTCAATCTTAATATTAACAGGAGGGTAAAGAGTTGGAAAGGCAAGTATAGGAGTACTCAGTGTGTCCATAGGAATGCCAGTGCATTGCTCTTCACAGGAGGAAAAAATAATTAAACCAAACAAAAATTTGCAACCTAAATTTGGTAAAATAATTCAAGTAACTGGATCTTTATATGTTAATATTGATACTCCATGTTTTCCACATCACTAGAACTAGCACAACAAATGTAACTGCTATTTCCATACTTTTCTGAAGAGAATCAATGTTACTAATAAACTACCATCAAAATAATTTGCTTTATTGCCAGTGATTTTCTATTACAATTTAGGCTAAGTTCTATTTGCAACGTAGGTGAAATGATGAAATATGAAAAATCCTGTTACTGTATGTTATTTAGGGAAATGGATGATGAACACATAGCTAAATACCTTCATGTCTGTGTTCAGGAGACTTCACTGATGCTGACAATTTAAGAGAGCTGGCTTTAGATATTTAGGAAACCAGGAAAAGCCTAGCAAAAAGGATGTAGTCAAGACTTCTTAGCTGTTAGATCAGAATTGTGTTTGTCTTAATTTAGCTTGGCCCTGGGTGACTGCCGTAACTATTTCCCCCCCCCAAACAAATTTTTCATGTGTTTTTAATGCAAACTTCACTGTTAGCGTTTTGATCTTCAAACTTTTGCTTTTGGCAGCTGTGCACTTTGCCTGCTCTTTGTGTCAGTGTTTTCAGATAGCTGGCTAGGAATAGTTTTTGTGGTACTAATTCTCTGATACATTCTAATGAAACTCTTGAGTTGCCCTGAGAAACAGTATTGTTAGGCACATTGCTTTGACTGACTTAACTGCTGTCTTGCATGGTTTTCTTGACCATACTTCTTGATATTCTTCATATAATTGGCTTCTACAAACCTTCGAGTTAATTTTTTTTAATGCCCAGTGATACATTGGTGAATGAATGTAAGCAAGATTCTTGATTTCTGTCCCTATGCCACCCTCCTTCATCTCTCTTACTGTACACTGTGAGCCTCATCATTTATAAGCCAGATTGACCTTGAATTTTCTTTTTTGCCTTAAGTCTTCACAGTTACTTTACTTTGTGAAGATATAAAAATTGAATGTGTGTTTTGTCTTCCTGTTTGCACCACATAGGGTATTACTCAAAGTCACTGCTTTTCTAATCTCTATACCTAAGATTCTTAGAGCGGGTGACTCTTAAGGCCTGCCGCGTATGGCAGTCATTTTTACTGTGTTAAGATTGGCCCTGTTTCTGCCAGCGTTTATTTTTGGAATAGTTGCATTACTTGTGATATTTTAAGCAGTTTAAAGCCTTTGAGAAAATAATCAGTCTTAAGTGAGATGTATGAGTTACCTTCATTATAATGTGATTTTATTCAAAGTGAAACAGCAGTAATTTATCCTTTCATAGCAATAGTGAATAAAGGATATAGACTGAGTGAAATATTAATGCATATATTAAACTTAGGATTTTGAAACCTCTAGTAATTTTCATTCTTTTCTTTTATAAAAGATGATGTCAAATGCTGGTGTTGGAAGCAATGTTTTTCCAAGATTTTATTTAAAAGATAGGTGTTGGGATCTGTGTGTTTTGGGTTGTTGTGGGGGGTTTTTTGTTTGTTTTGGTTTTTTTCTTTTTTTTCTTCTTGTGGTATACTAGAGTTTTTCTGTCCAACCAACACAAGAACCAACTGGAAACTTTCAGATACTTATATTGCTATCTTTCTATTTCCACCTGTGGTTTGCATTCTTGCTTCTCAAGACTTCTAGCAAAATATGCTACTATTTTCAGAGTGAATGCTAAGGATATGGAAATTGGAAACTTTTTCCAGGCTTCTAGGAGAGCCCTTAGGTGTCATGTTGTTGTTGAAGAGTAAGTGGGAAGGTTGAGTACCACTTGTTTGGCCTGTGGTGTTCCTCTTGTTTTCTGAAGGCATTCAGTATGTCTTCTTTTGGATATGAAGTGAAAACAAAATAGTGCTGGATTTGATTGACCAGAAAGTTCTTTATAGCATTGTATCCAAATAAAAGCTTCTGTTTCAGCAACCAGTCTCTCAGTCTATATATTATGCTTCAGATAAATGCATAGTGTGATGAGATGGAGTTTCTTATTCCAGTTGAAATTTTGCTTTAATTGGTTTCTATTGGAGGATCTTGGGAAGAGATTTTATTTTCCCGTAACTCAGTGTCTTTAGTATCTTAGTAATTATTTATAAGCTGTACTGCAGAATAGTTTGTGGCATTGAGTAATTCAGTGTTTTGAGGAAATCAGCAAAGTTAAAAATAAATAGTTACCAGCAATACCACTTCAGAAGTTCCTCTTCAGCCTTGGTTTTGCCAAGTTTTAACATTTGCTAGGCAGCTAGCCCTTCCTCTTAGGTGCCTCTGGATTTCCTCCGAGTTGGGCTGGGGAAGAATTAAACTCTTGAGCCACTGTAGGTCAAAGCCTCTTACACGATGCTGAAGGGAAGTTCTAGTGAGGGTTCACTGGAAGATGCTCCCAACAGCTGCTCTTCTTTCCATTGCACTGCTCAAGAAGTAGCAGCAGATAATGATCTGCACCAGTTAACCTTTGCTTTCCCAACCCTTCTGTTTCTCTGTCTGCTTGAGTAGCCGCTCTTGTTTTTTTCCCAAAACCCTGGCTCTGTCTAGCCACTGGCAGTGGGACTGGGGATCAAGGGTGCTTGGTGCAGGAGTGACCTGAAGAGAAAGTGAGGAAAGGAAAGAGGCAGCAATGTGATGCCTTATTATGAGACTTTCAGCTGTTATAGATTTATGGGCATAGATTCTTTATGACTGTTTTCTGCACACTGGCAGTGCTAGAGGATACTTTGCTTTGGTGTAGATTAAAAATGTGGTGCCCCTGCTCCTGTCCTGCTACTGTAGGGATGAGTGAAGGTGAGCAGTGGGTGGCCTGGGGGGTTACACTGATATTCTGCTTCAGCGTCTATCAGTGAAGTAGTTGACTGTTTCTATATCTGTATTTCTACAGTTTCTGTGCCATTATTTTAGTTTATCAAGATGTTTTAAAATAAGCTTTTATTTCTATTTATTTTTATAATGGGAAGTCGGAGCTGATCCTGGATCCTGTGGTATTTCTGTACTGCAGAGATGAGCTCTGTGAGTATATATCAGGAGTTTGTCGGGGTTTGTCTTTGTGGATTAGCAACATACTTGCATGTTACTTCTATAATATTGTATTGCTGTTGATGCTTGTGTTACTTCTGACAGCCTTGGGGTCCTGGAGAAATAAATAATCTCAGTGTTGCTTTGTGCATATTGTATATTTTTTCCTTTGTTTGATGCAGCAGGTTTGCTGGAAAAAAGGAGTTTAAAAAGGACAACTTTTGCATCCTATTCTCTTTGTCAATGCAGGTGGCGACAGACAAGGTTGCAGGCAAGCTGAGCTCTACTCTCTCATGGGTGAAGAACACGGTATCGCACACCGTCAGTCAAATGGCCAGCCAGGTGGCGAGTCCATCTGCCTCCTTGCACACCACATCCCCCTCCACCACCCTGTCTACACCCGCCCTGTCACCCTCCTCACCGACACAGCTGAGCCCAGACGACTTAGAATTACTCGCTAAACTTGAGGAACAGAACAGGTGAATGGAAAACTTTTTGCTCTTCAAATTGCAGTAATGAGATTAAAATTTGTTCATTGCAATTGTACCATAGAGGCTGTTAAAGGGGAATTACTTAAAACTTCATGGCACAACACTTCAATTTGAAAACCCAAAGGTTTAAGAACTTTTATTCTTGTGCTGTGTTTTTACAAGCTATGTTTTTGTGGAACTCTAAAGGGTGTTTTTCTCTCTTGGTCTTACAGGAATGTTTATAACTGCCTCTAATAGTAAGAAACTACACTGACTTTTAATATCCAATTTAAAGTAGAATATCTCAGGGATGAGACTTGTGTATAATCTTCTTACCTTTTAAGATCAAAACTATAATTTCTATTAATTTCTTGAAATCTTAAATATTTCTGAATTCTATTTTTTTCCATTTTTATCCAGTTCTTGTTTCAGCTACATAGCATGCTATGTACAGAGATAGAACCATGTTCAGCCACCTTCTTGCTGTTACGCTAGTGGTGCCAGATGCATAGTGTCTTAAATTTAATTAAAAATAAATTCCTAATCAGTTTTTTCTCTTCATCTTGCCTTTTTTTGTATGGTAAGTAACCATTTCCCTGGTAGCCTTTCCATGGCTGCATATTTATCTGCACAGTGTACAATTCAAGATGTAGCTTTCAGGTGGATCAGTTACTCTTAATGTGCACAGTGATTGCAAATTCACAACGTCACTAAGAAATTAAATTGGACTGTATAATTTCTTAATGCTGAAGTTCCAGATCCCATACTCATTTTCACTTTTGAGGCAGGACTTTTAAGTCATCTGCCCTTTTGCAAAATTTGGTTATATTTGGCCAGTATGTTTCAGTAGTTTTTGAAAGGTTGACTGTAAACAACTTGAGCTCCAAGCAGATTTTCAGACTTGGCAGATAGCTGCAGGGCTTTGTCACCTACTGAAGATGGCTATCCCTGTGCTGCAGTGATGTGCATGTTTGATAATTTAGCTCAAACTAGCTTCATTTCCAGCTTCTGTGAGTGTGCTGGACTTTGCACTGAGGCCTTTAGGTACTCCATTTTTGGTTGGGTTAGGGTTTTTTGTTTGTTTGGGGTTTTTTTGGGTTTTTTTGTTTTTTTTTTTTTTTTTTTTCCTTTTTTTGGTTGCTTTTGTTTGGTTTGTTTTGATTTTTTTTCTTTGTTTTGTTTTTTCTTTTTTGGTTTGGGGTGGGGTTTTTTTGTTTGGTTGGTTTTTTGGGGGGGGTTGGGTTTTTTTGGGGTGGGTTTTTTTGGGGGGGGGTGTTTTTTTGTTGGTTTTTTAAAATTATTATCCTTGCTGGGGGAGGTCGTTGGCTTGGGGTTTTTTTGTTGTTGTTTTGTTTGTTTGTTTGTTTGTTCTCTCTGCTGAGTCACTTCTGAGGGTAGTAACTTCCATGGAGGAAGAGTGTAACTCGGGGGAGGAGGGGCCAGTCCCCTCCTGTGTGTCACCTGGCATGTCTTCTCTCATGTCTGCATTCTCGTGCCTAATAGCAGCGCTGCCTAATAGCAGTTTACAGGGAATTTGATACATCTGTCCAGATTTCGACAATAGAAGAACCACCTCATACGCTCTTCCTTGTGGTTTGCGATTGTCTCTCTTTGAAAATGGACTTATGTGTGATTTTTGCTATGCAAATGAAAAATTATCAAAAGAAGCAAAAAAAGAGTTAAATAGTGCTCGTAGGAAAGCTAATTTGCATTTAATCTGAGGCTTTCTAGTCTGTTCATGACAAAGTGACTAACTTTTATTTGAAAAGCAAACTGTTCTTTGGACTGCTTATCTATGTTGGAGCATAATGGTTTTACATCTGCAGCCCTCTCATTAAGGCCTGCAGTCAGACTACCTGGCTTGTTGAAAGAATGTGAGCTTGGCTTTCTGTCTCAAGTCAGCTTTCTTCATTTAGTAAGTAAACTACTAGCTGGTCTGGTTTTATTAATTTTAGCCAGACATGTTGTTAGTCCCACACTACTCTTGTGTGTGAATTCTAATTAGAGGCTACCCTATCAAGTGTATCTTTGCTGGTGAGATACTGCCCTTTAATACTGAAATTCAATGCTCTTGTGCTGGGTGTTCTGTGGTTTCAGAACAGTCTGTATCTGCAGTTTAGTACAGTGACACTTTGTTGACAAGGAATTATGCTCTGTTCACAGGGAACCATTCTTCTTTCTGCTTGCTGGAAGAACTGCTGCTGATGGATGTTTGTAAAGGTTTCGGGTTTTTTGTAGGCTTTTATGTCAGGAGAGTATGAATTAGGTAAACAGTTAGAAAAGGGAAGAACTCAAATTGTTTCAAGCTATGTCTTGTAGCATTCTGTAATCTAATTATACTGAAAGTCCCCACAGAATAAAGAGGAAGCTCAGTCCAGAGTCCTGGTGGAACTGTTTGGCATTAGTAAATCATTTATAAAGTTTTAAATGAAAGAAAAGAGTGACTAAACATCACAGAACTTGTGACTTACTGTAAAAAGAGTTTCCCGTTTTCAAATCTAAGGACAATGAGTTTATTCAGGTAAGGTCAAATTACAGAAATTTAGTATAACTTCTACAGAAAGCTGTGAAAACGAAATGTCTCTTTAGAACCTTGGTTTTATAATCTTAATGTTTGTTCTATGCTTGTTTTTCCTCTGTGATTACTTTGAATTTGGTGTGTAGGCATTGTCTTGGATTGAGAGAAGGAGTTTCGAACTAAATTTTCATTGCGGATCAGTATAATCCAGGTTTCTAAACATTTAACATGGATTTTTAAAAGTATTTTCTTCAAAACTAGATTTTCTGCATTCCATTAGTAAATGGAAATTTATTTGAATTTAAAAAAAAAATAAATTCCAAATGAAATTTTGTCTTGAAAAGGTTTCGCTTTTCTTTTTTTCCTGAAGGTATTACCATTTAACTCGTTTCCAAACAAAATATTGTTCCAGAAACTGTACTACTTGCTTTCATGAATTAAATTACTTTTTCCCTGACTTTCATAAACACCAGTAGGTGACAGCTGGGAATAGGGAAAGCTAGAGTAAATACCTTTATTGTAGCAGAGAGCTTAAAAATTTTAGGTATGCTGAGATTTCTGTACCATCTTAGATACCATTTACCCCAGGTTATAATTTATTAAATATCTAAACCATAACCTGACCTTGCTGAAATCCTGGGGGATTAACTTCCGTGCTATTTTTTTGAGAAATTTCTCAACCACATGGCTCTGATGTACTGATGTTGTAATTCTTAGAAGCTAAAGCACAAATGAAACTCTTGGTATAGCAAAACACTTTCAAGTTAATCTGAATTCTTGCTCTTACCTAACACACGGTCTGAAAAATTTCCCCCTGCTTATGGGGCTCAGTATTAGTTGAGGATAAACAAAGCATTGCCTTTTTGCCAAGTCAATGGCTACAGCAACCAGCTCCCAGGGAAGTCTCCTCAGGAACTTGTCTGTCACTTGACACATCTTTATTTATACTTTGCTGCTGGATAGCCCCAGAGGTTCTCACGTTTGAACTCCTCACTTTAATTACACATTCATTAGCTCTACTAATCACTTCTGTTGCCTGGTCCTTGGTCTGTAGGTATGGGATTTCTCCTGTGCATTTATAAAACACTGTGCTGATTTGTGAACAGTTGTCAGCAAATGTCAGTTGTTTTAAAATTGCTTCAAAGGTTTTAGTTGTTCTGTATTTATTTACACTGTGAATTTTTTTTAAAGTGTAATCAGGTAGACTTCTAGGAGGCTAATTTTTTGTCTTTTAAATAACTGTATTTTTTTAACTTCTTCGACATTTGATGCTACCATTGAGGATATTTAACTTCCTGTTCTCTTTGTCAGTCTAATGCATGACAGCTGTGGGTGACATTTTTATCTGTTTCTTAAAATGCTGCAGTGTGAGCTATTCTGTCTGCAGATTTACTTGAGATCTCAATAGAAAGCAGTAACACTGAACAGGTTTTTTTACATTTAGTCCAAATGAATGCTGGTAAAACTGTTTCACTGAACCTCTGGGTGCATTCTTTGTCAAGTGGTTGGAAGAACTGACTTCTAAACAAAAAATTAATAGTGTAATCCTTTGATTAGAAAAACTTGAATTTGGTTTTTGTGTGCTTTCTTTGCAGACTCTTGGAAACAGATAGCAAATCCTTACGATCAGTAAATGGGTCAAGAAGAAATAGTGGATCTTCTCTTGTATCTAGTTCATCAGCTTCTAGCAATCTCAGCCATCTTGAAGAAGACTCGTGGATCCTGTGGGGGAGGATTGTGAATGAATGGGAAGATGTACGGAAAAAGAAAGAAAAGCAAGTTAAGGTAGTATTTGGAAACTGGTTTTTTGGATATATTTTTAATGTGATATAAGTGATACTATTTTATCTTTGTGTTGGGCTTATTCTTTTTAAATAAAGAAGTAATAGAAACTTCCAGTTGAATCTTTCCATCCCTAAGCCTTAGTGCTTCCTATGTAATCTACCTTTATGCTGTTGCCCAGCAGATATCTCCTGCTGAAAACCAAATGCATTTACTGTATCTTGAATACTAAAGCTTTCAGTTCACCTCTAATGAGAGATTTCTGTGAGTACAGGGATGATTAGCTTCATGTTTCCAAAAATGGAATTACTGAAAATCAACTTAAGGGCATTTGATAGCTGATTATGTATATATATATGCTCTGCTGCCATATACTGAACAGCTGTCTTTTTAAAGCATTCTTAATAGGAGAGCTGATAATTCTACTTGGAGGGTCCAAGGAGTTTAGGTTTTTGTGCTTGCCAAGTATGTTGACCTCAGAGATGACCTTAGGCAGGAGACTGCATAGTTTCTAAATTCTGGATGGAGTGGAGGAACTTTGGCTAGTGTGTCCAGTCTGGGTTAGTAGTGGTCATGTACAGAAGTGGAGTTCAATTACACTTTAAATTCAAACCAAAAACCATTTAGTGCATTTGAACATATCTGTGTTTCAGTGGCAGCGAGTACAGCAGCGTGGGATTTTTTTGTTAGTAGGCAAGTCTGTTCTGCTTTGGTTCTTTATTGGCTGCAGTCTGTAGTTTTATGTGCAGAATACAAATGTGTCAGGGTCTTTTGAACAGTTTGAAATGTGTGTCTATGAATAGGTTGTGGGAAGGCAGAACAATGGGCTGAAGTAAAGCATCTTTTATATGAAGCAGTTGTGAAGAGAGAACATGACTTGAGAGAGGAAACAAGGGAAGAAAATGAACTCAAGATTTCCTGCTTGCATAGGGAAAGCAGTTTCTGGAAAGGTGTTCCAAAAGGCCATGAAAAGAAGGCCACATGAACTTGGAAAGAGAAAGAAGTGAGATGGTAATAAGTAGATCTGGTTAGTTAGAATTTGAACGTTTTCAAGTGTCACAAGTATCACTTGTTTTTACAGCTGGCCAAGTACAATTTGGGGAGTATATAACTAACTTTCAGGGAATATTTAATTATATTGCTGACTAATATTAGATTGAAAACTGGCCAAGTTTTCCTTTGCTGTTAAATAATTCTCAGTATTTTTTTGTCAAAAGTCAGCCTTAACTGTCAATCTGCATTTATGATGGAATATCAGAACCTCCATACCTGTTCCCTGATTGTGCCAGTAGGTACGTAGGTAGCAGCATAGGTGTCTTTTTGTCCTGGCTGTAAGAGCTGGTCTTAGGTTATTAGAAATTGGTAAGTTTTTAAGTTTCAGACATATGTGTCTATACCTTCCTCCAAAGATGATGTGTTACATCTCTCAATCCACTTCAGAACTGGCTTCCTGTTTATGGAGGGCTTCTGAAGGATGGCTTAAGTCCTGCTGTTCAGTTCACATGACACTGTGTAGAATAGCATCATTTTAGTGCTGCCTAGTAGGTTTGTTTTCCTGCTGCTCCTTTTAGGAAAGTTAGAGGGGTTAACGCTATTATTCTGTCAAGCAGGTACATGGTAACTTAATGAGGCATTACCAAGAAGTTTCTTGCTTTATTAGTAGCCCTTAAAGATTTGGATTACTGATATGCAGTCCAATCATGTTGTTGACAAAGGGTAGCTGGAGACAGTTGAGTAAAGCTGATGTGTTAGGGTTCTTGTCTCGGAGCTGGGAATCTTCTAGGAAATAACACCGCATTGTTGTGTTGTAGACAGGAGAAATAGTTGGAGTGGCATTACTATGATGGTTCTGAAGAAGCATAGATTGAGAGCTTAGGAATATTGGAAAATGGGGTCAGTGGTGCAAAACTCCTGCAGTAGAATTCAAGCTTAAGAAAAGCAAAACTTAAAAGCAAGAATCTCTTTGAAAGATATCAGTGTTACATTAATTAATTGTAATGTAGGAGAAGTAGGAGAAATATCTGGAACAAACAGGAAGAAGAGGAAGCTCTGCAGAATAGATTACTCTGCTTCAGAATAAATAATAATCAAAGAAATTAGTTTTTAGGGGACAGAATACTTGATAATAGTTCTTAAGGCACAAAAAATTATTAAAGGAAATAGTCTTGAAGAGACAATCTTCTAGGTCAGACTGATTGTAATTGCAGAAAGTACCCCCAAGACAGTCTGTAAAATTCCTGAATAATGCTTCTTTCTCAGTTTTCAGATCAAGCAACAAGACACTTGTCCTTGTGATTTCGTAAGAGACAAGTAACAGGTTCTTAGATGCACTCATCTGAGCATAATTGAATCATATAATACCTAGCTGAATTTTTTTTTTTTTTTTAAGATAAAGTAAATTTAGTTAATTTAGTACATGTAAACTTAATGTTTTCTCGGTCCAGTGTCTGAAACTGCATTTAAAATAATTTCTTAGAAGATAACTTGGAAATACTGGCACACCAGAGAAATTAGACACAACTTGTCACTCTTGTTAAATGACTTCTGATAGTTGTACTGTGCAAATTTTTTTGTTGCAGTTGACTATGCTACAGTTAGTTTTACTTTTTATCATTTACCTATTTTGGAAGTAATTTTTAGTCGGTGATTTCTTAAATCTCAATTACTACAAATATTACTAAGGGTGTTATCTTCAGTAATCTTCTGTGAAATATAGAAATAATTGTATTAAATTCTGGTTAATGGAAGTTCTTGTATAAAATTATTTGAATAATCAGTTTTTCACCTAGCTTACCATGGATAAGGGACTACTTTCAGTAGCTAATTTAGCCATTAGAAATGATTCAGAGACTGCTTACTTTTGTTAACTTAATCCCACTAAAATTGAGGTTCATATTATGAACTGTATGAGTAGTTTTTGCCATGATGTAAATTTGTTTCTGAGGTTGTGAGGAACTTGAAGTATTTTTTTCTCTAGGTTTATTTTTTGTAATATATTCATAATAATAAATTAATTTGTCTTTCTGTGTTTTAGGAGCTGGTTCGAAAAGGGATACCTCATCACTTCAGAGCAATTGTTTGGCAACTTTTATGCAGTGCTCAAAGCATGCCAATTAAGGATCAGTATTCAGAGCTTTTGAAAATGACATCTCCTTGTGAAAAATTAATAAGAAGGGACATTGCTAGAACATACCCTGAACATGATTTTTTCAAAGAAAAAGATAGCCTTGGGCAGGAAGTCTTGTTCAATGTAATGAAGGTGAGTTGGTATTTCAGCCCTTGCAAATATATTAGCAAGAACATGCACCAGCTTGGATTGCCTTGTATATAGTGAACTTGCACCAGCTTCACATGTTGTAGGTTTTTTTCAAGTTACTCTTTTTTAAACCATTGACACTGGAATGGTTTAACAAATCCCATTTTAGTTTCTATGGCACTCCTGTAAGTTTTTTAAATCTCACGAAGTGAAACCATCAAGTTGGCATTAAAACAAAGCCACATACTAACTGCTGATAGTGTAATGGAATGAAGTGTGCCACGAATTAAAGTAAACAGCGTTGCCCAAGCCAAGAACATTGGCAATCAGAGCTAGTATTCAGTTTGCAAGTATTTCTGAAGTGCACGTGGTAGCAGCAAATGGCAGGTACAAGCTAATGTGCAGTTGTTCCAGTGCCAAACACAAAATGAAAATGCCAACGTAACAGTGTTTGCATTATTTAGTGTTCACTAGAGCTTAAACTTTGAAGGTCAGACTTTTCCATGCAACGTAGTTTCAACAGAAAAGTTGGCCGGTTTCCAAATCATAGTCATTTCCATAACTCTGAAACTTAGATGCCACGTGCATGGACATCACCACATTTCATCCATCCATAAATAAAACTGCAGCACATACTTTTTTCTGAAGCGAACTTGTTTCATTGTCTGGTCTATCTCCTATAAAAGTGGTACATAGTGAGATTTGTATGCCAATGGTCTCTCTTACCTTTTGGCAAATTCCTGTGGTTGAAAACTACCTGTATTTTTGGTAGGTATGCCTTAGTTTTAGCTCTGTAGGTGATCAGAGAGCAGAGTTTGTAGCAGCAGGTAGAAACTAGAATGTCTGCTCTTGTTGGATTTAGGGAAAGGAATAGTGACTTATTAACAAGACAGCAGGATGAGCTACGATTACTTTTTATTACTAATGAGGTTTTAATTGTTGAGTTTTAACTTTATTTCCCAGGCTTATTCTTTGGTGGATCGTGAGGTTGGATACTGTCAAGGAAGTGCTTTTATAGTTGGATTACTACTTATGCAGGTAAAAATATTAAAAATATGTGACCCTTTAAAATCCATGCTAGAATGTGTAATATACTGTGGTGGTTTATTGGGAATTTTTGCAATAGTTTTCCTTTACAATTTTGTTACAATGGAGTTGTCAAGAGAGGCTGTTTACACTGCAAATAAAATGAAATTTACTTTGTGTCATTCTATTTGCCAAGATACTGTTTTGGAGTGGGAGAATATATTTCTCAGAGCTAAGGTAGGATTGCAGGCTTGCAAGCTATTTTGGTGAGTGATGTTTCAACAATTAATGAACTTCTCATTTCAGTTGTATTACATGGAATCTCCTCAGAATTCAAGTGGAAATTCACAGTTTATATTATTATCTTAAAGCTGCCTTTGTATTATTGGGTTTTGGTTTATGACAAAGTAGGGTATATAATAAGAAACTTGCAGACCTCCATTTCAGTTTAGAAATTATTTGCTAAAATTTAGTTTATGCAAAAGTTCATTGAAGTAATTGGCTGTAAATCCCTTAAAACAAAAACCTTGAAACACACAAACCAACAACCAAAAAAAACTCC
Organism: Acanthornis magna; assembly: GCA_036785705.1. NCBI lineage: Eukaryota > Metazoa > Chordata > Aves > Passeriformes > Acanthizidae > Acanthornis > Acanthornis magna. The sequence continues at coordinate 1,693,768 of JAWUZG010000058.1, forward strand.
ACTGCGTGCGCACACACACACACACGAAACCCCAACCCTAAATCCTCCCAGGCATTTACTCTGATATATCGTTATGTTTGTCCAGAGTTTTTACTGTGCTTTTTTATTTTGATATAGATGCCAGAAGAAGAGGCATTCTGTGTGTTTGTTAAATTAATGCAAGATTACAGACTACGAGAACTCTTTAAACCAAGTATGGCTGAACTGGGCCTTTGTATGTACCAGTTTGAATGCATGATACAGGTACATACAAAATCTATCTAACTTGCTCTTCAGTAACTATTATTAAGGGACTTGGGAATTACAGTTCCAGAGCAGGCATGTCTGTTGGCTAACAGGCTGTACTCTTCACAATAGCTAGTTTCAGAACTTCAGTAGTAAATGCATGTGGCTCTCTGAGCAATTTTTTTTTAATCTTTGGCAGATAGTGGCTGGCTTTAAACACCAAAGCATGAGGATTTGTATTGCTGAAGTTTAAGCATACGAATGTTTAATTTTGTTTGGATGGAAGATTCTGAAAGTCGAAGTCTTCATTGTCAACTTATAGTATCTTAAAAGATGGAAATTGGGAGATACCCTCATATGTAAAATTGACATTGTTTTCAGATTTGAAATGCAGGTTCTTCCTGGTCAGACTGATGGAGAAAAATAGGTTTCTGTTTTGTGATCCAGTTTCTAACATGATGATCAGGGGTGGGATACCACATAGCCTTAGATTTTGTCAGCTCTTTTTAGTAGCCCATTCTAGATATTACTTGGGGATTCACAAGCTTGACTTCCCCTTAGGATTAGGAATTGTTTTTGTAATCTGCTTTGCAGGGTAGACATTCTATAGGATGTTCTATATTGGGACTTGTGTTGCATGGTTCTTGATAATGATGACTCATATCTCTCCTAGTCCTGTTGCTAGTACAGACAGCTGCTATTACTTTCTTGTATTCAAAATTTGTCCAAAACATGTCTGCACTAAAACTACAAGCAGAACCTTAACATACTTGTGTTTTTTATTCCTCTTCTTTTCCAGGAACATCTTCCAGAACTTTATGTGCACTTTCAGTCTCAGAGTTTTCACACTTCTATGTATGCGTCGTCATGGTTTTTAACTATATTCCTTACAACTTTTCCACTACCAATTGCAACAAGAATATTTGACATCTTTATGTCTGAGGTAACTACTAAATACTCCTATGTTGTGTATCAAGAGTAGTTGTTGAAAGCCTTTATTTAAGTAGTGGTGTAAATCCCATCATGATGGACAAATCTTGTAATCTTGCTTTTTATTTCTTACGCTGATCAGATTGTTTTAAGGAAAGGGTTCTGTGTGCACTTTGTCAAGGAAGAGCAACTAAGGCATTGAATGTTGATATTGTGTGTAGCTTTGTGCTCTAAGCCTGTTTAAGTGTTATCAAATCTGTTCTTTCTGGATGCAGTGCAATAACTGCATGCAGCAGGGACATCCATTTCTCAGTATCATGGTGGGTTTGCAGTGGACAAACAGCTGGACTCCTTGTCCTTGGAACAAAAAAAGAAACCCAGAAGCAATTTGTTGAGAGATTTTTTCAGTAGCCCTTTTACTTGTTTAAGAAGCTGGGTGAGATTTCCAATGTTAGTAAGTAGTAGAATAACTCTGTACTGTTGAAAATGCTACAAATAATTGTTGGATAATTTTAACTTCTGTTTTCAGGGTTTAGAAATAGTATTTCGAGTAGGTTTAGCACTACTTCAGATGAACCAGGCAGAATTACTGCAACTTGACATGGAAGGAATGTTACAGGTAAGCTATGGTTATAATAATTTTAAGAGATGATTGAAATGTGTAGAGTGTGTGTGTGTTTCCTTGCAGCTGTTAATTATGTGTAATCTTGTGCTCTGATTGCTTTTAGCACTTTCAAAAGGTCATTCCACATCAGTTTGACAGTGGTCCAGACAAATTAATCCAAGCATCTTACCAAGTCAAATACAATGCAAAAAAGATGAAAAAGTAGGTATAACATTTTGAGAAAATAGTTTATACTGTTGCTGAATTACTGTTTGTTTACCCTTAAAACTTGTTATTCAGTGTTTCATTTTGGATTTTCCATCTTTATATTTTTTGGGGTTTGTATACTATATAAACAATTAAAAGTGAAGCTCTCTCTGCAAGAAAATTATTCTAAAGTAGTATTTGCTATTTTTCTTAAATATAATAAAGCTATATCTCATTAATAAAAATAACTAAAAAAGCTTTTGAAGTAAATTGCAAGTTGTGGGGAATTACAGCACTTCTGTAAAAAGAAATTGAATAGGAAAACTGGGTAGGGGGTGGTTTTTTGGAGGGAGGGGAGGTTGTTTTGGGGTTTTTCAGGGTGAAGCAGGGAAAGGAGATGAAACTTTTATGATCTGGCCTAAATTCTAAAGATTTTAATTCTTGGGAACTGGAAAAGTATTCATGGTGCTAAAGAGTGCATTTATGGTCAAAATTAGTGCTGTTTAAAATGTAAATTGATAACTTTGTAATGCCATTGACAACATTAAAATAACTTCTGTTTGGGGTTTGAAATCTTGAGAATACCACTACTTCTTTTGTTGTTGTTAAGGTTAGTCGTGTGTGTCTTCTGCCTTTGGTAAATTTTGTTTTGATTAGCCAAGCTGCACACACTGCGATTTGCCAGGGTTAAGTTTGGTGGGTCACCCATTGGTTGTAATGTGTTGTACAGTCACTGTTGCACTGCAGGGTCTTCCAAGCTGAATTTGTCAATCTTTTTCTTTTGTTTTTCTGTCAGCAACCTCTAATCAGTAGAGTGAGCAGTCTTATCTAAAAAAGAAGTAACAACAAAGCTTTCAGGAAAAATATTTTCTTTGCAAACCAGTACAAGTGTATGTAGTTGAAAATCCTACCATTCCAAGTCTGAACTTCCTGCTCTGCCTCTTGTAGAGGCATTGTTATCTCAGCTAGTGGGTTTTTGTTGCCACCTTTTTCATTGGGACAACTTTGGTTTGCTGGGGAGAGGCCAAAATTGTTTTATATTTAAGGTATTTTTCTCAGATTTCTTTGCATCTTTTTCTTTCAGGCTTTCCAACCTCTGTTTTCTTTTGGCTGACTCTATTGAATTGATGATTGTATTACGTAAAGGGATTATTACAGAGTAGCTCCAAATCGCTGTCACAGTAATGTATACAAGCAAGTTCCTGCACTTCAGAGTGCTGGTTCAGTCTGTTCATATCTACTGAGATCTGTATTTAAATGTAATGTCCAGTCTAAGCATTTACAGGAGTGCATTTCAGAAGAAATATCAATAATCTGTGTCTCTGTTCTACTGTTACTTGTTAGGTATCGCACCAACAAGTAAATTATCCACAATGTTTCTGATGGTAATTTACTATTTCTAATTTTTAGGCTAGAAAAAGAATACACTACAATAAAGACAAAAGAAATGGAAGAACAAGTTGAAATTAAAGTAAGGAAGCCTCAGCAAATTTATTTATGAATAAGTTTAATTCCTAGACGGGGGGGTTACATGTTTGATCTCTGCATGTAGCAGGATGTAATTAAGGTCCCCAAATTCTTTTCTTTCAGCATTTATATTTTGGATGTCTGTTCATAAAGGACACCTACAGTGAAATTATTGAGACTTCTGGTGAACATTAAAAAAAAATCTTTGGAGACCTGCTGTACTTATTTTTTTTTATTATTTCCTGCTGACAAAAACTTAATTACAGATACCCTAATTTATCAGAGGTTCCAAATATGCTGGTTTAGATGTAGGTGCTGCACACAGGAGGTTTGTATGACACATGTTAAGATAGAGCTCATCAGAGTGCACTTGAGTGGTTTGTGTTTGATTTCAAGATCTTGATTTTTCTTATGCATTGGACCCAAGATGGAATATCTTCTGTCTGCAGTCATTTTTTCTTTTGGAGCTTTTGCAATTGATACAAACTGTGGGGGGGAAAAAGCCAACCTGCCAGTGCAGTTTATTTTTTGCTTTTACTAACTGACCTACTTCTTGTATGTACTTTATCACTGCGGTTTTTTGCTTTTGTGACATAAATAGGCTTTTGATGCCTTTTTTCCCTATTTCACTTCTTTTTTCACAGCCTGTTTGTTTGATCTGGATTTTCTTCCTTGTGTTTTTAGCCAGTTCCATGAGAAAAGACAGTGGGAGAAATGATGTTCAAGTGTATTATATAAAGCTTTGTTGAGGGAGTTACATACAGCCTTCTTTCTTTTTGTCCACTGCTAGTCATTTTGCCTTTCAATAGCAGATTTTAAGGCATCAGTTCTTCACAAAAATGGCTGTGAGATGCACCTGGGAGCACAAAGGTGTTAGGAGCCTTTTCAGGCAGTTTGTTATTGTACCCCAGGCTGTGAGGCAATTCGCAGCATGAATACCTGCTGTAACAGCAGCTGAAATCAGAAGATTTGCAGGGCTCAAATGACAGCTATTTGCAGAACAGGACAAAATAAAACCATATGAAAGACAGCTGTAACTTTAGATTCTATTACATTAACTCATTTCAAATCCTTTCCTGCTTCCTGCCACCACCATCCCACACCCCCCCACCAGAAAAACGAAAGCAACAAAAAACCTCCCCAAAACAAAAACCACCATGCCCACCCCAAAAAAAAAACCAACCAAAAACCCCAACCAAACAATGCAAAGCTGTCTGTTTCTAGGCCCTACTTGGTGACTTACGTAAATCATTTCTGAATTAGCACTGCTTCTTAGCAGAAGAGACTATTTTAGGGAGATAGAAAAACAAGTGTATTTGTATAGCCTGGTAGAATAAAGGGTTTACTGAACTGATATCTGACGCTCTTTTCTGAGAGATCCATGATCTCTTCTGTCTGACGGCTAAAATTTACAGGAAGTGCACTAGTAAAATACAGAGTTCAGTACAATTCTTTCTTTCTTCTTGGACATTTGAGGTAATTCTGAGTATAACCTTACAGATTAACATAAATTCTTGTGAGGAAAGGGAAGGAAACCTTGTAGCTGCCTCATTAGCCTGTCCTAGTGCAGGGAGTGCACTTGCATGTCCCTTAACCATGAAGACTTCGGCTCTGCTTATGAAGGGGAGGCTGTCAAGCCTTGTTGGGGGGGTAAGCCCTGTGGTTCACCTGCAGGCATAGTGCTTCCAGCTAATGCAACACAGAAGCTTTTGTATAACATGAGATGTCTTCTTTGCTGTATCAAGCTGTTTAAACTCCTATTTTGAGCTAGTACATCATATGAAAGGATGTTAAGAAGGTCGCTAATTATTTTTGTATTTATATTGATTTTCATGGATGTGATGAGATAAAAATATTGTTAGTTTGCTTTGCTTTTATCAGACTTTCAATTCATAACTTGAGAAATGGATTTGTGAACTGTTTACCTTCCAGAGGTTACGAACGGAAAATAGACTCCTAAAACAGCGCATTGAAACACTAGAAAAAGTAAGTATATTGGGGATTAGATTTAATATGTGTTAATTTATACTTTAATTGATGGCAATTCCATTATATGAAATGGGAATATCAGAATTATAGTTTACTGTTTTCCTGATAAACTCTGGTGTTTACTAACAGTGCTTAGCCAAATAATATGGTTATCACCAAGCAATTAAGGTCAGTTGGTTTAAATATGTAAGGTTATGTATCTACTTCTTCGTGATTATAAAATCAAACATTTTGACATACCCAACTTGTGTTGTACTGTTTTCTTTCTGAATTAGAAGCATTTATTCAAAGTCCAGAAGACTCCATGAAATAGTGGACTGCTTGGTTGGAAAAGAGGTCATTGTGAGAGAATCCTCAGTTTTGACAATCTGAAGTTGCTTGGTACTTTTATGTAGGAGCAAAATGACAGACCTACCAAGGACCAGAGAGATGTTGTTGCAGCATTCACATTCAGAACAGGAACACTGCCATTCATTTGTTCTATGTAGTTTTTGAGGTTTTGTGGCAATTTTGGGGGGAATATATAAAGACTTATTTCTCATAGGTTTAGTCTGGAGCAGAGTTTTGTTAGGCTTTTTAGGCTTTAGCTGAGACTCCAGAAGTATGCATGACGACTGCTGTGGGTACATTGCCAATATGAAGGCATTGTTCTCCAGTGGCCTCTCTTGTATCCTGGTATCACTTCCTGTGGCACATTGCAGCTGAGCTGCTCTGCTCTAGAATGAGAACATTCCTGTCCATCTTAGGCAAAAACAGGGACCATCTTTCAACAAATGGAATTGAATGCTCTTGTGAGTTGCAAGCAGTTGATCATGTTTCACAGGGAAAAAAATGGGAATGTTTCAATTAAGAGTGACATAATTGAAAGATGTCACACTTCAGATGTTAAACCCCTTTGCAATTTCTTGAAAAGCAGTCCGTCTATGTCAAATTCTAATGAACTGATTTCAAATTTTGTTTGGAAAAGGTGCATAATAAGGACACACTGTGAAAGTTTGACTAAAAATACAATTTTATGAACATTTTTGTTTCTAATATTGGAGATTTATAAAATGAATGGAAAAGAGCAGGCTCTCTTTAAGAAGCTTGAAGCTGTAGTGAATCATTTCACTGCCCTTGGCAAATATGTAATAGTTAATATCTTTGTTTTGTACTTAACTTGTAGATGTTTGAAATATTTTCTTTTTTTAATTGTGAAGTCCATGGTGAACTGCCAGATGCTAGTACTTTTGCAAATTCTATACTTAGAATTTCAGAATTCACCTTTAGACTATCCCAATCCAATTGGAATGAAAACATTTCAAAATGGGAAAATACTATGTATTAATAAGAACTTCTGAAGATCATTATCATCACAGCATTTGAAAAACAGATCATAAAATGTGAAAAATACATTCAGTTCTTCTAGTGGAAATTTATTTTAAAAATATTTTTCCATCATTCAAACCCATCTAATTTAGTTGTGATTTCCCTAGTGTGCCTTAACTTCTAAGTAATAGCTCTTATTTACTAGTTTGAACTTCAATTTTAATATAAGTTCCAAGGGCAAAGAAGCTCTATGAATAGATGTGTTTTTCTGTTGTATGATGTTCAAAAAATTGAAGGGTTGATAAGGTAGAAATTAGTTAATTGCAACTGCAAAGGGGTTGTGCTTGTCAGTGTGCATAAATGAAAATTTTTCTGGCAAAAGTTTGGCAAGGAAAGAGAATCTATTAACTACTCAATGAGTTACAGCAAGAGTTCAGTAAAACAAAACATTAGCTGTCATAGTTGACATTTCCTATTTGTCTGTCAGTTTGCACCATTTAACTTTCCTGCTTCGTCTTAGAGGAAGCTGTAGTTCTGCATGAGTGCCTCAGTGCTTAGTGGAGTTCCCTCTGTGCTCAAATTATGCCTTCGTTTCATGTTGGGGGGGGACTGTAGATCGTGTCTGCATCTATCTACTATATCATATCAGATAATGCATCAGTAACTTTTCTTAATTAGGGAAGCAAGCCATTCAAATTAAAATACCCAATCTCCTGTAGGTGAATTTTAAGTGCTACAGAAATCTGGCTTTGAAACCTTTCTGGATCAAAGATTGACTGTTAAATCTATTGCAGAAAAGGCTGCTTCCTGGGACTTTCAGGCCCAGTTGCCTTAATTTATATGAAGAGTTGTTAATTTTGCAAAAAGAGTTTGCACAGAAAATGGGTAGAATTTGGGCATTTTCTTTCTATCAGCTCTTGGTCTTTTTTGTCACTATTATCAGCCCCTTGTATTTTGGTTTCCCTTTTCCTCATTCCTATCTGAATTTTTCCTTTGTAGGAAAGTGCTTCCTTGGCAGATAGATTGATACAGGTATAGTCTTTTAGTCTTTTACTGTATGACTCTCTTCCTACTCATAAAAAACCCCAACTGCTTTAATGCATGCATATTTGCATGCTGTATTCTATACCCCGCTTTGCTGATTTGGAAAAAATACTGAACTAATATCTTGCTAGAAACTTGTTTAATTTTGTTTACTAAAAATATATAAACCCAATACCTGCACGTTATAGTAATTTTCCTAACCTGTTGTAATTTTTTGGTACAAATTCCTGTGACAAATGGATTCTATGACACTGTATTAACAATGAAATTGAATATTGTGAACTTCAATCTGTGCATGTACAACTGAGTAATAATGCATGAAAGGAATTTTATTGACTACAAGTACAAAACTGTGCTTGCTAAATGGATGCTGAACTTCGTAATAAAATACTAAAGCAGCTGTTTAGTACTACCTTGTCCTAAAATTTCTACCAATTGTACTCTGTGCTGTTTGCAAAACCAATCTGATGAAATAAGCAGCTAAGCATCACAAAGGCAGTTTTCCTTGGATTTGTCATCAAGTGCTTAAAAAAATAAATTATGTCCTAAGGGACAAGTGACAAGGGCCCAGGAGGCTGAGGAAAACTACCTCATAAAACGGGAGCTGGCCACCATCAAACAGCAGAGTGATGAGGCCAATACTAAACTGGAGCAAGCTGAGAATACCATCAGGGAGCTCCAGCAACAGCAGCAATGGGTAAGGAGCCTGGCAGCACATCATCTCATCTTCTTCACTCACTTGTGTTTATTTTTCCTCATCATTACATGACGTGGTCTCTGTGCTGTCCTTGTAACCCCCTGTTCATTGTGATTTGCATTCTTAAAATTACACAAATTGCATTAAATGAGGTTTTGCTCTGTTCTATTGATAGATGAGATTCATAACCCTGGATAGATGGAAGTTATGAGCTTATTACAAAAACCAAACAACATACTCACGATGAAACACACCAAGCAAAAAACTAAAAGAAACCCACAAAAAACCCCAAAACCTTCCCACTACAAAAGAAATACTAACAAAAAAACACACATAAAATCTTTGATAGCTCTTCGTGCTAAGAATGTAGTCATTGCAAGTTATGTCACTCTGAATACTCAAATTTGAGAATTGATTCATAATGCCCTTACCTAGTGTGTAATTTCAGTCAGTTTCTTCCGTGTTAATGTTTCTTCTGTGTACCTATATTTGGTTTTTTCCTAGTATGCTAAAATTTACTGCTTGCTGAAGTAGAAGAGTATTGTCCCTGATTTTGGAACTACAGAATTTGATTTAAAAGTGTGGGGTTTTGTGCATATGGAGCAGGAAAACAATTTTTAGTAGCCCTATATAGTACTGTGTGTGCACTTTGTGTTTTAGGTAGTAAAATGTGCAAGACTTCAGACTGTTGCTGTGAGACTGTAGTTACTTCCTCTAAGACATTTCAACTGCTCAGTATCTTCTCTTGGGGGGCAGGGGGAAGCCATTTCAGCATCTTCACTTGCTGAATAAACTGTGTGCTACTAGTGGTGATGTGAATATCCTCATATTGTTTTAAGTAAGTGGTATCCAAGTACTTGTCTGGAGTCTTGGGAATTTCAGGGGTAGAAAATACAACTTATTAGTTGTATTAGCTGCATACTACAGCTGCTTACCAGGTTTCTTAAGGTCAGTATAGCAGTTTGTTTTACATACCTTCCACCAAAGCTCTAGAAATACCTATGTCTTATATTGGAAGGTAAAGATGAGATTTACTGTTAGAATGAAAAGAAATCACTACTTTAATGCAATATTCTAGAGCTAGTTTATTATGTCTGTTTAATGCATTTCAGTGTAAAAAAGATGTGTATTTTAGAATAGTTACAAGAAGTGATTAATGAGCTGTTACTCTCTCATGTCAAGTGCTGCTTTTTATAGGGGCAATTTCTTTAGGGGGAAAAATAGGAAGAAATTATGATTAGGAAGATGGGGATGGTCTAGTGATGCTTTCCAACATTTTTAGATATATTGTAATCTTTCAAGTGAAATGCAGCGGTAAGTGTTTATAGACATTCAGATGTCCAGCTGTTTATTGTCTTATTACAATAGTACACAAAGCTTTGGAGTGTGTTTTTTAGAGGCATCCATGGTAATGACCTGTATGCAATTAAAAGTTGTTAGAAGACTAAGATACTGTATTTGTTTATTCATTAATTGGTGGGAATATTACTTTCAAAGCTAATGCCTTTAATTTTGCTGAGGACCTTATTGAGTAGCAATGGTGGGGAAGCCTGACAGGTATGGGAACTGACCCTGAACAAAACTTTAGATAGCTGTGGATTGCAAAATCGGCTGGATTGGAACTGTTAGGGCAGGTAGCCGGACAAGTACTGCAGGAACGGAGTGTAAGTTAAATTAGGAGCACACTTCCGTCTTTCCATGCTTGCAGCATTGTTTTTCTCCACTTAAACGTAAACATGGCTATAGGAAGTAGTCTGACTGTATGTGTGGAACTGAGACTGTAAATCCATATGGTGATAGACAGATTTCTGCCTAATAGCTGGCTTATTCTGAAGTGTAAGGAATAGCATAGTGGTTTCGAGACCCATTGGAATTAGACCACGTGGTGAAAGTGTTAAAATGGTTTAAATAGGGAGGTTGCTGGATTCTGCTGCAGCCGGAATATGCGCAGTTGAGCAGGCTTCTGTTTCCAAGCGAGCAAGTGGGAGCAACAAATATAAGCAACTGTGTGCGTTTAGGGCGCCACCTGGTGGGAATGCATGGGTTTAGTTGGAATTTTGGCATTTTATTGTACGCTGGTAAATTTTTTGCCACTTGGTAGTGCCAGTAGCTTTGTTCTTGTCAATACTCCTTTTCAGTATTGTCTTGCAAGTACCTGTTTTAATGTTTCCTTCTCTAATTATTTCAGCTTTGTTTCCTATTATCAAAAATGTTTGCGCTGTAAACTTGTAAATGGCTACATAGTTTATCTGTGTTTATTTAAAGATACAGCATCTGTAGTACATATTTTATCATCTACATCTTTTTCAGTCTGGAATTGTCTGTTTCAGCATGATAGAAATGGTAATGTTTGGATATGAATCTCTAAATAGAAGTGTATAAAAAGAACTGCCTAAGGGTACTTGCAACTGCCTCTTCTGAACAACATTGTGGGATTAAAGAAACCCACTATTTTGTTGGTGGCAAAAATTATCTAAACAATAGTATTTCTAAGAAGGTTAACATATCCTTTATAAAAAAGTTATGCGTTTGTATTTGGGTATTATCAAGGGTTTATGCTGTCTATTCTATGAGATTGGATAGCATAGATTGGGTGGCTTAAGGGCAGGTATTGAAAATGCTTACTAGATTTGTGTCTGAAGAAATTCTCCCCTGCAGCACTTCTGAATACAGAGATGGGTGGAGGAGTATTCTTTTGATCAAAGTCCAGCACCAGAAGCCCAAATACACAGGTTTATTTCTTCCTGTGTTGAAGTATTTATAGGGAGTTTTTAGTTGAACCAGAATGACTCCATTATGAAATGTGAAGTCAACTTTAAGAGGTAATCATTGTACTAATGGATGGTGCTAATCTGTCTTTGGCTCGTCTAGTGTTTAAACATAGAAACTTGCCAAAGGCAAGTCATGGTGGGTTACCAAGTGATTAAGAGGAGGGTGGCTTCCTCCTCATACTGCCAGTAAATCAAGAACTGCAGAGAGGAAATTGTGCCTGACTTCAACAGAATACGGTTTTCTTTTGAGGCACGCTAAGAGCAATGGTATTTGAGGAGTTAGAGGGAAGGGTAATCAGCGTGTTTTAATTTACTCCTGATAATTATGTGCTGAAGGTTTTATTCTCTGTTCTTTTCCCCCTTGTGTTTCTAAATGAAAAAGGTAGCTTCTTGCTGGATGTAAATGCCTCCAGACTGCAAATCTTGTCTTTCCCAGGGACACTGTAATTGTCAATGATTGCCCAGTTCATCAGTCTGAATGCTTTAAAATTGAATCGGATAAATTAGAGGCAAATCAAGCTAAAATTAGTTCACATCTTATTTTTAAATAGGCTCTTCAGCTATGTTATGTGAAGATAGAATTTTAATTGACTAAGCATTCAGATGGAAGCATATGCATTTTGCAAGGTAATTTATAGTGATGTATTTGGTTATTGTTACAGCAACTTCATAATGCATAGTTTCTTTTCAGGAACTCATGCTAGAAGGAGTGATAATTAAGACTGTAATAATTGATATTGGGAATATATGCTTGTAAATGAGTGTTGCAACTTTATGGAAGGCTTCGTTTTATTTTGTAGTATACTTTCCTAATACTGCATTGTGATTTGCAACCAAAAAGCAGAAAATAAGAATACTATATTTAGTGAGGTACTACGGTTAGTGCTTAAATGTGTAAACAAAGTTAGTTGGGCAGCTGCTGAATCATCTGTAAATTGCTCATCAGTATATGATATTGGAGAAACATTGTGTAATTATATCTGTCATCAGCCCAAATAATATTTGGTATGGTTATGTTTAAGAAAAGTTGGGTGGAAATAAATCCAGTTGTGTGGAGCCAAGCAAGGACTTCTTTCTTTCAGAATTAAATGGCTGTGGAATTACAGTTCTAGTCCTTTATATTGCATATGTCTTTTCAACATAGGCAAGAAAGTGTTACTGTGGTTAAAATGTTCGGCTGGTACCTGAAAATCTATATTTGCATTGTGGCTTTTGTCAGAAATTTTAGGGCTTAAGGCAACTATATAAAAGCATGGTTTTTTCCTGCAGTCAATGTTAAAGTGGTTTTCAAACATTGTTTTAACTATAAACTTGTGTTACCTTTATATACTAAATTATTGAAATTGTGCTTTGTTTTACTAAGGAGCAGACCTCACAACTTCTAACTTGTGAATCTTGTTTTCTTCCATCTCTTCTGATCTTGGCTGGGGTTTTTTGCCAGTATATCAAGACTTGATTTAGAGTTTGTTGTGGTTAAGTAAATAAGTACTCTTAACATATTCCTTAGGCAGGCAAAACCTAAAGAGAGATTTAAAGAAGGCATGACTTGTGCCTGAAACTGGACTCATAACTTTTCTTACACTCTCCATTACTAATTATTTGACAAACTTCAACTGGATTTTTATAGAATACACTTACATTATTGCAAAATCAGCTCTTCAAATCTGCTGTTTTCTCTCAATGTCCTGGAAACTACTGGAGAACCTCTTACCTTACAAGAGAGAGAACACTGCATTTGTTCATTCCGCACATACCACAAACAGAATCTGGAACAAGAAATGTAGAGTCCATTTAATTTATTGTGTGTATCATGTGACGAAATTTTACAAACAGCTGGGGAATAAAAAAGAGCTGTTGCCTCTTCTTTGCATGTTGTTACATATGGTAATTGTGTTCCTACATGATGTGAAGCAGCTATAGAAATGAATCAGCATTGTCCACCATCCTTACACTCAAATCAGGTCTGCCTCCACTGCTTGCTGAGGCAAAAACACTGTATAGGTTGAAAATAATATGAATTATTTTAGTATTATATAAGGAAAAATTAATATTGATGTACAAGGATCATACTATGTCTGTGCTCCATGTGTGTTCAAGTGCACAGTTAAGTAGGCCGAGCGCTTAAGTGGATGTCTCAATGACACTAAAAACTGCCTGCCTGAGCTCTGCTTGCCTTTTAATGCTTTGTACATACCCCCTCCACTACAGCTTCCTGGAGGCACATATATATACAAGAAATACAGTAAAATGTAACACTAACAGTAGTGTAGATTTTGAATTTGGATTGTACTGTAAGTCATGAGAAAAGGTTTAGTTCATATGCAGAAGTATTAAAATAAATGAAAAAAATATTTCCTTGACCATGTAGTTACATTTAAATCTTTGTTTTGCCCTGTTTGCCTTTTATTTGTACATTAAAAGTCAAGGAATGTCACATCCTAGCAGAAGCATGTGGAACTGAAGACTTCTGTTCATTTTTTTACTGTTTTTTAGATGCAGAAAACTAAATTGTTTGATGCAGACATAAAGTAAGACACAGCTGTATCTTTAGTATAATGAGTAATCTTTTAAAAGTTGAATTGTTAATTAAAATTCTATCTATGAATCCAGGTATAGTACTTATATTTCACAATGTGGTTAATGACACCAAAAATTTATTAAATTATTTTCCTCTAAACTTAATTTTCAGGGTAGCTATGTAAACACAGTAACTAAACAACTACGCTTTGAGGATTTCAACACCTACTTTTTTCTTCAATCAGAAATTTAAATGCTGATTTAGGTTGGTATTGCCTATCAAGCAAGTTTGACAATCTGTCAGTCAATCATTTTGAAGTGACCCAGGAAAGAAATAAAATATGTTTTTTAACTGTTGATTGGGGGAAAAGTTAAGTGAGTCTTTTGAATATGAATGCTTCAGTTGGATGTATCTGAATCTCAGAAGCAATATGTGTAGTGTGAGCAAATGAGAGCCAAGGGTTAGAGTGATGAAAGGGGTAAACCAAAGTCATTGTGCATTAAAGCATACATGGTTTCATTTTAAATCCAAGATTATGGAAGGATTCTGTTGAATCAGAGTTTAAGTGAGCAGGGATTGAGTGCTATTTGTATTACCCTTGTAATTAGCTAGTCTTTCCTAAGCGTCTTTTTCTGCGTATCACAAAATAATCACAGATTGTTTGAGAACATTTCAATTTGGTTGACAATGAGACAAGTTGGTGCGTGTCAGTACTACTAGGGGTCTCAGCTTAGTCAGACACTTTTGGCTGTATGGAGATGCAATTGTTTGAGAGGCAGAGCAGTAGGGATATGTTCATTAGCAGTCTGGACTGACATATTAATAGACTTGTATAAGGTAAGCACTTGTGCTGGTATTCCTGGTCTTAAGCATTTGAACATACTTTTCCCACCAAATCTGGTATGTAAATCCCCTTTCAAACAATCTGTGCTTCATACTAAACATATTTCTGCAAACTTTGTAGCATAAATGCAGTTCACGATACAGTGAAGACTTTGTGCTACAGCTGGAAAAAGAGCTGGTCCAAGCCAGGCTGAGTGAAGCAGAATCCCATTGTGCCCTGAAGGAGATGCAAGATAAAGTTCTAGAGATGGAAAAGGTAAATCAAACCAGGACCCTCTATATAGAACAGCACTAGAAACAGACTACAGGTCCCTGTAATTCTTTGCAGAACTGTGCTCTAGAACCTTCTCTTCTTTGCTTCTGTGATTCCAAGATGCTTTTCAAACCTGAAAGTACAACAACAAAACTGAGGTCTGTTTGCACTGGGAAAGGTTTGTAAATAACAGATCACTTTTCTTCTATTCCTGAAGCCTGCTGTAGTGGAAAACTTGGTGTCTGGTGAAGTCTTGACAGGAAACATCAATTGTTTCACAATTATGTCCTGCAACAAGAGCAGTGGACTTGGAGTGAGCGTTGAGATTATATGAAACTAAATAGTTTGGGAGGGGAAGAGGAAAGGGCTCAATATTACCATTCCTGGGTATTGAGTATTTTCCACTCCTGTCCCATTATGGGCAGGGAAAGAATCCCTCCACTGCTCAGTAGCAGAATCTCTACTGCTTTTTGGGTGCCATGCTAGCTTGTAACTTATTGATGTCAGAGTTCAAGCTGTATTCAAACCAACCTTTTTTTGAAGCAAAATTTAACAGCTAGATAAAATAGCAAAAGAACAAAAACCCCAATAACTGACCTGATATAAGGCATGCTTTTCAGGTCCTGTTGTACTCGCTTTGGAATTAGCTTCCCTAGGAAATTCTAAAGAGCTATATACCCAGGCTTTGGCCAGAACTTACTGGCTATTTAGATTAATCCACTGGAGTCAAGATTTACTTTTTCAATTATCTGAGGGGCTTGATGAGTGTCTGATGGGCTTAGTAGAGTGGTAGTTTATACTGTATTGACCGCTGGTAAGAATTCAGGATATAAGATATTTTTCAAAATTCAGGAGACTACTTAATCTTCATCAGCATGGAGACAGCATACACTGAAAACTTTTCTGTGAGGAGAAGCTGCAGTAGTGGGGTCAGTTCCGGTGTACCAGACAAACTCAGATGTACAGGAGTATTTGAGTCTTCCACAATGAACTTATGTACATTAGAAAGTGGCTGAAGTAAACTCCTTCAAATTCCTACAACACAGCTCTTTACTGCTGCTAGTGGGGAGTTGTGTAATCTGGGGAGCTTCTGCTGAATAACTTGAGACTTGCATGGCCATAATGGCAGTGATGTAAACATTCAGAAACATATATTTGCCAATACTTGGATCCCATGATTTTGAAACATGGAATGCTAATAAATGGCTGTTATGCTGTGTTCTGTTAATGTTAATCATGTGCTTTACTCAATTCTCAAGAAAACCTGGCAACTGCCACAGTATTTCATTTCTGAAAAAGTATTTGATTTTGCTGAAAACAACTACTGGGAAATAAAGTAGAAAATGTTGAAGCACATTTCAACTTTGAATATTTGGTGACCAATGATTTGCTGTAGGGATACTGTACTTAGACAGATTGTCTATTTTCTTCTCCTCTTATTTTTTCCCCAGATTTCCATTATTAGGATTTCATCTCTTTTTTGCTTTTCCTGGTGTTTTCATGTTTTCTGTTTAGCCTTCCCTAGTCTTTCTGCTTTTTCCTCATGTGTCTTGCACTTTCATCTCTAAGACCACTTCTTGACTGGTTGTTGTTTATAAATATTAATGGATGGTTCCTTTGTCAGCATAACTGTTCCCCTTTTCAAAGGCTGATGACCTACTTCCTAAAAAATAAATTTCTGTTTATTATTTTTCCCGTAAACCTAAATTAAAAATACAGCTTGAAGGTGTAATTTCACTTCCTCGTCTGCTTTACTTTTATCAACTAGATCAAAACCTTTCAGATTCCTCTCCATAATTTTGATGATGTGCTAAAATATTGTAAATATATTATTTTGTTAGGGATACCATTCAGGGAAATCTTCAAGTCAGAATACCTAGTACTACTACCTTATATTTTCTTCTGTAGTTGGCAGTTAGAATTTATTTATACACACTCACTATATCCAGAAGCTTAGATTTTTGAGGGATTTTATTTTGCAGAGGATGTGCGCCTGAAGTTTGCTTAGTTATTGTTCCATGTCTATGTTCTTGGAGTGGGTTTCACTAAGCACAATTTTATTCGAATACATGTTTAAGAGTATGGTCCTTGTTGCAGAGGAACAGCTCCCTCCCTGATGAGGAAAATGTTGCCAGACTACAAGAAGAACTGATTGCAGTAAAATTAAGAGAAGCAGAATCTTTGATGGGTCTCAAAGAACTAAGGCAGCAAGTCAAAGATTTGGAGGAACACTGGCAGGTATGGGAAGCAATACACTTTTATGAATTTTTTATTTTCAATTATAAAGCAAAAGACTATAAAATTCTGAGATACAGAGATCAAGTAGAAACTAATGATGGTCAATCAAACTGCTGAGGTGAGAAAATGCTTAAATTTTCCCACAAGAAACTCAATTTCAAAAGTATGTTAGAAATTGGTGCCTAGGTTTTATAGATGGCAGAGGGCCTGTGCGACCATCTAAGTGTAATGGTGGGAGGGAAGTACCTGATTGGTACTCCTACTTTGCTAAATATTAAAAGGGGCTAGAAATAGATAAAAGTCTCAGGATATACTTGCAATTCACTGACTTACTGCAATTGGGAATGAATGTTGGGAATTCAGCTTTTTAATTGTCTGTTCTTAAAAACAGTAAGTTTCCAGGGGTTTCTAGCTCTTAGGATCAACAGGAGAACTATAGCTATTTGTCCTTATATAACTGAGACCTTAAATGGAGTAAGGAAACACCAGGAAAGATCAGGCATTATCAGCAAAATCATGCTGTTTTTCTAGCGTCATCTAGCTCGTACCACTGGAAGATGGAAAGATCCTCCCAAGAAAAATGCAGTGAATGAGCTACAGGATGAGCTGATGACAGTCCGGTTGAGAGAAGCAGAAACTCAGGCTGAACTGAAAGAGACCAAACAAAGAATGATGGAGATGGAAACACAGGTATGTTATTGAGCACTACCATGTGTGTATTGAGCTGGATGCTGGCAATTTGGTGTTAAATGGTAGATACCTGTTGAGGATCTTCACTGTCTACAGGCAGGACTTTAGTTCCAAACTGTGGGGGTTTTTTACTTCTGTTAGATGAGGATGGGAGAATCTTGTGCATACAGTCCAACTTTAATGTCTCTTCTTTAATCTTTTCTAGGACTATACTTTCTGAATTTCTCATTTGGATTTGTTGGTAGATTTTGAATGTGTGTGCATCTTAATTCATTAAATTTTAACATGTGTAATAACAAGAAAAGTATGTTTAAGGTGTTTCAAATTTCACAAATCTGGTTGGCAATTCTGATAATAGTAATGTTTAGCTGGCACTCTATGCTTTCTTGTGATGACATTGGTGATACTAGATTTTCTGCTGAGGTCATGAATCTGGTTACTGAGTTGTGGAGTCAGCAAAGCTAGCTGTGTATTGGTCAGGTTTTTCTAGCACAAGGTTTGCCTTTTATGTGCCAGAATAGAAAAGCATGGGTTATCCCTGCTGAGGTTTGTGCAGAAAAGACAATCATACCTTGACTGCCAAGATTCTTTTTGTGTAACTAGGGAGTAAGTTGCTAAGGACCTGAAATAAAAGTGCACTAAAGTGGTGAGTTCATATTATATTAGTAAACTTCCACTCAAGTTAGTAAGCACAATGTGCTGATGATTGAGAAGGATTTTAAATAGACTTCTAAGAAATATTCCCATGAAATACCTGTTAAATGTAACTTTTTGAAAGAGACCTACACATCCAAAAACCAAAACAAGCAACAGCTTTACTTGATAAGGTTCAGCAATTCTAGAAACCAGCAAAGCATGTAAGGATGTGCTGTTGAAAAGAGATTAGCCAACTGCAAGGCATATGAAGGCTTCTTTCTGACAGAGGCACCACTCCTCTATACCAACTGAGTAACTTTCCCCTCGCCTGCCTTTCAAATTTTCACTGGCGTGTCAATATTGTTTTGGTCAGTAGGGGGCATAGAGATCCTGCTGTGTGGCTTGCATGTATTTAGGTACTTCTCCCTTCAGTGCTCCACATTGAGAATTTGTACGGGCTTATGCTGTTTTGCTGTCATCTGAGAGAAATGCCATTCTCGTGCTATGGTGTGCACAGCTTCAGGTACAAATGCTGTGACTTGTACCTGTGCAAGGACAAGTGATCGTGATCTTAACTAAGGTACCGTGTTGCTTTCAGGAATGCACTGGACAGAGGAATATGCACACAGTATTTCTGACATACCTGATCTTTCCTGGGTACATATTGTAGTTGGGATACAAAATCTGCCTTTGGCAACAAATTGGGAGAAACAGATCTACTGGAGCTTTGCAATTATGTTCTTACAATGAGTCATCTGTTGTTTAAGAACCATTTGAATATCCTGGTCAGAAGCAAAATGCCATGCAAATTCTTCAGATTACACTTGGAAAACTCAGAATGCATTTTCATCAAAAGTTTTTTATGGTAAATGATCTCTAAGTCTGTTTTGTCAGACTTCAGGAAGTTAGATTAATATCCTTTCCTTAGCATGCATTTTCTTTCCTTTTTTTGTCATAAATTCCAGAATCAGATCAATAGTAATCATTTACGAAGGGCAGAGCAAGAGGTTACCAACCTACAGGAGAAGGTGCAGTACCTTTCTGCACAGAACAAAGGACTTCTGGCTCAGCTGAATGAAGCAAAACGTAGACAAGCAGAGATTGAATGCAAGGTAAACAACATCCTGAAAAGACTACTTTTGTGCTTATATATGTACATTTTAGTCTTGTCTGCTATTGTTGGATTAAATTGTGTCTTAACTGAGAAGTATAAATCATAAAGCCAAAATTCTTTTTGCTAATTTTGACAATAGCATCTTGAATTTACCATCTCGCAAAAACCACTTGAGGTTTTGACAGAGTTGCTTCTTTGTGGTCCCATGAAGATAAACTTTAAAGCATGGTTCTACTGAGGAAAGTGTCTGTGTATAATATGAAAAGACACTCCTCAGGTTTTCATTTTTCTTGCTGTCTTGCCAGTTCCATTTGTTTCTAGTGAGAACTGAATCTAAAGAGCAGCAAAGGGGTAACTTCTGCTGATTAATCAAACTCTATCACAAGCTTTTAGGAAAAAAGACACTGAATCATAACTAGAAGAAATTGCTTCTACTGACTTTCTTGTTTGCCATAATCTCTGGTTTCCTAAGTACTATTTTTTAAATGCTGAGATTATTTTTACTCAGTTTTTTTTAAATAATCACAGTCTTGGTGACGCCTTTTTCATATAACCCATAACTTACTTTCTTTGTTTGTTTTTTGATACCGAAGGTGCTCATTAATCCTTAAGAGACTGAGGATTGAGAGTGTGTAGGCAATATTCTGGTTTTATCTTTACTATGAAGAGAGCAATATGTCTTTAACCTGGCCGATGAGTTAGTTACACATAACTATTCTCAGTGGGATAATACACTTGTGGAACAACATTCTAACGTGGGCTAGAGAAAAATGTGACAGTAACAGAGTACCAGTCATACTCTTTAGAGATTCTCTGAAAGTAGCAGTGGTCAAGAGCCAGTGAAGTAGCTTTACTGACATACACTAATGTTAGATCCTAAAACTTGTTTTATAGTTGATAGAAAAAAAGATTAAAATTTACACAATAAGATGCTTTACAAGTAATATTTCTTTATATATCAGAAACAATAATTATTCCTGATTGCATTAGTAACTGATGTTGGATTATTTTTTTCTTCCTGTTTTTTCAAGTTGTTTGAAATCATACTCTAGTTTTATTTTTGTCTTGGCTAGGTAGCAATATTACGACTTCAAGAGGGATCTCAAAAAATGTATATTTGGATTTTCAGCTCCCCAGTTGTTTTAAGTATAATGAACTGGTATGTTACTATAGGAGTTTGTATTTTTCTTTTAAAAGATTGCTTGAAATGCTTAAGCAGTAATTAAAATTTTTGTAGCCAGTTGCATCTCATACCACCTGTAGGGCAACTGTTTTTGCCACTGGTGCCTATGGTTATGTTTTTCCCCTTTTATCTGACTACTGCTTCTACAGCAATGACTCAATTTCAAAATGTTTCTTGAAACTCACCACTGATCTTTCTAATCGGTTTTGCTAAAGAATTTACAACATAAGATTTGTGCCCCCACCCTGTCTTGTCTTTCCTACCATATCAGCTTCTGTGGTAAGTATTGAGAACATGCTCCGTTTCAGAGATAAAGCTTCAGTGCCATCTAGAGCAACACTATTGACTCATCTCAGATACCAAAGTCAAACCAAGCCAGTCTTTCCTTCAGCTTTCAGTTAAATACATGCAATCCTGTGGACTTGTCGGTTTGGCTTCATTTGAGCAATCATGCAACAGAATTTAGCAAGAATGGCTAAACTTTGTCTAGTACATGATAGATTTCTCTGAAATGGACTCCACTGATTACAAATGCGGTTAATAGGATCCTGTAGATGATGTACCTCTGTTACAGGAATCTTTTAAAAAACAAACAAACAAACAAACAAACAAATAACATTTTGAAGTAGCTGCTACAGATAAGCTTTGATATGTTTGGTTTGATCTCAGTCATACTGCCTAATGAAGGGTGGTTGAGTACTGTTAGTTTGAAGCACACACTGTGTTTGAGTTTTTTTAATTTTATTTTTTAATACAAAGAAAATGATGAAATGAGTAACTCTTGTGTAGCCTTGTTGTTTCTATATATAGAAAGTCTAAAATTAAAGCATGAGCTGTTTTTTTAATTATGTTGATTCTCTTTCTTAATTTACAGTATAATATTTCTGGAAAACAAGACAGTTGTTTTCTGGACTTGGAAATTTATAACAGCCAATTTTCAAAACTGCACGGATTTTTTTTTTTTTTAGATTATAATAGTTTAGAGTTTATATTCGATTATTAGATACTCCTATGTGTTAAAATTAAATTTGAGTTCTCTAGAATAGTGGTAGTTTGCACAGCAGTATATTAAGTTTTCTCTAGTTCCGATTTTTGGGTAAAAGCAATGCACCATCTTTAATCAGCTAAAACTGGTATTAGTTAGCTCCCATTTCTGACTTCTTTCAGAGTAAAGAAGAAGTGATGGCAGTACGGCTCCGTGAAGCAGACCGCATTGCAGCTGTGGCAGAACTCCAACAGCATATTGCCGAATTAGAAATCCAGGTAACAAGTGATGGCATTCAATGTGAAACTTGATACTGATTAGATTTCGTACTTCTTGAGTTTTTTCCTCCTCTACTGTCTTTCTTTATTAACCTACTGTGAATACAAGGCATTGCTTTTCCAAGTGGGATAATGCTATATTGCTCAATTCCTGTACAAGCAAAGCCTTCAATCTATCTTGTGTGCATAATTCTGAGCTGTTAATAATTCCTTCTCTACAAATATCATGTTAAAGGCAGCACTCTTTTCAACTCTGACATCTGTTTTGTTTTTTCTTTCTTGTAATTGGTACTTCTTACCAATTAATAGATGACATTGAAAACATGCTCTGTCCAGAAAAAGTTGCATCCATTTTGATTCCAGCAACCACTTTTTTTTTCTGGGCTTACTCTTCTACTATGACCAGTATTGAAGGATTTATTGTAAAACTCTTACTCCCTTTATGTAAATCTTGAAACCAGATGTGTTTACAGCTACCATGTCACTGTAGGATCTCGAGATGCATCCTTTGGCCTCTGTGTTGTTCCTTACACTTTCAGTTCCTTTGGGAGCTTTCACTGTCCTGTGAACTTGCTGCTGTCTTGATGAGAAAACCAGAAATTTCTGTTCTTTATATTTTCTTGGCTTTGGGAAATTATGATGTGTTACCGTAGTCTGACCCTTCTATACTCATATACTGTTGTCTGAATTCTGCTGCAAAGGTTTCCTTGGTTAGTATTACTAAGTTACAAACTAGTTACTCTGTGGTTTACTTTTTTTAAAAGTTGGCATTGCTGTTGTGTTTCTTCCATCTGAAATCTTTCCTTTGAGGTGATGTTTTTATTGTATTGTGTCAAAGCCACCTCTTCCCTATGATTTCTCAACTAGTTGTATCTTTTTCATCTCTTCATGTATGGAATGTACAAGTAAATTTCACTGAACTTGCATAAAGAATTTTTGTTATACTTCCTCTAGTGCAGCAAGCACTAAATTTATTAGAAGTCAAAGCAATCATTTCTTTAAATCATATAATGCTTAGATAATGCTGTGATCAGTACATTAGAAATACCTAGATAAGTACAGTAAGCATTGCATATGAATCATTTATCATCTAGTAAGATAATAAGAGAGTAGCTGAGTTAAGATCACCCTTCTACTCATATTAACATTTTACTGAAAAAAAGAGAGGGGAAGTTTAAAGGTTGCTTCAAACAATGTGATTTTGTAGGTGAGAAGTGAGTACTCATTTTGCATTACTTTAGCACAGATTTCAAATGCCATCCTGCTTCCATTATTTGATTGATACAATAATTTGTATCTCGTGAGTGGGATCTTATGAAATGGTGAATCCCCTAATGATCAGTTGGGGGTTTCTTGATAGCTGTAACACAATTCAAATTGTGTTCATGTTTTAGTGTAAATACATCTGTCTTGGTTTTCTGTTGTTTGATCAAACCATCCCTGCTCCATCATTTTATAGCTCTCTCCTATTCCCCTTCCATGTTTCTGCTTAAATTTGGGATCCCAGAATTGCATGCAGATTTTAGTAATACCTTGTCATGAGACACAAAGAAGTGCAGGAACATAATCTATTTCATGACTCTGGCTAATACATCCAAAGATCACACTGTCCTATTTTGTCATAATATTGCACTGTCTCATATTCAATTGTTTATCCACATCATCTCTTCTTCCTTTTCACAAGTAGTACTTTGCACAATGCAATTTTTAGTAATGTTTTCATTCTAGATTTTTTGTTTCTTTCCAAAGTGCATTTCAAGTTCCAGTCTTTATGGTGTTCTCAGGCTATCACCTGCTAATGATTTCTTGAGTTTGATCTTAGTAAAATTCTTAGTTTTCTTCACAAAAGTGAGAGTGGCTGTGCTTTCTTTGTATACACTGTGGAGTATGAAGTAATTTTGTGGCTGAGGTTCATGTTCATTTGATGAGCTTGCACTGTTAAGTTTTTGGTGAATTACTGATGTCAAACTTACACTAGCATGACAGTTAACTTCTTCAGTTGTGAAATACAGATTTGGAGTGTGAACTTTAAAATATTTAAAACAAATTATTTAGCAGAAGTAAGTTTTACTAATGCTAATTTATTTATTTTTGACCCTGTAGGCATGATTTGAAATGCTTTTATTGAACTGTGATAGATTTTTTTTTGAATCTAAGCAGATATTCTTCACCTGTGTGTTTTGTCAGCAAATATGAAACTTATGATCAAAACTTCCCTTTTGAGTACTCATGCTCAAAAACTTTTGAAACGCCTGCACCAAAAAAACCATAATAATGGAGTTGGAAATCCTGAATTCCCAAAGCTTGTAAACTATAAAACATGCAATTGATAGTAGGCTTAAACAAAAGCCACTTTTTAAGGAAATTAAAAATCTAGATAACTTCTTCCTCATTGGAGAAAGACCTGCCTCCCATTCTCCTCTGTTCAGCTTGTTGCTGTAATTGCTGTGACCTGATGTGGGGAGCAGAGGTGCTTTTAATCAGAACTTGCCTTAGTGGCTTGAAATGCAATATTTAATACCAGAAATACATTTAGCTGGCGTTGGAGCATAGGCATCAGTATTAAAGTACAGATGCACAGAGCATCACAAGTAGGTCTGCTTGTCATGCTGTTTCAAAGCTGATAAAAATGAAGGGAGGAAGTTAACCTACCACATAACCTTCCCTTTTATTTTTGAGGGGGTGGTGCTTTTCTAAGAAGCTTGAGAGATTCATTGCGAGGTCCACAGCACTGTGTAAGCTAAATTGTGAGGTTTTCTTTTAAATGTTTATGTAGGTGTAGGTGCAAGACAGTGATGTTAAATTTGTAATGCAGAGTATCACTACTCCCACATAAGAACTGATCTGACATTACACACACCCATGCTAGATTTAAATCACAGTTTCTGGGCCACTCTTAGTTTTGGTCAATAATAGAGACAGGGATGCAGAGAGAACTATCATTCAATAATAGATGTAATTCTACAACAAGTTGTTTATTATGATGTTAAGAAGTTATTTCGTAATATATTCTACATGCGACATTGTCTTGTTTAAGCATTCGGTTCATGATGCTGAACTTTTAAACTTTTGTGGAAGTATATTGAAATGCAATGAGTTGTATTTCCACACTGGGGAGAAGCTTACGTAGAATCATACAATTATTTAGGTTGGAAAAGACCTTTACGATCATCAAGTCCAACTGTTAACTCAGCATGGTCAAGTCCACCACTAAACCATGTCCCTAAGTGCCACATCTACATGTCTTTTAAATGCCTTCAGGGATGATGACTCAACCACTTCCTTGGGCAGCCTGTTCAAATGTTTGACAGCCCTTTCTATAAAGAGATTTTTCCTAATATCCAATCTAAGCCTTGTCTGACGCTACTTGAGGCCATTTCCTCATGTCCTTTCACTTGCTATCTGGGAGAAGAGACTGACCCACAACTTGCTACAACCTCCTTTCACGTGATTGTAGAGAGTGATAAGGTCTCCCCTCAGCCTCCTTTTCTCCAGACTAAACACGCCCAGCTGCCTCAGCTGCTGCTTGTAAGCCTTATGCTCCAGACCCTTCACCAGCTCTATTGCCCTTCTCTGGACATGCTCCAGCACCTCAGTGTCTGTTTTGTTGTATCGAGGGTCCCAAAACTGAACACAATATTCAAGGTGCAGCTTCACTTTCTCACAGAAGTTAGAGATTTACACCCTAGAACTAAATGGCTTGTCCTGGTCAGGTTGCATGCAGTCTGATCCTGTTTGTCCCATCCATTTCTAAGATGAAAAGAGCCAGGGAATGGATATTGTCTCCCTTCATGTCTATAGTCAATCAGCAAAGCTTCAGGTTTGCTTCCTCAGGAAGTTAGTCATTCTCGTTTTCAGCTGAACTGATGGCTTCAAACTGCAGCAAGAATATATTTGTGGCCTAATAATTAGCAAGTGTTCCTTCTGATTGCATATGGGCAGTCCTGTCGGTCCATTGGTGTTTGGTGGGGGTTTTTTTAAGGTTTTCCCTGCAGTAATTGACAGAAGAAGAATAGACGAATTCAGGCAAGGTTAAATCAGTTACCAGCTACAGTCACTCAGCTGCCTAGGGTGAGGAGCCATGGACCAGTAGAAGTGTAGGCAGTTCAAAGAAGCAGAGCGGAGCAGTTGTAGTCTCTGCTTGGCAGCTTAATACCTTTCCCTCCATTTCTGTGCAGGCTGGTGGCTTGTAGTATCCTCTTAAAATTATCCATGGCTGATTTGAGTTGGGAGGTATAGAGCATACTTGTAATATAAAAAACTGGTTTTATATCTGAGTAATCTTAAAGCAAAAAATATCCATAAGAATTAATTCTTCTTTTTGTTAGGTTGATCTGGACAGGCAGAAATATCACTTCCTCCTGCTGGGTTTCCTGGCAGATTCAGAGAATTTTGTCACATTTACCCTATCTCTAACCCTGTCAAAACTGCTTTGAGAACAACTGTAAAGGAAATCCATGATTGTGCTAGTAATCTCACTATGGTTTAAACTTTTAGCACTATTTCGTTAGAATGAAGCCTTTCTATGACCCCTGTTTAATAACTTTTCCAAGTACTGACTGTTCAGTAAAGAAATTGTTTCCATCTTTTCAAATTACAGGAAACCCTTTTTTACTCTTATCAATAGTGGTGTGTGATGTTAGTGATGTGTTTTTTGAAAGTCTAGAATGAGTCACTGTAAAGTCACTGAAAGGACACAAGTTACCACATTTACCCTTCTGAATATACTTCATTTACATTTTTAATGCAGTGCCTTTTGCCACAGAGTAAGAATTTTAAAGCCTCTCCTGAAAAGAGGCTGAGGCAAATTCTTACCAAATAAATATTTCTAAGTCAGAAAAGATCAAATTAAGGGTGTTAGGGAAACATCCTATCTTCCAGTCATTTTTAGTAAAGATGTTATCTGAGGAACAGCAGCTGTCTAGTGTGCTTGGATTTTGACTACCTATGAAACCTTTTTTTCGTTTTCTGTGGTTTTAAGTTCACAGCTATTGAAGTGAAAACAACCCTGGATGTTTTCTTATTAGTTAAAAGGGCTTATTTTCTGGTTGATGTATATTTATTTTCCTACTCTGATGTGATAATTGAATGTTTTAGAAAACTTTGTGCTTGTACTTCTCTTGGGATGAAACACCTGCAACTGGAATTTGATTACACTGATCTTCTGTATCTTAAACTTGATCGAGCAGCAAAAGCTGGCTTAAGGCCTCCAGTGTTTTTTAAATGTTTTCTAGTGATTTATTTATTTGTTGTATAGACCCTTTTTTATTATGAGTACTAAACTTGATTTTGGGAGGCCCTTATTTAGTAATGGTTTCAGGTATTTTAAATCAGCATTTTTTTTAAAGCAATCTGTCCCTGTACTCTTGTGTTGCCAGCTATACATCCTGACCTGATGCTGTTTGAGTTTGAAAGGTCTTCACATGTTCAGGAGTTCTCAGTAGGCATCAGGTGGTTTTTTGAGACTAGCTGCTGCTTCTTTGCCAAGATGCTTTTCTCTTAGAAAGACAGACAAAAGAGGATTTAAGTGTGATATTAAAGCTATGATTCTCAGCTGATACTTTCTGGTGGACAGATTTTTTCCTCATTTTAAGAAGCACATTTTTGGGGTGTAGATTTTTCTTCTCAAGAGCTCTCAGTGTAACTCTTGGTATGCACACAGGTACTCACTCTAGTACTTCACAGCAGGATGAAAAAGGTGAGAGCTTCCAGAACCGTGAAGGGGCCTAAGTGAGTTCTGTTTTAGTGGCAGGTTTTTTTGATCTACAGAGCTCATTTCCGGCTTCGCTGCCAGTGCTACTCCCACTGTATACACAGCCTCTGGGGCAGGGGGTTGGATTGTGTATGGGCTGTGTACACTGTTGCAAGCACCTGTCCCTAGAGCAGAGGTGATACCTGTCACGAGGGTGTTTATTACCCTGATACACAGATTTCTAACCCTGCTGGTACTGGTGGAGCTGGTTTCTTGGAAGAGACTAAAAGAGAAGTTATAAATCTTCAAAAGCAGTGAAATGGAGATGATGCATCTTTAATTACAATGTAACACCAAGTGGCATTGCTTTCCTAAAAGCCCTTCTGGGACAAGGAGGCAGGCCCTGCTGTGGTGCCAGTATGCAGACTTGGTACGCCAGGGATGTGGGTGTAGATTCATTCACATATGACTGCCGGGTGTTTTAAACAAATTCCTAGATTCTAAAATTGGGTAGCTTTCATTATTTTGCAGTTCTGATAATACCCACACTTTGCTTATTGATATCTTTTTCTCTGTATATTAATTTTAAATTTAAAATTACTGTTATTTGCCTAATGACCAGCTAGTTTTTGTGTTGTGACCTCTCCAAATATCACAGATTTTCTGTAATAGTGCTCCCCCTCAACCCCCACCACCAAAAAACCAAACCAGCAACCCACATCCTGTAACTCTAGATTTAAAAAATAAAACATGAAGAGAGATTACTAATTGCTTATGCTATCCCCTTTTAAAAGGTGTGATATTCATACTTTAAAGTCATACTAAATTGTACATGGAGTCTTAACATTCAGTTTTCAACCCATACAGTTGATCTGAGTGCTTTCCTCAGAAGTACAAAGCTGCTCAAGCACAGTAGTACAAAACTATTCAAGCACAGTATACAACCAATGCAGAGTGAAATGTCCAGTTCCTACTGAAGTAAATGTCACAACAGAAAGCATTAAGTGAAATTAAGCTCCATCAAAGCAATTTAATTTTTCTTATGTCAGTGGGACTGTGTAGTAACTGGTAGTATGGCCTCACCTTGAGTACCGCGTGCAGTTCTGGGCCCCGCTATTTCAGAAGGATGTGAAGGTACTTGAATGTTTCCAGAGGGTAATAAAGCTGGTGAAAGGGCTGAAAAGAAAGTCCTGTGAGGAGTGGCTAAGGATTTTCAGGTTGTTTAGTTTGGAGAAAAGGAGGCTGAGGAGTGGTAGTGTCAAGCTGCCCTAACGAAAAACTATTGTTAAAGAATATTACTACCAAATATAAGTTACTCACATTAAAATTTGCCTTTGAATAATGAACACTCATCAGAAGGTGAGAATTATTTACATTAAGTTCAGATTACTTTCTAAAATTAAATGTCACTGGAAGGTGAAACAATTTGGAAGATCATGGTAATACTTTATATTGTATAAAAATGTATGTATTGATGAAAAATGTCAATCTCTTTTCACAGTATTGAAGAATATTGAGTAACTTAAAAATCATAAGATGACAGATAAAACTTTGAAGTATTTTTTGTTCATTTGAAATATGTAAGCTTTCAGCTGTCTACTTATTTTTTCTCTAAATTAATGTTTTTTGTAGAAATTAAAATATATTTTAATGCTATACTGTCTGATTCCTGCATGTTTTCCAGTGGTTTGCTACCACACTTGCATGAGCATCTTTAAAAGACAATGGCATGATCAACGTAGTAGACTGTATCTCTTCTGTTGGTCAGGGATGAACAGCAGCTGTAAAAAAGACTCTGATATCTTGTCCTATTTTTTTTCTGTCATCCTTCCAATTTATCCACTCTAGACAGACTCGGTAGCCCACAGAACATGGGATTATTTAATTAGAAATATGTGATTTTTTTGCCGCAAGTTAGAAGGATCGGCTTCTGATCCCTAGCATTTTGAGTGCTGTAAGAGGAAGTCACAGCACAACCTTTTTAAAAGTATGTTTGTAGAAAATACCATTGCACGGTTCCTTTTTTTTTTTTTTTTTTTTTTTTTTTTTTTTTTTTTTTTTTGTGCTAAATGCATTTTTGTGAATTACCAGCTCTACAAAATCTGTAATTCTGAAAGGAAAACTGAAACTTACTTGCCTTTCACTAATAATGGGCATCTTGCAAGCCAGGCTTACACCTTCCATTCAGCTCCAACTGGCTGTAGCTATAGTCAGTTCTTCCATGAGCAAATACAGGAAGTTATTCTGTGATAACTGCATAAGCGTTACAGTGTTATTTCTAGAATAAAAAGTAACAATAACACCACTCAAATGTAGTGGAGTTGTGTGATTCCCATATGATACACACTAACAGCTTTCAGCTATTTGTGTGCCAAACCCAACCTGCTAAATGTTCCTCCCTCTGCTGTTAGTTTCTACTGGCTTACCTTGGGAGTGCCTGGTTCCTTGTGCACCCAGTTTCTATGTAAGCTCAGCTGTTTGTTATGCTTCTGTTTTAAACGGGCTACGGCATCTCTGTTCTATTTCTGCTAAAACCTTGCTCTTCTGTTGCATTTTGATTGTATAGTGTGTGGTGACATAATAGAGTCCATAGAGTAAGAAGCTTAAATGGGAAAGTCAAGGTTTCAAAGAGAGGGAAAGGACTTAAGCATTTTTCCTATATATTCCTGCTACCTCAAGAGATCAGGTCATTCTCATTGTGTGGAATCTAAGTGTTTGCCAGCAAGGAAGATTTTTTTCATATGATGATGTATTTTTAGTCTGCAAGTTTTGTGGCTTTTGTTTCATAGGCCAGTAGTCATCCTTGTTGAGAGAGATGATGGGGTTAGGCTACATATGGGATTTTTTAAACTGTTTAGGACAAGAACTATTAGTAATACTGTTAATATTTTTGTGTGTGTTTGTGAATTTAGCCATAGGATACCTTGGAAACTAGGTTCAGTATGGAATTATGCATTAAAGGATCTTGTTCTTCCATGTTACAGATTATGAAAATTAATAGTGAATATGATAAAAAATTTTTTGGAGTAAATTTGTGATGCATACTTCACTGCAAGAAAAACAAAGCCTGAAAATGGAGATATTGTTTTGATACTGCCAACACTGACAGTATTCTAGATTGTTCTCTTCATTCAGCAAATGGGTTTGGAATATTATCTCTCCTCACAGTCCTGTCCTGGGGTTTATATCACAGGGGTGTTTTAAAGGAACCTCTTCATTAAAGCTTTTGTCTTATATTTTGATGAACAGTTAACACTTTTCATTCTAAAGATATTTAACCTCTCTTTGCAAATGACTTTCAATTTGGCTGTTGAAGTAAACTGTTTGCTTTCTTCAAATATAACTAAAACTTCAGCAAAATGAGCTATAGGTAGAAAAACCAAGATATTCCCATTATATTTGTATTTCTGTAATATATTGCTTATCTGCGATTTACAGTCAAGGTAAAGAATTATATAAAATCAAGGTGCTTGCATCCTCTAGAGCTGGTGGCTGCTTCAGCAATTACTTAGCTGGAAAAGGTCAAGAGCAGAGTTGCTCTGCATTTTATTAGTACCAAGCAGAAGACATGGAATGCATTCCTCATCAGGGTGATCATTTATCCCAGATCTGTCAAATTTGGTTCAGTCACATGAGGATTCCCTTTAGGGACAAGACGGAAACCAGTGCTGCAGGCATTCAGTCCAGATGAAACCTTTTCAAGCATCCTGAAACTTAGGAGCTGCATTGGATTGACAAATGAGGGAAATACCATATTCCTCTTCATCTATATTTGGTTGTTTTGTTTCTTTACTTGCCAGTTTTTCTGTATACTTCTTGAAGCTTTGGTATTAGGGGACATACTTCTCTTCATTTATACTCTCTGGAACTCCTCCATGACAAATACCACATTATTTTGTATGTTACAGTTCCTTTCATGGGAGACGATAACCTTGTCATATGTAGTGTTTCCCAGTGCATGTCCCACAATGCAAGGAAAGAGCTGTTTTGTTTACTTGGAGACAAAAGGAAATGTCTTGTTGCTAAATGTAAACTTTACATTAGTGGAAATAAAGTATGCTAAGATATGCTCCATGTATTGATAGTATTCTGTAGGAGTGTTTTACTAAAATGCAATCTCACATACACAGGATGTGGATTCCACCTGTGAAGGTGTTAATTCTTTATGTTCCTCCATAGAATCCTGCGTGTTACTATTGAGAGAGTTGACTTGGTCTGAGCCACTGTCACCTCTAGATTTCTGCTTTAACTTCAATCAAATGAAAGTGCTGGGTGGTGTCTGGGACTAGCTTCTGTTTGTGACAAAAATATCCACACAGTTAAAGTAAGATTTTTGATAGAGGAGATCTTTGAATAGTTTTACTATAATTCCTTTTCTTAACCAAAACAGAAAGAAGAAGGAAAAATTCAAGGGCAGCTTAATAAATCTGATTCTAACCAGTACATCAGAGAACTGAAAGATCAGATAGCTGAGCTGCATCATGAGGTAAGTGATATAACATAACTGTCTCTGATCATTTGTACCTTTTGTCGTTCCACCTGTAGCAGATTTTGCATATTCAATAGTTATTACCTCTTCAGTACCTGTTTTTCCAAAGTACATTATTTTAAATGAATGCAATAAAACTCTTATACATGAATCTTGACTTTATCTTGGTATGTAAGAGAATAAAAAATTGTTTAGTTACTTGATTTGATGTCAAATCAGATTGGCATTTATGTTCCATCTTGGCTTTTTCCTTAATTTTATGAGTTGATCATATTCGTGTTACATTTGCTCCATTTGGAACTGCATTTATGAAAATAAGCCCCTTCATGTCTTCATTTGCTACAGCTATTAAGGCTACTATACTTAGAAACTAAATTTCATTTGTGCAAGTGAAGAATCCATGTGTAAATTTTCTGGTTCTTGCTGTTGTGAGGATGCATTTTATGTGGTAGTATACTGAGATTGCTTTAAAAAAAAAGGATGGTTGCTTAACATCTGTTAACAGATTTTTAAGTTTTAAACTGCCAAAACTTTCAACCTTTGAAATTTCTGTCTTCAAACTTCCTTGCTCTAATAGTTGTAGTAATTTTCTGTTAGTTAAAAAGATGAGAAGGTCTTGAAACTGAAATGTCTTATGTAACTCCTGTGCTCACTGGCTCATTTCAGTTCATGCTGTGTTGTGAAGAAACGTCTTTACCTAATACTACATTTTGTGCAAAATGCCTGTCATCTTTGCATTAGAGTCTGCTTCTGTTTCAATAGCCTTTTCATACACAGCTCTGAGAGTGTTGCTTAAAACCATAGTGTTGTAGAGTAATTCAACCTAATTGTTTGTTGCCTTTTTGCTTTTATTAAATAAACACATCCTTTCTTTAAGTGTAGATAGTGTTTTCATAACAATCTTAGTAGATCCAGGCTTTTAGGATCAATCCCTTGAGAATTATAACACAGTTGATGATCTTGGAATGCTGTCTATGCTATAGATTGCTATGCTATAGATTGAGGATAGTCTCTAGGGCCATCAGTCCAGCACCTTTACCAATCATTAAGCTCACTTAAAAACAGATTTAAAAATCAATAACCTGGCTTTTTCCATTAAAGCACTCTAACTAGTTTGCTTTGTTGCTTCTTTGTAGAATTCCCAGAAAGACAAATATTTAGTGTATTTTTGCAATATGAATAAAATAAAGCACTGTACAGACTTTTTCTTCTGCTCAGTGTAGGTTTAAAAGATAAGAAATACTGCTTTGGGGGAAAAGTAGAATTACCATTGGAAAGCTGTTGCATAATTTTCTCTATACAGTAATTTGTTACATGCCTGGCTGAGCAACTGAATTATCATGAAGGCAAACAATATTGTACCTCTTTAATGTGTATTAATTAATGTGAACAGGCTGGAAGGAAGATGAGGTTCATAAGCTCACAGAACAATGATAATTCTGAGTAATACCAGTGATTTCCTAAACAGTTCTGTCTAGACAAATCTGTATTAGCATTTCAATTTGAATGAAAGGAAATACTACAAAGAACATGGATTCCAACAATAGCAGAGTTTGAGTAATTCCATGGAGAAGAGCACTCCTCTTCTGGATGTGTGCTTTGTTGTGGCTTAATTTTTAATTTCCAAACTAAGTAAACACTATGGGAACAAAATCGTTCTAGGATGTATAGAAACTGTAAGAAGAAATGGTTTAACTTGATGATCTTACAGGTCTTTTCTGACCTTAGTGATTCTATGATTTTATGAAAATCTGTGTGTAATAGACATGTTCTCCGTTGGCAGCATTCTTACACAGACTTTCTTAAAGCCTGTAAGTCTTTGTTTACTAATGACTTTTTTCCCCTTTCCCTCTTTCTGTTACATATCTATTTGTCTGGTTTTTAAATAAAATCTTAAGAGGGAAAGTAGTGTTTCCTGCAGTGCTTCCTCAAAAAGCAAAATCTGAAGAAAATGGCAACAGGAAGAGGCAAAAATGTTTGCTCTCAACTGTTAAATGTTAGGATTAGTATAATACAGTCACTGTCAGTTAGATAAACCATTTCATTAAATCTGAAGTGTCTTCATGCATGCATCCATTAATGACCATGTTCTTTGTTCCTTGGCTAGCTGCTTTCTGATTCTACTTCTGCAAAAGCTAAAAGAAACGTTACACATTTGCAAATGCATCTTCCTGAAGATAGGGTGATGGTGTATGTGACATGCTGACCACAACCTCCCAACTGGTTAGCATGTAAAAGGGACTGGAAAAGGAACAGAACTCTTGGTGACTTTATGGTTACCTTCTAATATATTGTAATTGTGTAACTTTAAACTGCACATAAATGCACAAGTTAATTAAAGCAAAAGTATAATTTATGGTAGGTGTGGGACGGATATGTGTGAAACAAGATTAAATGTCTTGGCATGGCCATCAATGTTCATTCCGCTTACTTAACTTTTTTCTTCTCCAGCACTGCATTTTTACAGATTTTTACACCAGAAAAGTTGCAGGTTCTTCATCTGAAGGATGAAACAAAATAATGACCAAATCCTATATTGAATAAAAATAACTGCAGACTAAGTCCATATTCTGGATATGGAGATCGGCCTTTGGATAAACATTATTTAGTGCCTTTGGCAAGCAATGTGAATGTGTATGTTTCTGTATCAGTGGAGCCTGGAGGAGCTACATACTTTAATTCTATCCTGTGATATCATCTATCAGATGGCAATGGTACCAAGTTGTGGCAACAGCATGATCCATCCTAACTGCAGTTCTTGTGAAAGGTCTACTGTTCAATCGGTGTTTGCAAGCCAGGCTAGCAGGCAGGCACAGGGCAAATCTAGAATATCAGTGAGGAGCACCAAGGACAGCAGAGAGTCACTGTTACTGCCCAGTGTCTAAAGCTGAATTCTTCACTGAAAGATGGTGTGGGGGTGGGAGTTTGCAATGGCATAGGCACAACAAGCTGCTGCTGTACTATCTCTTGACTTTCTAAGTGAGAAAAGTTTGGCCCTTAGAGTTCAGGTATTTCTCTCACCTGTTCCAATGTGGTAACCTGAATCAGCTATGTATTGGAACTCTGCATTCTATATCAAATGATTAATCAGTGGACTCAGATTACAAATGGCAATTGGTTGGAAGTTCATGTAAGTATAAACAAAACTTTTAAAAAATAAAATTTATTTTGGTCATCTTTTTCTGAGCTCAAAATTTTGCATGCTTCTTAAATATAATGCAGGTTGTAGCCTAAAGAATAGATTTCAACTACTTTTATTACTCATCTAGGAATAGTAATGCTACAGTCAGTCAGTCAGTCTTCAAATAATATTATAAGAAGACTTATTTGTAGTAAATTCAAGTTGTGTTCCTGTTACTGAATAAAACTGCACATACTGAAAATTGGTAGTATGGCATGCAAAATTGAATGGATGAACCACATTGGTATTAAATGTACAAGGTAATTAAATAAAAAAATGCCTTTTTTCTTACCATTCAAATACAGTAAAATAACTATAAATGGAATTATTGGATTTTCAGCTTGTTCTATCAAGCTGCCTGCCTGATTCCTTTTATACCTAACCAGAGGATTTCTGTAGCGTGGTAAGGTGGGTCATATATTGATTACTTCAGAGTAGGCCTTAAACATGTATTTGATGAACACTTCAGAAGAACAAACAGACAAAATTTGGAGCTTTGAGAACACTGTAACAAGAAGTTATAGACTTCTGCTCTACTAGACCCTAAATTTCTGTAGATTTCTGCTTTAGTCATGAACGCTGCAGCGTTAGGTTCATGGTTGGGCTCTGTAGCAGCCTTTTCCAACCGTAACAGTTCTATGGTTCTGTGCATATTATCTTAAATCTACTTACATGCACCTCTTTGTTTGCACTGACTTGAGCAATCAAGTATGGGTTAGAATAGAAATACTGAGTGTAATTTTTAATGTTATGTAAAATAGTGAATTAATTCTTAAATTCCTCAGTGCAACCATAATTTCACTCAGAAGTCAAATATATGTAGATACTTATTACTTACTTGCATTTTTAACTTTAGTAAACATGCGGTTTTATGCTCATTCCCTAGAAAGTTACTGACAGCTATCCTGTAATCTTTTATACAAACTATTCTAGTTAGCCAGTAGCTAATGCTGTAGTAAGTCATGCATATTAACTGGTGTACTTCCTTTCTTCCTTATTGGCTGAGTTGCTTTATTGGGCACAAAGTTGTTAGGTCATTGTGACTTATGACTTTATCGTTGAAGGCTGAAACTAATGTGAAAACCTGAAATGCTGAGGATCATCACAAACAGGAAGCCATGATTTAAACTTCTTTGAGAGCTTTCAATATGTGCTAGCCTTAGATGCTCTGTTTGCCTTTTCAGAATCTTGTGTTCGGTTGCCATTTGTGCTTTTCATTAATTGAAGTCTTTCCATCTGGCCTTTTCTTTCTTCCTCCATTTCCTTCCCATTCTTAAAGCTATCTCTGCAGCATTCTTGACTTCTAGCTTAGTGGAATTGTAATTTAAAATGCTTTCCCATTGTGCAGCCCCAACAGGCTGCAGCTTCTGTGAAGCAATTTTTGTTACTCTTGTCAGTAAGTACAGAAGTTTGGTTGCCCTGTGTCTGGCCTAGAAGAAATAAGGTCTAGTGATCAGTCTATTCTGTCACTTGACCTTCCAGTTCATGTGCTTTAACTGATGTAACATAAATGGCATGAGCATACAGACACTGCAAGATTTTTACTCTGGTTAGATACTTTCAGGCTGCAGGAGGAGTGCTAATACTTCACAGAAGTTGCCTTTGATTAGATACCAAAACATTAAGTGAAAGCAACTTCAGTGAAATATTTTTACTGTTCAAGAGAATATCTCACTTAGTAGGTCGTACTGAAGTAAAGCTGTTAAGCTATGTGGAAATGAATACATTGGAAGTTCGAACTGTTACAAGTTTCCAATTAAGTAAATTTGAATGCTTAAGAAAAACTATAGCTCTTGAACAAGCTGGTTACTCTTTTAAACACAAAGCTGGTTACTCTTTTAAACACAAAGCTGGTTACTCTTTTAAACACAAATCATATACTGGAGAAACAAGGAGGATGTTGTTTGTAGTTTCCCACTTTTTCCTTTTAATTCAAACTGAATGGAATTAAATGATTTATAAACTGCCGAAGTTCTGCATTTCATGCCCTACCCCTCTGTATGTGCAGTAACTTTATATATATTACCCAGCAGCTGCCTTTGCTTCCTGTTGGATGTTGCAAGGCTTGTATGTGTTACCTAGATTACAGGGGTGGTACAAAAGATTAGAATTGACGTGCTTACCCACAAACTACACTGGCAGACCACAAGACACCTTTGGAGACAAAAGCAAGTGGTTTCCAGTCTTTCAGACTTTGTGATTTAGGACTGAAGTGCTTAAGTTGTTTCACATGAAACTTTACAAAGTTTGCCTTTGTCACACTATTAGGTGATTTTGGCTCTCTTGGAGTCCTTTAATGTGTTTGTTTTGCTGTTGAATTTCAGTTTTTTATCTTTATATATTACAGTATTTCAAATGTGGATTTGTTTTAATCTTACAACAGTTTTCATATTAAAAGCCGAATTTTGCCTAACATGTGTTGAAGTCCACAAAAGCAAGTAGTCTCTACAATTTGGGACTATGGGTGTGTATTGGCTATCTGTGTTAGAAGACACCCTTATGAAGGACAACTGCAACATACAGAAACAGCACTTTCTTCACTTAAGACTTTTTTTCCTTAGAAAACAGGAATACAGATGTTGAAGATAGCCCATTTTGCTATGCCATCTGTGCATCTGCAGGGACTATTCCACCCCCCATGAATTTAGAGACCTGATTGCTGGAGTTTAGGAAGAACATTGTAAAAGTACCACACGTATTTTGCCTGTTTTTTCTGCATGCGTCTGCTGTTGACCAATGTCAGAGGGAGAATAAAGAGAATAGCTTTTCTCCTAACTGTTTCTGTCTAATGAGATATCCTCTTGACAATTAATTGCAATATTTTGAGAAGAAGAAAGGGTGATGCGCAAATCTTACACAAATGTGTTTGATATTTGAATGAAAAACCAAATCCTGATGTTAGAGTGGCACACACTGTTCCAACATTTAGAAAACCCTCTGCAAACTTGTCCAGCTAACAATATTGCAGCATGGCTGATGGAAAAGAATAAGATGGCAAATGACTGGAGCGTCATTATTCTGCCAAAATAATTTTTCAGGCATTTAAAAGACTTCATAATAGGACCTTTAAGTGAAATTCTAGAGATTAAATTCTTGCACATTGTCAATGCAGAAAATGGGGTATTTTTAAAGATATTTGCCATTTCAGTATCTGAAAACTTGACAGCTCTTCAAAGAGGTAGTGGCCATTAGTTTACTACTCTTCCATTTCCATATACGTATGGTTTATCTAGGAATGGATCTGATATTATGTTTTAAGAACCTAATGCAGTCAGTAAGATTCTGATATAGGTGTTATCTCTTGGGCTGATCTTGCTCCTGGTGAGCTAACATTTTAAGATTGGCTTAATGAAAAGAGATATAAAAGTTGGAGATTAAATACTAGGCT
The DNA here is from genome assembly GCA_036785705.1 of Acanthornis magna. NCBI lineage: Eukaryota > Metazoa > Chordata > Aves > Passeriformes > Acanthizidae > Acanthornis > Acanthornis magna. The sequence continues at coordinate 1,732,498 of JAWUZG010000058.1, forward strand.
TTTAAAAGATTTTGCTTGTGTAAATAAAATTCAAGACACTTTAAGTAATGACTTTGAGGATAAATAATGTATAAGTTGTGACCAAAGGAGTAATTGGTTATATGGCTGAATTAAGGGTACATGTTGCAACTTGCATTAGCTTTCTAGGCTTTCACTGCTGAAACTAAAATGGAGAAGGGAAAGTGAACTGTAGCCCGTCAGTGTGAAGGATTAAAAAAATTCACCTGTATGGGCCACATAATAAAATACCTAAATAAATTTCAATGCACTGTAGTACACAGGACGAAATATTCAAACACATTAACAGTTACTTTAGTCTTAAATACCATAAACTTACATGGTAGGTAAACTGTGTTTTAAAGCTTTCCAATTATTTCCTCCTTGGCTTTTTTTTTTTGGTACTATTATCTAATAATCTTAAATCAGTGAGTGGTTCTGGGCCCCCAGTTGATCCAGGTTGTCCCCTGAAGAGATGAGGGAATATCTCTATAAGTAGCTAAATTATGATTCCTGTATTGGCCATTAGATGAGAACAAAATTGTGATGCTGCTTATGGCCCATTGGAGTAGCACAAGATGGGTTGGCTACTTCTAGTAGCATTCCTATCTCCTATTTCTGTCATAGTAATTGCATCTGGGCTTGATGATGGGATACCAGTGGAAAGCATTATTCTTTTCCTCCGTTAATTTTATTACTAGACTTCCATTGCGTCAAATTCAGTGCTTACTAAACCAAATGTTCTCTTATCTGTTGCATCACTAGGCTACATTCAGAAGCAGAGCAAATAACTTGGAGTAAATAACATAATGGAGGTATGAGGATTTGCATAATGGAGATATGAGGATTAACTGGGGAAAGTGAATTCTAGTTAAAGTCCAACCTATAGAAATTTTTTTCAAATTCTCTGGAGGCATACTTAATGATGGATAGCAGTCGATCACATCATGTGCGCAAATGAGAATGAGAAAAGATCAGATTTATCACCATTCAAGTACCTGAGGAACACAAATAGGTAATGTTTCTTTCATCAGAACTAAAGCAAAAACAGCAAGGCCCAAAAGGCCTAGTACTCTTCTGTAATATTTGCTATTGGATATAATGGTCTTTTAATCAGTCTCTTGGCAACTTATTTTCCCCCCTTTTCTTCTGAAAGGAGTGTATTATTCCTTTTTCATGTAGTAGAAGCACATCTACATTTGTCTCTTGGAAACAATCATTTTACTTGCTCACCAAACCAGCTAAGCTTTGTGGGATTCATTCCAGTCAATTTTTACTTCAGTCAATTGTTTTCCCTTCATAGTTCTCAGTAAAACATAGTTCTCAGTATTGTTGGTTGAAAGTCCTGTATTAACTCTTGCAAAGCACTTGTTTCTCAATACAGACTGGAGTCACATTAACATCTTCTAATAGTTTGTTTTACTAGACAAATGCTTTCAAAATACGTGACTCTCTATAAATGTTTTCTTACTTGATAAGAAATGCTGTCCCTGAAAGGAAATACGTTAGCACTCAGATTTACAAAGTAAGCACTTTAGCTTGTGGTGGAAGTTTATAGCACAATAAATCATGTGCTTTTCTTTAACCATATCTTGCAAGCACAGTTGGACAAGAGATGATCAGATTTTTCCCTCCCCACAAGTAAAGTTCTTGCAAGGACAGCTAAAAATGTAGTTGCTTTACTAGTATGTGTCAAAGTTACAGAGCCTCTGTGCTGGCGGAGTCTGATTTAAGTGGTTGTGGTCAGTCTGAGGAACCTGTGATGTGATAAGATAGCGTTTGTGAGGTCATGTGGTTTGCAAACACCCAATGTAATGTAGCAGTTTTGTCTACACAGGATAGTTAAATACATGCTCTATGCTTTAGAAAAGTGAATTGCTTTATTCCTTTTGTCCTTAAGAGTCAGAGATGTTATAGTGGCTTGATAATGCCCAGATTGTTACAGAAGTGGAAGACTGGACTCATTGGGAGACTTAATTATCCAGTAACTTTCTCCAATTTAGTTACTCCACACTTAATAAAGCAACTAGCTTTAGAAACTATCTGGCTAAATAAGCAATCAAGAGGCGATGGAAGATAGAATGGAATCCCTCTATATTTTATGGACACCATTTGTTCATCATTTGTTGACCACCCAATTAACTTTGGGCAGTCACAGTGTAATTAACACAGACGTTACACTTGCCCAAAATTGATTGATTCCATAATGATGTTACTTCATTCCATGAATTGCCATCTTTGCATCAGATAAGATGGATTCCTCTCTGTTCCACCCCGCCCCCAGTAACACCATCAACAAAATATTTTTCATCCCTGGTGAGGGTGAAAAAAACCTCTAAATGTGATCAGTGTAACTAGGACGGTGATGTAGTCTGTCCTTAAATGGAGCAGGTATGACTTTGTTTACTTGGATGAGGGCAATGCTTTTCGGTATGAATCTTAACTGTTCTACTGCCACTAGTGACAGATTAGATTCAGTAGTAGAATAAATGAAGATTGGTGATTACTGTCTTTATAAACATTTCCCCCAATTTTTTCTGTCTATATCCTACTGCATGAAAGCTTCAGATCTGTCTTGCTGAGCAATGTAATAGCTCTTGATTGCAGCACTAGAGAGGAATATATCTATCTATACTTAATTACACTGTGTCCTTTAGAGCTTGTGTGGCTTGCCAAAGCAATTAAACTGATTACAGGTGAAGTTATTTCATTATCATGGCAATAATGTTCTTGATTGTTGAAGCTGCGTGACCTGTCTGCTTTACTGATTAGAACTAAGTCAGGGTCTGTCATGTTTTTCTGTCTATAAATCAGGTTTTGGAGGTTGAAAAGATGGAGAAATTGAGGTTCTACTGGTTTATCTGTGTGGTTGTTCCTTGCAAAAATTGTGTGTTAGCACCAATACGTGGGTGCCAGCTATGGGAGAAAACAAGCTCAGGAGAGAACTGCTTATATTAGCTTGTAATAGGTCTCTGTAAGCTTATCTGAATAGAAGTGAGGCAAACAATGGAAATGTGATGGAAACATCTCCTAAAATTCTTTTATCAGTTTGAGTGTCAGCCAGCACAGATGAAAGCAGTTTCTGCAATCAGGGGCAAAAATGTTACTTAGTCCTTTTAAAAATGCTGAGTTTAACTCTTGCTTTAAAAGGACAGAGTAAAAGTGTGAAATGATCATTTCCTGTAACTGCTGCCGGTAATTACGTTTTCAGTCTCTCTCAGCCAGTACATTCTAGTTAATGTTTGAGGTTTCAGTAGCATTTGTATTTATAGATGCATATGGTAGGGAGAAGGAGTATTGAGATTTAGGTTTTTTCTTGAATATAGTGGTTGGAGTATATTAAGTGTGATTATACTGCTGTTTTAAAATATTTTTGTTGCCATGTCCTCGCTCCAAATAAACACTTCCATTAGACCTTCTTGCAGAAAGAGTTTCTGGGAACTTTCTGTAAATAAGTAGCTAGTAGGCAGAAGGAAAATTCCTAGGCCTGTCAGCTTGGAACTTCCTTTGGAATTACACACAATCTCATTACAACAAACCTGTCAGATCTTAGAAAAAAATCCCTCAAGAAATAAAACCTGATACAGTTACCAAATACTGACTTCTTTTCAAAATAGCATAAAAGTTGGGTATTCCTCAGTGCTGTTACAATTTCAATTGCATATTTGATACCTAACTTCAAAGTTTAACTTGATTACACTGCACTAGATCAAAACCAGATGCTTTAACCATATAGTGCAGTGATCAAAAAGTCATGACCTCCCATTGATCGCTTTATTGGTTTCCTGTTCTGATTCACTGGAAACCTTCTGCTCTGAACACTTGTTGCTGGTTTTAATCTTTGTCACGTTTACAATACAGTAGACTTGTCTATGGTAAAACTGGTATACAACATGCATTTAATTTAACATCATATTTCTTTTAACTCAAGTGCTCTCTAAATGATAATGTTGAAAAAACCCACTTTTTATAAAAAGCTTAAGTCAAGAAATTTAAGAGTGCATGCAGAGCAATATGAAATAAACAGCTGGACAACTGGAGATGAGCTTTCTTTTTATGCAGTAAAATTGTTCCATAGATTATATTTAAACCTCCTGACAGCTATAGGGATTTTGTAACCTATTTTGTATTGCTGTTAGACTGAATATGACTTACAGAAGCTGATAATTTAAAAGAGAGGCCAGATATTTAAGTGCTGTTAAAAAAACCCCAAAGCCTGAAATGACTCAGTCTTGGAAATTCTTTGCTGCTCTTTTGCTTTACACTTACACTGCAGGGGTTTCAACTCTGTTTAGTGATATGGTCAGCAAAGTTCATTTGAGATAAATATTTCAGGTTGTATACCAGTATATTACTTTTGGCCATCCTTTTAAAAGTACGAGTTTCAAAAACAAAGGTAATAATTTCCTTTGACAGGAGACTTTAGTAATTAATCACATACATAATCTTGGTTTCCAAAGAGCTAATGATGAGTGGGGCAGATTCAATTAATATTGTAATACCTCATTACTGTCATTTTAAAGCCTATTATAGATGGAAAAAAAAGAAAAGTCAGTTTGGAGACTCTTTGGGTTTTTTAACTTTTAAGAATAGCAGCCATATTGGCACGGCCAGAAAAAGGAGCCTAGGTCTGTTCAGGTATTTAATATTGTCATTTACTGCTGTTCTGGCTCGGGCCCACGGTTGGATTATCCAGCTTGGAGTTTACTACTTGCTCTGATTTCTGGTTAGCTTCTGTTGCCAGTTTCAATGGTTTTTTGCTGCAATTGCTCGAAGAAGTGGATAAATGATACTGCAGCTGTATTAGATTGAATTCAGTTTATGAACTTCAAAAATCACAGAATCACAGAATTAACTAGGTTGGAAAAGACCTTTGAGATCATAGAGTCCAATCTATGACCTAACACCACCTTATCAACTAGACCATGGCACTAAGTGCCACAGCAGTCTTTTCTTAAACACCTTCGGGGATAGTGACTTCACCACCTCCCTGGACAGCCCATTCCAATGCCCAATCTCTCCTTCTGTGAGGAATTTTTATCTAGTGTCCAGCCTAAACTTCCCCTGGCACAGCTTAAGACTGTCATCTTGTCCTCTTGCTGGTTGCCTGGGAGAATACCCCCACCTGGTTACAACCTCCTCTCAGGGAGTTGTAGAGAGTGCCAAGGTCTCCCCTGAGCCTCGTCTTGTCCAAGCTAAACAACCCCAGCTCCCTCAGCCACTCCTTATAGGGCTTGTGTTCCAGACTTTTTACCAGCCTTGTTTCCTTTCTCTGGACACATTCAGGCATCTCAACATCCTTCCTAAACTGAGGGGCCAAGGACTGAAAACAGCATTTTAATTGCAGTCTAACCAGTGCTGAGTACAGGGGAAGATCAACTTCCCTGGTCCTTCTGGCCACACTATTGCTGATACAGGCCAGGATGCCATTGGCCTTCTTGGCCATGTGAGCACACTGCTGCCTCATGTTCAGTCTGCCATCAATCAGTACCCCCAGCTCCTTTTCTGTCTGGCCACTGTCCAGCCACTCTGTCCCCAGCCTGTAGCATGCAGGGGGTTGTGGTCAAAGTGCAGGATCTAGCACCTGGTCTTATTAAACCTCATGTCATTGGATTCAGCCCATCTATCCAGCCTGTCTAGGTCCCTCCCAGAGCCCTCCTACCCTCCAGCAGATTGACACTTGCTCCCACCTTGGTTTCATCTGCAAATTTGCTGATGGCAGACTCAATCCCCTCATCCAGATCGTCAATAAAGATATTAAACAGGACTGGTGTCCCTGAGGGACACCACCAGTCACTGGCTGGCAATTGGATGCAGCAGCATTCCCCAACACTCTCTGGGCCTGGCCACCCTGCCAGTTCTTAACCCAGCAGAGGGTGCACCTGTGCAAGCTGTGGGCTGCCAGCTTCTCCAGGATGATGCTGTGGGAGACGGTGTCGAAGGCTTTGCTGAAGTCCAGGTAGACAACATCCACAGCCTTCCATGCATCCACCAAGTGGGTCACCTGGTCATAAAAGGAGATCATGTTGGTCGGGCAGGACCTGTCCCTCCTAAATCCATGCTGGCTGGGTTTGGTGCCTCAAGCTCTCCTGTAGGTGCTGTGTGATCACATAGTTGTACTGTTTTGAGATAGTATGTATCAAGAAGTTCAAACAAATATGAGACCCTGGAGATAATTGGATATGGACATTTATAGTCTTCCTACCATGAAGTATGCTGCAAATCAGCCACCTTTGAACCCTTCTGTTATACTGAAAGTAGCATAAAACTAACTTCTCCCTATCTGCTTCTTTCTGCTTATCCTAAAAATTCCGACAAATCAAAATTAACTTTTCTCCAAGATTCATTTTATTACACTTCAAATTAAGAAGCCTAATATTCCACCAAGTCCTCTAAAACTTTTTGTCAACAAACTTTTATCTTGGTATGGGCATTATAAAATTTTTGGGGAGTCAGATGAGGTAATGCTGAAAGTAAATAAAGAGAGCTCTGAACACATCCATACAAAGCAGAGTTAATTTTCTTTAGGAGTCTATTTTATATTCTTTAGAAATATTGTTTTATAGAAACTACTGACTTCCACTATTCTAGAATCACTAACTCTTATCAGTGTTTGTTGTTGATTGTGCAAGTTTCTAGTTTTAGTCATGCTAAACTCAGTCCCAAATAAATGACCAAATGTGCTAAGGTGGCCCCAGACAGTCCTGAGTAAGTTGGAGTGCCTCTTGGCTTTTCCTGTAGGGATCCTACAGGGACTGGCTGTCACCTTGATTTCAAAGGTCATTGCTGGACTCCCTAAAAATCCACATTTTGTTTATCTCACTGTATCTTCTGCTGGGTGACAATTTTTAAATGAGGAAATTAATTTCCACATTCAAAGTATATATCAAAGACAAAACTATATCTTAGGAAAAAAGCCTTTATGATAAATGAAATGTTTAATAGTGATTCATTAACTGCTAAGCAAAGGAAGCAATTTAGCAAACAGATTTTGGAAATGCTCTCACTGCATGTTATTTGTAAGCATGATCAAGATATTTCCTGCTTTCTTAAGTCACAGCACCTAATGCACTGTATTACTTTTTTAAAAACAACAAATTCAGTTTGCTTTCTTCTGCTTAACTAGTTTAATATGCTTAATTAGTCTCTGAAGAGAAACTTGAGTACTGCTCTACCAATATCACCTTTGAGGGTAGGGAGAAGGCAAAAGCAAAGACAAATGATAGAATTATGTAGTGGTGGCTCCAGTCTGCTAAACCTCAAATTTATGTCAGACCCTCACCTAACTAACTAACCTTAATATTTTTAGTTTAGGTGAGCTACAAGGGGAAAAGTATTTTTTTGCATGTTAGTGCTGTAAAACTTTCCTGAAATAGTTTTCCGGAGTTTTTAAACACTTTTTAAAGTGTGTTCACTTTCCTCCTGATGTTCATGATTCTTCAACACCCATTAGAGTGTGTTAACTTGATTTCAGCAAAATCTAGCTGGGCTTTTTTTTTTTTAGCTTTGACACTTTAATAAAAATTAAATCTTAAGGAAAGGACTAAAGTGATATGCATAGTAACACTTCCTATTTGAGAGTGTAATTGTCTATTACATCAATTTCAAAATTAGTTAGATTTTAAGAGGAAGCAGAACTTCTTTAGGGAATTTGAGAAGACTCAAAGTTGTTCTGGAGGAGTTTTAGTATTTTAAATAAAAATAAGACATATGTGTGAAAGCAATTAATGAAGATGTGACTTATTTCCTGAATTTCTCTACTAAGAATACCTTATTGTTACAGATTTTGCACATTTACCTCATACTGAAAGGAAAAGGCAGTTCATTGTGATTTCTCTTTCTTTTGCCCCTCCTTTCTTAACATATTCCTTGGATATATTTTGAGGTCTACATTTCAGGTTTTAGATCTCTAGAGGTAGATAAGGCACTGGAAAGTCCAAAATGGCTTTGGTGAGAGGCTGGGGGGAGGACCCATGTCTGCAGCTTTTCATACCGATTTCAAGGAAGAGAAGCCCATGCTGTCCCTCTCATCCAGGCTGGGCTGTTGGTGTCCCTTCCTCGCAGGGGACAACAGTGTTTGGTAGTGGGACCAAAGAGAGGAAATGGGAGTTCCTGGATTCAACATCTGTTTGGTCTGATTGGTTTGGGCTTCTTGAATCATCTGTAATTTCCAAGAATGGCCCTTGTCTGGCACTGATCATGGCTGTTATTTAGAAGTTGTTAATCCTAATTATGGCTACATTTATAGCTATGGCTTTAGAAAAAAGCCCTTAATGCTAACCAAAGTGAAACAGGAAATTCACTGACACTGAAATAAAAGCCACAACTTTGAGCTTTGTCCTAATACAGTTACTGAGATAACACATTGCTAATTGAACTTACATTTTTTTTATTTATTTTTTAATTTGTTAGAGAATGTGTCATTGTTCCTAAACAAAGAATGTGGTATTATATGCAGTATGTGTTGTTGATTTTTACATATAATCATATTTTATGTATAATCTTGAGCTATATAAGTTGAGTTGTCAGGAAGCTCTCAAAAGACTATCTGATGTCTGTTGCATATGATCCATGTGTTTGGGTAAAAACTCATGCTTTCCTCATGTTTGAGGAAAATTATAAATGCCTGGTTTGCTTTTTCTTTAGAATTTTTCTTTATTGCAGGATTAATTAAACCATACTTAGTATTTTTTTAAATCTCAGGCTGTTCAAAGATCAGTGAGCAATGGCTTTCATTAAAATGCTCTGATACAATTCTGTCATCATGCATGCCTTTCAGCCCCTTTCATATAAGGAGAATGATTCTGTTGGGAAACTTTAGAAATCCCATTTGTATTAAAACTGTACAGCTATTAAACTTGTTAAGACCTGCTTTAGATGATGGATTGCTAATACTAGTTTCTGCAACCATTTGTGTAGCTCAGGATGTCTGCATTTGTGCAGTGTTCATGTTGCAGTGGTTTCACTATGAATGTGACTCAACCATATATTTGAAAATGGGCTTCAGAGAGTTTAAGATATCTGAGGAGTTGCTTGTGTTCATGGAAGTGAAAAGGTAGCATGAAAAGGCCTGCAGCCTTAACATTGTGCATTCCCTTTGCGTGCACGTGCAGAAATGCTGTTGCGTTGTAGTACTTGCTGGACGTAATATTTGTCTGGACTGCTATTTGTGTCTCTAACGGCAGCATATTTTCCACTAATTCCTCTGGAGATGCTCCAATTACTTGATTTTCTGTGATAAGTATTTTTCCAAAAGAAGTTAGTGGGAGTGTACTACTGTATGCCTTAAACTGGAGTAATCTCATTACAATGGGAGTCATCAGTAAGTAGCAGTCAGCTGTTGAGTATGATAAGGGATCCCATTAGATGCTGTGGTCAGTCTCAGGAATTTTTAAGAACTCAAATGAATTTGCTTTTATTCATGTTAAATGTGATTATAATTTAATAGCTCATAACTGATTTTTTATTGGCTTGTAATTATGTTTTGAGTTCTAAATCTCTATTTTCATGTTGCCAGGTTGACAGTGTTTTTCTGAATTATAGGAGAGGTATTTGAAAGTGCTTATGACTTGTTTCTTCAGCTAAATGTGGTTAGATCATATTTTCAGCAACATTCTAGTTTTCTTTTGAATCATGTTTGGGTTTTAAGTAGGAAATCTTATGAAGAGTTTCAGGTCTTACTAAGGTTGGAACAAATAATGAGGAAACTCTGATTTTTAGCTTCCCTTGCTGTAAGTAAAAGCACTGAGAATTCAGGATCTTTATTCTTTAAATAAACATTTAAATTGACAAACTGTCTTCTGCCAAAACCAATTTTATTCACCCAAGACAGTGGTCATATTTTGATCTCACTTGTGTATTGCTTGGTTATCTTACTTTGACTAGATTTAATATTTATTGTCAAGATTTGTTAAAACCTGTCTTTACTACTTCACAATTGAGTGAATTCCAAGAATTAGTTACTGAAGCCTTTCAAAGGGAGCAGACAGTAGCATTTTAGTTTGACTTTTCACCAGTGAACTCCTAGCTTAAAACCTCACAGGTTACAACATAGAAGTGTCTCCCAGAGCTTAAGTCAAACTCTTTCACAAAGTCTCACTTGAAAATTTGACATATGTTCCCTAGTCAAAAAACCCAAAGGGACTTAGAAATAAAACTTGCTTGACTATCACCCTTTAAACTTGATTCTCTGATTTAATATAGAACACCTTTTGAATTGTTTAAAACTTCTAAATTTCTCTTTACTGTTTCTCCTTCATGCCTGGCTTGATGAGGCAGTCAGCATCAGGTAAGAAAGTTTATTCTGAAGTTCAAGGATCTGATTGTTAGCCTTTTATCAGCTCTTCTATATTTGTGGAAGTACACTGTTACCTGTTAAGAGTACGTACAGTTAAAGTATTTTCATATGTTGACCAGTGGACATACAGTTTGTCTTTAAAAGGCTGAATTCTTTAGACACCAGAGGGTATATAAATGCACACATTAGTAAGATTCTGTTCTTGATTCAGCTGGCTTTTGAAGGGATAATGATGACATATATTTTGTTCACATAATGTTATTAACCCTTTACAATGTCCTAAAGACCATGTGAATGTGCTGTAGTGAAAACTGGGTTGAAGCTGCAGTCATCTAGACCATATGACCTGGATTTGAGAATTAAGAGCAAAATACATGGGGTTTATCAGACCTGTCTTTTTATTGATTGCTTTTGTTTGTTTGTTTGTTTGTGGCTTTTTTGTTTTGGGGTTTTTTTCTTTTTTTTTCTTTTTTTTCTTTTTTCGTTTTAGCATATGTGATCAGATTTGAGATTCTTGCAAAACCGAAGAATAAGAAACAGGTTCATTTAAATGTCAGTTGTCGGAGTGACAGAGATCTAGTTCCCTTCACATGAAGGAAGGCCAGACTCAAAACTGAAAGTCTTTAACCAATGTCAACTCTTTGTACAAAAGAGAACAGAAATTAAGAGACACTGGGGTGCAAGTCCATACTTTGCTCAGCATGGCTGTAGTTCCTTCAGGGATAAGGATAGAGTAGAACTAGGGTATGGGGGGTGTGTTTGGGTTGGGTCCACACATCCTTCATTCCAAGCCCTTAGCTGGATTTCCCATTGTCTCAATATGCTTGGCTAGAGGAATGGCAACATCTTGGTGTAATGCTTTAGTTCCTACCTTAAGCTCTTTTGCCATGTTCAAATGAAACACTGACAGCAAGAATCTCAAGTCTGTCTTAAAAAGCTGACAAATGAGCTTCAGTGTGAATAACGTGATTCATCAATTGCAAAATCTAAGCCATACCTACACAATGGCAAACTTAGAATTGGTAGTTACAAATCAGGAAAGATTTCAAGTTGGTATTGAGTCCTCTGACATCACTGGCTTAGCATGCAGCTTAGCATGCAGCCAAATCAGACAAGGCAATGTTGGCCATTGATAGGAAGAATATTAGAAACAAATAAAGGGGGTTGTATTGCCACTTGGTATCTAGATGGATGTAGAGAGTTTAAAGAAGGTCTGTAGGGAAGTTAAAGGGCAACTGAAGTGATAGTTACCTGCATCACTGCCTGTTTATGAGAGGCTAAAATGGATCGGAACTCATCTGCTCTAGAGAGAAAGCTGAAGAAGGTGCTGTGATGGAAGTTTCAGAATAATAACCACAGAACTGCTTTTCACCACTTGTTCCTGCATTATTAGAATTTGGGGCAGTTACTAAAACAAGTAGATTAGTTTTTAAAAAATAAAGGAATTTCTGGAATTTACTGCCACAGGAAGATGTGAAGGTAAACAGCAAATAATATAATCAGTCATGGATGGCTGGTCTATAAATGTATGGTGAAGCAGCTAGAAAAAGATTTCACTTATATTTGCTACAACAGCTTCTGGACAAGTGAATGGAGGCTTGGTAATATGAAAGTTATATTGTCACTGTTGGAGACATGATATTAGGCTGATGGACTGTTGCCCTGAGCCCTGAGGATGGCAATGTTCATGCCTTGAAAAAAGATACTGCTTTTTCTGTTAGAAGTGCAGAGCCTCACTTGCTGGACTGTAAAGTTACATGAGAGTACAAAACTTCATTTTAGGAAACCTCCTAATTTTAGAGCTTTATGTTGGCATTGGCTGCTGGTATCTAATTGCATTGGAGCACAGGCTGTCTGCAAGTTGTTTCAAATGCTTTGACAAGCCTTACAAAGCCTTCCTCATGCATAAAAATTGCAAATATTGAAGCTCCTTCAGAAATGCTCCTGAGCAAATATTAGGTGGAAGGGCCCCTGAACTATCTTCAACTATGAAAGTACACTTGCCCTTGTCAGTGCAGCCTAGTTTGCTGTTAGCCTTCATCACTGCCCAGGGACAGTGGGGATTCGAGCTCAGCCTCCTGTATGTCAGGGCTCCATTGTCCTCTTCAGCAGTGTTGCTCTCCAGCCTGTTAATCCCCATAATACAAACAAGTTCTATGCTGTAGTGTTCTGGCTGAGGTGGCCATTTCTGAAGCAGACAGAAGTTAACGGAGCTCTGTGACCATTGATAGATGTGTAGTGTATATTCTCTGCAGTATGTTTATGTTTCCTCACAGCAGTCTGTCTCCCCTTGGATGTGAGGAGTATTTAAGAAAAAAAGGCAGGCAAGTGTAAAGCTGCAGATCAAAAGTGTTTCTGGAAGGTCACAGATTTGTTATTCTAATGAGAGAATGCACAAAGATAACACAGTGTTTTCTGAGACTCCCTTTGGGAACTGGCAAAGGCTGTGTCTGTTCATGATTTTTTTCCACCAACAGCATTTTCCACAGACTCTCATTTGGAAAGGTTACTGCCTAAAACTGTGAAACCATGATTTTGTCATGTTACCTAAATAAGTTCATCTAAAGGTATCATGTTTAAGTCTTCAGGAAAACAGTTGAGGTCATTGGCTTGGCTTTCTGAGTGTTCAAAACAACTAACACTGAGTATCAGCTTTATAATTTCAGGTGAACCAATGGCTTAACTGTACAGACCTAAAACATATAATTTCTTACTCTAATATGAAGTTGGTTGTCACTTGTACAGCAGTTCTTTTTTTTCCTGTGGTGAGGGTGGAGAGAAATTGTTGGGTTTCTGTGTTTTATTTTCTTAGTGACTAAAATTGATAGCTGTTTTGGAAAATTCATGTGGCAGCTAATCTGATCATATTGCCGGATATTTTCAGGAATAATATTTCTAAATAACACAAGAATGTCTATATCAGGCTTTCTGCATCTAGGTATAGAAGCTAGTAAAAATTATCTATACCAGATATATTCATATTTGGTATAAGCTGGTTTTGTTTGCATCATGAGATATGCTGTGCAAGTGTAGAGCTCTGTTTTGCTTGCCTTTATGCAAAGTCCTCATGAAACAACTGCAGCCTGTGTGTATGTGAAGAAAATGCAAAAAACTAACGTTAGTATGCAGAGTAACAACCAAGATTTAGATCTACATCATGTACCCATATTCCTAACAGGGTTCTTTTTATATAATATTAAAAGCCGGAGTTTTTACATGCTAACATGCAATTTAATGGCTTCTAGCATGATTATGACTCTTGTGATCTTTTTTCAACTCCTTTTTTATTCTCATCTTCTGCACAAGCCCACGGTAAGTACAGAGATTCCTTCTTCCCCAAATGGACAGGTAAAAATCTCCTATTGGTGTCAAGACCAAGGACATACATGCACTTATTTATCAAAGTGAATATTGCTTCAGATTTCTGAAACATCAAACAGATTTCTGTAAAGAAGCTCTTCAGGCATTTTATTCTTTCTATTCTCCAGGTCACTTACTGTAAAAAGTTGCTTCCAAAGTAGCACTTGGTGCATCTTCCTTTTTGAGCTTTTAGAGTGACATTAGGAAGGTTCTATAATCCATTTTTAATGCTTTTCTGCATCCTCAGGATGTTTTATCTTAGTACTCTTAGATTGTCAAACTGACCCTGAGGTATTTGCTACTAAAAGTTAACAAAAATGAAATTCTAGATCAAACAAACTGAAAACACCACAAAACCAAGCAACCTCCAGAATGTACTCCACAAGTTGCAGTTATTTTTCATTAAATTAACAGGGGACTTGCCAGACTTTAGTGCTTCGGGTTTTAGTTTTGAATAGCTTAAATGCATGATTGAAATTGTGTATCACTCTGCAGCATACTGAATTAAAATGTTATCTGTCCATGGTCTGACAATAATTTTTGTCTTGTTTGATGTTCTCTTAAAATTGCAACTACAGCCTATTTATGCTGTACAGAGATGTTTCCCTCATACTACTTGATCTGAAATCTCATTGGATATTAATTAGATAATTAGGACCCTTAATGTTACAATGTAGACCGAACTAAACATATTCTCTGGGATTTTTTCTGTGACTGTGAGAAACTGGCAATATTCACTTGGGACCCTGTTCTTTGGGGGGGGGGGGGGGGGGGGGGCGGCTTCCTCAAGTAAGAAGTCAGGCCATACAAGAAAGAATGGAGCTGTAAAAGTAAAATATTAAGGCCAAAAGTGCTGTCAAAACAAAGAGGCCATGCTAGAAAACAGAAATCATCCCTGTGGGGATGTTAAAGATGCAGTAAAAGAGGAATCTCTCATTACTGATTCTAGGTACCTTGATTATTAAGTCCTAAAACTGTAATACTCAAAGTGATCATCAAATGTGCTACTTTCAGGTCTTTCATTTTATCCAGTAAGAGTTCGATGAGGCGTTTCTTGAAAATGCTTTTTTTCCCCTTTTCTTTTGGTTGTTTGCAGTTCTTTATTGCTGGACTCTTGAGCTCTGATTAACTGTCACCTTCCACTTTTTCTAACAGATCAAATGTCTAAAAGGCCAGAGAAACTTCTCAGACCAACCCACTTTTGATGGGATTCACATTGTCAACCATTTCACAGGAGATGATGAATCATTTCATTCTTCTGATGAAGATTTTATAACTAACTCCATACAGGAGAGTGGGGTGAACTTTCATCTACCCAGGAGGACTGGTCAGATGGTTTTGGATCACACACTTGTAGACAGCAGTGACAGTGATACTGAGGAAAGTGCCCTTCAGTCTGGGAACTCAGACAAGATGGTTTCTAAAAGAAGAATGGAATCTTACTCTACTACTGTGTGATTATCACTGTGACTAGCACTGAAGACTTCCATATTTCTTTAAGGCTGAAATTGTCATATAACTGAAACTATCCAGCAGCTGGTTTAGGTAACTATTGGATTTGGTCTGGCCTGTGATAAATACATACATGTACTGTCTATCTGCCTTCTCTCTTTGCCAAATCTTGCTAATGACATACCATTGCCATAAAACAGGCTGGGAAGAAGTTAATGGATGACAGTTTTGACAGTATTACTGAATGTTCTTTGGTTTAGAAACTGCAAATATGTTATTTCTTTAACGTGTAAAAACCATTTTTGCTGTTCACAAACATGGGAATTATTTTCCTCAAAAGAAATTGCTTTTGTGCAATATTTTAAGCTCTGAACAAATGTGTATGTTTTACATTGTTATCCTTTTGTGATCAAGATGGGCCCTAGTAAACCATCTGATCATGACACATAAATATATATAATTATATTATGCTTCTCAATTAGTTTTGGTTTTTTACTAAAGTTATTGGATGCCCACAGAAGGCTTGAAAGACAAGCCTTTATCTGTACTACTTCATATATGCAAATAATGGTCACTAATGTCATAAAGGTGTTTTTCACCACTTTCACTTAAATCTATGTGCATCTGCTTTTGATGTTGCTAAATAATAACTGGTCTGAATATGTTAATTACAATAATGTGTATTTTGTACATATTTATGTATCTACACCAAGCTGAAAATGTACATTACTCCATTTTATATGAGGAATGTAAATGTTGCAATATTACTGTCTCTGGTATTCTAACAGGAAAATGAATTCTGTATATACACACTAAAAGTGAATTACTAAATAAAGGCAAAACACTAACTTTGTGTTAAGTTTCAGCCTAGCTACACTAACAGGCTCATGTCAAAAATGCTTGTTCAAAACACTATTGACTGAAATCTTTTACCTTCATGTATATGTAATGAAAATAAATTTTTCATGATTTAACAAGGTTGCAGCATTTACTGTTTAGTCCCTTCCAAGCTATAGTCCTTGGCTACCACGTAGTTACTTGTGGGCTTTAGATAGGTTCAAATAAGGTGAAGAATTATTCATTTCTTAGTTCTAATGACAACATGGTCAGTGCAGTGAAAATGTGTACACTCTTAACAGTTTATATTGCAGAGCTATCTAGGAAATAAGCTATTGGTGCCATCACCAAATTGCTGTAATTGAGCAAAGCAGTAAGAGCTGAGCTGAGCAACCTGCTTCCGGTGTCCTGAAAACTGAGATCAAATAAAACAGCCTTAGCTTCTTGAACAGAACAAGATATTCTACTGTCATATGAACATTTACTTGCCCTCACAGACACATTCTAGTCAAGAATATTCTGTTTGTGCCATCTTACGTAATTAAGCAATCCTTAAGACTTCTTTTAGCAATGTTTGCAACTGTTTGATTCAGTAACAGAAGCCATGCAGACGTTTAGTGCTGATAGGCAGTGTGTATGCTAACTGGTTTGCTACCCATGAGAAGCAGTGTAGTTGTTTAAAACTGCAAAAAGTGTGGAAGCATTCTGCTGAATGCACCTGCTGGTCCTGGTAGGCATTTCTTTTCCCTTTATTTTGGCTATGTTTTCAGAAAGAAACAGCATGACTGAGAAGACAGCAAATGTTCAAGGAACGATAGAGAAGGCTACATAGAGACAGCACATTATGGGCATCTCAACAGTATTATCTGCTGAGGTGAAACTAATTTAAACCTTTAAGCATGTAGGGGATTAGCTGATTTTCTCAGCTAATTTCTGATTTTTCAGCAGCTCCTAACTTGTTTCAGTATTTCTACAAAATTTTCCCACATCCTACCAGTGAATATGAAGTTCCAAGTATAGCCTGTGGAAATTGCCACCTCTGAGTTGGATTAGCTGAGTGATTCTTATTCCTGTTGAAAATGTCATGTATGCAAAACCAAATCAGGAGCACTTTCATTCACAAAAGAGTAACAGTTGTCTTCTTTCCTTCCAATGAGCATCTGCTAACTTATGTTTGCACCTGGATCGTTGTTGCCCAAGAGGATAGGTGACAAATGTCTTGTTGCCTGTCATCAATACCAGCTGCAAGCCTCTCTTAAAGGTAATGTTCTGTAATAAGTGGCAGGCGCAAAATTCAGTTGGAGGGCCATAAAAACTCTTGTCTGTTTGAATAGTGAAGTGTTATGATTTTGCAATAACTGCCTTACTGTTCAAGTGATAGCAAATGAGATTAGATGTTAAGCGTTATTTCCTGAACTTTTGTGGTTTTAAAGTATACAAATAGAATAAACACTGATACTAAATAACAGCATAAATAAAAATATGCAGAAGTCCTTATCCAACTGACTACATCTCTTCTAGTGATAAAAGTGAATCACTGAACATACTGCAGTTTCAGAAGACTTGGTTATATACAGACTATCCTAGGAAGACAGCCCAGGACAAGCTGATCAGAATCATCCTTTTTCTCCAACTCTTCTGGCAAAAAGTGACACTAATCTCTTTGCCTATGTATATGATAATTTGAATATGCATCAGAATGACAAGTCATTAACATAATAGACAATATATTTATTAATGTGTTAATAAATAAAACATACTAATTGTGCTACACACCATGACCTTGATTTCATGACCTTCTAACATTGCTGTTTGCTTAGATTTGCTCTTGCATGCAGGCTGTAAAAGCTCAGTGTAAATACTAAAAGCATAAGGTAAAAAAGCATGTAAATGTAAAAACTCAGATTCCTGAATATGCAAGTGCTACAGCTGAGAAGATAGATGGAATAGGGAAGGGGAATGCCCTGCTATATATGGAGTTTTTGTGAAAATTATGTTTTATGCTTGGTAGTGAAAATGGTTCTCATTTCCCCAATCTGATAATCAAGTGTCTTTGCTAATCAGAGAAGCCTCAACATTTACATTTTCTTGTTTCACCATGCTAGAGGAGTGAATATTTTAGGTACTAATAGCATTTATGGTTAGACCTCTTTAAAGTAATTTCATTTAATGTGTTAGAAGTTTGTGACATTTGTGAAAAATTGGTAACGTGACAAGCTGGGCAAAAGTACGTCTGTGGAGTTAAGAAGTGTGTATTGCATTCACAGCTCAAAAACTATTTGTTCATTTTGGTCAGGTTTTTTTGTTTTGTTTTTTAATAAAATGCAGGCATCATCTATATACACATCCACAAAGTACCATTTTCCACTAAATTTAATTTTCAACTGTATGTGCCTGTGGTAGTTTTGCCTGGCCCAGTTTTTGCCAGTGGATAGGGTGGGGTACAAAGATGGCTCCTGCATGTCCTGAGTAAAGATTCTGGAAATTTCTCCACCATGTCCAGCAGAGCCAATCTCTGATGGCTCTGAAGATGATGGACATGCTGCTGGCCAAACCTGGGCCAATTTGAGATGTTAGTTACGCCTCTGTGAAAACATATTTAAGAAGAAATCAAAACAAAAGTGGGCACACACTTCTTTGTAGCCAGGGAAGGAGGAGGAGGAGGTAAAAATATGTGAGGGAGAACAACATGGAGGCACCAAGGTCAGTGGAGAAGGTGGGGGAGGAGATGCTCCAGGCGCCGGAGCTGAAAACCCTCTGCCAGCCGTGGTGAAGACCATGGGGGAGCAGGTGGTCCCCCTGCAGCCCATGGAGTCCAGGGGATGCAGAGAACCACCCACAGCCTGTGGGAAGGTGCCCACGCCAGAGGAGCAGGTGGAAGCCTGCAGGAAGCTGTGATCCAGTGGGAGTCCCAGAGACTGAGAGTTGCAAAAGCCTTGCAGGAGAGAGAAAGGCCTTGCTCCCGGGATGGAAACAGCCTGGCCTCGGCTTGGAATTCTGCAACCTGGAGAGAATCTCGGACAGCAGCAATCGGGCGGGGCTGCTCGTGAGATTGGACCCACGCCAAAGAAGTTCGCAGAGGACTGTCTCTCGTGGGAGGGACCCCCATGGCTAAGTAGAGGATTCTTTTCCCCTGATGGACTGACCCTGACCAAAAAAAAACCCCACACCCTGCCCCTGCCTGGGAGTTGTTGGTTAGTTGGAAAGGTGGGAGGGGATGAGCTGGGAAGCGGTGCCTTAAGAGGGAAGGGGGGTCAGTGAAGAAACGGTGTCTTGAGAGCTTATTTTTATCTCTGATTTATCCTCCGACTCTGTTAGACTAATAAATCACTTTTTTTGCAACTTTAAGTTTCCCCGCCTGCTTTTGCCCTGAATCTAGTGCGTCCCCTTATCAGTGGTCTTATCTCAACTCATAAGTCCAGTGTTTTGTGTTAATTTTCCCTCTCCTCTGCATAGCTGCAGCAGGAGAGAGCATAGAGAGCAAACGTCGTAGGTGCCTGGCATTTAGCCAGGGTCAAACCCACGACAGTGCCATTTCTATATTTACTAAAATACATTGCTATGAAAAGGATTAAAAGAAGCATTCACTGAATTTGCATAAATTTATTAAAACCTTTGTACGTCCTTCTGTTGAACTTGATCGGTACTGCACCCTTTTGTGGAATTGCAACAGAAGGAACTGCATGTTTTTCTGGGGTATTAATGTGATCACTGTTTGATATCAGTGTTAGTGACTTACTTAAACTTGATGCTTATACACTTATATTTTAAGCTGGAATGACCTAAAGATATGTTAGCATAAAAATATCCACATTTTGTACAGGATGTGCTGCTAATTCCCCTACCTGTAGAGGCTCCAAATAATGTAATTCACTTTGGGGGAAGGTAGAGATAATGCAAATCCCCTAGGAAAACAATTATGGTAGTCCTGAAGACTAAAATTCAAAAATCAACCTATAAGATAGAAGGTAGTGCAATCTATATTGAAATGACAGTGTTATGTTTGATTATGCACCAGCTACAAACTCTGTGTGTTAAGACGGAACACGAAAGCAACGGATAACTGACGGATTTCTAGATTCAATGAAGTACATTTTTGGTCTGTTAAATACTCTCTTCAGTATATGTTCTGTAATTCTCTGAGGGTTTTGTCTGCTGATGGAGTTTTTTGGTTGGTTTTTTGCGGGGTGGGTTGGTTGGTTGGTTTTGGTTTGGAATTTTTTTTTTGTTTACAAACTAGTCCAAGACATAAGAAAAATCAGTGAAGTGCATTTACACAGCAGGCAGTAGAATCAGAAGTTCTGAATGATGGAAACCTCTATGTAGCATGAAGTTTCAGCTTCAGAGTAAACATGCTAATGTACGCATGCCAACTCATGCCTGGACACTGACTAAGATACAACTGCTAGATCCAAGATACAACAGCTTAACGCTCTCCCTTTCCAAGAACTAATACCTTATTTCACAGTTATGAAAAACAAAAGCAATGTGGCATACTCTTTGAATTGCATACTAGTGCACAAGTGACTGAAATTTCAAGTGCCCCATTATGAGAACTAAAACTCCTGTGAGAAAACTTTGCATAGGCTATGTTCTGAACCATCGATTCAACTTTTTTCTATTCATAACGCAGGTGCATTCTGGGTCCACTCCTTCGCAAAGCTGGAATCATCCCAGGCTTCAACACCACAGCCTACTGTCACTTTTCCTCTCCAGTTTGTGCTCACAGTGATAATCTGTTCTGGGAGCAGCATAAGTTACTTTGGTTTCCCCAGCAATCAAAAAAATTGCAATCAAAATCAGTGATTAATTTCTGACATATCTACAGCACGTGTTTATGCCACAAGGACGATCATAAAGAGTGTCGTGATAAGATGCTGGGACAAAAAATAAACAATAAGCAGCATATTAAAAGTAACTCCTAAAAAAAAAAAAAAGTTTTAAAAAAGCAAAGACACACTTCCTAACAGAATACACAGTGCTACCAGTTCCAGCAGCTTCTCATAGTGGAGCTGTACTGCGTAACTGTGATCCCAAGTTTTATTACTTTAAAGTGGGTATAAATTCTGCACACTATCGCCCTTTTTGTTGCCTTCTCCCGGTCCTGACTCCCCCATACAGGAAAGTGCTTCTCCTCCCCTTTGTACTAAGAAGCTAACCTGTCAAATCCTGTTCTTCAAATCCTTCCTCCTGTTGCAAAGTGTCTCATCACTTCTGAACACGAAGATCTCACCTCCAGCATGTCACCTTTGGTGCCTTATCTGATGTTGTTTTAGCTCTCATGTTGGCACCAGGCAGCTGCTGAAAACAGTGCAGTGAATTTAAGAGTTCAGTCTTCAGTCTCAAACACGACTATGACATAATCCCACCCTACTTTAAACCCCTCTTTTTATTTATTTCTTCCCCTCTCTTGTCACTATGGGGTAACAATCATGTGCCATTGCATTCAACGGCATCTTACTAAGTTTTTGTGTTTAACTTTGAATATCACGCCCCCTTTGAGAAAAACATTAGAGTAACTCCGTTAAAACCCAGCCCTACATTTCCCATGGATTACATCGCTGTGTAAACTCTGGGCCTCGCTTTTGTTTTTTCCACGCTGGTCCACAGAACACTTGGCATTGTCACACAGCTCTTGCAGTGTCACACGATGACCACTGCACACGCAAGACTGTCTTGAAGGTTACTGAGCTGTGGCACACAGGTCACACTGTAAAACAAGAGTTAGCGCTGAGCCCCTTCACCTCTGTTCGGCCTGCTGTTACTGAGACAGCGGCTCCTCTCGGGGTGGGAAGCACCCTGGAACGGTGGCTGTGGGAGGCTGCGCTGAGGGCTCCCCTCAGGGCTCCCCTCAGAGGCGAGCTCGCGGGGCTGCTTCCCGCCTCGCCGGCCTCGCGCCGCCGCCCGCGGGCACATGACGCAGCAGCCCGCGGGCACGAGGCGGCCCCGCGCCCGGCCCCCGCTAACGCCGGCCCGTGCCGGGACCCGCGGGCGGAGCGGGCCGTGCGAGCGCTCCCGGGCCCCGCTAACGCCGGCCCGTGCCGGGACCCGCGGGCGGAGCGGGCCGTGCGAGCGCTCCCGGGCCCCGCTAACGCCGGCCCGTGCCGGGACCCGCGGGCGGAGCGGGCCGTGCGAGCGCTCCCGGGCCCCGCTAACGCCGGCCCGTGCCGGGACCCGCGGGCGGAGCGGGCCGTGCGAGCGCTCCCGGGCCCCGCTAACGCCGGCCCGTGCCGGGACCCGCGGGCGGAGCGGGCCGTGCGAGCGCTCCCGGGCCCCGCTAACGCCGGCCCGTGCCGGGACCCGCAGCCCGCCGCGTCCCGGCCAAGGCTGCTGTCCGCGCACTTTCCGGCGACAGAGCTAAACCGGCACAAGACTTCGCTGGCAGCCTCGGGTCATCCTCGGCACCGCTCGGTGGGCAGCGCCCGCGTCCTGCTTCCCCCGTCCTCACCAGCGGCGTGAAACAAATCTCCTGTCCAGCCAAGATCCGGGAAGGCAGGGGATGCATATCAGGCACGAACTAGCTTTGCAAAACACGAAACACAGCCAGTTTCGAACCATTTCTTATCTAATCGTTTGAGAAAGATGACACCCCAGGAGCTGGAGGTCCGTTCCCGGTGCCCGTGCAGCACCCACCCTCACACGAGAGATTATATGATGGATTTAGCATTTGCTTTGTTCACTCGTTTGATTTATTTATTTTTGATGAAGGGGTTTAACCTGATGAGGAAGCAGTAGATGAGAAAGGGCTGTCCGCAGGTGCGCTGCGCACCAGGAGCTCAGCAGGGTGCCTCCCGCAGAACAGCGCCGAGCGGAGTCGCTCAGCGCCCGGCAGCCCATCCCGAATCCCGCTTCCCGAAAGACTACAAGCACCCTCCGAACGGAGAGCACCACACCTTACAGCCCACAGTAGCATCTGTATACATTTTGAATTTAGATGTATAAAGACGAATGTGTATTTTCTTGTAACCATGTAACAATTATTTATGAGCATTA
This sequence comes from Acanthornis magna, assembly GCA_036785705.1. Lineage (NCBI taxonomy): Eukaryota > Metazoa > Chordata > Aves > Passeriformes > Acanthizidae > Acanthornis > Acanthornis magna. The sequence goes on from JAWUZG010000058.1 coordinate 1,755,434, forward strand.
CTAGTAATTTAATGTGTTCTGGTGCTTTCATTACACAGTCAAAGCTGTATGTAGCAAGGTAAACGAAAGGGCACGAATTTATCATCCCATTTCAGAGGCAAACGAGAAAGACTGTTTTGCAAAAAGTAACAGTGAGTCAACGAAAATGCATACACGAAATTACACCTAGTTGTTCTAATCTGGTTATTTCTACTGATTCCAGCATTGATTTTTGAAGCTGAAGGCGTGAATGATTTTTGGAGTAATCAACCTAAGGTGCAGCAAGGCGACCGCGGCACACAGATGCTGTAAAACTGCTGTGCCCAGCATCAGGAACTTTCCGGAAAAAATGAAGATGTCAGTCGTGTTCAGCTTCCTTTTGTATCACAGTAAGGCATCACGCAGTTGTTGGACACTTTCACTCGAGGTGGTGTTCGCTTGCTTAGCTAGATTTTGGGAAATCAGCTTAATCCTAAGAACCGCAGGCACCAAGTGGCTAATTTTTCTGTAAATGCTTCGGGGGTGGTGGTGAAAATAAAAGCATATGCTCTCAAAACCACAGCATGCTCCTGAGCGTGAGGGAGGCTGAAGTTTGCTTCTGTCATGTCCGACTTCAGTCTCAGTCGTTTCTGAACGGGAAATGGTGTTAAACCTCGATTCGCGCACTGCAGAGTTGCACTTTAGGCTGCCCTACAGTCACCAAAACGAAGTTGCTGATGGCCTGAGATGTCTGAGAGCGAAACCCAGAACCACCTCAGAAAGATACCGAAGACCCGAGCCTGACTTCTTGGCTGCATTAGGAATCCGAGACCAGACCTGGAAAACAATGTTTTGGGGTCGTGTGTATGCCTAAAGCAAGGCAAACCTTTTTCTTTTTACAGAAGGGAGCAGGTTTCCCCGTTGCACAACGCGGGGGTCCCCACAGGTGCAGGGCGCTGCCTGACGCGAATCCCCGCTGCTCGTGCTCGCTGCCGGTGCCGCATGGATCCTCCCCGAGCTAGCACCTGAGCACCGGCACGCAGGCGAGGAGGGCAATCGCTTCCCACTTGCCTGGCTCCACTCCGCTTTCGCCTTAGTGTTTGAATCGCTGTCAAGCAACAGTAGCCGGAGGGAGGTGGGGGGGCATCTCGCCTACCCTTCCATATTTAACCATTACCTAAATCCGAAGGGAAATGAGCAAACCTCTAGGCTTGGGTCTTAAGGTATTTTCAGCGCCGTTGGGCGTATTTATCCCAGAAGAGTTTTCCACAACAAGTTATTTCTAGTCTAGGAGAGGTCTCTGTCGTCCAGGGCCCGGCCTTAGCCCCGATTACAACGCCACGCACGGCCCGATGGCGGCGGGAGGTGCGTGCCCCCAGTGCCGGGCCAAGGGCAGGGATGCGGCGCGGAGCGGGCTCGGCAGGGCGAGCGCCGGTTGCCCTAGCCCCTGCACTCTGCCAGCCCGAGTCAATCTGTGTTTTGAATCTGTGACTTGTTCTCGTTGCGGAAGTCGAAGGGGATCCAAGAATAGTTCAGATAGATGTGTGTAATTTCTAGAGCAGAACCCGGACAGAAACGAAACGCCCGATTCCAAAATGACACTTCGGTGTCACTTCAGCGAGTCCCGTGAGGTGGAATACGGTAAGACATTTTCATTTAAGGAAAACTGAGAGAGAAATAGAGGAGGGGAACACTACTGATTTGTGAGGCTTTGGCGCCTTTTTTTTTTTTTTTTTTTTTTTTTTTTTTTTTTTTTTTTTGCAGAAGCTCCTAACTAACGCTCAGGAAGTGGAATTTGTGGTTTAGGGGGCCGAGCTCTGAAGGAGTTGAGAGAGACAGAAAAGTAAAAAAAAAAAAAAAAGAAAAAAAGCCAACTCGAGCCACCATTACTCCTTTAAGGGAGGCTAAATTTAAAGTCACCCAAACTATCAGGCTGTCGCGCATACCCCGTCCGCAGCCCAGCTTCCTTCGCCCCTCCAAATGGGTAAGCGCTCTCGCTTCTCTCGCCTCGCGTGGGCAGCTGCCGGCGGGCGGGCAGGGGCGGCAGCGATCCCTCCCCTCTCGGCCGAGACCCCGCGCAGCTCCGGCCCTGCCTTAGCCGCGAGGCCCGAGGCGCCGCCGGCCCTGCGCCCCCGCAGCGGCAGCCGCCGCGGGGGCGGGGGCAGGTGCCCGTGGCGGAGCGGCTGCCAGGTGGACTGCGGGACTCGCCTTCCCACGGGTCCGGCCCCTGCCTGGCCAGCTCCGGCCTTGGGAAGCCGGCGGGGCCTCCGCGGCGTGACTTTTGGAGGGAAACACGCGGCAGAAGCGGCTCCGGCGTCCGGAACCCCCAACGGCTACGGCGGCCGTTGCTGTCGAGGGGGTGGAGGGGTAAGGCGTTATCGGGCCGCTTTGATTTCTCTCCCCGCTCCGTGCGGGCCCGCTGGCTGCTAGCCCCCGCTCAAGGATGAACCCAGGCACAGGTGGGTCTGGGCAGCAATGCTCCCACCGGCGCCGTGCCCGGGGGCGGTGCCTCCCCGGCAGCGCTGAGCGGCCCTGCCCCTGCCGGGCGCGGACGGGCCGGAGCTTCGCGGCGCAGCCCCTGCCGCCACCTGCGGGGCAGTTCCTGGGTCCCCGCTGACGAGCTGGGCCCCTTCCCTCTCTTCCCCGTTTGCAAACCCGAGGCTGCTGACCGGGGGAAAAAAAAAAAAAGAAAAAAAAAAAAAAAAAAGAAAGAAAGAAAAGAAAAGCAGCAACCCACCGAAGTCCTTCAAAAGAACGTGGATTTTACTCGCTATTTGCGAAATCAAGTGTGACGGCAGACGCAGCCCGGTGCTGGATGGGTTCGAATGAACCTCTCCGGCCTTCCCCCGAGGAGTCGGCTCGGGGTAGCTCTGTTTAACCCCGTCCCCCCTCAGACTCCCCGCAGGAGGTTTCCCACCTCCTCTCCTTTCCCCACCCCGGCTTTCGGTGTCCGCAGCTGCAAGGTGGCTCGGCACCGACAGCTGCGGGCTGCAGGAGAGATTCCGTTTTGTTCGTTTTCGTGTTATCGTGGTTCGCGCGGGATGGGTGAATCAGTCCCTCCGACAGCAACAGCCTCTCAGGCGCCAGGTTTAGGCTGTCGGGCTTGGAACGACTCTCTCTCCCGTCCCAGTAAAAACCCCGCGCCGGCCAGCCCGTTCAGGGTGGCGGGACCTGATAAGCTGTTTCGGGGGGGAGATTTGTTGGCGGCGCGTCTGCCGTGGCTGTCGGCGCGGAGGCAAACATGGAGGCACGGTGCGCCCACTTGTCCGAGTGCGGACACGCTCCCGCGGAGGGATGGGGTAACACCCGACCGTGCCCCCCAGCTCCCTCAGCCCCCGCTCATCCGAAGAACGGTGCCCAGTTGCTGCTACTGCCTGTTCTCCGCAATCTGGCAGAGGCCGTCGGAGCGTGGCCACGGTGGGAGGGAGGGGAGTAAGAGGCGTTGGCTGGGGGCGGTGGGAGGCTGCGTTATCCGGGAAGAGGGGGCGAGGCGAGCGGGGCCGGGGGCGGTGGCCGGAGCTACCTGCGCGCCGCCACCTGGCGCGCCGCCCCTGGCGAGCGGCCCCTCCTGGCCGGCGCCCCCGGCCCTCAGCGGCGGGCTCGGCGCCTTCCCACAGGTCGCCTCCCCGCCGCCGCCCGGCAGGAGACTCGGGGGTGACGCTCGCGGCCGCCGTGCCCGGCGCTTGGAGAGGGAGTCCGGCCGTGCCGGCCGTGGCAGCACCCCACCATGCCGAGGTCTTTCCTAGTGAAGAGCAAGAAAGCGCACAGCTACCACCAGCCTCGCTCCGCCGACGAGGACTACAGCCTGCGGCTGGAGACAGTGCTAGCCCAGATCTGTGCAGGTAGGAGTCTCTCGGTCGCAGCCTTGCTCGGAGACAGCCCACCTGCCCGGCATCACGCCCGGTGCGGCACCGGCACCGGGCGGTCGCTGTGCAGCCCCTGCGGGACACCGGACAGACTACTGCGATGTTGAAGAGAGTCGGGCATCAAACCCGGGTGGGAGCGGGCCGCCGGGGGGGTGGCTCGCTCCCACCACGGACCCACACTGAGGAGTTCCCTCTCCCCCTTTGCCCTGCAGACAGCAAGATCCCCGAGGACACGGAGCTGTGCCGCACCGCCCTGCCCGACCCGGAGCCTTCCCAGGGGCGCTTTTCCCCAGAATCCCACCTTACCGAGGCTGCCGATGGCACCTCCGAGTCAGCGCCCAGCTGCGAGGGCAGTGTCTGTGACAGGGTGTCCGAGTTCGAGGATTTCTGGAGACCTCCCTCGCCCTCCGTCTCGCCAGGTAGGACTGGGGCGAACAGCGCTCAGCGAGGGTCTGACTGCATGTCCGTGTCTGCACCGTGGGGCAGTGGAGCATCGATCTCACGGCTGGGGGCCGCCGCCACAAACGAGTAGAAGGGAGAGATTTGCCTGTACCTTTTAAAAATTATTATTTGTTCTCCAGATTTGCCAGAATCTGTTCCTTCTACTCGTTTTCGGGTTACCTCTTTGGGGTTGCTTTTCCAGCCCGTATTGTGCTGCTGAGGGAGCAGCGGGTGACAGGCTGTAGGAAAGTTGTCGTGACATCGGGTGCTGATTTTTTGGTTTGTGATTGTTACAGGCAAGCCGGGTTATGTTTAAAACGTCCCAGCATTTTCCTACAGGGTCCTGCCTACACAGAGTTTATAAGTATTTTAAGACAGTACAGGCAATCTATATACCTGTAGTAAACAGTGTTGATTTTGTGTTTTGTACAACCTGCTAGACGTTTTCCCTAGCGCCCTTTCAGGTTATTTCTTGCCTCTTGCCTATAAAAAAGATCTGTCTCTCCCTTCCCCCGTCCCCCTCTCTTTTGCTATTTGGGTTTTTTTGGGGTTTTCTATGTTTGTTTGTTTTTCTTTTCTAAAAACGCATTTGTAAAAACCAGAGGAATATGATGACAGTCAGATTTAAACACTCCAAATCCAGGAAACTCACACTTATGGCTGCAGCGCCTGTCTCTAGCTCCCTTGTCCTGCCTTTGATGTGGTTGGAGCAGTGGGAGATACTGTTCCCAGCCTGGCACAAATACTTATCTCGTTTAAAAATACAGCGGTGTCATTTTAGAACAAAAATATGTATATATATATAAAACCACTTTTTACTGCCTCGATTCAAAAGTGACAGCTGGAAAAAAGGACAATTTTTGTCTTGATGAAGGAAAAATTGTGTCAGCTTTACCAACTGACAGCAGACGCCAGCAAACGAATACTTAGTCCCGGTTTGCCTCCATTTCCCACTTCGTCTTTATACTGTCCTTGCATATGAATGGCTCATTGTAATGACGTGGATTTGCATTTTTAAAGCCTCATCTTTACTAAGCTCCTTTGAGGGGACATTCAAAATACTGTCCAGCATCAGCCACAGGACACTTTCAGTCCGTGCATATGACAGACCAGACCAAATGCAGCAATGCAGCAGTCTCTCTTCTGATAATATTTCTGCACAGACTGTAGCAACGTGTGTAATTTTTTTTCTAACGAATTTGTCCTGCTCCTCCTTTCCCAAATAATTACAATTTCTGCACAGAAAACAGTCAATTTTCACGGGGTGTCAAAATGATAGATGTAAAATAGAGCAGGTATTTTACCAGGTCTGCTCTTTTTCCTCCTTCCCACTCACATTTTTCCTCACTGTGGGATTCACTAGCTCCCAGCCAACTATCAGGCTGTCCAGGGAAAAAAACTACAAAATGAGGATGATGTCCCCAGATCAAGATTTTTCAAGGTGGGGTGGGCAGTCCTGGGGCTGTCTGATCCCATTCACAGGAGGTCCAGGAAGGTAAGGGACTCCAAGTACTGTAAGCGCTTTATTAAATAAATCTCAGTTCATTATATTAATGATGAAGGCAGTGGCAATGGAATTAGATAGTTGGGCTTCCTCCCACAGCTCCCCTCCTCCTCCAGCCCCTCTGCCTTCCAGCAGCTTTGTCAGATTCAGTGTGAAGCTGCAATTTGTGTCTAGGTCACTTCTGCAAGATGCACTGGTGACAGACTGTATTCCTACAATTGTGTCTGGATGGGGCACAGGTTTTGTGCTTTGGCAGGCAGAGCAGATGAGAAATGATGGTTCTAAATCATGTCGAGGGCAGGTGTGGTGAGTAGTACTACCACTCCCTTATCTCTAGAAGTGAACATAGGTGCAGGTTGCACTTCAATATTCAGTGAAAGCTGTATTTCTCTTTTGTCTTTGTGTGCTGTGCTGCTGATGTAGGTGGTCATACAACATACAGACATAAAACCTGCTAACTCCATCAGTGCAAATCACTGTTATTTAACCTCACTTTCTACATGTCTCTGTAATCACATGAATTCACATATGCAGAAGGTGCATGGGAGCTCAGTGCAGCAGTATTAGTATCTCCTGATGAGCCTGTTGATGCTGCAGAAGGAAGGAGACTTTTACTGGATATAAGGGAGTTGTGCAGAGAGTGGGGTGTTTCATGGTTTGTGTAAGAGGACACTTGAATCTTTCTTCGTTGTGCATATCAATCTCTTCCCAACCATTTAAGGTTCAGTTTGTCTTGCCTTTAAAAACAAGCATTGATTTTTTTTCCCCTCCCAGAGGTAGCCCATATAAAGGCTGCACAGAACTTCTAGGAAAATGAGGGAGAATATTTCTCTCCCTCTCTGCTCCCCGCTTGATGCTGTGGAGTGGAGAAGAGGCACACAGAAGTACCCTGCAGTGTGGCAGAGCAGGATTTGCAGGTTGCTTTGCCACTGAGCTTGGATGGCTTGAGTATAACGTGAGTGACTCCCCTGCATTTGTGCTTGAGAGGGCTCCAAAGCATGTGAGGTGATGGAAGGAACATTGCACGCAAACTGATCTGTGGTGCAAGGTTCACCGTATACTGTATTGCCAATTCCAAGGGCTCAAAAATCAGGTCAGCCTTCCCTCTCCTCTCACTCAATGAACTGGCTCAGAAATCAAGATTGTAAGTAATACCTTATGGATATTCGGTTCTAGTGTCGAAATATTGAGGGTTTATATTTTCATGCTTTTCTTACAGTTTGGGCTAGAAGTTGACTTTAAAAGGGGAAAAAAAAGTTATAAAAAGATCAAGCAAAAGAAAAGCTGAGGGCCTGATGAAATCAGGCCATTTTAAGAACTGGAACTTTAAGATAGTTTTGAAGTTTGCGATAAAATCTTGAGAGATGGCAACACTGAAAATGGTTGCAAAGACACAAGATAGATTATGTGTTGCTGACCACAACTTTGCAGTCAGTGCAGAACAGGAAAAATCATGCTGAACACCATGTCAGCTAATTTGATTTCATTACTCTCTTCAAATGTCCCAGTTGGTATGTGTACATAAATTTCCAACCAAAAACTGCTAATTTCAATGGAAAAATTTGAGACTGCTAGCATTTGAAATTATGTAAAAGATAGGAAAAAGCCAAGTCATTCAAAGCTCATTTTTAACCTCATTTTCCACTACCTTCTGCAACTCCTCAGTGACCACTTACCTATCCAAATGGATAGCCTAACACACCATGCCTACTTTCCCTCGTCCACCCCTGTTTATCTTGGTTTGCCCAAGGCTGAAAAAGCCATGGGAGCTCTGAAGCTGACAGGAATGAGAAAAAGTAAGAGAGCAATTGTGGGTGGATAAGTTTTTGGTTAAAGGGGGTTATACTTTGGAAGCCCAAGTCATAAGGGGTGCCCATATCTCTATGAAGGCATTGACATTTCAGCAGTGAATTGATTAATCTCTTCCTTGGCTCACTAAAACACTTGTCCACTGGAGATATTTGACTCTCCCAGTGCTGCAGTCTATTACGATGAGGAGTGAAAGCAGTGCACCTCAGGCATTAATCAGCATCTCTGGCAGACACCGTTGGGGTCTGGTGCCTCATGTTCCATGCCCAACTGTGCTTTCCTCCATGTGGGGTTCCTTGAGCATTCATGCCTTTAGACACTCCTCTCAAAGGCTGTGCTCCTGCGATTGCATCAGGGTCTGCTGTGGGCCCCCAAGAGCGATTCACGTGGTGCCCACTGCCTTGGTCAGATGCCATTGCTGAAGGTGAGCCTCTTAGAGCCTCTTAGAGGCTGAAGACATTTGAGCTTGTCCTGGTGGAAATTTGCTTTGACTATGACTGCTAGAAATACGGTTTTGTGTCTCCAGGTTTTAATGTGGCCCACCCTGATGATTTTACAAAGCTCTAATTTTTGGGAGGACTCCATTTCTTTATACGGAGAACCTCAGAGCAATCTGAGGATGAGGAGAAATTTTAGTTTATTTATTTTTCTGAAAAAGTGAAGCTTACATGCAAGCACCTCAGAAGGTGTTACATTTAAGTTATGCTGTAGTGTAGTTATGGTCAGTTATGGCATGAAGGTGAGAGACTAGATTTGGGTATTAAATTGTGCAACAAGATATTTTTCATTTTGTTAAACAGGTAAATCTCAGAACATTTGCTCTATCCGCACCTCTGCAACATTATATTTGCTAAATGGATGTGTAGAATCTCTATCAGAGCTTAAACATGTGGACTATCAGCTTTGATGTCCATCTTGGGACACACTAGATACACATTTCCAAGAAGCTGCAGATAAAACTATAGGAAGTTGTGGACTGAATTATTTAAAGTCTTGATAGTCAGATCAGTGTGGACACCCTGGCATCCAGAGATGAAGGTGGACAAAATTAGGGTTCACTTTAAATAATTTGGCTGGGACGTTGGGTAAATAGGTAGTACTGGACATTCAGACTCTAATGTGCAATATAAAATGTTCTCCCATTAGAGATGAAAGGGCAGCCTCAAAGTGCAGTACAGGGGTCTGGCTCTGGATGTAAGCCTGAGTGCTGAGACTGCTTTGCCTCATGATAGTGTCTGGATTGTGAAGCCCACCATCTCCTATGCCCTTGTGTTTCCACAGCCTCGGAGAGATCCGTGTGTCCATCCCTAGATGAAGCACCCCCTTTCTCGGTGCCCTTTAAGCCGTACATGTGGAACAGCCTGGGTGGCTCTGAACTCAGGCACCTTGTGCAAAGCTACAGGCCCTGCCCAACGCTGGAGCGGACCTCAGCCCTGGGGCTCTTCTGTGACCGAGGCTCCGAGCCTGCCCTCTATGGTGCCGAGTGTAGCTCTTCCCTGGGACTGTACAGTGACTTCAGCTCCCCTGGCCCGGGGCTGTTTGAGCGGCCGCCAGCAGCAGCTCCTGGACTGTATGCCGAAACACAGCCTGGGCTGCAGCAGGAGAAGGGGTCAGGTGGCATCAAAGTGGAGTCGGACCTCTTGTGCCGCCCACTGCTCATCAGCACTGGCTCTTACAAGTGTGTCAAGTGCAGCAAGGTAGGGATCCCTTTCTCCCACACTGGATATGACTCTACCCCCAGCCCTTTCTCCCTGGCAAACTTGACCCTGTGTGCTCTCTTTCCTCAGGTCTTCTCCACACCGCATGGCCTTGAGGTACACGTGCGTCGCTCACACAGTGGCACGAGGCCCTTTGCCTGTGACATGTGTGGCAAGACCTTCGGCCATGCAGTCAGCCTGGAGCAGCACAAGGCCGTGCACTCGCAGGTGAGAGCAGGGCAGGCTGCCAGGATGGACGGCTGGGGGCCAGGGCCAGCTGCTCTATTCGGCTGGCTGGGGAAGCCATGAAGGCAAATACAGGGCAAGGAAGGGACCTAAACTGAGGAGGGGAAGAGAAACTTGGCAGGGCTGCACTGCGCAGCTGTAGGTGAAGAATATGGTGGCAATCAGATGAAAGGTGGCCAATTAGTCAGCAAAGGAGCTAATCAGGTGATTAAAGAACACGGGCTTTGTTTCCATTCTTCAGACCTCGCGTGCATCTGTATTAAGCAATGGGCACTTTTGGCACTCCAGAAGTGGCAGAAAATAGTAAATGTTCACTCTCAGAGCTGGAAATTGCAATGCAGATGTGGACTTTTTTTAACTGCTAAAGCAACTCAGTGTTCTTTCTTCTGATGCAGCTCTCCTCATTCTTTCTCCTCCCTCCCCCAAATAAGTGAGTCTTCCCCTTGTTTGTAGTAATTTTGTCAGTGCAGGGAACATCTGACCAGTTGGTATAGAGCACAGACTTCATCTGTCTTGACACACTGAGTCACACACCAAAAGAATATGGTAGTTAATTTTGGTAGGAGGACTTGTAACATTTTCCACCTGCTGATACTGTGCCATATTTCCCCTTCCCCACCCACCTGACCTGGCAAATCTTCCTTCTTCAGATTGGCTTTTGGAGGATAGAGTTACAGCAATGTTTTTTTTCTCTTTTATTTATAATTTCATGAGTGTGCAACCAGCAGAGCACACGATGAAGGGAAATATATCATCATCCATTAAACAATGGTGAAAAGAGCCGCACAGCATGTGTCCATGGAGGGGACAGCATTTTGGGGAAAGTGCATTAAAATCTAAATAAAAAAGGTGATTATGTGGAAGCATAGAAGGAAGCATAAAAGAAGAGGATGGCTGCAATGGAAGTTAGGGGATGGAAAGAAGAGATGATATGTGGTATAAGAAAATGGTGGAGGGGAATGTGTGAGGGAGAGGTGAGAGACAGTAAGGTCTTAATGCATTTTTAAAAATATGTTAAAGTAGTAAGCTGAAAAGGTGTTTGTCCCAGTTCATCTACATACCTTTCACTTGAATTTTAATGGAACTACAGATAAGCAGTTAGTGGTTACCATGCCAGAACTCAGTCTACCACAGGGATTTCCCAGGAGAGGCAAGCAGCCCTAGCACCCACTTTCCTGTGTACAGTGGTGAGGTGGCCTCTGAACAGTGCTGCAGCTGTTGGACTTCCCAGTGGAGTGATTGCATCTCGGGCCCCTGATAAAATGTGTCGGCAGACTCTGCCCAGTCCATTGGGGCTCCTCCCACCTGGCCATTCCTGCCAGCAGGAAGAGTTGTTCACTTAAATTTTAGTAAGGAACAGTGCACAGCACTAGGAGAGGATGCATTATCTTTTTTATCATCGGGTGCTGCTATGAAGCCAGTGTTATGATCTGTGTAGGCCAGTCCAGCTCTCTGGAGAAGCGTAAGTTCTTGCTAAGGCAGAAGGGGCAACACTGACGTGATGATAGGCAATTTGTTGCTGATAGGATCATTGGTGTTATATAATGTGTGTGCCTGGGCTCATCTCTCTGCAGGAACGCAGCTTTGATTGTAAGATCTGCGGCAAGAGTTTTAAGAGATCTTCTACTCTGTCCACCCACCTGCTCATCCACTCAGACACCCGACCCTATCCGTGCCAGTACTGTGGGAAGCGGTTCCACCAGAAATCTGATATGAAGAAACACACCTTCATTCACACAGGTCAGCCCTGCAGCTGTTGGTGTCAGCCCCAACATGAGGGCAGGTCGCTGAAGAGGTTTCTCTGCAGCAGTCCATTTCTCCTCAGCTGGGACAGCACATACACCTCCCTGTGCTTCTCACTGCCCTGCTGCTGTTCATGCTATCTGAGCGGTATTTCGGCAAAGGAGGGTGATCTGAATGTGGTTTAATGAACAGCAGCTGCAAAATAACCTACAAAAATCCTCGCAATCCAATCATTGTTCCCTTAATAGGATCCACCAATGTTTATTCAAAGGGCTTTTGTGTAAGGTGATTTGTAGAGAGTATTGTATTCGTGTAGCCTTGATTTACAGCTGAGGTCCCAGGAAAATGACAGGTGAATTTTTACAGCATTGCTTTTTGCAGGATCTACCAATTTACAATAGGAACAACAGGAGTCTCCTCCTCTAGATCAAACACTAAACTGGAGGGCCTAGGTCTTAGTCTAAATATTTGTTCAGAGATTGTCTGCACTTCCACCTGGACTTTCTGAGAAATGGCTGCAGTTTGATAGAGAATGGAAGGAGAGGTGCAGAGTTCTCAAGTTTCACTGTTAGTAATAAACATGGAAACTAATGTAAAGTGCAGGTGAATCACCAAAGGAAATAGTTTCAAAAATATCATTCAGTGAGAAAGCAAGTTTATCAGAAATCATTAAAAGAAAATCTTGCTTTTCAGACCTGCACCATTCACTTAAAGTAGAGGGAAATGAATGATGTGTGAAATATGAAACAATTTGTAGACATGACATAACAGTTGAACTGGCCAAACCCAAGGTTCAGATGACCAAAATCCTTTTTTCTTAATAGTGGCCACTAGCAGATAGAAAGGGTGAAGCCTAAGAAGAGCAATATGTAGAAAGACAGCACTATATGTAGCGCTGCTTGGTTGTAATTTTTCTAGGTGACAAGCAGTGAATAATAAATGTTACTTATAAAGATTTTTCTCTGAAGGTTGCTGGATGAAAATGAACTATTTAGGAAGTAATACAATAAGTATTTCCATAGTAACTTTTTCAAATGAGGCTTGAGTAGAATTTTGGACAAATTCTGAATCAGATTATTTTGTTGTGAGATCAGAAACTGTGCCTGGGCTTTTAAATTGCTAACACAAAAGCAGGTCCTTAACTGAATCAGGGATTCTTTTCATATGCACCATTGTGAAATGAACCTTCAGCACATTTTGTATTATTTTTTTGATTCTAAGAATCTGATCTTCAAACATCCAAAGAGCTTGTTTTTCCCAGCTGAAGTCAGTGGCTCTGCAGGTGCAAAGCCACTCTGAAAATCCGGCTTGGTATTGTGGTTTGGTTCCCTTTTATTTGTTATTTGATAATAAACAGTATGAAAATATACTGAGATCTTGCTCCCATGGAGTTTTGCCACTGACTCCTCTGTAGAAGTTCCAGGGGCTGCATTTATTCCCATTTACATTATTTACCTGCAGGAGAACTTCAGGACTGCTAGCATTTCAGTGTGGGGAACAGAGAGAATAGATGTCTAGATGAACCCTGCCCTTCAGGATTTACTTAATGGCCTTCATACCTCCCTTGGGGACAGACCCCAGATCACTGGGTTTGTTTTATCAACCTCCATCTACCTATTCCACCTGCCCCTATGCTGATGGTATAGTAATCAATGTCAGGCATTCATCACTTTTCCAGGAGTTCCTCATGTTTCTAGGACACAAAGCCAGTTTAAATTGCCCAGAGCCCATGCAGACAAATATATTCACAAGGTGTGTTGTCCTGAGAACACTCCATGCTTCAGGCTGCTCCCAGGACTATATGGGGATGATGGAGGTGCAGCTAAGCCCAGGCCTGCTCAGCTGCAGTGGAGGCTCAGCTCATGCTCTGGGGCTCCCAACTGCACATGTTTTGTAAGAATGACTTCTTAGGTAATCACACAGAAATCTCTTTGATAAGCTATAAGGCCCAGTGTGCATTTGCTGTGGTCTCAAGTAAGCAGTATGTTGCCTCTTTCACAGCCCCACTCTTTCCCACCTTCTGCTTGCAGGCGAGAAGCCTCACAAGTGCCAGGTGTGTGGAAAAGCCTTCAGTCAGAGCTCCAACCTCATCACCCACAGCCGGAAGCACACAGGCTTCAAGCCCTTTGGCTGTGATCTGTGTGGCAAAGGCTTCCAACGAAAGGTGGATTTACGGAGACACCGGGAGACACAGCACGGCCTGAAATGAATCCAAACTACAATATGGAAAGCGCCTACAACACTATGAGAACAGACTCCCTTGGCATTCCTGCTGGACCCAAAACTTGTCGTGAACACAGACCCTGGCATTACCTTTCTGAACAGGAGCTCAGAGAGGAAAGAAGAGGACAGAGCCATTTGTTGACAGCTCAACCTGAATGACTGTGAAAGGGGAAAAGTAAAGACTGGGGTTTCTCTCTTTCTCCTCCCCTCTTTGCTTCTGAAATAACACTGAAAAACAAGCCTTTTAGATATAAAGCCCAATACTCCGAAGATGGATAAGCTACTAACTCTTCTGTAAGCTGCAAAATATTTCTCCCATGGCCATGATGAACCTCTTCAAGTTTTCAGTAGCTTGAACCACCTGCCAGGGAAACATGGGTATAACAGTGTTTACGTGTGGTAATGACAGAGAGCCATCAGCACTTGCCCTGGTTTAGTGCTGAATGGGTTCACTCTTGTATGACTTCCTGTCAGGAAAACCTGGAGGATCAGGACCGTGCAGTTTGACATCTTGCTGGTTTTTAACCAAAGGTACCAGCTTGGGTTCGATCCTGCTCTCACTTGTTCTGATGCAAATCAGGAGCTGCATTAACAGTTACAGAGAGAGGTCCTTTTTATCCTCCCTGAGCCATCCTCTGTCTGTGCAAGGCCTGACTGCCTGTGTGTTTGCAGCATGGAGGGTTAACTTCTTCCTACATCCACTAGGGAGAAGGAAGCTTGTGAAAGACCAGTGGGAAAGCCAAAGCACAGAACTTAGAACTGGAAACCAATCCAACAAGTGATCCTGCTTGAGGAGGGCAGGAGCACCAGGGAGGCACAGACCTTCTGTCCAGAACCATTAGCGGCTTCTATGCTCTGGGCTTGTTCTAATAACTGGAAAATAGCTACTCAATAGCATCATTTGTATATTTGTTTTTGTTTTTTTAATTTTTAAAGGGAAACTTTCTGAGGTGGGCAGGACTTACTATAAAAATATAATTTACTTAATTTGCCTTAACTCTGCATGTACCTCAGTTAAAAAAAAAAAAAGCTGTTTTTACTTTGTTGACAAGTTTGTAATGTCCTTATTTAGATTTTATGGAGTGTGTTACATTTCTTGGAACATATTTATTAGAACAATGTTTTAAGTTAATAAACTATTGAGGATGGTCCAGAGTGACTTTTATTTAATATGTAACTTCAGCACATTTGTGAATGTCAGCCATTACAATAGATCACAGTGAATGTCAGGGATGTGGCATCCAAGGAGGGAATGCAGGCACAAGGGCTGTAGTGATTACAGAACACAGCTGCCACACTCATTTGTCCAATTCCCACTGACTTCAGATAAATATTCACACTTTTGAAGACTGGGCTACACTGTGCCTAGGACTATCACCATAGTTTATAGGAGAAACAGCAGTTTCAAGGCTCTGCTTTGGAAATATAGACAGCCAGAAGTTCCTGCTTAGCCCGGGAGGAACTTGAATGTCTTCCACAAGATTAAATGTCTGTACCTGGGAGCTTGCAGGGACACCTGAGCAGCAGGTGCATCATTTATACTTAAGCCTGTTGGGACACACAGTACCGCCTTTTGCCTGCCTGCCTTGTCAGCAGGGCTGCCTCCATCTGGCAGTTCAGCCCATACAAAAGGGAAATAGGAGGATGATGGAGGAGTCCCTTGTCCTTTTCCCAGCAGAGCACAACATGGTAGCCTGGGTTTTTACACATGTGCGTTAATCTGGTGTGCCCACACGGGTATATACTCTTGTTTCCAGCTTTGTACATTTATTCTGGACAAACTCATGGAGCAGAGGCCCCTGTGCCCTGCTGGGCTGGGCCAGCCCTGCGGCATCCTGCCCGCCCGAGCGCCAGGACACTCACCTGCTATCGGCGCCACCGAGGTCCCGCTGTGATCCTGCTTTCTGCCACTCCTGAGAACCTCGGCTGGTTGCCCGCAGGGCCGCCCTGGCAGGCTGCGGCCGTGTCCTCACAGGGCCGCCCCGGCAGGCTGTGGCCGTGTCCTCACAGGGCCGCCCCGGCAGGCTGTGGCCGTGTCCTCACAGGGCCGCCCCGGCAGGCTGTGGCCGTGTCCTCACAGGGCCGCCCCGGCAGGCTGCGGCCGTGTCCTCACAGGGCCGCCCCGGCAGGCTGCGGCCGTGTCCTCACAGGGCCGCCCCGGCAGGCTGTGGCCGTGTCCCCTCAGGGCTTTCCGCGCGGGCCGGGCTGCGCTCTGCACGCAGGGCTGCCCAGGCCGGGCTTCACAGGCCGAGCTGGCACTGGGCAAAAATGCGGCCACAATCACGGCAGCCAGGCTGAAGGGCTGCGGCACAGGCACCCCAGGAGGTGCCAGGTGCTCTAAAGACCACATTATGACGGATTAATTACTGCAGAAGGTCAGTGCAGGAGAGTCGGTGGTGATGTGGAAGGCCTGTAATGCCAGGAGAGGCTCCAAGAAGCCACCCAGCCGGTGGCACTGGTAAGTGATGATCGCCCCAGGGTGATGCTCCGTATTTATTTTAGAGGGAAGCTGCGGGTGTGGATGGAGTGAATGCTGGCCACGGGTTCTCGGTACGGGTTGGTGGAAGTGCAGCAATTGGCCGCAGCCCCTCTGCCCTTAGGAGGACCTTTCCTGCCAGGCACAGCCTCCCACCTCTCTCGCCGGGCAGGCTTTACTCCAGCACGCCCTCAGCGGGCTTAGTTGCTGGCATTTACCTTTAAAACTAATAGTAGGAACGTGTGCCTGCCTCACTGAAGCGTCCCACTTCCAAACAGGGCAGTTAGTGTGCTTTGAGTTCAGCGCTGCCCCGCTGGATGAGGTGCGTGGCTGGGGAGGCAGCATGGAAACAGCCTAGGTGGCAAGAATATTCTTCACGGGAAGAAACTCGCAGATGTTTTATTGATTTAAGTGTGTCTCCTCCCAGAGCCTATTGCAGTTAGTGGCGTGTCTGAGGGCACCGCTCTTGGGCTGTGGCTCAGACCCAAACACCCCAAAATGTTTTTGCGTGGCTGCATGGGAGGGTGTTCCCATGTCCCCAGCCCTGCTTGCACGAGTGCCAGCTGCTGGTTTGGGTGAAACACACCTACCTGTGGGGAAAAGTCATGGCTTTAAGGTGGGGAATTGAAATGAAGAAGAGGAAAAGAAGATTTATCTGGGGAGAATCAGAACAGGCTACTGAGAGGCTGTGGAGCAAGTCTGAAGATTGGAAATATCTCTCTCAATGTTATTACTGTCTGCTATTAAAAATGCATTATGCATATTACATGACCCATTATTCATGAAGCAGGTTCCATACCTTTTGTTTGCCAGAGTAACAGTAGAAAGGGTAAGGAGAGACACTGGAGCACACCTTTGTTTCTTTCTGTAAATTTTTAATGACACCTCTAGCTAACCAGTTGGTGAAGCTCAGTTCCTGCATAAAAGTGGAAAGGCAGAGCTATCTACGGGACAACTAAGCCTTTCAGGAGCTAATTTGAGCTTGTGTTCATCCACACCAACAATGATTAAATTACCTATCAAGTGTGCAGAGCTATCAGGATTCAGGGCATTGAAAAACAAGGTGAATTTATCTGATTGATTTAAAAGACATGGGTGGAACAAGTGGGTTATAAAAAGAGAAGGTCTATTCCTGATAGATATTATAGAAGTACTTCTCTGGCAAGCTAAAGAACTTCTTGCTTTGCTTCCAAAAGTTGTTTTGCCTGCACAGAAAACAAGTTTATTAGCTGGAATCAAAATGCTTTATCCAAATCAGTTAGCAGGCTGAATTAATTCATGAGGCAGAAACAAAGCACCTTATTAGGTTCCATCCGTATGCCAAGCAGAGATGTTTAAAATTAAAATATGCAAACATCATCTGTGTTTTCTATGCAGTCAGTTTCCAAAAGCTGATAGTAACACTCAGATTGGATATTGCAACACAAGTTAGAGAGCATTCTTCTGGGTCTTGCTCCTTCCTCCAGCAAAACATTTGTTGCAGTTGATGGGGGGAGGGAGGAAGAGGTTTCTAGAATAAGCCTTGGGTGAAAGATTGCGAGACTCATGCAACTCTACTTGCAAGCTGTGCTACTGTTGCACATTGACAAAGGTGCGCTCTTCAAGTCACTGTATTTTCCACCCATAAGAGAGAAAAAACAAACAGGTCAGTTGTATCAAATTCATCTCCAGCATAACCCCGGTTCACTCAGGAATGGATTTTGCCTTTACTAGGTAAGATTTGGGTCTTACTCTAAATAGTGGAACATAGCTCAGCATACAGCCCTTTGAGGGAATTCTGATTTAGAAAAGCACTGAAATATGCATGTAAGTCAGTGGAGTGTGTCTCTAGCAGAGACCTTACTAGATGCCTGCTCAGAGTTAAAATTCCAGAGATTTTCCCTGCTGAATCTTAGACCTTACTCCATTGCCAAGCCACATCCTGTCTGTCTATTTTCACCTGCAGTGGAGGTGGCTTCTGAGAATGCCAAGGGTAATTTTTTTTTTAAATTGTCAATAGGCTTGTGATAGTTTCCAGTATTTTTTCCTCTGAGTAGTAAAGCAGTCTAAATAGATTTCAGGCATGTAAATATCTGTAAAGCATTATACAGTGTGTAAAATAATGGAACCAGATTTGAAAAGATATTTGTGCAGCTAAGGCTGCAGATATGTCTGAATGTGCGTTGGATATGGGTATCTACTTTTGTCTTTGACTTCTTTATGGGGGAAGAAAAATGAAAAAAACCCAGTACATGAGTCTCAAAACGTTTCTTACATCTGTGTCACACCAGTTTGTGATATACACAACATATGGACTGTAAAGAGAGAGCACATAAATGTGAAAGAAATGTTTCATACATTATAAAAATGCTGGCTACACCTTGTTGGAATAACGTTGCCTAACGGATTTACCTGGAGCATGTGATAAACCTTTCAAATAAGATGAAAGCAAACCACTTTTATGTGCATGTTCCAACATGCTGCTTCTCATCTTCATTTTTGTTTTTTTTTAGTGGAGGTGACATGACAATACTGAAGAAGGCAAACACAGAAGGAAAATAAAGTAACAAGTATTGAAATTATCTTCTTTTAGTACCATCCAGCCAGCTTTCTGACACATGTGGGATCTCTGTGCCAGCTGGATACTATGGTGCATGGGGTACATCCACCCCAGCTTGCCCAGGCTCAGCTTCCCAAGGCACTGGCAGCAGTTGCTGCAGCCATGCTGGGCTCCTCCACTCAAGCACCCCAGAAGGCAGCTCAGCTGCTGGCTCGTGCTGCCAGCTCCTGCCGTGGTACACGGGTCAGAGGTGGCTACTCCGCCAGTGCACTGGCACTGGCTGGCAGGAGTGCAGCACAGCAGCTGTTGAAAATGGCCAAGATATTCCATTGATTTAGTTACTGTAATAGGGCCAGCTGGCATTAAAGGGAAACTATAATCCTCTGAGGTGATAGACAGTTCATTATGATACAGAATTTATGTTTTACACTTTTATTCCCCTTATGAACAGTACATTCCCAAAATTCACTCCTAGACTCAAGGGGTGAGTTCAAAGGGGAAAAAGTGGTATCAGTGCAAGAGACAGGAAGCTAACTCCCAGTGTTCAAAACAGTATACTCATCTGAAAAGGGCAAAAATATGTTTTCAGTATTGCATATAGGAAAGTTTAAGTGTTGAAGAGCCACAACAAATTAATTGTATTTCATTACATGGTCAGCCAGAAGAGAATAGACATTACTTTGGTCTAAATTGTTTCCAGGGACTCCTTCTAGCAATTAACTTTAACTGATTTAAGCCAAGGGATCGTATGTTGCCTGTTATACCTGGTAAATTCCCAATTTCACAAACTGTCAGCTCTGCCTCTACTATTGCCCTGAAACACGGCAACATGGATAGGGAGGCAGAAGGGCAAGACCCAGAAAGGGAATGGGTTAAAGATAGTCTTGATGCTCTTTATGTAGCTGTTCCATCTCTTTGAGGTGCTGCAGGAATGATGGCTGCAGGTGTAGACATCCCTTATGGCAAACCTGCAGTCAGGAAGCTCAGACCTGCTGGACCAGGATGCTCTTGCTCACACTGAGAATAGTGAGTGTGAGTCAGGGTGCTGTCACCTCAAGCTCTGAGAGCAAAGAGCTGGGTCTTCCTGTGTGCTTATGCTGGGCTTTGTGCTGCAGGGGCCTGACCTTTGCTGAGCTCTGCTGTGTACTCTATATATCTGCTGTCAGTTGGTTTTGGAATTATTTGTGTTTTCAGTAGCTTAAATTAACATTAATGGCAATTGAGAAGAGTCTCCTTCCTGTGTGATATTTCCACCATGGCTGAGGTGTTTTGCTTGTGGGCTCCTCTGCTGAGCCAGAAAGCCTTGCTCTCTCCCTGCCCATTTGTCAGCTGGGCCTGGCTCTGGCAGGGCTCACTGCTGTTGTTCCTACAGGGGTTTGGCAATCTTTGGATTTTTTTCTGTGGCCAGTTGAAGTGGTGAGGCCGTTTGTCGCCTCTCCCTTCATCCCAGGCGAGGGGGGTGATGTTCCAGCGGGTGCTTCCTTCCCAGTTTCCCCAGCCCAAGTTGCATCACAGACCCTTGCAGGGATGGAAAAGAACAGTTGCATTTATGTGAGGAAGGGATTTTATGCAAGAGGAGTGAGCCCTGTCCTCTCTTACTTTTCCTTAAATTCTGAATACCTCTGTCTGAAACCTTTCACACCATTCACTGTACTCCAGCCAGAGATAGGGCCATGGAAGAACATGTGCCTGCTTAAGTGTGAAGTACCTCAAGCTGCTAGGCACCAAATAATTGAAGAAGGGGAGATGTTTGACTGTTACTTCTCTCTTTTGAGACTGCTGTGGTTTGGTTTTTAACCGTGGCTCTTTCCACTTGCCATTTGGATGTCCGTTTTGTTCCTGTGCATGTTTGGTTGCTGAAATCTCATGTTTGAGCAATTTTTTCTGTGAACTTCTGCATGTTGGAGAAGGCTGCCACAGCGTTTGTACTGATGCTCTGGAAAGGTTAAGGACCCTGGTGTTTTAGGTCTCAGTAGTGGCTGGAGAGCCAAAATGCAAAATGTCTACAAAATGCAAGCATAAGGAGGCATGGTTCTCATGCCAGAAACCCAGAAACTGTTGGATCCTACGGGTCCCATACAGTAAAGGGTAACACAAAAGGACAACTGCACTGGCTGGGTTGGGTTCTGCCACTGCTCATCTGAATCAGGGGAAATGCTGCAATTAAGCAGCGTGACTGGATGTGCAACGTGTTACAGTGAGGGTGTCTTCTTGCGCTGGTGGTGAGAGTCTCCTAGGTAAATGTTATTGTCCTCTCTCCAGTCGCTCTTCCTGTTAGCTGTGTGGTGGCAATTCAGCTGACAATCAGTGAAGCTCCCTGGGAGCACCGGTACTGGCAGGCGAATCAGTCTCCAATGGTGGTACCAGCGCCTCTTCACCAGAGAGGCCTGGCAGTGCTGGAGCTCTGGTGGGCTTTGCTTTGCGGGGCAAAAAAAGTAAAAAAACCCGGCAACAACAACAATAAATTGTTTCCTTGTGCTTCATTTCCCTGAATAGTGTAGAACAAATACAGGGTGTTGCTTTCTACCCAAAAAGCTGCTTCTCATCTTTTCCCGCTGGGCTGTAGGCATTGCTGCACCTGTTCTCTGCTGCCGCTGGGGGTGACTCAGTGCCGTGCGTTTTCCTCGTTTTCCTGGCCCCCCATGCTGTGAGGGGGGGAGTGCCACCTCAGTGTGAGAGCTGCTGGCAGACAAACTTGCCAAGAGCTGGCTCCTGCCTGTGGGCTCTCATGGGTGCATGGCAAACACAGGCCTGTGACAGTGCAGTCCTGCTGCTGGCCCGACATGTGTCTGGCCTGTGTTTTGGGTGCTCTGTTTCCTATTTCTTCAATCCCTTTATTCCAGAGGGGTATTGTCTTATGTATATTGACAATAAAGGGTGGTAACTGAAATCAGTTTTATGGGCTAAAGGAGCTAAAGTGCCCCTTTAGCACAACCCACAGTAGCCAGGGACCTGATAAAATCTCTGATCACCTTGACACCACTCCTGCCCAGCCATGCTTCTGAGAGGTTTCATGTTCTCCACAGCATAACAAAATATTTTGTCAATTTAAACAAGTTTAAATGAGCCTAATTCCTCATCCATCAATAAGCAGGCTTTTCATTGTTAGCTCTGTGCAAAGCCTTGTTTATGGGACTGAGAATCTCAGTTAATTTTATATGATGTCCTGAGAACTGAAACTCACTTCTGTTAGATAAAAACAAACTAAACTGCCCCTGTGTGTAAAGGCTGATCAGGGCAGAGGAGCAGGGGGAACATGCAAGATGCCATCAGTATAAGAAAGGCATGGGCCAGAGGAGATTTTGTTTAAGTCCACCTGTCCATGGCATACAGAGACCTGCTAGGGAATCCCTGTGTGTGTGTGCAGTCCTATAAACTTGAAAGAGAAATTTCAAATAGGGTAATTGCACATCTTGCTAATGATGGTGCTCGGTTCTGTGTTGTAACAGTGGTTGACAAAGAGGTGGAGGAAACTCCACCACAATACTGAGAGAAAATGCATGTGCAGGAAGTGCCTCTGGCACATCCAGGTTCTGGGCAGCCATAGCCAGAAAAGTCAGGCTAAGGATTCATGAGATGGTGCTGGAGCGATTTGATTCCTCCACAGGAAACCCTCAAACACCTTGAAGGGGGACTATAACCTGAATATGACTTGGGAGATGGAGTACTCAAATGCATGCTGCGATCTGGAGGAAGGAAATCTAGGCTGAACTCACTTGGACACACAGAGCTAAGAGCATGCTGGATTGTCAATAATTAGCTGAGGAAGGAGGGGTGGTGGGGATGATGGCTCAGAAGCCTCCAGGTATGAGGCATATTGACTGTAACATGTCTGAAGAGTTTCCTTGGCAGGGGGAAACCTCAAATGGCCTTTCTGGATTTACAGCTGCATTAGGAGGCTCTGCATGCTGCTGTGACACTGGGGCCTGAGCTTAACTACCTTACCATGAGTACAGAGAAGTGTCTTTTTAGGGCTTCTCTAAAATAACCTTCGTTTCTAAACCTGTGGTATGTTACTGTGAAGTGCCTTGGCCTCTGGTAATGAACTTGGGGCACAAGGGAATATTTTCCAGGAAACATATGGCCAAAGATTCATCTCTTTTCTAGTTCTGGTTTAACTGATCATGAGGTTGAAACCAATCTGTAACTCCCCTTTTGGGAGGTGTGATGTTCCTGCAGCTCCCAAGTGTTATCAGATCGATTGTAAGCTTTGTGTCTAAGTAGAGTTTTCAGGGTTAGTTTTCTGCAGAGATTCACAGCGAGTCTGTAGGTAAGCGTCTGGAAGGATGGGTTAATTTCTGTACTGGTCCTGCATGACCAGGAAAGTTGCAAGACCCCTGAATTTCCAGTGGGGTTGGGAGGCAGTGCATTAGAGGAAGGTGTATGTGTGGGATCAGTATGTGACTTGCTGGTTTTTGTTGCTTTGGGCAAAATCTGTTGACTGTTCAGAGGGCATAAGAGCCCCAGGTGTCAGGTGTTGTGTGTCTGATGAAAAGATTCACTTGTGGAAAAAGACTCAGCAAAATGTTACTCTTGTACTTCTCAAGTGCTGTCTGGGATGTGCTGCAGACTCAAAGACAATTATTTTAAGAGAAGTGGCTAAAGAGCATTGCTATGAATTTCCAGTCCCCAAAGAATAATTCCGTTCTGTACAAATTTCTACCAATTGAGTTTGACCCTGAATCCCTTGGTCCAGCAAACAAATACTTCACTAGGGTTTTTCACTTCACTAGGGCTGCGAATATGCTGTTCTTGCTGCATATATACTGAACAAAATTCAGTGTTTTTTCTTTTATTATATGTTTATTTGGTAAATATGGAAAAGAACCTCTTTTCACACTCCTCTTCCTTTGGAAAGGCCCCCAAAATGAATGCACAGACTCCCAAAATGAAAATATTGGATAGAAGGAATATCCAGAGGTTACTGAGTGGTGCTAAAGTGCTTTACCTCTCTCTCCCAGTTTCCATAAGCAAGCTCTGCAACTGCCAAAGCTACACCTGACTGATGATTTTTTGCAGGAGAGAATAAATGAACATGAGGAATTGACATTTGGGGCAGGGAGGGACCTAAGAATTGAAAACTGAAGCAACTTAAACCAATCAAACTTTCTGTTGCTTTCAGCCTTCTAACAAAAGCTATTTCTCTGCTCAGATGTGTGCTTTAGATGCATGTGTTTTACTGGCACTCTTTCTAATTAGCTGGGGCATGAGAAATGGGAGAAGAATGGGCAGTTACCTTCCCCCTCCCTTGGAACAGTGTCTGCATTTCCAAAACCTGCTCTCAGCTGGGGGCCACAGAAATGGTGCTCAAGTTCTTGCAAAAAGCAGCCCCAACATTAGATGCCAAGAACTTCGGAGGCCGTGTCCTGAAGCAATAAGCTCAGTAATTTGTTGTAGAGCTAACAGACCTTTTCAGGTGTCTTCATAGCAGGAATGCATGGACCCGTTAACGTGCTCACCAGTGATCCTCAGCCCTTCCTCTGTCATGTGGTGAGCGGCAGGCACAGGAATGCACGTGCACACACAGTTTTACTGTGCATCGCGGCACTTACAGCTGCCTTTCTTCCTGTGGGTGAAACCTTCACACACACTTCTGGCATCTGGGCACAATGCGAACAACCTTGCAAAGTAAACACATCCACCTACAATTTTTATTTTCCCAAATCACTCCTTTAGCTAATGTTTCAAAGATATATACGCACCACATCTGGTGCAAACCAAATATTTTCAGTCTGTTGGATCCAAGTCAATATTTGCCAAGGTATTACAAAGACGGTCATGAAGCTCTGACTAAAGCTAAAAGTGCCCTGGTTGAGGCTTTGCCTTGGGCTTACATGTGAGCAAAGGGACAGAGAGCTTTGCAATGGGGTCTCTGACAGCACTGCTCCCATGCTGATGGTGCTTGTGCTAGTTTCAGGTGGCCCCTTGATCACTGGTCCCCGTGCACTTGTGCAGACAGGGCTTGACTCATTACTGGGGCTAGTGGAGGAGTGCCACTGCTCGTGCACCTTCTCCAACCTGCTGGGCATTCCCCTGGGACAGCCAGACACGATGGAGACATTTGCAGGAGGGCTCCTTGCTGAAGTGAAGGCGGTGAATAAATCAGTGCATTCTGTCAGCCTGGCTCTGCTCCTGTTTCAGATTTTTGCACCAAAGTGTTTATTTTGTGTAACTTGCGGGTTCCTGCTGCCTCTGCAGTCTCTGTGTAGGCTTCCTGCTGACAGATGTGCTGTACTTGCAGTCAAGTGGTGGAAGTTGGCCTATCAGAGCTGAATCAATCCTAGAAATGCTATTAAAATCTGACGTGCCTTTTGGTCAGTTGAGAGTCGGGTAAACAAAGGTCAAATCTTTAGTTTCTTTTTTGGTATTTATATAGTTCTGTATACAGGCGAACTCCCACTGCCCCAAGAGCATTTTGAAGCTGACTCACATGTAGCAGATTTGTCTTACTCTAACTGAAATTAAAGAACGGGAACTTGACTGTAGGATGACCTACATTTCGTATGTCATATTTAGGGTAAATCTGAGTGCACTGTGCTCTAAACAGAACTGAACATGTTTGCAGCTCTGTAACCCAGTTGATAATGTATGGACTGCATCTAACTGATATAGCAAGAGTCTCACTGGTGCTGGTGGGGTGTCTCTGCAGGCTGAACTCAGCCAAGTCTGCTGGGGGAAAACAGGAATTTCCTGGTCACTGCTGACTGCTGGAAAGGCTGGGTCAGTGGATGTTGCTCTTATCTTCAGCACTTCCACTGCAATTGTGTGTGGCTCAGCACATTTTGGCTTTGTGCTTATGGCAGCATCTGTTTTTCACTTTGTTCTTCCTCAAGGCTAGGGACTAACATAACACTACAGGCTACTCTTAAACCTTCCTGGAGAAAGAACTCATGCTAAGTAGCTGCACACCTGGCTGTGGTCAGCCTGAAATTCATTGCATTAAATTGGAAGTGACATATCCAGTGCTGTAACAAAACAGTAAATCCTCAGAAACCAGGGTGAAGGATGAACTCATTCCTGGTCAGAACCTAACCTTAATGGAGAGGGGAGGTTGCTGTGTGACAGAAGCCTCCTTGCAGTGGGTCTACACCCTGCCTGAAAGCTCTGTGGTTTGGTCCAATTAGCAGAACTCACAGAGCAGGATTTGATAAGTCTTCTCCTCTTTTGTAGCTTTTTTTTTTTTTTTTTTTGAGTGACTTAGCAGTCATTAGGAGTTAAGAGAACTTGTTCAGGGAGATTGCTGTATGTTATGACCATAGGAAACTGTGTTTAAATGTTGCATAAGAGTTGGTGTGTGGTCCCCGTTCTCATTTGCCTGAAACTGTCAACAAAATAGGTTGAACCCTTCTCTCAGTGCTTGACCTGTTATCTTGCCGTTTGCTTGAGTTTACAGGCAGTCCCTGTAGTTCAGCAATCTTTGAGAAGGAGAAGTTGGGAAAACGTCACTCTTGTTTTGTGCCATCCTCCTTAGGAAGCTGCAGTTCCCTCTTGTGGCACGTCGAGTGGGATGTCTTCCCTTCTCCCGACTCCTGTTCGCTGGGTACCTGCAGACTTGCTGGGTCTGACTGCCCTCTTAAGCTGCTGTTCCGAGATGGGCACTTTGTCTCTTCACCTCAAGGTGTGCGACAGGAAAATGGGACCTATACCTGGGCAAACAAGGGAGTATGGACTTCGCTTAATGACGCTGCCAATTACCTCTAGCTCACACTTGTACCTGCATGCCTGTGTGTGGATGTCTGGATGACATCACTGGGCTTGCTTGAGCAAAGCAGTGGCTCTCAGCTATGTAGCAGGGAATCACTGAGCAGCCAGCTTCAGCTACCAACTTGGGATTGGCATACAAACCAGAGGTCTTTTTATTCCTGCCATGTTCGTGATGGGTATCACTTTGGTACCTCTGCTGCCCTTTCATTGCTCTAGGACATTGGGATCAAGCCTGTAGCAAACATCTTGGGTTTAGTATTAGAGTTTTACCTTTGTTCAACCTGCAAATCCTACTGCAAGCTGTGAACACACAGTTCATACAGGTTTGGTGGACATTTTCAAGGGCTCTGCGGCTAAATTCCCTTAAGATGGTTCCTTGCATCTGGGAGACACAGGTGAGAGCAGTCAGGCGACCTCTAGAGCCCTCCTCCTCCTCCCACAGCCTCAAAACACCAACTACCATGATTAGAAGGGTAGGTTCTGATTAAGAAGTGGACAGACAGCTACAGTGTTCTGTGATGGTAATAACACTGAAAATACTGTGCTGTATTTACCCAGTACTGCAGAAATAACAGATGTGCACCAGTAATAAATTAGCTAAACACTTAATGAGAGATATGTAGAACTGAGTGGTAAAGAGAGAATACTGCTTTCTAGAAGTAATTTCTGAACTAATACCTAAATCTAAAGAGAGAAGTGATTTCTGAGTGGAGTCATGAATTATGCTGCAGTGACAGGACATTATGCCCTGTCTCAATCAGTTTCATTCTTAGAGGCATGCTTTGCATAAACTAACAGAAATCACACTAGTTACAAAAAACCAATCTTAACACAATAAAGAACTACCCTTTAAGTAGGACCTCGTCACAGCCTTACATATTGATAGAAGTATAGTTCTGTTAGTCCATTGGAAGTGTAAGGACATTTTCTTGTGCCTGCACTCACAACTGCACCTACATGTGGTTTCAGGAAGCCTAATGTAACAGTCAGATTAAGTGCTTTCTTGCCTATGGCTATTTTACTGGAAATCCTGGTAATGAAGACCTCAGAATAAGCATTTGTGTCAAAAAAGCATGTTTTCAGTGCTTCCACCCTGGAAAGGGATGCAGTAAGAGTCTGTTTCTCTTCTATTATTGATTATTTATTGTAGCTCTCACTAGAGGATAGAAGAAAGACTAAGCCATTCTGTCTCAAAATGTCAAACCTTAACCTTTGTGCAAACTTTCTGAAGTTCAGCAAGCTGTGTGAAAATGGGCCACTGTGATTGAATAACGTTAATGTGGAAATAGTTAACTCCCACACAACGCTGTATTTCACCATCTGCAACGTGGTTTGGGTCTGCAATGGTTTCACAGGTCTGTGACGCTTGTGCAGATTTTGTGGTGGTTCTCCTATTTATAATTACTACTGTACTTAAAGAAACATCTGTACAGAGATAAGCAGTACATAACAGTGATACATAAGTGCAGATGCTAAAAAAATAAGAACACTTTTGTGCTGAGCATTCAGCTATCCAGCCTGACTTCACACCCTGTATCCATCATTGCTTTCTGAGGCAGATTCTCACCCTACCGCAATAGATGTCTTTCTTTTCTTCCGGATGGGTTCTCTTGCATTTGGTTGTATTGAAACACATTTTGTGAGTGTCTGAATCAGATCACTCTGTAACACTGACCTGCCCTCCTTATCACCCTAAGGCTCCACATGCTCTAATGCTCTCTGCCAATCTCCTGGCACAGATTTTTAGCATGACAGCTTCTTCCCTATCCTCACTGTGAGCTCATCTCCCTCCTGTGTTAAACCTCTGTTGTCATCCTTCTTTTCTTCCCTAAATGTCTGCTGATGTTTTCTCTCCTCTTAAGCTTGTGCTGCTGAAGATTCCACAAAGCACCTGGTGCTGGCCCTTCCTTACCTCTCTCTCTGAACAAGTGTTAGTCCCAGGCAAGTTCAGTACAAGCTGTAGGTTCACTGTCACAGACACACTATATGGACCTCACCTGTTGTGCTGATGGAATTCATTGCATGAGAAGTGCCTCCACACGGATGGCCTGGATAAAAAAAAAAATACCACCAATAGCTGCCCCAAACCAACCCACAATGAACCAAGAGCTAGTATTTACAATCTTCACTCATAGTCAGCCTCATTTACTACTGTATTCCACTCTGAGATTCATTCATTCAAGCTGATTTTCAATACACTTTTCAATACACTTAATCCCTGTTATTTTTGTTCTCCCTAATAGAAGGGTTAATTTTTAATAAGAATGCCTGGTAGAAGAATCTCAAGATTTGCAATCTTACTAGTTTGTAACAACAATTTCTACCCATGCCCAACCTCCATGCATTTATTTCTTGCTTTCCCATTCCTAATGAACCAGAACTGGATTGTAGTAGTAGTTTAACCACATGGCTTAGGCTTCCTTGGACCATCTCTCATACCCTCTTTTACCTTTTACTACTGCAAACATACTGAAGTTCATTGCTGCTTTCAAACATATTTTGATTTTGCAAGACTTTGAAAAAGTAACAGTATTTGGTCTAGCCCATCTTGCTTTCTTTCTTGTATAGCCTAGAATAGTCCATTTTACTAGAGTGGCCACATTATCTTCTCCCCAGGAGCAGTTTACTGTTGGGGGCCTCAATGAGCAACTCTGAACTAGAGGATCTCAAGCTCTCAGATTTTTGATGTGTAGCTCTGTCCCAGCCATTAGCTCCCCTTACATCTGTAGCCTCATCCTGTCTTCCTCGATGGGCAGAATGGTTATAAATAGAGAAGATGGATGAAGTGGCCCAGATTCCTCAAAGAGCTCAGCATTCACTTTTGAGGCCAGAGCAAATGGTCTGCTTTTAGTCTCTTCTTATTTCAAAGTGCTTGGCCTCAACATACTTAACCACGTTCAAAACTGAGTCTAAAGGTTGCAGTGGCTGTATCTACAGATATGACCCAAATCTGGTGGTGATTACTTATGAAAATCTGACCCAGTTCAGCTGTAACATTTCTGTTTGGTGTGCAGCCAAGTTTATATTATCAGCAACATCAATGCAAAGCAACTGATATGGAAAAATATGATCAATGGACTTCTGTTTTTCTTCCAGCTCTGGGCAGGGTTAGGCAAAAGAGTAATGGAGGCATTGCAGCATGTATTGCCAAAAAGCAAGCGAATAGATTTTGAATTTCAAATGCATGTTCCACCAGAAGTGAATGTTCCTTTGCAACATGGTGGGATGCCTGCTATCAGTTTTGGTAAAAGCTGTGTTAATGCCCAGGCCATGAGTGTGGGTACCAGGAGCTCAGAGTATATTTCTGGCTCTGCATGTGACACAGTCCATGTGCCTAGATGAGTCACTCTGCTCCCCTTTCACTTTCTTTTTCTGTGAAAAGGGGTTTAGCATCTTTGAAAAATGCTTTGAAATTGATGATCAAACTGCCAATTGATAATCATTTTAAAAGAGACTGCTAATGGTAAAGAGCTCACCTCAATGCATGTAAACATTCCATAAAAAGACCATTAGCTCAAACAAAAAAAATCAGCAAGTAAAAATAAGCATGATACTGTGAAATCACTAATCAGTTCCATCCATCTTCAGTGGTGAATTTATAATCCTGGTCAAAGTCCTGAAATGAAACTATTTCTTACTACAATTACCTAAAAGTAGGAATGCATCCATTTTTTTCAGCAATAAAATCTTCTGTGAGGTTGCATTATGACAGGTAATGGCTTTGATAGGTAACAGGCTATAGAGGTACAGGTACTATTATCTGGGGATTCTTACAGACCAAGAAATTCTGAACAAAGCTGTTACTGTTGATCATATAATGAAATTTAACCCATCTTAAAATGAAAAGTGTCTTGAAACTTGATTTTTCTTTTTTCTTCCTTCTTTCCTTTTCTGTATGTTTAGAAATGTCAAAGTGAAACGCACTGACAATTTGGACACCTTGTCAAGTTGAGAAATGAATCAAAACCAACCTTTTCCTACAGAGGTTTCATTTTCAACCAAGTAGGCCTCTTCTGACTAACGAAGTTGCATAAAAATTCTTAACCATCTCTGCACAGGAGTACTGCTGTAGCTGTTGAGCAACTCATACCTGTTTTAGAGAGAGCTTTCATAATAATCTATGGGTGCTGTTGTAAGACACTTTATACGAGTACTTTTGTCCGTGCTCAAGTCATGTGGTCCTGCAGCAGTGCCCTCCCATTTGCAGAGAGGCCCCTGTGGACATGGGAACCAAACCAAGGCCACACATGAGCCCCTCTGGAGGAGCAAGGGGAGAGCTGGCCCATTTACCATCCTGTGCTGAAAGAGTGAGCCCTGCAGCAGGATCCCCACAGAGAGTCCATGTGCAGACAGGAGGTGGGAGGTGCAAGGCTGCACAGAGCTGTCCCTTCTGGGGGTGCAGGGAGCCAGCGTGAGGGGTGGGTCCCCAAGGGTCTTCTGCTGGGGAAGCTGGCTGTTGGGTGGGATCTTCACAGGGGCACACAGGGAGCAGGCAGGAGGATGAGTACTAGCTGTTGCAGTTAGTGAAGTTGTAAAGTGGAGGAATGGCCATGCACTGGGATGGGAAGAAGAGGAAGGATTTGGAAGAAGAGGAGACGGAAACAGAGTAGACATAGGAAACAGGGTGGGGTGAGTGTCTGTAACTCTGGCTATACACCCAGTTGTGAATTTTTAGAAGTTTTTCAGAAGCAATAGGTGTAGGTAAATTCATTATTTATGAATTACTATATGTGAAATTCTGAATTCAATATTTTTGAGAGCCTGTGGCTATTAGAAATTGTACTCTTAGACTGTAAGAGCGGATACTCTTTGTCTAACCTGCAGGGAACTTCCTTCCTCCATTTGTAAAGGAAATAAGGATGTGAAGATACGTATCTATGCTGTTGTGCTTCCATTCCCCCCTCCCCCACACACTTCTTAGCACTGGTGACTTTATCAGCTTTGCTTCAGGCATCATCTTTCTTGTATTCAAGGTTATCAGATGGAGATGAATTAGGAAAAAAAAAAATCCAACTTTTGACCCAAACCCTTAAGATATAAATTATGTAACCCAGAATCCAGCATTACTCCTGCACAGATCAGCAGTCAAGTACCAGAACTGGAGGTCAGTGTTTCACCTTGGAAACAGCAGATTAAAAAGAGAGTTTCTTTCAGTGAAGCCTACACAACAGCACTACTTACAGTTAGATATTGACTGAACCTTCAAGGCAGCTAGGTAAATGTTTGTAGCTACACTTTTAAATTTTATTTTTTTAATGCTGTGGCAAATTTTGAACTGTAGAGATTAGGAGACAACATGCTGCAAAAGTGTGAAGTGTGCTTGACAGTTTAAGAAAACAGCTAGCTGGTCTTGAGTATTTGACCATGAAAATGACCCCTTCATTCTTTGCAGGACAGTATCATAAGCATTTTAGATAAGTTACAGCATTACTGCCAGGCCAAATTATACGTATTTGATGCCTTAGCACTACAGCAATCTGTCCTCCATCAGCCCTGGTGGTGTGAGAAGGGATGGCTTGCAGAGACACTACAGCTGAAAGAGCTGAGGGTGCTGCTCTAAGCTGGCCACGGAGAGCTGGACACATGGCTTCACTGCCCTGTGCCCAAAGCGCTTGTGTCCCACAGGGCCCCGCTAGACCAGAGGTAGCTGCGGGCCCAGCTGCTCAGCCAGAAGGGAGCTCTGGGTGTGCTCCCAGGCAGCCTCACACAGGCTTCGATGCAGAGCAGCTCTGTGGTGCACAAACCACACGTTCCCAGCGAAGTGGCCTCACTTACCCTGGGGTGTAACTCAGCCAGCACAGCAACACCCGTGTTGCTTTTTGGCAGAAAGGACACCCAGCTCGGTCCCACAGCAAGGCTCCAGTTCAGCTCAAAGAGACAGAAAACTCAACAAGAAAATACAAAGTTGGTCAAATTAATCTGAGAGCAGCCTCTGCTTATAGAGTGTGGCATTTGCATTCTTAGGAAGCAATGCCTATGCACAGTTTGAAATGTTTCAGATTCATTCTTTGGAAACAATTTGTGTGATTTATTCTGTTTTTCTTCAAGCGTGATTCTGTTTTTCTTCAGGGCTGCTTGGGGTGTGTGGTTTGACACTCAGCTTGTCAGTTTAGCATTGTGAGATTGTGAGTTTTTTGAAGAGGGCACATCTGTGGTTATAGAAGAATAACAAGAAGCATCAGATGTTCAGCGAACAAAAAAGCAAAGCTTGGGAGGATCTTAGAAATGAATAGTTAGTAGAGATGACATATTTTTGACCCAGAGGTGTAGAGGGCTAATGTGGTACCTGTAAAATCACTTATTTTTCAAGTTTTCAAATGCTCTCTAGAAAAATGATCTTAATAAGGAACAAACACTTTAACTACATTTCTAGTTGTGAAATTTTATAAGCCAAGGATCTTAAGCAGCAAAAGTATCTACTTATTTTTAATTTACTGAGAGCCTGCAGGTCAGCAAAAATAGAATGTATTCAAAAAAGCTTTAAAGGCAGCCAGAACTTTAAGCAGGAAAACAGCTGCCCTTTTGAGAACAGAAGAAAATGTTGGGACTGCAGCTTCATCCCCTCCTTTAGACTGCCTGGGAATAATTAAGGCTGACGGGTATTTAACCAGTCTTTCTGCAAGACGCAGTCAAGTCAAACTGCAGAGGGGTGTAGGCTTATGCAGGTTTCTAAGTAAAAGTGAACTGGATCTCAACCTTGTTCAAAGATCAACAGCCAATAGGGTTTACAACAGTGTCTGCCTTTGTTAAAGTGCATTATTCTGGCTTAACCACCTGCATTGTTATCAAAAGACCATTTAAAAAAAATCTTTCTCTCCTATAATGATGTGAATTCACATTCTCTCTTCTGGCTATTCAGGTAAAATACTACACCAATACAACTTCGCCTGCATCATCTCTGTGAAGTATTTTTAATGGATCACATGCTTTGAGACCATGTCCTCAATTTGAAACTTTTGAACAAGAAGTGCAAAAGTTAGTAGCTATCTTCATGAATTCTGTGCTAAAGTGATATTTTAACATTCAACTGCCAAAGTAATGCACCTACACTTTGAACTACAGCCAGCCTTGCTAAATCAGTACTAGCCACAGATTTGCAACCATTTATTCTATTTAGTTAATTAACAAATCAGAAGTGTCTGCAAAAGGTTTTCTCCTGACTGTGGATAGCACTTGCAGTACTGAGGTGTTTACGGAAAATCCTGCTCAGTGGCAAATCCTGATTAGGAAACGTTATCATTTTTCTGCATAATAGGTGAGATAGACGTGCCTAACATATGGTTGCTATAAAATACCTTAGATGAGTCAGATCTTAGCTGACAGCTGTAAGCAGGCTCGCTCTGGCCTCTTAGATAATACTACCAATTATGGTCCTTTTTGTTACTTAACTACTGTACTGTTAAATTATATTAACCTGATTTGCAGACACTCCTGTTTGAGTAGAACAAAAAGGCAAGATTTATGATGTAAATCCTGATCTAACCTTTGCAGCTTATTAAAGCTGTATCCAAAGTCCTTCAGGCGCTCTGTAGTGATTACTAATTCTAACCTAATTGTGGGGACTTCCCAGGAAGTTGCTGCTGTCCCACTAAATGTTCAGTTTAGTTACATACACCATGAAATTTAAGAGGCTAAAAAGTGCCGGAAATGGCATTGATTTGGTTCACAATGATGCAGGATGTACCTGCCAGTAGCCCCAGTGGCTTTGTGCTCTGATCTTTGCAAGTAGCTCCCACAGGTAATCGCAGTGTGCAGAAATATACGGAAGATTTTGCCTTTAAAGTACATGCTACCATAGTGTCCTGGGGACTGACTTTGAAGGAGGGCCTTTGTCGAGTGGCAAAAGGGAAATGCCTTAGAACCCATGCTTCTGCTTGAGCCTGTTCTTGGAGAGGGGCTCACTAGAGCTCTTGCCTTAGGGTAACTGCAGGATAGCACAGTAAAGCCAACAAAAAGGTGGACATCTGCAGTCTACAGGGGCCACACTTACTGCACTGCTCTGATTGATTAGCCTTACTAAGTCTAGGACTTTGGTCTATACATTCAATTCTGATAACAAAGTCTGTCTGTTTTCTTCAGAACTCCAGCTTGCACCTTTCTCTACAGCTGCAAGCAGCTCAGAGGGAATGACTTTATCTCACATGTCCATACATTGCTCAGTGGCTGATCTGCTTTCACTTGCTTTTTGGAACCAGAGTGCTCAGATGAGAGCTGCCTGAAGATATGGGTTTCCAGCTCCACCCCCTCGCCTCACCGAATTCTGGTAGCACCACAAATGCCACAGCTCACGTTTTACACCACCTTGCAGGCACACCATCTCCCAAAGTACTGTCCACACTCTGTGCAGAGAAATGGTTCTAAGATGAAGAGTCACAAAAAGAAAACTCACAAAAGCCTCCACCAGTACTACTTTCTGCCTTTGTTAATGGAAGGCACACCCACTTCCTCTGACTCTAATCAGAGGACGACTGGCTGTTAGGTAGTAGAGATACACAGTTGAGAAACAAGAGGTCTTTATAGGTAGGTGCCTAGCCCTGCCTTGGATACCATCTGCTGCTAATGGAAACTTAAGACTTGCCAAAAAGAGAGGCTGGGTCTGTGTTTTCAATATTTAATGCTCACTGGAAATGACAGTTCAGCATTACCTGCTGTCCCAGCGAGATCAAGCTAAACCCCACCCACATGCAATTGCAGAAATAACATTAAGTATGGAAAACTTAGAAGCAAACTCTAGAACTAGAGTGTAACCTCCTGGACATAATTCCATCATATTTTTTGCCACTCACTTGAATTCTTTTGGTGTTAACTTTTATAGGTTAAGAAAAAATTCTGTGTGAAGTAGCAGCCATCAAAATAAATGAACAATAGGATCAGATTGCTTAGAAACTTCCCACTGTGCAGGGGCAGGTCCCCATTCACTTTTGTGTCACGCTCTACTACAAATTACTCCTGGGTGAGCCAGTGTGGCCAATGTTCTCAGCTGACTTTCCTGCTTTTTTTCCCCCATCAGGGAATAAGGGTAGAGGCATTACCACCATCCACTTCATACACTGCACTAAGGTAAATTTAGGGTCTCCAAATCTTAAGAGCATCAGTTCTCTCTGAAGCAAATGAAGACAGGCAGGTACCTAAGTTTGGGTGCCTAAATATAGAAGGTGTGAAAACTGCTTTCCCCTTCTCTCTTCCTTTTTCTTCTCTCTGATGTGCTAGTCCTTTTTTCTCCATCAGTTAAGAGATATGTCCAGCTGAGCTGCTTATCCCCTCTTGCACTTTGTAGAGTCCAGGTTCTCTCAAACTAGGGGGAGAAGGGTAGGACATGGAACATCAAGATTCACAGAACCGTTATTTCCCCCCTAAAACCACAACAGATGTCTCACTTTTAAGTTACTCACTGAGACTGAAGAGTGAAAATACAGGTGACTCTTCTATGTGTTGTGTGGACACAGCCTTTGAGGCCCCAGATACATCTCATACATGTACCATGCTCTTTGTGGCTACCAGCATCTCCCTTTAAAAGACAGGGTAGATCTAAATTTTCAGTCCTGGATTTAGATAGCAGCACAGCCCTGTCAGCTATGCTGCTCTAGATTTACTAAAGAATTTTCTTGTTTTGGTATTTTTCAGTGAAATAAATCAGACTTTCTTCTGCTTGTTTTAATGTAGAATTTTGCATTACCATATATAACTTGATTTGCAAACTTTATAGGGATTCAAGGTAATCTCTTTAAAAACCTGAACATGTATGGGTTACATTATGAGTTTTCTACTTTTCTGAAATGGTGAACATCAAATGAACCACTCCGAGTCCTCTTTTTCTCCCCAAAATTCAAGAAAAATCACCAAGCATGGACAATGGGCAAAAAGAATCAAATGGCAGCACTGAAGGGCGCTGCGCAAGGAAATTCAGTATTACAGAGTGCAGTGCTTACACTGACAGTATTTACCAGACAGTGAACTGAACTTGGTGTGAAAACAGACACAATAGTCTTTCCATGAGCCTCTTTGGCCAGCATAAAGACTGCTTTGGATAGTGTTGAAAAAAACGGGACTCTGTATATGTGGTTGTTCTCTTTCTGAGATTATTTCATTAGAGCTACAGAAAACTTGGTAAGAAATCCATTCTGTGACATGCGGATGTGTGTCACACATTCCTCTTTTGAGGCAGAAAAGCTGCAAGCAAGCTTTACTTCAAGCTTTAAACTATGCTGTTCTTCTATTCTTTACTAAATCCATTGTATATGTCAGTAAAAAAAAAAATCACCATATAAGTTTGGTTTCTCTCCTGTTCCCCTGCTATTAAAAGAAACACATCATGCTACATGCGCATGGCCAGACAGTGTTGGATGCTTTACATGGTCCCGGCAAAGGACTTCTGTGACTTTATG
This sequence comes from Acanthornis magna, assembly GCA_036785705.1. Taxonomy (NCBI): domain Eukaryota; kingdom Metazoa; phylum Chordata; class Aves; order Passeriformes; family Acanthizidae; genus Acanthornis; species Acanthornis magna. Next base: position 1,792,025 of record JAWUZG010000058.1, read on the forward strand.
ATCCTTATCATCTAAGCAGCTGATGACTTTACCAAGTTTATGCCCTTTCACGGCGCCCTTCAGAAAGAGAGGCTTCTGTCCCATTTACCCTAAGCCCGAGATCCATAGTGTCTCTCCACACCTGCAGCTCAGAAGTCAGTCACTACAATTTAGTGTATCTGAGATAAGACTGAAACCACTACTGACTCAAATGTCAACTGCTCTCATCTACTTAACTAACACAGAAGGAAAAACAGTAAGCACAGAAACAAGGCCACAAGGAAACAATCTGCCTGCCGACAGAAGCAAATTGAGAAAGGGCAGAACAATGCCAAAATCCAGTTGAGTTAAGGAAGAGTGACATCTGTTGAAGGACAGATAGTTGTGACAGAAATTTGCCTTAAGGTAAAAAATGATATCTAGATTTGAACATTTCTAAGCAGTTAAGCTGTTACAAAGCATGTTCATAAGAAAACTACATAAATGAACTTGATTTTTGGTACTTGAGTTGTGATCTTTATATACCAGTTAAGGCTGACAGTATTGAAAGATCCTTTTGAGATGAGTCTGTAGCCTCTCTCCTACTCAAAAGTAATGGGTATATATGTATACTTTCTGCATTTATTTACATGTGTGTTACTCGTGTCTAGTGGAGATGAAATCATCACAAGTAAGTGAAGAATATACCTTCAGGGTGTTTCCAGCATACTACAAAGACTTTCTTCTGGCCTTGTGGATGGAGAGAGGTTATTCTGTTCTCTTAGGGCAAGGAAAAGAATGAGGGAGCTTACTACACAGCGGTGAAAGAAGAGATGCAAAAATCCTGAAAGCTTAATTTTTTGAGCTGCTGAGGCAGACAGTAAAAGGAGCTACAGTGAACCCCTGTAAAGAGTTCTTTGAGCCTGCAACATATTCATTCTTATTACAAGATCATACATTTCCTACACAGTAGGTGCTGAAGACCAAGCCTAAAAATAACTACCAGAAAAAAAAATCCACACAACTAAACTGGACAGGAAATGTAAAAACTTTCAAAATGAGAGCCAACAAACCTGATGAAACATAATCATATTCCTGGTATGATGTACATTTGTAATGCCTTCTAGGTGTACTCAGTATGACAGAACTGTTGTGAGGTAATCTTTGTGCCCCAAGGTAAACGTGCATGGAACAGGATAATGGCTTGCTCTGAATCTACTAGCTAAAAACAGAAATATATTTAACTTCGAAAATCAGAAGCAAATAGATATAAATTCAAGGTTTAAGCTCTGCTTAGAGTATCATACCTATTACTCAGTTTTCTATAGAAGTTTATCTTTTGGTGAGGTCTTGACCTTTCTCTCCATACCTATCAAGTAAACTTTTTCCATCATGGTACAAAACCAACACTACTTCTATCCACTAATTCTTATGCATTTTGTATCAGACACACTCTGATCGTAATGGGTATTTTTTCCCTATTGCATACTTAGAAAAATGCATAGCTGTAACTCTGCATTAAGGTTATCCTAATTCTAAATTGTTGCTTTTACAACTACTGAACATAACTTACTGTTACATTGTAAGTTTGGAAAAGTCAAGCATCTCCTAAATAAAGTCTATTGCACAATGAAGCTTCCAACAGCAAAGCTGCATGAGCTTCTGTGTGTCAGGAGTAATCCACATATTAATCCTGATTATCATGAAGGAACTACACAGCAGTAAACTAATTAAGTGTAGAGTTCCTTTAAGGTGTCCAATTACAGAAACAAAGGAATAAACTTTGGTTTTTGAATGGAGTAACTGTGGAGCAGCCCTGGTAAGGCTTGCTTCAGCCTTAACTACTTAACTAGTGCTGGCATTTGCTGCAGACTAAGCACTGTCAATTACAAATTTCTTCTCAAGTCTCAAAGAACAGTGTCCTATGAACTGAGAACTGTGCAATAAAACATATTACGGAATCTTTAAGAATTACTAGTGGCCTAGTTTTAAATTGCAATTTATAATCAGTTAGTGACAGAAGCAATTCCAAACACAGCCTAAATAACACAACTCTTTGAAATGAAATGACTACTGAAAGCCAAAAGGTTTTAGTTATTAAAATATATTTTAAAGTCCAAATTAGTAACAATTAGAGTCTGTTTAAAAATAACTTTTACACAAGTTCAAAGACCACCCCTTTTCTTGGAAGCAGCAAGATAAACAGGCTATGAATCAGACATATTTGTGTACTGTCATCATCATTCTTAAAGGTTCCTGCTCCATGCAGTGGACAACTGGAAAAATGTTAGCAGTACTGTTCTTACCATCAGAGGCTCATAGGCTTTTTTTCCCCCTTGTCTTTCCCATATCCCTGTAGACAAACTTTGTCTAGAAGCTTCCAAAGCAAGAAAAACCAAACCGATCCAAATTCCTTTCTACTGCTTTTAAACACCTTTCAGATGATCTACACTTGTCTTCATGCTTATCTTGAACAACTGCAGTTATACTCAGCTTCTTCACAAGATTTCAAAATTCTTACCCATAGGAAGGAAATGAAAAAGCAGAAATGCAAGCAGTACAATTCATAATAAATTAACTTTTCATTTAAAAAAGCTCAAACAATTGAAGGTGTTCTTTTCTCTGTGCAACTATTTCAGGTAGTAGGAGATGCTAAGATGATCACGTTATTCTGTGGGGGAACAAAGGAGTGAGATCAGTAATGTTAATACACTAATTAAATGCTATAATTCTATATTCATTGAATCAGTTGAATATGATCAACATAAGTAAGGTATTTGCTCTTAAATTTTTTGGCGTACCTGGAATGAAAAATGTAATCTCAGTATTATGCTAAAAATACATGGCTCTTAGCTCAATTTTATATCACAAAAATAGATCATAACAATTTCATTGGAATAATTAAAAAAAAAAAAAACAAACCTGCTGAGTCTTAGCCATTGTAGCCACACAGTTTTGTTTTTTTTATAAACTGTGGTAGTAAAAATTCCACTCAAAATTGCAGTAACTAACTATACATTATCAGAAGATTAATGAGATAAGTAAGCAGCTGGCATTTACTGTAAGTGACAATATGATGACACTCATTTCCATACCTTACATATTTCTTTACTTTAAAATGTGCTTCACACATTTTCTACTCCAGCTGATACAATCTGTAGTTACTGTACATACTTAGAAAATGCTGAAAATTAAACCTGTGGTTAACCAGCTTGGTTTTAAAGACACCCAAAATTGCTTACAGTTGACTGACCATTCAAGTCATCAGTCCATTCTAAATATTCTTGTTAAACTTTCCAGATCTTCATTTTTGAAATGCAGTTCTTCCAGTAATGTGGTCAGGAACTGTGTGTACATTGGGCTCGTCTGAGTGTTCTTGAAAAGTGGAGTAGTTTGTGACAATCTGGAAAAAAACCCAAACATACTTCATACAGAAAAGCAACTTTGAGTGGCAGATGTTAAAAAGCAAAGCTTGTGACCTCAAACAACTTTATTGAAGAAAGGCAGTTCGTAATGTCACATTTGATTCATTACAGTATATAACAGACTGTATGTATGATATACAATAAGAGCTGTACCAAAATATGATTTTTATTAATATGTAGTGAAACAAAAAAAAAATCTGATTAGAAAAAATGAGAGTAGTTTGTATGCCTCTAATCAGTTATATATGGGTGTTATATAATGTAGACGAATTTCAGAACAAACTGCAAAATGTACAATTTCATATATAAAAGGAAAGATTGCAGTCGTTATTTCTTTACCAAAAAGCTCCTAAACAGTCATACTGTGAAAGTTATATAATTCTTCGTATGACTAAAATAGAAAAGAGATATAAAATTCTGTCTTAAAATAACAATGAAGAATATTTATTAACAGGGCTCCTTAACAGAAGCTGTATTTAACTGGTAAGTCACACACTGAAAGTTCATAAAGACTTTTAAGAAGGTCACTTCCTTGGATGATTCTCCCCTGTTCTGTGTGCCATAAGCATCTCAAAAGAGCCAACACATCATGCTTTAAGATGAAATTTTTCCAAACACACAGCAGACTCTCATAGAGGCATTCTGATTTACTATTATTTTTACTTGATCCACATGGGAATGAGACATCAGTTAAATTCTCAAATCAAGGAACAATTTGAGTGAGTAATCAGAGCAACATGATAGTTTTGATAGTCTGTACCTTAAAGCAGTTTAATTTATAGTTCTTACACACCGAACTGTTTAAAAAATAGGCTTTAAGAAAACTGGACAAAACTACAACAAAGTTAATTTAATCTAGAGAGGGTTTTATATGGGATGATAAAATACAGTTTTAAAGCTGCTACTATAGCAAATATTTGCTATAGGGAAATGATCTTATGTTTTGGTAACAAAATTCAGTGTTTAAAGTCCCAAAGTACCTGCAGTCTTTGAGTGCTTAATAAAAACAAGACAATCAAAGGCAGGGGCAAAATGGAGGAAATTGTATTTCTGAACTCAGCACAAGTAGTTTAGCCTTAAAATTCAAACAATATTTGGCTTTCCAAAATTCTCTGTTTCTGTATTACAGAAAATCTGCCATGGAGGCCTGATTCTGAACTCCTGAGTAGATGGAGTTCATTCAGTTTCTACTGATTTTAAAAATTAAAATGAATGGAAGGTGAAAGTGGTTGCCAACAAGGAGATTGAAGTATAGACATGAGAACAGACAACTGAACTAAACAGAGCATTAGTGTGCATCCCCAAAGAGAATGTTATTTGTCATCTCCAATTATGGAAATTGCAAGGCCCACATTTTTGTATATTGCATTTAGTTCCAGAATCAACAAAACAGTAATGGAAGGCATAATCTTGAAAAGATCCCAAACTAGTGCTGCTGCTGAAGTGCAGTCCTCAGTCTGGAAGGAGCTACCATTATGCAGATCACCTTCATATATCATATATGTATGCAGATGAGGTGAAATACTGAGCTGTTTGTTCTTGTCTTTTAATTTACCAGAATATATATTTATCCTAAAGTCCTTTTTCTTCTTATTCTATTGCAAAATATTGCAAAGGTAGTAATAGCTGAATCTACTTCCTAAACCCAAATATTGAAAGAAAAAAATCTTTAACGAACAATGTCAAGTATTAAAGCTTATGCTGAGTGTTAAGAAACTTCAACACCCACATTACTGAGAAGATCACTTAACAAGAACTCATATCCCAGTAACCATTACTTTGTCTCAAATACTGTATTTAGATAAACAGTGCCATGGACACCATACATGAAAGAGTTATTTTAGAATACATTTGTGAAATGGTGTACTTTTAATAAGAAATTGAAGACAGCTTCCTAAAAACTTCCCAGCTCAGGAAGTCTTGAAATGAGTAACAACTGAGATCAATCTTTTCAATTAAGATTCTTTTAAATTAAGCAAAAATAGTGATAAAACAAAGGATCTTACAAGACATAGTAAATAAGAGTCCCTTAATAAAAAGGAAAAAAAAAAAAGAAAAAAAAAAGAAAAAATATATAAGCTTTTAATGAGTTAAAATTCCTTTTCATTTCTTTCTGGATTCCATTTCAGTATGTACATTTAGCTAAGTATTTCAGCTGTCAAACATTGACACTTGGTGAGAAGGACTTTCAGAGATGCTCAAAGTAAGGACAAGGCGTGGAAAGAAATGACTTATGCATAAACTCTGCTATATATATAAACTCTCGCAACAAAAGAGAAGTATTCACAGTCAGATTTGTTATTTTTGGCCTGAGGCCACTGAATTTGTGATGTACTTCATGACAGACTGCACGGAGTTGTGAGAGGTACTGGGGTTACTCCTTGAGCTGGTAAATCAGCGTGTCCCTGCCAGGGCTGACGGGCTGGAGGCTGGGTTTGCATTATGACGCTTTAGCAGTGGGGGAGCAGAGGAAGTGCTGATAGAGGATCAGAGTAACCATTGCAGAGTGTTACGTCTGGAGACAACGATAGCACGAGGAAGACCAAGAGATGCATTACAACTCATCTTCGATTCCCCCCTCTCAGAATTAAGCAGGTTATATATGAAAAAAGACTGGTGGCAGAAACAGTCTTGACTTCCTGAGTGCCGGTGTGAGGCAGCTGTAGCATTGGAAACCACTCTCCTGGCAATGACGTAGATTTATATGCATTTTTATCTGAATTTTCTTACTCCTGCCATGGGCTTAAGAGGATATTAACAAGGACATTATTTTTCAAAAATAGCAAAAAGCAGTTGTAAGGAATACTTGGAAACCAAAATCTTTATTACCATGAAGCTCATATGCCTTTTATTTTGGAACTGCAGTTGGTGATATTACATAGCTTCATGAATTGCAAACATGTCCTAAATGTCAGACCCTGTTTAAGACACACTGTTTAAAGGGTAGCTATTATAGCTTACACTAAGAAAGAAAGAAAAAGATATTGCTATTGTCAGAGAAATTGCCAGGCATTATATATTGAGAAATGGAAGTTAAAAAAAAGTTTTAGCCATGAATCAATATTTTTTCTTACATGAACTTTGTTTTAAAACTAATTAAGCTACTGATTATCTGATAAGCAAGAGACTAAATCAACAAGTAATTTCAGAGAGGCATGTGCAAGTTTCTAGCAATTAGTTAAAACTTGCATCTTGATGGGACATGTTAAATATTTATGAATATATGTACAAACACTTTTCTCCTGGAAAACTGTGTCCTTTTGGCCTTTAAATGATGCTTTTACTTGTCATTTGGAAAGCAGTTATCATCGAGTACTTTTCTACTTTGAAGTGGCTGTTGGAGCAAAAGCAGAAGCTTTTGTTTGGGAAAGGGGCAAGCACAAATTGCTGATTTGCATGGAGTGGTTAGTTACATGTTCTAAGTAACACTGGTCAAATGTAGTATTGAGGGACTGTTTAACTGAATTAAACCTTAATTGTATGCAAACAAGCCAGAACAGCATTTGGAATCAGTATCTTCAAGTCACAGAAAATTACAATGATCCTATCTCTCAAGAAACTGATGACTAATTCAATTTAATGATACACAGGATTTCAGTTCAAAGATTGTGGAATTCCCTTGAAAGTCTGCAGCATCTTCAAAAGATGTAGAATATAAACAGGAAATGGGATACTTGGGACCACAATAACAACCCGCTAGTGCAACAATGAAAAGAAAAATACAAATTTTGCTTTTCTGTTACCTCTTTCACACGTTGCAACATTAATATGGAACAAACTTTATTCATAAAAGTCAAACAAAAATAAGAAAAACGAAATGATTAAGTGATTTTAAAATAACCACCTACACAAATGTAAATGTTACAGTCCAAAATTACACACCCATTCTTCAAAGGCTTGCCTTCAGCAGAGCTGCTAAAAGGAAATGTTCATGCTCAGATCATGGAAAAGTAGTATATCAGACTTGATGAGAGTGTCGTTTCCTGCACACCCACTTATACCATATGGTAAACAGGCATTTGTAACGTTTAAGAAGTGTTAAAAATGTCAAACTGTATCTGATTGATAAAATTTGTATTTGCTGGCTATTCCACATATGCTGAATGTTCAAGAAAAAAGCCCCACAGAAGAGAATTCATGTGAAGACTAATTAATTCTTATCAAGCTATTAAAGGACATCTGGCTACCACAAAATGTTTACATAGTTTCAGGGCTTCACCTTAAGACCCAAGCTTTCTATGAATCAGTTGCCCTACAAAACATTTGCAAGTATATTTAGGGGTTAAACCTAAATTATTTTTAGGAATAAGTTTCATTAATTGATATGGTAGTGTGTGCTATTCATTCTTAGATCTATGCATACCTTACCCAAGACAGCTGAATACATTCAGAAAAGATAAAATTTTTATGTCGTTAAAAGTGTTAATTGGCATTTCCTATCAAGGGCGTGAATATCCTTTCTAGAAACCCAAACTAGTTGTCCAGTACCATCGTTCCCTGAGCTACTGGATCTCAGGGAAAGCTTTCTGGACTTTCTGTTTAAGATGAATTCTGTGATTCCCTTTGAAAAAGTTAAAATTTCCAAAGCCACCA